>OY728141.1:211074104-212324104 GCA_963277665.1 Viscum album
CATGATTTTAGATTATTCTATTTAAGAAAAAAATCATAAATGTTAGTATTTTTTAAACATATAGGGAAGAAACTAAAATGGTCTTTTTACCTGAATTTCCATGCAAAGCTGATCTAATGTATCTTGAGGGAAATAAGCCCAGTCATGTGTGGTAAATGGAAATTTATGTTAGTTGCATATGATATGACTTAGATGACAAATAAATGCAGGGGATGTTACTCCCAAATTATGAAATCTCTCTTCAAATGAAACATCTAAGGTCATGTCATAATTCTATGATGAAATGTCACGACTAGGGCCTCTCTTGTGAAAGGAAGAAGTGGTCGAGCGTGATTCTATTGAAAATAATTTTACATATAATTAGACACATGTACATATATATATATATATGTGTGTGTGTGTGTGTGTGTGTTTGTCTATTTGTATTTAGAAATTACATAAAAAATAAATAGAGTTACATTCAAACATACCTCGACCCTAAGATGTAGATGGATCTGCTAGATGATGTGGATATACTACATGTTCCCCTTACATGCCTTCAATTGTAGAAAAAATTAGTAAGGGGACCATTCAAAGTGTCAAAAAGATAAATTATATTGTTTTTTAAATAAAACTTGTATAGTTTTTAATAAAACAAATAGTGATAGAATAATTATCTTTAAATGGATTTTAAAAAATTATAAAGTTGAAAAAACATAAATAATATTATGTTAAAAAAAAGTCTTGTATCTAGAGGGTTATTCTAACATGAAGTGATTTACTATAGTGAAATATTTTACCTAGTTATTAAGAATTCATACAATAGAATAATTCTTAGCTTTTCCAATATAAATATCTTTAAAATTGATTGATTTTTTAATATTTATTGAACACATCGATGTTAAAAAATTAAAAAAAAGGTTAAATAGTTCATAAAAGGTTAAATATTTTTTTAAAAGTTTTTAAACAGAAGAGTGGGAAAACAATTATACCTTTCATTAAACATTCAAATCAACTGTTTCTCCTTCAATGGACACTATAACCCAATAAATATAATCTTCACATTGAACTATGATAGGTTGATCTATTTTTTGTCCAACAAATGCAACAGTCTCAGGTTCATCTTTTTCAAATAAAAACACTCCTCATCGAGACATTTTCACAATAACTTGCTAACTAGGATTCGAATGCAATGTAAGGAAAAATACTTGTTCCACTTGTGATGTCAAAATGAATGGTTCATTACCAACTCATTCATTTCTATATAACATATAGTTAAAATTCACCAATGTAAATTGATATAGATCTAATTTACTTCCTCACATTGGATCAACCCAATTACACTTTAACAATACGTATTTCAACCTGTGTGCATATACAACTTCAATGATGTATGTAAATTGACCATAGTAATAACTAGAATCAATTAATGGACAACTGATGCCACTGTTTTGTGTTTCTCATTTTTCATCAACATCTTTAATGAGAAATCAAAATCCATTATCATCTTTATCTTTATAACAATGAGAAGTTATAGATGGACCCTCAGCTAGTTAGTTAAATTCTTCAGTTGGTGTGGGGTCACTTAACTCCCACATGTTATGAACTCAAATAATTCATAGAATTCAACAATTATTTCTTAATAAAGAGATTATTATTATACTTCGATCATAATTAAAATCAATTTATAGGTAAAAATCCGTGAACCAGTCATTAAATGACGCATAATGAGATTGTTTAATTTGATACTCAGTCGCACGAGACATCTCTTTTTTTATCTAATTAATGTGTTTCCTCCAAATGATAATTAAATTTTTAAATGATCAACTAATGCAAAAAAAGAATGTAAAAGGTAAACAATAAAAGTTATAAGACACTTACTTCATTAATGGTGAAAATTATGGAGTATTGAACAAGATATATCGATATGCTTTTATCCACTCGATGTTGTCCATATCAAATATGGTTCATTATCCAACAAGAAAATCATAAATCTTAGAGGGATTATATAATTTTGTTTCAACATCTATATGATATTATGAACAAAAATTATTACACTCATCCATCAAATAACAATTGGCTATTGATGGATCCGGATGAGCTTTTTTGTGTACAAATACATTCAATGTATTAAAATATCACTCAATAGGATACATCCACCTAAATTTTACTGAACCAGAATCCATTACTTCATCAGTTAGGTGAACTATCATGTGAACCATAATATAAAAAAATTAGAGGGGAAATAGTCTCTCAAAGAGACAAATCAGAAGTAAAATTTGGTCCTACAAACTTTGTAAATCACTCATTAGTAGATTTCTTTAACAAATCTGTCTAAAAAAATTACTCATCTCAATTAATGGTTGAAAAACATTGGGGGATAAACAATCAAAAATTGCGATTGGAAGCAACTTCTAAAGTATTATGTGATTTTCATGACTTTTCAACCCTTGCAATGTCATGCTCATTAGATTCACACACTTTGAAATATTAGAAGAGTAACCATCAGGCACCTTGAGCATCTTTAAAATGAAATGAAATGTCTCTTTCTCCTTTTTATTCATTATATATTGTGAAGTAGGAATATATTCCCTGTTTCCCTTAGATAACTATAAATGAAACTATTTCATTAAACCCATTTCTTCCAAATCACAACATGCATTAACATTTTCCTTCGATTTTCCACTGACACCTAAAACGGTCCACAATATATTATCACAAACATTTTTTTCAATGTGCATGAAATCCAAATTATGCCTTATCATGTTATTTTTCCAATAGGGAAGATTATATAAAATCCTTTTCTTTTACCAATTGTGACTACACTTTCTACCCGCACCACGAATATTAGGTAATGGATGAGCCACCAAATCCTAAAATTCATATTTCAGGCAGATGTTTTCTTCCTCAATTTGCATAACATTTCTACTCCAGTCATGATCTTTGGTGCTGGGTTGAACTCTCTAGAACCATAAAATGTCACTCTATCTTTTCTGAACCTATGCTGAGGGAGGAGAAAACATCTATGACCAATGTATACCCATTTTTTATAATGTTTAATTCATATATAATTTTTACTTTTTTGAGACAAGGGAAAGAAAATTCCCCTTTCGTACTCCAGTCTAATAAATTTTCATAAGTTGGGATGTCATTGATTGTCCACAATAAAGAATTATAAAGTTTGAACATTTCATTCATTTCATAGTCATAAGTCATCACACCATCGGCCTAAAATTCATTCAACACATCAATCAATGGTAAAGGTAAAAATCAATATTATCCCTTTGATATCTAGGTCATTCAATAAGAGTGGAAAGTAATATAAATTGTTGCTTCATACAAAGCTATGGAGGAAGATTATAAAAAACCAAAACCACGGGCCATATGTTATGAGTTTCACCAACCATAGACTTGAATGGATTTAAACAATATTTTTCCAACCCCAATAAGACATTACGATCATCTTTATCAATGTTGGGAAGTCTTTTATTGAAATACTTTCATGCATGAGAGCCTTCTAGGTTGGTTAAAAAAATCACTTTTCTGATTTCTTTCTTCATTCCATCTCATTAAATTATAAAGTTTAGATGATATAAATAATATTTTCAACCTCAGATTTAGGGGAAAGTAACACATTTGATTTATGGTAATCAGTTTTCCCTATTTTGTAGTCTGACATTGATGATTTTGATTTCTCTTATTCCCTTTCCACCTGGAAGAGCTACAGACTATACAAATATCCAAATGGATTGTTTCCATTCTAAAAAAATAAAAAAAAATTCACATGAATATATGGTCTCATATGTAAAACCTAAGTTCTCTGTCAACTTACAAGCATGGTAATACGACTCGGGAATCTTAGCATCGATAAGAAGTACCTTTTTCAATAACACCAGTAGCATGTCGAATGATGTGTCTGACCCCTGGTTCAAAGTCATCAAATAAAACAACTCTAGGATAAATAACAATTTATTGTAAGCAGTACATCAAGGATATAATTCTATTTTTTCCATCATCAAGTACTTCATAAAACCTCCTTGAATCAAGATATGTACCAGAGCGTAGATTTATCTCACTAGTCTCAACATTCTAGATGTCAATGCCTTCAGAAGTCATCCAACATACCATTTAAGAAAGCCTTTCATACATTGGATCATTCATCCTCACATCAACATCCATCTGAACTGCATCTATATCTTTACAACAAATATAATCTTCCCCATGATGAGTCCAAATCTTATAATTGTTCATAAATCCATTCAATAATTTGTTCTCTCTCATGGAATCCCATGTGAATTGATATCTTTTTGCAGATTTTATGCATGGACAACTAATATAGTCACTTGGAAATCCTCATGTGATCTCAATAAACTACATAATATCCTCAAAATAATATCTATAAATTTGATTTGGAAGATCAATACAACTCTTATCCATGTTAATATCTATATAATAAACATTTACATAAGACTTAATATTACATTCATTTTTCAAATAAAATATATTTAAAATAAAGACTGACAAATTGCTTGTGGACCATTGATAAAATAAGCAATTCATATCCTTGAATAACAAACAAAAGAATAAATAATGGAATAGAAGTGAAATTCCATGTCATCGCCACCATGTTGGTATGGTAAATCTAATTATGATTTTATATTCAAGAGTCCCTAATCATATTTTGATTAAAAATTTTAAAAAAATAGAAATGAAATATTTCATAACTCTTGAAAGATTAGATAAAAATATGTATAATTATGAACTATATTGAGAATTAATTTGGTCTATAATTAAATAGAGTAAACATTTTTTAAGAAAGGAATATTATAGTTATTTCTGTTGATTATTAAAACAACTGGTATACTAATTTTTCTTCATAAATGTTTAATTTCACACAATCATTGGTTAAAATTTATCTTAAGTTAACTAATTGGGTCATCCACAACAACCTCATCAGCATTGATCTATGAATTTTACGTTTGGTTCTAAAATGTGTTTCAATAAAGTGACTCACACTTTTGTAAACATGATCATTGGTTAACTTCAATATATTGTTCTTTATAATATGGATTTGGATAGATCATGGGTCATATATAATGAGATTAATTAACTCATTTGATCATATGTGTGGGGGATTAAATCAGTTAAGAAAAAAATATATTATATTTGATATACTAAAAATTAGAAAACCAACAAGAACAATAAGGAATCTGTGGTCCACTAATATCATAATTCATAAATTTTTATACACTATAATAAAAATATTTAAAGAAACTATAACTATATAAATTATAATTCTAAATAACAAAAAATTAAAAAAAAATATAATAACCTGCATGCGTATGTGGTACATGAAAGAAATCATCAAATACCAATCTTGAACTATCAACCCTAGCGACTAAGTTAATGTATACTAATAAATGAACAAATATAAATTGTGATGAAAGTTCCCAAAATCAATTTATGGAGAAAGTTACAATTTTAAATTTCTACATACATGTATGATGACAATTATATTTTCATGTATGCATTTCCTCATATGTATGTGTATTCTTTGTGTGTACAATACAAATAATTACTTTTTATAGGGTGTGTATATATATAATACATTGTTCACTTCTTATTTTCTATACACACACACCTTGTTCACACACATTTTTCACTTAATAATTTATTCACACACTCACATCTTCTAAGAACACATTTTACACTAATAATTTTCTAATCACATTTATATTTATGTGTGCATACCTATTTCTTGTGCATTAACCAAAATAATAATGCATGATACTTTTTCAAACCATGTTCCTTTTCCAGTCATGATCAAACAAAGAATACTTAATGAAAGATTATGCAAAATCTTCTCAAACTCAGAATAATTGTATCTTAGTACAAATAATTTCTCACTGCCTCTTGGATTCACACTACCTTTGTGAAAGTGTGATGTCTTCTCATAAACACAGTACCAGCACACATTATTTCATAATTATATTACACACAAGGCTGTATAAAAATGAACTTCAGTTTCCACACTTTTTATTCAAACACAATATTCATATAATCTTCATGAATGAATATTCCATCCATCATGCTTCACCCAATCACTGTCTCAAAGATGAGTGACAATTTGTGTTGTAAAGTGCCAAAAATCAATATCCAAAAATAGAAAATAAGTAATACCTAGTAGAGTAGAAAATATTAAAAGGATGGTATTCGGAGGCCACAATGTGAGGGAGAGTAGGGGAGTTGGAGGACAAGGTGGTATAGTGAGGGAGGGGCAGAGGTGGTGCGGTGGCGATGGGGAGGCGGGGAGGCGGAGGCGGTGCGATGAGGGAGGGGTAGAGGCGGTGCAGTGGAGGTGGGGTAACTGGAGGTGGAGGTGGTGTAGTGAGGGAGGGGATGGGAAATGACATCTATGGGGATCTAGAGGTTGAGGCGGTGAAACATCAGCAGTGGTGAGGGAAGGGATGGGCAGCAGTGGTGGTGCATCGAGGGAGGATATGGATGGGAGGCATAGGGTTTTGGTATCAGGAGAGCACGACGGAGGTGGGGGGGCTGATACGTTTTTTCATGGGGAAGCCCTGTGACTGCCTATGTTAGGGGCCTCCAAAGACCATTTTTCTTGTAGTGAGGAGGGATTTTCTGATCACACATTAGTTGGATAGCCCGACCCTCAATGCAGTGGACGAGATGAATCCCTAGTATCCTACAGTGGTAGAGGAGTATGAGGAAATCATTCCAAATGATGTTCTAGGATTACCTCCCTACAGGAAGGTAGACTTATACATTGATTTATACCTTGGGATGACTCTAATATCTACACTCTCATATTGGAAGGCTCCCTTAGAGCTTCATGAAAAGAGGGTATAGTTGGAGGATTTATAGAGGAAAGGTTTCATGAGATCCCATGTTTTACCATGGGTAGCCCCATTTTTGTTTTCCAAGAAGGAAGATGGGATCCTGAGGTTATGTTTGGACTTATAGAACCTTAACCAAGTGAACACGAAGAAAATGTATCCACTAACGAGGATCATTGAATTATTTGATCATTTGAAAGGGTTTCATTGATTATTAAAGATAGACCTCATATATATTTATCACCATCTTAGAGTACAAGATGATGATATAATGAATATTGATTTCAGATGTTGTTATGGCCACTATGTGTACTTGGTGATTTCTTTTGGTATGAAGAACCCCTTGGAAGTGTTCATGGGACTCATGACCATGATCTTCCATCCTTACATAGGACGGTTTTTTGTGGTATTCATTGATGACATCGTATTGTACTCAGCGTCCTAGGAGGATAACCTGAGACACTTGAGGATGGTCCTAGATATACTCTGAGAGCACCAGTCTTATGGGAATCTCTCTAAGTGTTAGTTCTAGATTTGTGAGGTCCGTTTTCTAGGACATGTCATTTCAGAGTCTATAGTTGTAGTGGATCCAGTGAAGATTGAGGTGGTTATTACTTGGTATCTACCTTAGAGTGTTACCAAGGTGTGATGTTTCCTTGCTTTGGCTGTTTACTATTAGAGGTGTGTACCCAAATTTTCCAGATTTTAAGAATTCTTGAAAGCATTGACATGAAAGGGACAACCTTTCATATGGATAGATAATTTCTAGGAGAGTTTTCAATAGTTTATGTAGAGATTGACAAGCACTCCCATCTTGATATTTCAAGAGGAGGATTTCAAGTACGTAGTATTATGCGATGAATCAGGAACTAATCTTGGTTGTCTCTGGGTGTAGGGGTAAGTAGTGGTAGACTATGGTTCACAACAGTTGAGACCATGGGATTAGAACTACATGACCCATGATCTTGAGTTAGCAGTGGTAGTATTATTATTTAAGATGTGAAGACACTACCTGATAGGGGATAAATTTATCATATAATCTGACCACAAGAGTCTAAAGTATATCTTTTCTTAGAATGATATGAACATGATATAGAGGTGATGGATAGAGTTCCTCCCTGACTATGACTTTGAGATGGTCTATACTCCCAGGAAGGGGAACATGGTGGCATATTCTCTTAGTATGAGATCGATTTCATAGTCGTTGAATGATGAGTCAGATTAGTTAGCCTCATTGTAGATATCCTTTATGGATGGCTATTGAACAAATTACCTCCAGTCAATGGTTGTAACACTTCCACTCTTACAGTGAGTTAGGTGTGCCCAGCTCAAGGATAATAACAGTGAGAATTTACATTCTAATATGTCCACAGGGCATTCCCTTGCATATATTCAAAAGGTAGAGAGCACATCATTCTTTTCAGAGGATGTGCAGTGGTACTGGTGGTGTTATGGGAGGAGGTATTGAGGTTGTACCATACATCCCCTTCGGTTGTACATCCTAGTGTGAATAAGATGTATTAGGACCTTCGACATCAATTTTTGTGTTTGGAGATGATGAAGGTAGTGGTAGAGTTCATTCCTAGATTCCTTACTTTTCAGCATGTGAAGGCTGAGCACCAGGTTCCAGTAGGTTTGAATCAACCCCTTAAGGTGAAAAGTAGAAGTGTTATGGGATATTTATGGACTTTGTGATAGGGTTACCACATATGTCTAGGGGGTAAGATATCATCTGAGTGATCATTGAACAACTCACCAAGTTGGCCCACTTCTTAGTGATTTGGGAGTAGAGTTCAGTAGAGATATTGGCACGCCTCTATGTGTAGGATATATTTTGACTCCATGGAGCTATATTGACGATAGTCATATATCATGATTCTCTTGTTATATCCTGATTATGGAAGGGATTTCAGGAGGTATTTGGGACTCATCTTTACTTGATCACAACTTTTCCCCCAAAGAAAGATAGAAAAAATAAGTGGAAAATATAGGTTCTGGAGGCCATTATACATGCTTACATCCATGATTTTGGTCACAGTTGGGAGGATTTCCTACCTTTATTGGAGTTCTCATACAACAAAAATATCATTCCACCATTGGTATGGCATCATTTGAGGCCTTGTATAGGCGACCCAGAAGTACACCAATTTGTTGTACGGAACCAAGAGAGCCATCACTCATGGGCTTGGAGTTGGTGCAGGTAACTATAGAGGAGGTGAAGGTCATCTAGAAGAAGATGAAGACTATACATAGCTATTATAATCTCTATGGTTATTGGTGATGGAGGCCTTTGGAGTTCTAAGAGGGATACCATGTGTTCCTTCAGGCCTCTCCTCAACACAAGATACATATATTTGGTCAGGGTGGCATGATATATCCAAGGTTCTTCAGAGCATTCCAGATACTCTGTAGAGTTGGAGAGGTGGAATACTACTTAGATCTACCTCCGTAGTTAGATCGGGGCATGACATCTTCCATATGTCACAGCTGAGGAGATATGTGCATGATCTATCACACATCATTGACTGGGGTAAGCTGGAAATTGATGATGCTGCAAATTTTTTGGAGTACCCAGTGGAGATCAAGGATGAGTAATAGAGGATCCTCCACTGGCATTTGATTCCTATGGTTCGTGTTTAGTGGAAGAATTGGAATCTCGAAGAGATAACATTGGTGTGGGAGGCTCAGATTCATAATTATTAACCTCATTTTTTGTATGGACTTTTTTTGGCTTGTTAGGAAATAAATCTCTATGGTTGAGAGAATGAAACAACTCATATTTTCCCGATTTTATTTATAGAAATTATTTGAGAAAATTATAAAACCATGCACTGAGATGGTGTGCGATTCCGAGGCCCATTGTTCTCTAAAAAATTCATTGAAAAATGTTTATTTTTTAATAAACCTGTGATAATTTTTTCTCAAAAAAATTTATAACTATTAAATGGGTACCCAAATCAGAAATCTGAGAGAATTTTTGTGCTCAGTGTAGTGGATTTACCATAGGTGAGGCCTAAAATCACCAGGAATGGGTCGGTTGTGAAAGATAGTTTTTGGATGTTACAATAAATAAAATAATTAAATAAAAATTATTTTATTTTCAAATCCCAATAACCCATGAATGGTGACTTTGATTGGATATCTAAGACCACCGATGATTTTATAATGTGTTGTTTTTCTTTAGCATAACTTAACATTATTCAGCATGGACCTTCTGGGGAAACCCCAAAAAAATACATAATCATCATTAAATAATTTAAATATAGTTTATTTTATTGGATCAGTGATGATTTCCTTTAAAACAATCTTTATTAAGAAATATAAAGGTTATTCTCATAACCCTAGGAACACTAGAGAATCTCTAGGTAGAGCTTGGAGTATTTTTCCTTAGATAATGATGACAAGATCATTGATCAATGATTAGAGTGCGATGAAATCTAAGGATCTCTCCAACAATCATGGTGCAACTTTTTTCTTCATCATCGTTTTAACTCAATGAGGTAGGGTGTTGTTTTCAATATGATTTTCCACAATCTTGATTTCAATTATGAATTTGAAACAACCCATAAATAGGTTGATCTATTGTTTGATCATTCTTTCGGGATGGATAATTATTGTGGGGTCTAAAGGGGATATATATATATATATGTTTGTGATTATCCTTATCTTTATTCTTCATTCTAATGTGAACAGGTCAAGGAAGACATGAACAAAGGATGAAGTTCGTTCCTCTGGAATGTTTTTGCTTCGAATTTCCCCTCTTCTTGGCGTTCCTCGCTATTGGACCCTCATGGCCATGGTTTGACTTGATGGGAGGTTTTGAATGTGATCAAACCCCTAGAGTAATGAAAATATGGATTAGAGACCAATCTAGTAAAGTTCGTGACTCTAGGATCGGTAATGTGTCTCCATTTCAAAAAATGGAGTTGTGGAGAAAGGTGGGCTGCCAGCGGAACCAGGGGCAATGATGGTCAGTGAAGATGGTGGCGCAAAGAGTCGCACAATTACATGGTGATCTTTGATGCATGGTAGGTGGCTTAGGCACGTGGACGGAGGCTCAACCGCATGATCATCCTATGACAGTGGTAAGGCCATGAGGTAGGCGGAGAACATGGGGCATGCAGATGTAGCGGCGTCGATATGAAGAATGCGGCAGGGCCACGAGGGTAATGTGAAAAGGCATTTGAATATGCGGTAGGGTGGGCGTGTGGAGCCTGCGGCAGCGGCGAGGCTATGGGGCTGGTAGAAGCATTGGGTCGACCACATGGAGAAGAGCGGCATGTGGTCAAGTCGTATTACATGTGGCAGACTAAACCGGCCCATGTTTGTTCAGGCCATACCATAGTATTTGAGATGCTCTAGTGTTCTAGTGGGCTGGGCCAACTGGGTTGGCCGAACCGGGTCAGGTCGGCCGAGAGACCGGGTCAGGTCTGGAGGGTCAGATCGGACCTTTTTATGAAAACAAGTATAATATTCTAACTGTGTGACTCTTTGATAAGCTGTTTTTGGTTTGGGACCCCTACAATAAGAAGGTAATTTTTGGATACTCTAGGTGAGTTTTTTTTGTAAGTGTTCATAAGACCTAATGGCTTGAGGAGTAGGTTCTCCCATAACGAGCTTGCTATGAGCGGAATCCTATGCCTCACTTTGACTTTGAGACTACATGAATTTCAAAGGCTACATGTATTACCGAGACTATGTAAATTATTGAGACTATATGTCCTACTAATACTACAAGTCTTATCAGGATTGAGTGGCTCATCGGGACTATGTGTCCAATCGATACTGCATGTTTTGTGGATTATGTCTAAAAATCTGGTTTTTTATACTATTGAATTATACCTGGGTTAGTTGAATGTACTTCATGTATTTCTTTATGTAATACTTCATTTATTTAATTGTGTTGTAAAACATTTATTTCCTTGTGGTACACTTCATGTATGTATCATTGGTATAATTATTGAATTTCTTTGTGGTTTGGGGGCATCCAATTAAGTAATGTTTTACTCACCCCTGCATAGGCTTCTCTCACATGTGTCATGTCTAAGGAATAATATTGATGCTTTGATGGTGTCCTAGGTGGAATAGGACTAGGAGGTGTTTAGAGATACTAGACAGTTGAGGTGTGCTTTTGTGGGTTCAGACAGCTATCTACTACCTTTCCCTTCAAGTAGGTTTTTATGCGGATGAGTTTCATGAACTTGTGCATTCACTTTTCCATACTCCTTTTTATTCTGGCATGTATTCTAGCCTAATTTACATTAATGTTTTATATTATCATACTCTATTGTTGGTATCTTAATATAATTCATTCTAGTTTACTTAGTGTTTTACATTTCATCATTTTGGGCATCGACAGGTGAGTGTGTGTAAAAGTACTTAGTGAAATGACTCCCATTTTTTGGATATACCTACTCAGTGCTAGTCTCTATCCCCTGGCCTATTAGAGGCGGGATTGGGGTAGTCAAGGCATAGGAACCTCTGGGATGGGTCATGATATAATATCTAATGACCTTATTCATTATTTCTAGGAACATTGATGGAGTATTTGTGATCCAAAATTGATTATCTATGAAATCATAGTGTTCATACCTTGTTTGAAAGGATTTATTGGGAATATATTACTTATTTACCATTAATTGGCGATATCCCAACCAAAGGTCCACCCTAGGAAAATAATCGACCCCACGTAGTTGATAAAACAATTCATCTATATATATAAGGGGATACTTGTTATTTATTAAGACTATAATGATCTCATAATAGTAAATATAGAGATGCATTGATCCATATTTCTTCTAAATTAATAAGACTGGAACACCCCACAGTGAAGCACTCAGGTATATAAAACCCTTACCCAGAATCACCTGTAATAATTTATTATATTCTTTCAAATCAACGGTTCCCATTCTATAAGGATTCATTAATATGGAAAGATATCTAGGAATAAGTTAAACTTAAAACTAATCCTCTTAGTCAATAGGAATAATGAAAATTCTTCAAGGAACACATCAGTGTATTCCCTTACGATGGGAATGTCTTCAAACTTGATGCTCTACATTGTATCAATAATTTGATATAGATATGCATTATAATAACATAATAATATCCATAATTCTGAAGGTTATTATGATAGAGAATTATCCTCCTCCTTACACGGGTACAAAATTTAAGGATGCCTCAGGATGTGAATAGTGATATCCATTTCTCGAAAATTGATGTTGGATATATATAAAGATAACCAATCCACTCCCAATATATCTTCATGCTCCACCAAAAAAAATTTGAAAATATTTTATTGGAGGTTCAGTCCAAAAACCATAAAAAGTGTGGATTTATATACTTTGAATGCAATAATTTCCCCATTTTTTATTCTCATAGTTAACTTAACCTCCATATTTTAAGGTGGTGTATGAATAGTTATACAAAATATGAAAGATATGAAAGAATGTGCAGAACCATAATCAAATAGTATGTTCTCTATTCTTGAATGAATAACCAACAAACTATTCACTAAACCGTTTTTAGGTTCCTCCATAGAAATAGTGATATTATATTCCCTTCATTTATTCCATGGAGGTTTTTGTTGATTTCCTCTGAAAATAATTGGTATAGGGAATTGGATCGAATAAGGCACATATTCCATGCAGTTCAAATACTACACTATAGTATAATTTTTGGTCTGAACATTATTTAATTAATCCACATTAGTGAGCTTATTTAAATCCCTTCAGAGAAAATTGCCATGATGGCCCTCTCTTCCACATTCGAAACATATCTGGGTTCCCAATAGGTAGTTTCCAAGATTCTTCTTCCCATGATTTTTACATGTTTGATATTGGGATATATATATTCCATGTGATTTATATATTGACCCTCCCATATTATCTCCATTTTAATATTTTTATCTCTGGTTCCATGAGACCGTTGAGATTTTATTCTCTCCATTTAATTCTTGTGGGCATAATGAACAATATTCTCATAGCTTTGAAAGGCTCTAATCACTCATGTTTTTCTTATACTTGAATTTATTCCTCTAAATAATTGATATACCTTGTATTAATGTTAATGAAAAATATAGAGACATATATTGCAATCTTAGTAAATTTTATAAATTACGCCCTTGATAGAATTGTCTTTCATTTTCTTTAGTCTAAGGAACTCCATTTTTATATTAGTATGAAGTTTTTGGGAAAAATATTTATTAAAAAATATTTCCATGAATGCTTCCCATTAAATGGAATAATTTTTATCCTTAAACATTATTTCTTGGTTAGTTTCCACCACAGTTCATCTTCCTCATCAAAATAATAGACCACTATCACAAATTTCACTTTTTTTAGAACTTAAGGGAAGAGAATATCTTCTTAATGGAGTTAATTCGTTTTTTCTAAAATGAGGTGGTATAAAGATATACTAAAGATAGGAGGTATTTTTAAATAAATGATTCAATATAAACATTCTATTTCTTAAGAGAAGGATGGAGTTACACCTGATTTATGTTTTTATTATAACTTGACCCAGTTATGCTAGTATTTCCATGATGTTCTAAGCCCCCATTCTAATCATATTTGTAATTTCATTAGATAAATCATATCATTTCCTATAAAATTCATTAGAGAAAATGGTTACCTTATTTTTATCCATTAACAAAGAATAATAAAGTATAATTTTGGGTTCATCAATACTTATCAAACAATTATATAAAAATGAAACATTTAACATAAAGGATAAAATTGAAAATGAAAGGAATAACTTTTCTTATAATTAATTATGATTCATTATAGGTTATCAATGGTGATTAAATTATCCCAAGGGTTATTGCAAATTTTTTATAATCATATTCTCAAAAAATAACTATATAGTTCTCTAAATCCAACTTTATCGACCATATCCTTTTACGCATACTATTACATGATTTTGAGCATAATTAACCATTAAATACAAACCAAGGATAGCAAATTTTAGTATCTTTAGAAGACTAGGTACATAGTTAGAAAGAATAAAACCTAAATAAAAAACCCTTTATTTTATATCCATATTAATATCCAAAAATCTTATTATCACTTACATATATATAGGATTTATAGGGGAATAAGTGAGAAAAAGAATTATCTAAAAACACCAATAATGTAATAAACACGGGAATACAACATAGAACATGAGTTAGAAGACATAACATGATAACATAAAAAGGAATGGAACATGAATAAAATTATAGAATCATAACATAATGATCATGGGATCATGTAATCATGGAATCATAGGAATGTGGAAGCAATTTATATCATGACATAAACATGATTCAAGGAGAACTATCAAGACTATATCACATGGTGGACAAAATCTGATAAAGGAATTATGTTTACTCCCTATCCCAACATGATGTATCATTAGAAAAAACATTATCCAATTCATTAGAGTGAAATATAGTCACACCAATCATAACATGTTCATGCATATGTGTTTCACATGAATAATCAAACATATGGAATAAACATAAGGGTTACTCATAAAAAGAAATCGGTATCATAACCATGTCATAAAACATAAACAAAGGGAATATCATAATGGTCACTATGAAAGAATGGATTTAAATAATACATGGAAAATTATTATGGAAAATAGTTATATATATATATAGTGACAAATCATGTCCACATGAAGTAGAATCATGTAAAAAGAGTGTTTAAAAAACATTACAAATGAGCCACTTTAGTGCGGTTTAAGGAAAAATATATGAGTTAATAAAGAAGTTAAAAGAATAATTATTTTCATCAAATAAAAAATGAACTAATGTTTCTTTTCATGAGAAAAATATTGATTTTTCAAAAAAATTTGTGGGTTAAAATAGATTACGGAGTGTACATGAAAATTCGTAAGAAATTGGTTACTTCACTTTAATAGTATTTTCTTATCAGGATAAATTAAAAAGGGTACCTTGTAAAACCATTTATTTTCGCATAAAAATACTAATTGAGCTGGGAAAATATTTTTGGAAGGTATTATAGAACTTATTATGAGTAAATAAGAATAATTGAGAATTATATTGGGGTAAAGAGAGAAAAGGCTTAACCCGATGGAAAAGGGGGGTTCATAGAGAATCCCTTACCTTATTTCTTTCACATTCACTAAATATACTAGATAATAAAAATAGATACATTAATTAATTAAATAAGAACCAATTATACATTTATTTAATTTTTTATAATTTTATTATGTTCATTTGTGGCCTTTTTGATGAGTTTTATTATTCGATTTCGGCATTCAAGGAGTGTTCGTTTCATGATTTTATGATTTGTTCCCTGAGTTTAATTATGGTTGCTCTTGTAAGATGTAATAAAAACTAAATAAGTAGAATTATATGGTATTAATTAAATTCCATAAATTCAAATGCTCCTATATATAATTTTTCTCAGATATGATGATGATTCATTAGGTGAAATGTTAATGAAAAATGATTAGTTTAGTTTGGTGGTTCTTCGATCATCACGAACTGGTATTGTTTTATTATTTAATATTATATATATATATAATATTTTCAGAACATAAAATAAGTTGTAATATATACCCAAAATGTCCATGATCCGATCAAAACCAGTCCTATGAAAATTTTATTAAAAAAAAGAAAAAAGAGTCAGATAAATAAGGGATTATTACAAAACCAAGAGTACATGACACCACACATATATGCCTCCACCATTGAGGAGCATAGTCAGGGGCTATAGAAGACCATTCCCTATCCATTTATATGATTTATTTCTTGGACAAAGAATCCTCCACCTAATTGGCCTCCCTATAAGCATTTGAGACTATCATATTTAAATTAGTTACAGGATTGAGACAATCAACCCATTCATGGAACACTATCCATGGCCCATTCTGTGTTCTTGTTTCTGAGTCTTGGAACACAAGTTGGGAGTCTGATTAAATCCGTAGTAGATTCCAATTATATTAGATATCATACCTGATTGAATGAATTATCACCCATAACTCAACTTCAAAAGAAACTTCAATACCAATAAAATGATAAAAACATCCTTTTAACAAAACCATGATAAGTAAAAAAACACCACCACCCCCTGATGGGATTAGTGCACTAGAAGAGTCTCTATCCATATTAAATTTGAACCATAGACTAATCTGGGTTATCCAAAAAAATGTACTTAAGCATCTGAGGCTTTCACAGCTGCCCAGAAAAACCAAGTAGGAAAAGAATCTACAGGTCTGAGATAATGTTGTGCATCACACCTGATTAGACCTTAGAAGTAGCATAAACCTCTTGATGAATCACCAACATGCCACACCGGATATAGATCCCCCTATTGTCAAAGAGAGTATTGTTTCGATCAGTCCATATGGCTGCAATCACAACCTCAACAGACACGATTAGGAGGTTACAAATCTGGTCACTATAGCCAAAATCTGATAGCCCTTCCAACAGGTGAAGAAGAAGAAAATTTTGAGCCAGGTCCATCCCAAACAGGCTCCCAACATAATCCCATAGCTACCGAGCATAGGCACAATCCATAAACAGGTGTTGGAAAGTCTTCTCTGCACACATTCATAAGTAACATGCTGATTCCAAATGAAAACCAGACTGCTTGAGCTAATCATGGGTGTGTACACGATTTTTCGAGATTCGACATATTAAAGAAAATTGAGGGGGATGAATGAACAAAGACCAATAGTACAAGATCTAGGAAGGTGAATGAAAATATCCCCCAAAAACCATCTAATAATAATCCATGTTATTAAATTAACCATTTATGTTATGCTTCCATATCAGCATATCACAGTCCATGAAATTATAGGATAGAATTTTCAGATCCACTTGAGAGGGGATCATGCTGTCAAATAGATGTATGTGAGATAAAAAATTAGTAATATATAAATTTCTTGCACCAGAAGGAATATCCATACTATCTTAAAGAGGTCACTCAACCCATGTCATTCTCTAATAGTTAAAGTGAGAGTCCCTACAAACCATCCATTTTGTATCAGTAATTATTTTCATGATAGAGTACTTGAGAGATGCCCAGACAGATAATGTAATATAGTATTTATATCTATTAAGTAACATTCCTTTAAACCAGTTAATTAAAAAATCACTAGAATTATCCTTGGAGATCAAACCCCATGTAATCTTCCCAATAATTCCATCATTAGAAGTCACGAGGTCCTTGACTCCAATACCCCCAAGTTCAATCTGCCTGATACATTACTTCGAGGAAATAGTGATAAGCTTGCACTCATGGATTAAACCTGTCCAAATAAAGTTCATTACAATGTTTTAAAGATCCTTGATAAGACCCCTAGGCCACCAATAAATAGAAAAGGAATAAACAAACTTAAATTTTATCAATGAGTTAACAGGGCATATCCTCCCAGCCATAGACATCACCTTCCCTTTCCAACTAGAAAGTTGATTTACGATACCCGAGTAAATTCTTTCTAAGTATTTCTTCTTCACCCTTTCCCATAATAAGGGAAAACCAAGATATTGAAAGGGAAAAGATCCCTTTTTTACCTCAAGGTATCTAGTTATCTTGTCATGTTTCCCATTCAGTACTCCACTTCCAAAGATAATGAAAGACTAATCCCAACTTATTGCTTGACTAGCCACCTCTTCATATTGTTTAAAGAGGGAATTGATAGAAGAGATAGTTCTCCTTGGAGATTTCCTAAATAAGAGAATGTCATCAGCATATAACAAATGAGATGTAGAAAAATCATTCTTACCAGCCCTAATTTTCTTATAAATACCCATGTGTGAAATTTCAGTGATACATCAACTAAGATAATCATCATCAATGGAAAATAAAAGTCCAGAGAGTGGTTCACCTTGTCTCACACCTCTGGTACAAGGGAGAAATCCTCTGGGTGTACTGTTGATGATAATGGACAGCCTGGATGAGAAAATAATGGTATTGATTATCTTGATTAATACATTGGAAAATCCATATCTTTTAAGGACATCCAAAAGAAATCTACATTTGAGTGTGTCAAATGCCTTTGATATGTCAATTTTCAGTGCAAAGTTTCATTCCTTCATCCTCCTTCTCGTGAGGTTGAAACTTTTTGTTGTGGTAAAGATAAAATCATTAACATTCCTTCCTGGAACAAATCCAAATTGATTTACAGTAATCATATCACCAACCATATGTCTCAGTCTATTCATGAGAATCTTACTAATCAGCTTAGGAAGATTATTCCCCAGTTCCACTGGCCTAAAATCTTTTATATCAAGGACATTGCCTTTCTTGGGTAAGAGGGAAGTAAAGAATGAGTTCATCCAATATGGTAAGTAAGAGTGAGTAAAGAAGTCCTTTATGGATAGGGTAAGATAATACTACAAAACATCCCAATAAGACACAAAATATTTATTAGTGAATCCATTTGGACCAGGAGCACTCTCCACATTAATGGAGAGAATAGCTATTTGAATTGACTCTTTGAGAGGAGGGGGATGAGAGATTGATTAACTTGATCCTAAATTCATGAAGTAATGTTCCCAACCATTCTATGTGTATTGAATTGTCCACCATTAGAATACAGTCTCAGAA
This sequence comes from Viscum album, assembly GCA_963277665.1. NCBI lineage: Eukaryota > Viridiplantae > Streptophyta > Magnoliopsida > Santalales > Viscaceae > Viscum > Viscum album. The sequence goes on from OY728141.1 coordinate 211,093,507, forward strand.
AATGATCTACAACCACCAATGAAATCTCATTTTCAGAAGTATAAAGGTGACCATTAATACTGATTGCTTTATCCCTTACTCGTGCTCTTTTCTCCTTATGAAATCTATAAAAAAACATGGAATTACTATCTCCATATTTTAACCATATAACTTTCATTTGATATCTAACCAACCTCTCTTTGATCATTAATAATTCATCAAACTTATTATGGGCCATTACTTCTTATCGGGATGGGATATCCTGGTGCTGATTTTGGATCTGAACATTAGAAAGATCATCCTCAGTAGCCTTAATGTCACAATCACTTTTAGAAATTATTTTCTGCTCCATTCATTGAGAAGTTCTTTGAGATATTTCAATTTCTCATCAAACCTCTAGATAGTTCTCCCAATTAGTTCGATCCTCCAAGCTTGCAGCACCATTTCCCTATATCTAGGATCCATAATCCACTCATTATTAAACTAAAAGGGAAAATGGTCTAACCTTGTTAAATGTGTGTTGATGTCCAAAGAGATTAGGTTGTGATCAGAGGGGTGTTTAGGAAGTGTGAAACCAGAGATCCCATGAGCAGCATCTCGATCAACCATATGAACAAAACATCTATCTATCCTTCTTGCCTACATCCCATTCCAGGTGTATCTACACCATATAAACTCACCTCCAGAAATTTTAACTTCAATAAGATTGCATTGATGAATTCATATAGAGAATTCATAAGTAGCAATCCTATTAAAATTACAACTAGTTTTTTCCTTAGGCCTCAACACCATGTTAAAATCTCCAATAGATTACCATTCTTGATCCATCTGCCCAAAAATCTCTTTGAGATCCTCCCATTATTTCCATCTCCTGATATAAGAATTGAATTCATACACAAAAGAAACTGAAAATTCATAATCATCTATGCTGCAAGAGAGCACAATAATCCGAGACTTGTCCAAGAAGAATTTGATACGAATTTTTAATTATGATACATTTAATTTTTAATTAAATTAATCATGTATTTTTAAATATACCGATTTTAATATTATAAACCATATTATGACACTTTGAAAAATTAATTAAGGTCTCATAAAATTATAGTATAATTATTAGAAAACAAAATATTAATTTATGAATCAATTTTATGAAATTAAATTTAATTTTAAATCATTATATTAATTATAATTTGTAATTAATAATGTGCATTTCACTAAAATACATACACTTAATTTATCCTTTTTAAAAAATTTAATTAATTATATAATGATATAATTATATAAAAATTTAAATTATCAGATTATAAAATTTTATTTACAATTTCATATGGGAGGTTACTATTATATTTTCTAGATTACTATTCATAATAGTCACATTACTATTGTCAAAGTCATGTTACTATTTTGTTGGTATAAGTTTCTTTATTCTTATAAATACCACTTATTTCATTAAACTTTTATGAGAATAGAGTTTTTATTATGTTCTCTAGGTGATGTATGTGTTTTATACAATATTAAATTATTATAATAATGGAAATTCCATTGATAAAATTCATGGTCATTACAGTTGATCCTCAATTCTATAATCCTGATCATATGGACATCATGTGAAAGGGAATTGAGTAGTATGTCATTCCATTGAAGTCATGTAGCATTAAGTTGATCTTATGTTTTTTAATTAAAATTGAAAAATACCTACTTCAGCCAATGAAATAAATGTATCTGAGAATGCAACGACATTATAGGGGGATACTCTTCCAAACCCTATGTTCCCATGTACTCACCTCCAATCACTGAAAATTCGTATTATAGGGCAGTACATCTAGACAACCTAAAAATGGCCAAGAGCTATAATCCATGCTTCTTATTCCATTTAAATCTAATATAACATGTGATCCCTAGGTCCTGGTCTATAGGTATTCATAAAATTGCAACTTGGATGAACCCTAAGGGTATGATCCATAAGCAATTTGTAAGGAGAGCTCACTAGTGAGACATCATTCCCACCCCTTGGGTTATGTGTTAAATTAAGATGACTACACTCTCCACAAACAGAGTTAAATGGTGGATAATTAAACTCTCTATGACTTTATTTCTTAAGAGTGTGGTTACACTCTACTTAGCATGTGGCTTATGGAGCATGACTATGCCCTCCTCGATTTTTCATATGATAAGTGTCTCCATATGTGCTATTTAGGATTGGGCTTATAAGACATAATTTTGTAATAGTGTGGTTGATCATGGAATCTAAAACCTATAGTTAATTTTTGTCATGAACTATACATATGTATATTAATGGGTGGACATGGCTTCTCACTGATGACCTGTCCTTACAGATCACCTATGGTTTAGACCCTTATGGTTCATCCGAGTCATAATTTCGTGATTGTATACAGATCAAGACCTAGGGATCATACATTAGACTAGATTTACATGGCATGAGAAGAATGGATACAAGATCTTAACCATTTAATAGATATTAGGATATAGATACCTATAATTCTACTTTATAGTGATTGAAGGCAAATACCGATGAACCTAGGCTGAGGAAGAGTATCCCAATATTGTGGTGTAACTGTCTCAAAGTCATTTTCATCATTAGCAGAAGTAGGTATTTTTTGATTGGGATTAAAAACTCGAGATCAACTTACTGGTACATGGCTTGATTGGCATGAAATCCAACTTAATTCTATTTCAAAGGATTTACAGGAAATCAGGATTATAAACCCACAAATCGATTGCTAATGTGTTTATTTTATTTATTCACCATACTCAGAAATATTCATATTTACATATATATTTATATGTATGGTAATATACCTATATAAACATATAAATATAAATATACTTGATGGAAAATTCCTATTTGACCTATATCATGGACCTAGGGTTCTACTGTCTCTTCATGATATAGGATTTATTTCAAATTTTAGTTGTGTCTCGGCTCGGGTGAGGATATTGCATGAGGATGAACTTATGGAAACATATTTTAGGTTCATATTTGTGGTTTCCAACTGGGATTATTTCTCACTTTTTTATGTTCACCTTAATGTGTGTTCCTACCCTATGCTTGTTTTTCAAGTTGATCACAGATGTATAGTGGACAGAGACGAGGCCCAAAGTTTCATTATCAAGTGGAGCCACCTGTGTGGGTTCTTATGATCAGGTAGGTGTTGTTCAATAGTGTCCAGAGATTAGGTTTGTGGAATGGCTCGAAGATAGTTTTATAAACCTTCACTTTTATATCATTTTCTTATTTCACACCTATATCTGCATATTCATCCAAATGTGTGACCATTTTTGTATGAATGACATAGTTGTTTGGGATTTTATATCATTTCTTTTATTATTATATCATGATCTACCTTAGTTTATTCTCTTATTATGTACTCTGTTTATTTACTATTGTGTATAATAAATACCTATTTCTACTATTTTATTAATCTAATTTAATGGTATAGTCTCCACACTATAACACCCTAGGCCCTCGCTACCAGTCAGCAGCCTTGTGCATATAGGGAGACACACTTGAGGCATCATGGAAATCCATCTCATAGAATCAGATTAGTAGAATATGGATGTGGATGTTACATGTCTCAAATGAAGTAGTATGAAAATAAATTGTGAAAAATATGGGCATATATTGAGTAATTACTAATGAAAAATTGTGATTTTGATGCAAGGATATGTTTTTTCTCATAAGGTATCATTTATAGTTCAATGTATTATGTATAGAGAACATATGTATTATCTGTTTTAATTCCCTAATCCAATAGATAAATCCTTTAAAAAGGTAAGACATATTATATGCCAATATATAAAGTGTTTATGTATGTAAAATTGATAATTATGTTGTTTAAATTTTTTATAAAAAAATGGTTATAAGAGTAATGAAATATCTAATGATTGTTCTGTTGTATTTTTTTCATTATTTATTTTAAATGATATGTTGAATGGTATAAAAAATAGATAACTTGTTTATTTTTTAGGAGATATTTTATTTAAAATACATGATTAAAATATAAATAACCCTTAATCTGTTCCAAAGTTTTAGATAATAATATTTTATTATGATAACTAGAATATTGATATTGATTAAATAAATTGGGTAGTATTGGTGACCTTGAAATTGATAACTGATTTTTGTAACATCCTAACCCATCCCATTTTCTTGAGAGGGTAGGGGAACGATACTTGTCCTTAAGTTATGTTCCCAAGGTACCAATGGCTGGAAATAAATAGTGAGGGCTTCAAGAACAAATTGGGGAACAATTTTCCCTTAAGACAAAACCAACCAAACCACCCACTCACAAAAACTATATGATGCATGTCAATAGAACATTCAAGAATGTATTACCAAAAGAAAACCAATTTCTTCCACAATACAACCCAAAACCAATAAAATCCAATACAATACTAGAGTACTATGTAGAAGACTAAACAAGACACCCCAAAATAAACCAAGACACACTCCATAACTCCACACCAAGCTCCATGCTCCAAGCACCAACACATCTCCCAAGAATAACCAAAAGCCACTAAAAATGAGATTTTTAACCTTTACCTATGTCTTGGAATACTAAATCCTCAAAAGAACCCAAGTTCCAAAGCAAGGGGTGAGTGCTGATACTCAGTAGGTTTTCCCCAACTGGCTTCCCTACATATGCCACTAGGATAAGACCGTTATCAGATTTATATAAAGCAGTTTATATAAAATAATCACAAGTGAAACCATTACCATAAGCCAAACACACCATTACGAATCCACCTCACCCAAACCAAGTAACCAAGGGAAATACAAACCAACATGCCAAAGGCCATTTCAGCATTTACACACTAGCACAAAAATTTCCATCTTGCAAATAAATTCACAACAAGGAAACCAAAATGGTGAATCTTACATCCAACCCGATCCCCCAATCCTACTAGTGGTATTTCCTACCAACTTATCCTTTGATAGTGGACCTTCCGTCCACTAACCATCCCCTTATTATAGCAGAACTTCCCACCCACTTCCAAACAACATTTCAAACAATCCATAACCAAGAATATAACCCACCAAGGCCACAACAACATGCAATCAACCATTTCCATTAAATGTTAATCCACTTCAATAAATACAACATTTATTGAAAACACCCTTAAACCATTTTAAACACCAAATTAATGTTTAAATAAAACACCCCCTTTAGTGGAAAACCATTTTCATCAACATTTTTCACAAATCAATCCCAGAAACCCATTTTAAAATCTTTTATTTCAAATTCACAAAATGATCATTTCACCACAAAACCCCCTTTTTTCCAAAAATCCCCAAAACAATACCAAAAGGATTTCTAACCAAATTTTCACATCAAAACACAATTAATTTTAAGCACAAAAAATTGATTGTAACCAAGCTTCAATTTCTATCAAAGTGGAGTCGAGTGATAATCCACCTACCTTTACGGTTCTGGAGAAATCGACCCACAAGCAATCACTCCTAAAATCCGGTGAATGAACCACTGAAACTAATCTAGATCCCCTTACCTAACATCCAAAATCCTTAAAATCAACACCCAAGGAAACCCCAACCCTAGATCTATATGAAACATATGAAGATCTATAAAACTGAGATAGAGGGAGATGTAGATCTAGAGGAAACTACAAAGAACCACGAGAGAAGACTTACCCAAGAAGAATCGCCTTCAATCTTCCAAGAAACCCCTTCGATTTGCTTCCAAAATGAGTTGGAGATCACCTTCAACCTTTCATAACCCAAAATCCCAAGTGAGGCTCGAGTGTGAGAAGAACTGGGATCAAATAGGTTAATCCCAAGGGAGACCAAATTTAAAAAGTACTTCCTTTTAGTGGTCGCAAGGTTAGTCCGCATGGTTTGGAAAACCTTGCGCTAACCGTGTGTATGCCGCTATCTTGAGAGGAGGGGTCCACACAGTTTCCTCACACGGTTTGGAAATCCATGCATAGGCCATATGAATCCTACCATCTCCCCCTACACATTTTCTTGGATAACATGCATGGTTTCCCCAAACCGTGCTCAAACTGTGCTCCCTTGGAAAATCCTCCGAACTTATTCAAAACTAGTCAAAACACTCCCAACCACATCCAAACTCATCCTATGAACTTTAAACACATAAAAAGGAAAAAACAAAGGCTACATACCTCAAACTGGGGGTGATACATTCTCCCCACCATTAGATATTCTTCCCTCAGAAATCAGAAAACCATTGCCTTGCCGAAAAAGCTAAGGACATTGTTTGTCCATCTCTTTCTCCCCCTCCTAAGTCTCCTCTTCAATTTGACCATTCTTCCAAAAAACAAGAACTAAACAGATGATTTTTCCACGAAAGACTTTCTATTGAATATCCAAAATCTTCACTGGAATGTGAACCAAGGAAGCACATGATTCTAGCTCAAAATGATCCCAACGTATCACATGGTCATGATCCGGCTGATACTGTAACACCCCAAGATTTCATAGTGTGTTAGTTCTTCAAAATAATTCAATAACTTTCACTACATGCAACACCAAGTTCAAGCACACCATGACTTACCAAACAAGCCGTTCAAAAGAGGTTATGAATAGTATTAGATAAATTTTAATGTTTATATAATCCTTATAATTTTAGAATCCATATTATGAGTTTCTTAGATATAATGCAAGAACAAATTCATTTTCAGTATTGCACTTTTATCAACTTTAATAGTGAACCCTTTTTAAATACTATATTTTAAACTTTTTGACTAAATGGGGACATCAAAAATTTAAAATGAAACATCCCAAGCTTCTACGGTACGCTTCTCTTTGAATAATGTGATAGCGTGTGTTGTACGCAACACCGAGTTCTAACAACCAATTAAACTAGTCGTTATGAATAGTAATAACTACTTTTTGAAATTATATATATTTTATATTTCAAAATGGGCTTCATTTTTGGATTCAGAATATCAAAATTAGCCTAGGGTGAAATTTTGGTACTTTTCGGATAACTTTTATATTTTGATGAATAGTGAAAATTACTAAATTTTAATTAAAAACAACTTTTTTAATCAAAATAATTAATATTGATAAATTATGAATTTGAATGGTTTTAAAGTATATTTAGAATATATTTTTACCATTTAATATAATGTTGGTCATTGGACATAATTTTACAATTAAACCGAACAGAAACAAGTGTCAATCTTTTGATAGTTATTATCTCTTAAAAACACGCTTTTTGTTTTGACAGCGGGAATTAATTTTAAATTAATTTCTGCCACTTATGTGTTTTGAATTTAGGAAAATGGATTCCATATTTTGAATCAGGATGTTCAAATTGTGTAAATAGGTAACTTTTATTTTTAGACATTTTGAATAATTACTGCGGTAAATATTTTATTTACCATGGTTAAGGGTAAATCCAGTAAATAAGGGTTAAAAAAATAATATTATAATAATACTAAATTACCCTAAAACGTGTCTTAACCATATTGGTTGATACATGGTCGACCATGGGCATCTTTGGGTCTATTTTGGGACCCCATGGATCCACTTGTAAGTGATAATGACACTTTATTTTAATTAAGTTAAAATGAATACAAAAATGACACAAGCATATATCTTTTAGCAAAACAATTGTTACATAGGGTTATATATGTTGGATTTTAGATTATAAATATTCATTAGAAATATAAAAAGATTTCCTACATAATTATATTTTATTTATAATTTTTAGACATTAAATAATTTATTTTATTTATGACACAATGATGATGCAGTAATTACTATAATAGTGAAAAATTAAAATAATTGATATTATAAATACCAAAATAAATATAATATGAAACTTTTAATGAATTAAACTAATTTTCTAGGATAATATGATATATTAGGATTTATTTAATTGACTTTTTTAGAAGTAATAAATCTTTTATGAGTTTCACAAAAATCAACTATTGAATAGTGTCAAAATTGACATAAAAGAGTTCTTAAAACAAATATTATATTATTAATTGATATTAAATTCCTAAAAATCTAAGGTTCGGCCAAGAGACTTATTTCATGATAGGTTCATCATTAATGGACCACTTGGGGGTCTCTTGGATTTATATCGTAAGTTTATTAACCATATTATATAAAAATATAAAGAGACATTGTAAAAGTGAAACTAATTAACTTAGAGTTAATACTTAAAGATAAGGTTAATATAAGTACCCAAACCTGTCTAAATTCTATTGGTTGAGTTCTTTTCGACCTATCCCCACCTTAGCCTTTGAATATTCAACTTTGTAGCCATTGGAAACCGAATATGAATTTATTATAAATTAATATTTCTAGCTTTTCCAAAGGTGCCCCTCACCCCTCTTATAAAAGGGCACTCCTCCTTCTCATTTCTTCACACCTTAAAAACCTTTTGGTTCGGCCAAACTCTGCCCAAATACTCTACCAACATCCCTCACTACAACCTAGAGGCCTTAGTTTGATCAGAAAGCTAACCTAAGGAGCCCTTTTGATCAAATCAAAAGGAAGAACCCGAAGAAGAGGTAATGATTTCACCACCCTTTTCTAAGTTCATTTCTTCTTCCACTTCTTCTTCCTTTGTTCTTACCATTCTAAAATAATAACTCCAGTATCTCACATATACTGTGATGTTATTATAAGTATGGTACAACCATATTCAGTATTCTATCCACCCTTTGAATAACATGTCACCATACGTGCGTACGTACGGCTTACCGTCTCCACGTCGTGGTGTAATTGTTATTAAATATAATATTATTTGGATGGGTATAATAATGATGTGTAACTCATGTAAATAATAAATATAACATGTTAATGATTCTGTATATATGATATACCATTCATTTATATATTATTTTAATATCAAAAGAATGATATTGTCGCTCGTGCGTACGTACGGACTACCGTCTCCACGAACGCGATGAGATTCATTTCCATCGTATCCATTCAAGTATAATTATCATTTTATGATTTAAAAATGATGTTTAAGGACTTGATATCATTCTGGATATGAATAAGATACATCAAACATGGCTTATGTAATAAAACATATATAAGAAAATGAGTAAGTTAACACCCGAAACAATGATAATTCTAAGATATTATTAATAAATCAATGTTAAAAGATCATATATGATATCATATTAATATATATGATTATTGTATAATTTAATAACAACTATTTCACCATTATACAGGAGGTTAACCTACCCCAACCAAGGAAAAGTACAAGGTAAGGGTTATTTCACAATCTCTTCATTATCCGAGGTTGTTTATATGTAATAATCTACTGGGATCTCTTTATCATCCACATCCATGTTTCTTAAAAATGTATTTCAAAACATTTTTACTATTTACAAGAATATGGGTTAAAGTCATTTATAACCTTTTTTGACTTTTTATAAGAGGTTTATAAAGGAATCTTTCCGTCGTTTTCAAAACAAGGTCCTTTTTAACCTTTTCGACTGAATTGAGGTAAGAATGTTTTTTTTAACTTATACGGCGGGTGCGGTTATTTTACGCCGTTATAAAATCTTCAAAGCTTTCCTTACAAGATTATAAGAATATTTTCAAAGAAAATGTTTTATTTTATATGGATCTTAAATGATTTCAAAATAAAAGGAGATATTTCTTTAAAAAGAACTTTGATTTCATCTATGTCAACATCCTTTGATGGATTTTAAGATTATTTGAAGTTGATTTATTATGATACAAAATTTCTATATTGTATTGAAGGTTTTGTGATATGTTTGACTGTAAATGTGCTATTTTTATACCATTCATAGTTTATTGTGAAAGTATTGACATTTCGTATACTAGTTTTAATACGAATGTTTATGTTATGTTTAAACCTTTTCATATGGGAATGCATTGGACTTAATAAGTGACGGGTGGAGCCCGCTATAGATCCTCGATGCATCGGTAGGTCTCATGAGACAAACTAGTGTCTTGGCACAAGGCCTTGACAAAATCTTATTTGTAGTCTTGGCACGAGGCCTTGGCTATGTGGTTATGATAGTCTGGCATTATGCATTCCAACATTATGAAAGTGGTTAGTGATTTTTGCATGTGATTATTCGATTAGTAGAATATCCATGTGATTAAGTAAATGGCATTATTTCATTTTATTTATGCCATACCATGTTGAAAGTTAATATTTAAAAGGATTTTGTTTTAGTTATACATTTCCTTAAATGTTTATTCTTATTTATAAAAGTTTCCGCTATATTGTTATCCTTACTGGGCATTTGAGCTCACCCCTTTTCTATGTTTTATTTTTCCCAGGATGTGAAGAAGTAAGTTATGAATGACCTGTAGGGATTTTATGAGGGGTTAATAGTGTGGATTGTGGAAACATTATGTTGTTGTAGTAGTTTTTCATTTTATGATGTAATGTAAAACTTATGAATATATCTATTGTTTCCAAGGCTACTAAACCAATCGGTATTTCGAGATTTGATCTTTCTTGAGATCATGCCAATGTTATGTAAGTAATGCACCGACTCTGGGTAGCTGGGGTCGGGGCGTTACAGTTGGTATCAGAGGAAGTTTAGTACAAACCTTGGAAGCTAGATTTAGATAAACTCTGATTAGAGCACGTATACCTAAGATGAACTTTGAGGATTACTATAGAAGAACTTCCTAGAATTTTGGTATTGTAGAGATTTTTTGAGTTTTCCGAGCAATACATCCCTGTCTGGATACGAGCAGGTAGAGGCGGCTCTGGCACAGATGTACCTAGGGGTAAAACCCGAAAACACCGCTTTGAGCTAGACTCGAACGGGAACTGGTGCACGACAACGGGCCTTGCTGCACTCTTGGTTACGACACTCCCGGGGGATATGCTTAGGATAACTCTCATTTTCTTTACAAATCATTATGAAGGGTTTATGAGTATATACTTCCTCAAAGAAAACATTTTTATGATTATGGATTATATCCATAAATAGTTCAATTTATGTTAAGTGTTTTATAAGTATGGGATTATGTATTTTGATTCATAAACTGATCTAGTTTATGCCATGGTTTAGAAATGGCGCCCAGTAGAAGGAATGAGAACTCCAGAAATACACATGATTCAAAGAGAATGAAGGATCATATCTTTCATGGTCTTAAGCTAGAATTTATAAGAGAAATAGTCTCCCATGTATTATCATCATATGAAGAAATAATATCATGTGTTGATAAGATAAGTAAAGAGTTTACTGAGTCCTATGGCTTTGAAGGGAATCAAGAGAAGAAAAGGATGGAAGAGAGAAAGATGGATAAAGGGAAAAGGGAAAAGAAGAATTTTCCCATATGTGGTAACTGTGGAAAGAAACACCCTGGAACTTGCCTGAAATGAATGGGAGTTTGTTATAAGTGTGGAGGAAAAGGGCACAAAGTACGTGACTGCAAGGGTAAGAAAATGGTTTTAAATGTACAATGCTTCATTTGCAAGGAGTTTGGACACTACGCGAACCTATGTCCCAGTCATCAGACTATTCCGCAAATGATGTTATTGGATAATAATCAAGTTATGATACTACCACAGATGAAGAGGAATGATTAGAGTTCTTATGATGATTATGTCAATTGAGTGTTGTATCAACAATGTACTTGTTACAATAATTATGGAGTATATAAGGATTGTACTGCAGTACTATTTCATTAAGGACTTGAGATTGTTTGGAACAAAGAAAAGTGACTCAATAGCAGGATAAATTTTTGGAAAATATATGGTTGAGAGAATGATAAATCATAACATAGTTCTGATACTGAGGTAGTGATTTTGGAATAATATGTGATTGTTTTGGATAAATTATATTGGATATTCTTGACTACCCTGGAACTGATTAATGATATGTATATTCCATCATTGTTGGGGTTTAAAACATTTTTGGATTAATGAAGTATATCCAGCTTTCTATATGGAATAAGGGAGCATGAATGTAATCAATAAGGAATATGGTAATTCAGGATGTTTCGGTGTATTAAAAGAATACATGATGAAGGTATTCATATGCTATTACGGGGTAAAAAGGTTCTACATTATGTTTACCTTACTTATAAATGTTGGACTGTGAGTTTGGATAGAAGTATTTTGGATAGTTCTAGTTTGGATTATTTTGGATTTCCATAAAAGGACAACCCGGAGGTCGGGCGGCAACCCGTCGCGTCCGGCAAGGCTGCGAGACTTGAACCCGCAACCGAAGGGCGACAAGGGTGTATCACCTACCACTGGCCCACGAGATGTCCTGGATTAAATAATGTAGTTTTTATTAAAAGATCTTGTAGATGAATTATAAATTCATTTATTTTGGAACCCTATACGAATAGTGTAAATAGAATTTTTTTTACATTCTATTATCTTTTAGAGTGAAAGATGAGTTTGTGGTAGAAATTTATTAATGGATAAAACTCTAATTATAAAGTAAGTATATCTCCTTATGATCTTAGCCAATCTCATAAATAGATTCCTCAATATTAAGAAAAGCAACTTAGAACAAAAATGTTTTCCTAGATGGTACCTTAAATCATCACTAATTTATGGCTTTGGGATTGTTGGCCTTTTCATAGCCATGTTCTCTACCACTCTCCATCAGATAATTGATGGTTAGATTTCTCTTCCATATCCATATTTTCATACATGGAACCCTAGTATGTGTTATTTTCGGTAATCTTCTTACTTTCCACTCTTTGTTTTAGATAGAGGCCTCATTAATTCATTTTTCGATGTGGGATTTCAACTAAGATATTTTGAAACGTCAAAAATGTGTTATCCTAATACCCTATGTTTTGTTGAACCGATGGTATTTCAAATCATCATAGATTGATGAATTTAAGGACCTCAATTTTATACTTGTTTGTGATTGATGACCTCAATCACTACCTATAAATATTTACGTTTTTCCTCCAATTATATGTCTCAAATTGCCACCAATGTTCTCCTAATCGAGATCAAAATTTGGTGGTGACCCTTTCATTTCTCTTTTCCTCATATTAAGACTAAATTTTAGTAACCCAATTTCCGATGTGGGGTTTCCCACAAATATATTATCTATTTTCAACCTTTTATTTTCGAAGAACAATTTCAAATTGCAAGGACGCAATTTATTGAAGGAGGGGATAATGTAACACCCCAAGATTTCATAGTGTGTTAGTTCTTCAAAATAATTCAATAACTTTCACTACATGCAACACCAAGTTCAAGCACACCATGACTTACCAAACAAGCCGTTCAAAAGAGGTTATGAATAGTATTAGATAAATTTTAATGTTTATATAATCCTTATAATTTTAGAATCCATATTATGAGTTTCTTAGATATAATGCAAGAACAAATTCATTTTCAGTATTGCACTTTTATCAACTTTAATAGTGAACCCTTTTTAAATACTATATTTTAAACTTTTTGACTAAATGGGGACATCAAAAATTTAAAATGAAACATCCCAAGCTTCTACGGTACGCTTCTCTTTGAATAATGTGATAGCGTGTGTTGTACGCAACACCGAGTTCTAACAACCAATTAAACTAGTCGTTATGAATAGTAATAACTACTTTTTGAAATTATATATATTTTATATTTCAAAATGGGCTTCATTTTTGGATTCAGAATATCAAAATTAGCCTAGGGTGAAATTTTGGTACTTTTCGGATAACTTTTATATTTTGATGAATAGTGAAAATTACTAAATTTTAATTAAAAACAACTTTTTTAATCAAAGTAATTAATATTGATAAATTATGAATTTGAATGGTTTTAAAGTATATTTAGAATATATTTTTACCATTTAATATAATTTTGGTCATTGGACATAATTTTACAATTAAACCGAACAGAAACAAGTGTCAATCTTTTGATAGTTATTATCTCTTAAAAACACGCTTTTTGTTTTGACAGCGGGAATTAATTTTAAATTAATTTCTACCACTTATGTGTTTTGAATTTAGGAAAATGGATTCAATATTTTGAATCAGGATGTTCAAATTGTGTAAATAGGTAACTTTTATTTTTAGACATTTTGAATAATTACTGCGGTAAATATTTTATTTACCATGGTTAAGTGTAAATCCAGTAAATAAGGGTTAAAAAAATAATATTATAATAATACTAAATTACCCTAAAACGTGTCTTAACCATATTGGTTGATACATGGTCGACCATGGGCATCTTTGGGTCTATTTTGGGACCCCATGGATCCACTTGTAAGTGATAATGACACTTTATTTTAATTAAGTTAAAATGAATACAAAAATGACACAAGCATATATATTTTAGCAAAACAATTGATACATAGGGTTATATATGTTGGATTTTAGATTATAAATATTCATTATAAAGATAAAAAGATTTCCTACATAATGATATTTTATTTATAATTTTTAGACATTATATAATTTATTTTATTTATGACACAATGATGATGCAGTAATTACTATAATAGTGAAAAATTAAAATAATTGATATTATAAATACCAAAATAAATATAATATGAAACTTTTAATGAATTAAACTAATTTTCTAGGATAATATGATATATTAGGATTTATTTAATTGACTTTTTTAGAAGTAATCAATCTTTTATGAGTTTCACAAAAATCAACTATTGAATAGTGTCAAAATTGACATAAAAGAGTTCTTAAAACAAATATTATATTATTAATTGATATTAAATTCCTAAAAATCTAAGGTTCGGCCAAGAGACTTATTTCATGATAGGTTCATCATTAATGGACCACTTGGGGGTCTCTTGGATTTATATCGTAAGTTTATTAACCATATTATATAAAAATACAAAGAGACATTGTAAAAGTGAAACTAATTAACATAGAGTTAATACTTAAAGATAAGGTTAATATAAGTACCCAAACCTGTCTAAATTCTATTTGTTGAGTGGTTTTCGACCTATCCCCACCTTAGCCTTTGAATAGTCAACTTAGGAGCCATTGGAAACCGAATATGAATTTATTATAAATTAATATTTCTAGCTTTTCCAAAGGTGCCCCTCACCCCTCTTATAAAAGGGCACTCCTCCTTCTCATTTCTTCACACCTTAAAAACCTTTTGGTTCGGCCAAACTCTGCCCAAATACTCTACCAACATCCCTCACTACAACCTATAGGACTTAGTTTGATCATAAAGCCAACCTAAGGAGCCCTTTTGATCAAATCAAAAGGAAGAACCCGAAGAAGAGGTAATGATTTCACCACCCTTTTCTAAGTTCATTTCTTCTTCCACTTCTTCTTCCTTTGTTCTTACCATTCTAAAATAATAACTCCAGTATCTCACATATATTGTGATGTTATTATAAGTATGGTACAACCATATTCAGTATTCTATCCACCCTTTGAATAACATGTCACCATACGTGCGTACGTACGGCTTACCGTCTCCACGTCGTGGTGTAATTGTTATTCAATATAATATTATTTGGATGGGTATAATAATGATGTGTAACTCATGTAAATAATAAATATAACATGTTAATTATTCTGTATATATGATATACCATTCATTTATATATTATTTTAATATCAAAAGAATGATATTGTCGCTCGTGCGTACGTACGGACTACCGTCTCCACGAACGCGATGAGATTCATTCTCCATCGTATCCATTCAAGTATAATTATCATTTTATGATTTAAAAATGATGTTTAAGGACTTGATATCATTCTGGATATGAATAAGATACAACAAACATGGCTTATGTAACAAAACATATAAAAGAAAATGAGTAAGTTAACACCCGAAACGATGATAATTCTAAGATATTATTAATAAATCAATGTTAAAAGATCATATATGATATCATATTAATATATATGATTCTTGTATAATTTAATAACAATTATTTCACAATTATACAGGAGGTTAACCTACCCCAACCAAGGAAAAGTACAAGGTAAGGGTTATTTCACAATCTCTTCATTATCCGAGGTTGTTTATATGTAATAATCTACTGGGATCTCTTTATCATCCACATCCATGTTTCTTAAAAATGTATTTCAAAACATTTTTTCTATTTACAAGAATATGGGTTAAAGTCATTTATACCCTTTTTTGACTTTTTATAAGAGGTTTATAAAGGAATCTTTCCGTCGTTTTCAAAACAAGGTCCTTTTAACCTTTTCGACAGAATTGAGGTAAGAATGTTTTTTTTAACTTATACGGCGGGTGCTGTTATTTTACGCCGTTATAAAATCTTCCAAGCTTTCCTTACAAGCTTATAAGAATATTTTCAAAGAAAATGTTTTATTTTATATGGATCTTAAATGATTTCAAAATAAAAGGAGATATTTCTTTAAAAAGAACTTTGATTTCATCTATGTCAACATCCTTTGATGGATTTTAAGATTATTTGAAGTTGATTTATTATGATACAAAACTTCTATATTGTATTGAAGGTTTTGTGATATGTTTGACTGTGGATGTACTATTTTTATACCATTCATAGTTTATTGTGAAAGTATTGACATTTCGTATACTAGTTTTAATACGAATGTTTATGTTATGTTTAAACCTTTTCATATGGGAATGCATTGGACTTAATAAGTGACGGGTGGAGCCCGCTATAGCTCCTCGATGCATCGGTAGGCCTCATGAGACAAACTAGTGTCTTGGCACAAGGCCTTGACAAAATCTTATTTGTAGTCTTGGCACGAGGCCTTGGCTATGTGGTTATGATAGTCTGGCATTATGCATTCCAACATTATGAAAGTGGTTAGTGATTTTTGCATGTGATTATTCGATTAGTAGAATATCCATGTGATTAAGTAAATGGCATTATTTCATTTTATTTATGCCATACCATGTTGAAAGTTAATATTTAAAAGGCTTTTGTTTTAGTTATACATTGCCTTAAATGTTTATTCTTATTTATAAAAGTTTCCGCTATATTGTTATCCTTACTGGGCATTTGAGCTCACCCCTTTTCTATGTTTTATTTTTCCCAGGATGTGAAGAAGTAAGTTATGAATGACCTGCAGGGATTTTATGAGGGGTTAATAGTGTGTATTGTTGAAACATTATGTTGTTGTAGTAGTTTTTCATTTTATGATGTAATGTAAAACTTATGAATATATCTAGTGTTTCCAAGGCTACTAAACCAATCGGTCTTTCGAGATTTGATCTTTCTTGAGATCATGCCAATGTTATGTAAGTAATGCACCGACTCTGGGTAGCTGGGGTCGGGGCGTTACAGATACTTTTTCAACTACGACGCATGAAACACATTTTGCACCGCACTAAACTATGGTGGAAAATCCAAATTATAATCTACCTCTCTAATCCTCTCATGTATCTCAAAAGGCCCAATACACCTCAGAGATAACATACCCTATTTCCCAAACCGATGATGTCCCAGCCTAGGATAGATTCTCAAAAACACATGTTCACCCACCTCGAACGACAATGGTCATCGACTATAGTCTGCATACGGTTTCTGATTACTTTGAGCCATCTCCATCCTCTTCCTGGTCAACATTAATTTCTACTTAGTCTCTTAGACAAGGCTCGGTCTGATCATAGATGTCTTGCCTATTTCCACCCAACATAGTGAAGAATGACACGGATTCCCATATAAAGCCTCAAACAAGACCATATGTATCGAAACCTGATAAATATTATTATAAGTGAACTCCACCAACGGTAAGTGCTCCTCCCATGAACCATAAAAGTTCATCACACAAGACCTTAACATATCCTCCATAGTTTTTATCATCCTCTCATATTTTCCATCCATTTAAGGATGATATGTCGTGATCATAGTTAACTGTGTCCCAAGGGCTTGCTGCAACGATTTCCAAAAACGATATTTTAACATTGGATCTCTATCTGATAAAATCGAAACTAGAACACCCTGCCTATTTACCACCTACCAGATATAGATTTTGGACAGATCCTCCACTATATGAGATTCACAAATCAGGACGAAATAGGCCGACTTTAGGAGCCGATCCACTATCACCCATATGGCATAATGCTTCCAAACTATTCTTGGGAGACCTGTCACAAAATCCATTGTTATCTACTCCCATTTCCACACTAGGATTGGTAAATACTGTATCATTCATGTTGTCCATTGATGCTCTGTCTTGACTTACTGACAAGTCAAGAATATCAAAACAAACTCGACCACATCCATTTTCATACCTAACCAACAAAATTTTGACTTCAATTCCTTATACATTTTCTGAATTCTAGGATGGACAACCCACCTAGAATGATGATAATCCCTGAGAATTTTATCCCAACAAGCCAATGGTACCACCATACGATTTCGAAAACACAAGACTGAATTCTCATTTAGTTCCACGTTCTCAATGGTCTCTCTGCCATTGAGTTTCAACCTCATCACCATACACTCAGAATCAAATGCTCGTGCCTCTTTAACCAAGCCAGCCATGTCAGGAACCAATGAAACTGAAAATACGACCACTCTGTCACCTTAGTCCTCACATTCCAACCACATGTCGGCTATGACCGACACCAATTTCCACTGATCCGATATATTCTTCACCACTTGAGCATATTATTTCATACTTAATGCATCTTCCCCAAAATTACCGTTACCCAGTGTGTACATTAAATCAAAATCAAACATTTTTAGATATTACATCCATCTTTTTTTCCTTATTTTCAAATCTCTTTGTGATAAGATATGATCTAATCTCTTATGGTCGATAAACACTGTAAATTTCTCACCAAATAGATAATGACCCCACATTTTTAAAGCATGAACCATTTCTGCCAACTCCAAATCATGTGTTCGGCAGTTCTTATCATGCAACATCAAATTTCGTGATCCATATGCAACCACATGATCCCCTTACATGAGAACACACCCCAACCCCGATGCTGATGTGTCACAATACACCACATACCCTTTTCTTGGTTCTAGAAAAATCAAGATTGGTGTTGATGTAAGGTGACCCTTTAGCTCTTCAAAAAAATTTTGACACTACTTATCCCATTGAAATGAAACATTCTTCCATGTCAAAGCTTTCATCGGAGAATCCAATCGTGAGAAATCACAAACAAAACATCAATAATACCTAGCTAGACCAAGGAATATTTGTATCTAGAAAATGTTCTTTGGTTGTTTCCAAGTGATAACTACCTCTATCATTTCTAGATCAATAGAAAAACTCCTCTCAGAAATAATATGGCCAAGGAAATGAACCTCTTATATCCAAAAGTCACACTTTGACAATTTTGCATACAACTGATGATCCCTTAAGATCCCCAATACGATCACCAAGTGATTCTCATGCTCTAGCCTTGTCCTCGAATACCCAAGCATATCATCAACAAATACCACCACAAAAGCATCCAAATATCTCTAAGATATCTGATTCATCAATGTCATGAACACCGTTGGTGAATTTGTTATACCAAAGGGCATAACCAGATACTTGTAATGTCCATATCTACTTCTAAAAGTTGTTTTTGGAATATCCTCCTTTCACACCTGCAGTAGATGATACCCTGATTGTAAGTCAATCTTGGAGAACCACTAAGATCCCCTCAACTGGTCAAATGAATCATCAATGTGTGGAAGTGGATATCAGTTCTTTATCGTAACTTGATTAAGTCTACGATAATCAACACATAACCACAAGGTTACATACACCTTTTTAACAAGCAAAACCAATGCTACCCACAAAGATGTGCTAGTCCGGATGAAACATTTGTTTTATAACTCTTCCAACCGCACCTTTAATTCCTACAATTCTTCTAGTTCCATTCGGTAAGATAGAGGTGAGATAGGACTGGTCCCTGGAAGGAGATCAATCATAAACTCCACTTCTCTCACGGGTGGAAACCCTAAGAATTCATCCAGAAATACATCCATAAACTGATCTACGACTACTAGAAGAATACACTACTCAATACCTTCTACTTATTCTAATGACAAAGTCACTAACTGGTATGATATCATGCCAACCACTGGGGCCAACAAGCTTGTTGCACCCTACTTCTCATTCTTCTCCACTTTAAAGAGATGTCTCATGCCATCCTCCATCACAAAACTAATCATTCATGCATAATAGTCAATGTGGGCCTTAAACATTGTCAACCAATCTGTTCCTAGGATTATATCATACACATCCATCTCAATCACTGAGAAGTACCACGTCATTTCAATTCCCTCCACAACTAAACAATAGCCTCGACATAGGAAGGATCAACACTCTATTTGATCTAGAGGAGTTTGTAGTTTCAAAACATAAGGAATAATATCCACATGTAAACCCAACAAATAAACAATGTGAGAAGCAAGAAAAGATTGTTAAGCACCTATATCAAACAAAACATGCATCAACGTGGAATTTCAAATAACTGTACCTTACATCGTGGATGGTCCCGACTAATCATCCACCACAACCTTCTCAGCTCCAAAAAAATATTTGATTTCTATGATCTACTCTTTATAGACCTAATGAGGCGTTTTGGTATTCAAAGAATCACCATGACCAACTTTACTTAGCTATCGAGGGGTATGATGCTTCCCTCGTCCCATCGAAGAATAAGACCCTTGCGACCCTTGAGAAGTGTAATGAACACCCGAACTTGGAGAATTACGACAATAACATTGCAGATTCCCCATATTCTTACAATTATGACATGATTTAGGTTGTGACATACAATCCTTATTGATGGGTCTTGTAGAACCACACTAAAAATATCCTAGCTTACTCTGAGGCTTCGAAGGAAGATTCACCAATCCTGTAGTTAGATTCATAGTCATAATCCCATCCTAGAAATAATTGTCCCTCTTCCTCTTTAACCTGGCATTTGAGTTCCCACTATTCCCCATGGGTACTAATGCACTTTCTCCACTCACATCCCCCAAGAGATCCCTTATGGCCACCAAGTCTCTATTCACCATCTTCGTATAATCATCTATACATAGCACTTCTATCTGGTACTGAATGTCCTGACTCAAACCAATTTTGAATATACAAGCTTTCAATTATGTACTACCCACCATATTGGGTGAAAACCACACTAAGTTCATAAACATAGTTGCATACCCCAATATAGAATGGTTCCCCTATTTAAAATGGAAGAAATATGTTGTGCACTTAATTTTGAATGTATGAGGCTATAATTTTTGTTAAACAATTCCTCAAATATGTCCCATGTCATACACTTTTCTCTTCCAGCTTGGACTGCCAACTCCCACCACTGAAGGGAAATATATTCCAACATATATGTGACCATATTCACTTTCAACTCTACCAATGTTCCCAAAAATTTGAAGTTCTTGTTCATTCTATTCGACCACACTTTTACCCTCTCTGGCTCTGACTCACACCTAAAGATGGGTGGATTCTTCCATTGAAACTCAATTGAATGATCCACATGCCTTGGTTAGTCCTCTTTATTCTCACTTCCTACTACTTATAAATCTTTCACTATACTCTTCACTAGCTATTGGTTCACCTGGGGCTTGGGTGCAACCACATTTTCAGCAACCTCCTCTGGTTGGTCTCTATGACTCCTACCCGGTGCCATTTCTATCAATACAAAAACAACCATAAGTCCTTCTATTTTAGCAACACGTGATTCAAAAATTCCAGTTCAATTACACTACAACTATCACAACCAGGAATTCCACAAGATCACATTTCCCATGTTGCACTATTTTGAAAAATCCACCATGTTTTTAAAATCAACCCATTTTCAAAATACCATCACTTTCCATGTTTCAAATCCATCCATTTTGAAACCCAATATAGATTTTAAAAATAAGCACATTAATATCACACCATAATTCATTATACCCCAATGAAATATATATCCTAGTGGGAAGTCATTTCTACCATGCATGTCATGCTCATTTCATTGGCTACACCCACGAAAATGATATATCGAATGCCTATAAGTGTCTCCAACCACTAATGTATCCAACTCCCTGGTAACATGAAGTTCAGCATAAACGGGTTAGATATGTCCATTTATGCTATACATTCCATGTTCTCAAAATCCTACACCTTGCTACCATCCCCAATCAAGGAATAGGCTAAGAACAAATGTCAATGCCGAGACCAACGATCGACACCAAGGATCTAACAACTGCTCTCACTTCAAAGACAAGGACCGAACAAACTGATACCACTTGTAACATCTCGACCCATCCCATTAGCTTGAGAGGGAGGGAGAATGACACTTGGCCTAAAGCGATGTTCCCAAGGCGTCAAAGGCTGACAATAAATGTCGAGGGCTTCGAGAAAAAATTGGGGAAGTATTTTCCCTTAAGACAAAACCAACCAAACCATCCACTCACAAAGACTATATGATGCATGTCAATAATATATTCAAACATGTATTACTAAAAGAAAACCAAGTTTTTCCACAATACAACCCAAGACCAATACAACCCAACAAAATATCAGAGTACTATGAGGAATACTAAGCATAATTCCCCAAAATAAACCAAGACACACTCCACACCAAGATCCATGCTCCAAGCACCAACTCATCTCCCAAGCATCACCACAAGCCAATAGCAATGAGATTCTTTATATTTATATGTGTCCCAGAATACGATATATGAAAAAGAACCCAAGTTCCAAAGTAGTGGGTGAGTACTAATACTTAGTAGGTTTTCCCAATTGACTTCCCCACACATTCCACTAGGATAAAACTTTTGGCAGATTTATACAAAGCATTTTATATAAAATAATCACAAGTGAAACCATTACCATAAGAAAAACACACCCTTACCAATCCACCTCACCCAAACCAATCTAACAAGGGAAATCCAAACCAACATGACACAAGCCATTTTATAATTTAATCATTTACACAACAATTTACATCTTGAAAATCAACGCACAAAAAGGCAACCAAAATGGTGGATCTTCCATCCAACCCATTCCCCCATTCCTACTAGTGGTACTTCCCGATCACTTATCCTTTGACAGTGGACCTTCTGTCCACTAACCATCAACTTATTATAGTGGTACTTCACACCCACTTTCACACAACATTTCAAAAAATCCATATCCAAGCATATGGCCCACCAAGGCCACAACAACATGCAATCAACCATTTCCATTACATGCCAATCCACTTCAATAAATCCAACATTTATTGAAAACACCCTTCAACCATTTTACTTTCAAAATTACCATTTAAATAAAACAACCCCTTAGTGAAAAACCATTTTCATAAACAATTTTCACAAATCTATAATAGTAACCCATTTTAAAATCTCATTTTTCAAATTCACAACAAGAGCAATTCACCACAAAACACCATTTTTTCCAAAAATCCAAAAAACATCACCAAATGTATTTCTAACCAAATTTGGACATCAAAACACAATTAATTTTAATAACAACAAATTAATTTTAACCAAGCTTAAAGTTATATCAAATTGGAGTCGAGAGAGAAGCCACCTACCTTTAGGGTTCCGGTGAAATCGCCCTACAAGCAATCATACCTCAAATCCGGAAAATGCACCACCGAAACTACTCTAGATCGCCTTACCTAAAATACACAAGCCTTAAAATAAATACCCATGGAAACCCCAACCCTATATCTACATGAAACGGATGTAGATCTAGAAAACCGATAGAGAGGGATATGTAGATATAGAGGAAACCATAAAGAACCATGAGAGAAGACTTAACTGAGAAGAATCGCCTTCAATCCACCAAGAAACCCCTTCGATTTTCTTAAAAAATGAGTGGGATATCACCTTAAACCTTTGATAACCAAAAATCATGAGTGAGGATCAAGTGGGAGAATAATTTGGGTGAAATAGGTTAAGCTCAAGGGAGCTTGAATTTAGAAAACCCTTCCTTTAAGTGGCTGCACAGTTAGTCTGCACGGTTTGTCAAACTGTGCGCTAACCATGCATGTGACACTATCTTGAGAGGAGGGGTCCGCATCGTTTCCTCACATGGTTCTGAAAATCTTTCATAGGCCGTGCAAATCCTACTATCTCCCCCTACACAGTTTTCTGGAGAACCTGTATGGTTTCCCATAACCGTGCACAAATCTGGATCCCTTGGAAAATGATCCAAACTTATTCAAAACCATTCCAAACACTCCCAACCTCATCTCAACTCATCCCATGCACTTTAAACACATAAAAAGTCATAAAAATGGAAACATACCTCAAAATGGTGGTGCTACATATTTTTTGAAAAACTGATTGATGATGAATATTATAGAAATTTTATTCTTATTTAATATATATTGTATGGATGGGGATAGTATTTATGGATTAATGAGATAGTTTATTTTTTTTATCTTATATGACTCTATTATGGGTTTATATTGATTTTTATTTTTAAAAAATTATTAGCATGATAAAAGATAATACATTATCATGGTGTTTGTGAGGCTGGTATGTGAAATTATAAGCTACTTTATATTTTTTAGGGAAAATTTTTAAATTTTATCTTTAAAAAAAATATGTGATTAAATATTTTATATTTATGGGTTTTAAATTTAGTCAAATATACTTTAGAGAATTTTTATGTTTGACTATTTATAGAATGGATTAATATGATCTTTGGTTGTTAAGTATCCATATAGGATAAATTATGCTAACTATTTAGGTTTTTATAAATATTCATAGATATAAGAAATAAATTCGTGTTCTTTTATTCATATTATGATTCATTTAATGATAATTTTATTTATTCAGTAATGGATAATTCAAAATAAAAAATTATTTCATGTAACTGAAAGATAAATTTTTTCTTATGAAATATAGAGAAATCATGTAATTTTTTTAGAACCCCAAATTCTAGTAACCCAAAGTTGGTGTCTTCTTTATTATAGTAGTAAAATATATAAGGGATATCACTATGTTGGTCTATCAGGTTAGCAGTCATGGTAAACTAGATACAAACTTCATTGAAAATATTGTTTTATAAGTATAAAAAATAGCATAGGAAACATTATTGATTCTCGAATATTTTTCCTAATATACTTATTCATATATTGATTAAAAAAATGAATTTCAATCATATATTCTAGATAATATTTATTTATAGTGTAATTTACCAAAATTAAATATAGTATAATCAATATTTCTATAAAAATAACTAAAAAATCAATTTAGTCGATAACATGAGCACAAAATGCATCCATGAATAATATAAATACCATACTATAAAGGATAATAATAACTTAAAATTAATTTATGGAAATGATTAATATTGTACATTATAATATCTTTACCATCAAGGCCTTTTTCATGAAATTTTAATCAATTGGTATGGTCATACCAAAAAACAATTTAAGAATTTTGGTAAACTAATTTTTCTAATTAGACAGATTGATGCATTAAGGGGTTACCTATAACTAATGCCCACACATTAACTCATGTTTAATGTGTTACTCGTATATTTAATGATCAATTTAATTTATAAATAATATTCCATATTTGAAAATATCTATGTTGAGTAAAGGATATAAAATACTATGATTTCCATTGTCAACAAAATAATTATTATAGTAAAATAACATATGTAAAATGTTTTACAATTTATGTAATAAGTATATAAATAATTCAAATAATGTTTATATTTAAGTGAAATACAACCTATAAATAGAAATAATAAACAAAAAGTGAATATTTCATGAAAATTTTAATGACCCAAAAAATAGTAAAATATATAACATGACCATAAATTTAACCAAAATATTGGTTTTGATTTAAAATGATGTTTTTGAGAAATATATAAAATGAAAGATAATAATTTAAATAATATTTCATTAAAATATTTCCATTTTAAAATAATTTAAATCATATAAAATAATATATAAATAGAAAAATAGTTATGGTAGTGGGAAAATCCATTTACATTTTACATGTTAAATTTAAACATCTATTTTGACATCTGTAAAATAAATTATAAAATGAAACAATTGTAAAAAATATTTAAATATTCCATTAAAAATTTTAATATTTTAAATTATGAAAAATAATTTTTGTAATAACATTTTTTAGGAAATAATTTTCGGCTTTATAAAAAAAATTTCAAATTATTGGCATGCTTGAAACATTTACTCAATCAAAAAGTGAAATATGACCAGTTTTTATATTAAATTTTTATTTGATTGATTCAATATCCAACTAGATTTAAAGATTTAAATAAATTTAAAATACTAAAATATTAATAGGATAATAAAATATATGGATTTTATTAAAAATAGATCATAAGATTCATTCACTAAAATTAAGTTCCATCCAAAAAAATGACATTATAAAATAAATTCTTACATATTTGGTAAATTTTCATTTGTGACCCCTTAAAAGAGTAACATTAATTTAAAAATTAAAAATATTGAACAAATAAAAAAATTATATAAATAAAACATTCTGTATATACAACATATAATGCCCCAACCCCAGAAGCCCAGAGTCGGTGCATTATTTTAATACATTGGCATGATTATAAGAAATCAAGTCTGTAAAGACCGGTCAGTTTAGCAGTCTTGGAAAATAGATTACATACATGAACTTTACAGAACACATTAGAAAATAAAACAAAACATAAATGATCCTTTGATAACACCATTAATACACTAGCTTAACCCTTCTTATCAATCATAATACACTTTTTGGGATCCTGAGAAAATAAAACATAAGAAAGGGGTGAGATCAAACGCTCAGTAAGGATAACAATATAGTGGAAACTTTCAAAAATAATCATAAACATTTAAGTCAATGTATAAAACAAAAACAAATGCTTTTTAAAGTTAAACTTCAGCTTAATATGGATAAGATAAACCAAATAATTCCATTTAATTATTCACATGGATATTCTACTAGTCGAATAATCACAAGAAATATCCATAGCCACTTTCATAATGTAGGAATGCATAATTCTAGACTTCATAACCACATAGTCAAGGCTTTGTTCTAAGACTACAAATAAGATTTTTTCAGGGCCTTGTTCCAAGACACTAGTTTGTCTCATGAGACCTACCGATGCATCAAGGATCTATAGCGGGCTCCACCAGTCACTTACTAAGTCCAATAAATTCCTCATATGAAAATTTTTAAACATAACATAAACATTCGTATTAAAAATAGAATACATAATGTCAATACTTTATCAATAAATAATGAATGGTATAAAAATTAGACATCCACAGTCAAACATATCACAAAACCTTTAATACAATATAGATGATTTGTATCATAATAAATCAACCTCGATCAAGAATAATATCCCGTAAAGGATGTTGACATAGTTGAAAATGATTAGTAAAAATATTTGAGAGAAATATATCTTTTTCATGAAATCATTTAAAATTAACATAATTTATAAAGGAAGACATTTAAAAGATATTTTTTAATCAAAGTGTCACATACCACTTTGAAACTTTTTAAAGGAATTATCATTTTAAAACATTCATGTCTATTTAAATAAATACTTGAAACTATTTTTAAAACATGGACATTAATGAGAAAGGTTTAGAAGAATAAATCTTTAAAAAAATTTAAACTGATTTTTTAGTAAAAGTACCTTAAAAATACCTTTGAAACCTTTTTTATGAAACATGTACATGGATAATAAATATTTCCCAGTAGATACTTTCGTAAAAACAACCTCATATAAAAAAGATATTGTGGAATTTACGCTTACCTTGCACTTTCCTTTGGTCAAGGGTACATTTAACCTCCTATATAATGACCAAAGTATGTTATTAAATTATACCAGAACTATATTAATATTTATTATATCATACATAACTAATTTATGACTTTATACTACCCATTTAATAATGATTTCCATGTTAAATTAACATTTCGGGTAATAATCGCTTTCTTTATCGTATGTGTTTTAACTTTTTATTCTTGGTCGTATCATTTAGATCATGATTTACATACTTCCAGAATATAACACATGATTTATATATCATATATATTTATAATATAGATATTCATAGTATATATATATATATATGAAATGGAAAACATCATTTATGGATATGGTAGGCCGTACGTACGCATAAACATTATTTCTGTTTTTATATCGTATTGAATGAAAGTAAGTGAATAAGATATGTGTAAATACATACATATATATATATAATCAGTATAATTATTATGGAATATATTACATACTACTTAATAATATATCTTTTTATAATCATCATTGAATGGTGAATGTTGAAATGAATCTCATCGTGTCGTGGAGACGGTAATCCGTACGTACGCACGAGTGACAATATCATTATATTAATGGTGAAATAGTATGTAATTGGATGGTATATAATATATAAATAATCATTAAAATGTTATATTTATTATTTACATCAGTTATACACATTATTATACCCATACAAATAATGAAGTGTTTGAATTACAAACTACACCACGACGTGGAGACGGTAAGCCATACTTACGCACGTATGGTGACTTTGTCATTTATAGGATGGATAGAATAATGAGTATGGTTATAAAATATTTATAATAACATTACATTATTTATAATTTAATAGATTTATTATTTTGGTATGGAAACAACAAATAAAGATGAAGTGGAAGAAGAAAAGAACTTGAAAGAGGTGATGAAATATTTACCTCTTCTTCGGGTTCTTCCATTTGATTTGATCAAAAGATCTGCATAGGTTGGCTTTCAGATCAATTTAAGGCCTCTAAGATTAAGTGAGGATAGGTTTGAGGATATTTGGGAAGTTTTTGTCCAAGCCAAATGGATCTGGAGGTGTAATTTTGAGAGAAGGTGAAGTTCCATTTTATAAGAGAGGTGAGGGGCACCTTAGGGAAAGAATGAAATATTATTTTATTATACAATAATATTCAGTTTCTAATAGCTCCAAATGAATTTATTTCAAGTATTAGGTCATTATGGGTCGATTTACTCTTAACCAATAGGTTTTAGACAAGTTTAAGGTACTATATTAACCTTATATTTTATATTTAACTCTTGGTTAAATAGTTTAACATTTACCATGTCTCCTTGTATTTTTATATTATATGGTTAATAAAATTACTATAAAATTCCAAGTGAAAGACAAGTGGTTCATTAATGAAATATATATCATTATGTATGTCCTTTGGCCAAAACTTATATTTTTAGGAATATTATATCATTTAATAATATTGTATTTGTTTTAAAAACTCTTTTATGTCAATTTTGACACTATATGGTATTTTGTTTTTGTTAAAGTCGTAACAGCATGACAAATTAACATGTCATATTAACCTATAAAATTATTTTAATTCATCAAAATTTTTAAATTACATTTATTTATACATTTATAATATCAATTATTTTAATTTTTAATCAATAAGGTAATTATTGCATCATCATTGTGTCATAAATAACTTTAATTATTTAAAGTCTAAATTTTTTAAATAAAATAAAATTATGTAGAAAATAATTTTATATTTATAATGAATATTTATTGTCAAATTTATCTTATGTATAATCCTATATAAAAAAAATTAGTAATGAAGACTTGAATTTAACACTTTGAACTCTTCTTTAAATAAATTAATAATAAGTGTTCTAATCTAATACAAGAGGACCAAATGGATCATATTTTATTCCTAAGGTTTTTTTGGTCGAATTACACTTATCCAACAGAATTAGGACATGTGTTAGGGTAATTATAATATCATTTTTACCTTTAATTACCATATTTACTTTTAATTGTGGTAAATAAAAGTCAAAAGTTACTATTCACCAAAACTTATTTTTATCTTATTGAACCAAATTCTATGTACTTATGTCAGCCATGTCTCTCATATTTTTAAAATTCAACTCACAGAAGCGGTAAAATTATGTTTTATGGAAATTTGCAAATGCTACTAGAAGGTGGGTAAAAGGCGGTAAAAAGTTCAATAAAATTTTATATATCTAAAATTAATATAAAATTACTCCAATGAATTACATTGAACTTATATAGGTATTATGTATCTATTTTGACTTAAATTAAATTTAAATAAAATAAAAAATTATATAAATAAAAAATCGGTTTTAAACAATAACGTAGTGTTTTTTCACTATTCGTCAAAAATTAAAAGTTTTCAGAAAAATATCAAAAATTAACTCTAAGATAATTTTTATATTAAAATTTTAAATATTAATTCTATTTTACCAAATTCATAACATAGATTTTTCATTTATGAATTTAAAATTAATTCTCGTTGTCAAAACCCAAAAGCGTGTCTTTAAAAAGTAAAAACTATCAAAAGATTAACATGTGTTTATGTCCAATTTCAAGGTGAAATTACTTATAATGAACTAAATTATATTAAATTATAAAAATATAATCTAATTATAATTTAAAACCACTCAAATAAATAATTTAATGCTAAAATTTATTTTGATTAAAAAAGTTGTTTTCGATTAAAATTTAGTATTTTTCACTATTCATCAAAATATAAAAGTTATCAGAAAAATACCAAAAATTTATCCAAACTAAATTTTTATGTCCTTATTCTAAATAAGAATCTTATTTTTTAAAATTCAATGTATAAAAGTATCAAATATTGGATTTAAAATGCATTCTCCATTAAAAGACAGTAATTGTTTTTTGAAAAATACTTCCTTTATCTGAAAAATTGGATTTGTTCTTATATTATTTCTAAGAAACACATAATATGGATGTTAAAATTACTTAGAGTATATAAAATTCAAATTTTAGTTAATACTATTCCTAACCGCATTTTGAATAGCTAGTTTGGTAAGTTGTGGTGTGCTCGAACTAGGTGTTGCGTGTAGCACACACTATTGAATTACTTTAAAGAGATAATGTACTATGAAATCCTAAGGAGTTACAATATCCCCTCCTTCAATAAATTGCATCCTCACAATTTGAAAATGTTCTTTGAAAATAAAAGGTTAAAAACAGAAAATACCTTTATGGAAACCCCACATCGGAAATAGGGTTAATAAAATTTAGTCTTAGTAAGAGAGAAATGGAAATGAAAAAGTCACCACTAAATTAGGATTTTGAATAGGAGAACATTGGTGGAAATTATAATTGGAGGGAAAATGTTGATATTTATAGGGAGTGATTGAGGTCATCAATCACAAATAGGTGAATGGAAAATTGAGGGCCTCAAAGCCATAAATCTATGATGATTTAAAATATCATCAGTTCAAAACATAGGGTCTTAGGATAACACATTTTTTATTTTAAGGTCCATTCCCTAAGGTTTAGGAATTAATTTCTTCATATAATAAGTAAAAAATAATACTTGACAAGTAGAGTTCCATCCATTAACTAATTTCTACCACAAACTCATCTTTCACTCCAAAAGATAATAGAACTCAAAAATATTCTATTTATCCTAATCATATAGGGTTAAAAAAATGAATTTATAATTCATCTGTCATCCCATTTAAAAAACTACATTATATAAACTAGGATATCAAGTAGGCCAGTGGTAGGTGATGCACCCTTGTCGCCCTTCAGTTGCGGGATCAAGTCTTGCCGCCTTTCTGGACGCGATGGGTTGTGGCCCGACCTCTAGGTTTTCATTTTTATAACAATCCAAAAATAATATTAGGAAATGTTTTATCCTTAAACTATATTATCCAATGTCTAACTTAATTCATTCCAACCTTTATAATTATCCAAAATACTTCTGTCCAAACTCAGAGTCAAAAATTTATAAGGAAGGTAAACATAATGAAGATATCTTTTTTCCGCATAATAACATGTGAATAGCTTCATCAAGTATTCTCTTAAAACTTGGTAACACCATTAATTACCATAAAACCTTATTGATTGCATTCATGCTCCCTTATTCCTTATATAATACTAGATATACTCCTTATATCCAAAAATGTTGTAAACTCCAATAATTATGGAATAAACAAACAATTAATTAGTTCCAAGGTAGTTAAGAATATCCAATATAATTTATCCAAATCAACCATCTCTTATTACAAAATAAATACCACAGTATCAGGACTATATTAAGGATTGTCTTTCCTTCAACCATTTATTTTCCAAAAAATTTAACTTGTTGTTGAGTCACTTTTTTTAGTACCATATAATCTGAAATCCTCAATGAAATTTTACTGCAGTACAATCCTTATTTATTTCCATAATTAATATAACTATTAAATCATTGATACAACACTCAAATGAAATAATTCATTAATAAAAACATAATAACACTAGTCATTACTCTTCATCTGTGGTAGTATCATAATTATATTATTATCCAATAACATCATTTGGGGAATACTATGATGATTTGTACATTGATTTACATAGTGTCCCAACTCCTTGAAGATGAAGCATTCTACATTTGAAACCTTTTTATTACCCTTTCAATCATGTACTTGGTGTCCTTTTTCTACACTCTTATAACAAAATCCCATTCCCTTAAATAATTTACGAAGGTGATTCTTTCCAAAGTTATAACATATGGGAAAATCATTCTCTGCCATATTCCCATTATCCATCTTTCTCTCTAAAATCCTTTTCTTCTCTTGCTTCCCTTAAAATCCATAGGACTCATATAATTCTTTGCTTATCTTATTAACAAATGTTACTATTTTTTCATATGATTAGAATACATGGGAGACTATTTCCATTCTAAATATTGGCTTAATTCCATGAAAGATATGATCCTTCTTAATCTTTGGATCATGCGTATTTTAGGAGTTCTCATTCCGTCTATTGGGCACCATTTCTAAACAATGGAATACACTAGGTTAGTTTATGAATCGCAATGCATAATTCCAAACATGTAAAATTCCTAATGTAAATTGAAAAGAGGATTCATATAATATATAATCATAATTAATGGTTTCTTTAAAAAATTATTAACTCCTAAATCCTTCATAATGGCTTGTAAAGAAAATTTGAATTATCCTAAGTATATCTCTTGGGAGTGTCATAACCAAGAATGTAGCAAGACCCGTTTTCGTGTACCAGGATACCCAAGGTCAAGCTCAAAACTCCTTGTTGATGTTTTCACTCCTAGGTACATCTGTTCTAGAGTCGCCTCTACCTGCACATATCCAGACAGGGATGTATTGCTTTGAAAATACACAAAATTTCTACATTATCAAAATTAAAGGATGTTCTTCTATACTAATCATCAAAGTCTATCTTAGGGAAATGTTCACTAATAAGAGTTCTTCTAAATCTAGTTTCCAGGTTCATTTATAAACTTTCTCTGATACCAACTATAACTCCCTGACCCCAGAAGCCCAGAGTCAGTGCATTATTTTAATACATTGGCATGATTACAAGGAATCAAGTACCGAAAGACCATTCAGTTTAGCAGCCTTGGAAAATAGATTACATACATGAACGTTACAGTACGCATTAGAAAATAAAACACATCATAAATGATCCTTTGATAACTCCATTAATACCCTAGCTTAACCCTGCTTATCAATCATAATACACATCTTGTAATCCTAGGAAAATAAAACATAAGAAAGGGGTGACCTCAAACGCTTAATAAGGATAACAATATAGCAGAAACTTTCACAAATAAGAATAAACATTTAAATCAATGTATAAAACTAAAATAAAAGCCTTTTAAACTTAAACGTAAGAATAATATGAAAAATATAAATCAAAAAATTTCATTTACTTATTCACATGGATATTATACTAGTAGAATAATCACATGAAATATCCATATCCAATTTCATAATGACGGAATTCATAATTCTAGACTTCATAACCACATTGTCAAGGCCTTGTTCCAAGATTAAAAATAAGATTTTTTTAGGTCCTTGTGCCAAGACACTAGTTTTACTCCTGAGACCTATCGATGCATCGAGGAGTTATAGAGGGCTCCACCCCTCCCTTCATAAGTCTAATGCATTCCTCACATGAAAAGGTTTAAACATAACATAAACATTCGTATTAAAACTAGCATATGAAATGTCAATACTTTATCCATAAATCATGAATGGTATAAAAATAACACATCCATAGTCAAACATATCACAAAACCTTTAATATAATATGGAAATTTTGTATCATAATAAATCTACCTTGATCAAGAATAATATCCTATAATAGATGTTGACATCGTTGAAAATGATCAGTAAAAATATTTGACATAAATATCTCTTTTTCATGAAATCATTTAAAAGACACATAATTTATAAAAAAAAAGTCCTTTAAAAGATATTTTTGAATCAAAGTGTTCCATACCACATTGAAACTTTTGAATGGAATTAACATTTTAAAGCATTCATGTCCATATAAATAAATCCTTAAAACAATTTTGAAAACATGGACATTAATGAGAAAGGTTTAGAATAATAAATCTTTAAAACAATTAAAAATATTTTTTAGTAAAAATTCCCTTAAAATACCTTTGAAAAATATTTTATTAAACATGTACATAGATAATAAATATGTCTCAGTATATACTTACATAAAAATAACCTCATATAATAAAGAGATTGTGGAATTAACCCTTACCTTGCATTTTTCTTTGGTCAAGGGTGCGCTTAACCTCCTGTATAATGGCCATAGTATGTTATAAAATTATACCAGAACCATATTCATACTTATTATATCATACATGATTCATTTATAACATTATAATACCCATTTAATAATGATTTTCATGTTAAATTAACATTTCGTGTAATAATCACATTCTTTATCGTACGTGTTTTAACTTGTTATTCTTGATCGTATCATATAGATCATGATTTACATACCTCCAAAATATAACACATGATTTATATATCATATATATTTAGAATATAAATATGTATAGTATATAGATATATGAAATGGAAATCACAGTTTATGGAGATGGTAGGTCATACGTACACATAAATGTTGTTTCTGTTTTCATATCGTATTAAATGGATGTAAGTGAATAAGATAAATGTAAGTACATACATATAAATATATAAATATATATATATATATATATATTCAGTATAATTATTATGTCATATATTACATACTTATTAATAATATATATTTTTATAATCATCATTGAATAGTGAATGTGGAAATAAATCTCATCGTGTTGTGGAGACTGTAATCCGTACGTACGCACGAGCAACAATATCATTACACTACTGGAATTCTAGTTTTTACATACAGGTGTTTACCAATGGTTTTCTTAAACCGTTGGCGCTGAAGGATTAGGGAACTCTTTACCAACGGTTTCATAAAACTGTTGGTAAAGAAATGGTCAAGGAAGCCTAGGGTACCCTTTTGCCAACGGTTCTATAGAACTGTTGGGAAAGGGTACCCTGAACATCTCTTTCCCAATGGTTTTTAAAAACCATTGGGAAAGATTTCCCCCAAATACACCCACGGTTCTTCTCTCCCCCATTCGCGACAGAACCCTAAATCCATTCCTACTCCAGCGCTCTACTCCTCTAGCGAACTCCCCCATCCGAAGAGGTGAAACCCCATCTGAAATCAGGTATTTTTTCCTATATACACATATACTACCTTATTTTTATTTTTATTAATCTAATATTTTAGTTTTAAGTTATCAATCCAGCTCCAGCTCTCTGCTACTCTCGACCTCCCCCTTCCGAATAGGTGATAACCCATCTGAATCATCTCAAATCAGGTATTTTATTCTTTATACACATATGGTACCTTTTTTTATTGTTATTGATCTAATATTTTAGTTTGAAGTTTGTATTTTGATGTGATTTCACCGTAAAAATAGGGAAATGAATGAATATTTTGTTAATTAATTAGTCTCCCCTGGAATATCAGTTGTGTTATAATGTCCATGCTAAATAAATGGGGTAATGTAATAAAAGACCTTGAATAAATAAATTGTGGAAGTTGGGGTATGTTTCCTCTATGAGAGGTTTTTTTTGTGTTTCATTGTATGTTGTAGGCTGTTTTATGGGGATTGAGGTGACCAGTTGGGCTTTGTGATATGTGTGGTTGTAATGTGATGGTTAGTGGGCATGGATGTGACATGGGAAGTTGTATGATAGTGATGATGTGTGGTGGTGTTGTGTCGTGTGGAGGTGTTGTGTGATGAAGTTGTGGTGTATGATGTGGTGAGGTGGTTTTGGTTGTGTGGTGGTTTGTGATGTGAAATATTTTTGTTGTGATATGTGGTTGTTTTGGTGAGATGGTTGGTCGATGTAACATGGCGTCGATGGTTATTGTGAGATGGTGAGTTATTGTGTGGTGGTTTTATTAGTTTCCTAGTTATCTATAGAATAAATTATGCTGTTAAAACAAAAAAACAAGATATTAAATAAATGAGATGGAATAGAAATGGATGTGTGGTAAATGGATTTAATTAATTAAACATTAAATGAATGGACAATGTAAGTGTGAACGAAGTGGCTTATAAATGAAAGTGAGAAATGCTATGCGTCTTGTGTGGTGGTGGTGTAGTTTATGTGTTTTATGGTAGTAGTGAAGTGTGTGATTATGTAGTTAATGTGAACCCATAGGTTGAGTATTTTGTGCTATCTATATATCATGTATTTTTATGTTATTTCTACCCATTCCCAACTAGAGTTGGATAAACTTACCAACGATCAGAGGTTTTGAGTTATGGGTATTTTTTCTAATATCTAGGATGGTGTTTATATGGTTGGATAGCTACCATGTCTTCCCTAATCTTCCTTCAAAAGTGATTGACCATGTTTTTTTAGGCAAGATGCGATGTGATTGTCCATGTGTCTTCAGGTGAGATGTACTATGATTTCCCTAGTGTTTTCTGGTGAGGTGTGATGTGATAAGGCTATAATAAGATGTGGCATGTGGTTGGGGTCATGTAGGGTAGGAGTATGGCACAAGTTTGATGTTATTCATGTTCATGATACCCTACTAATATGGTTATGGGATGAGGCATGCTGTTATGTGATATAACACATTAAGTTCTGGTCAGTTTTACATTTTTTCAATAACACATTTGTATGTTTTTTTCACATGTGTAGTTGATACCTTGATTATTTTCTTCCTTTATTGTTTACTTAAATGTATTTTCTATTAAAGTTCAATCCTATTGAATATTTTATGACAAAATGACTTATATAAATTCTTTTTACAGAATGGACAGAAGTTGGATGTATGAAACTGATCGGATCTCAAGTGATTTTCAAAACAATTTGTTGAGATTTATAGATTTTTCATTTCACAATGCTTCAGATAGTGGTCGCATACACTGCCCATGTTCCAATTGTGTTGGTAGACCTTGGTTGAGCTGTGAAGAAGTCAGCTACCACATAACCAAAAAGGTTTTTCAAGAAAACTACTTTGTGTGGTATCACAATGGGGCGAAAATGAAATCTCAAATTGGTGATTATCGAAATGAAAGGACTGGAATGGAGAATTTGTTAGATGATCGGTTTTCATTTATTCTTCATCATGAAAAATAAAGGATTTCTACTCAAGAAGACTTTGATTTGAGGACAACTGATGCATCTAGTGAAAATGATGATATTTATAGGGTAAAAAAATTGAATGATGCTGCCACGACTCCAGTATATCGACAATGTTATAAAATGAAAAAGTTGTAATTTTTAATCCGATTGTTTCATGGGAAAACTATGTATGAAATTTCTAATACAGCAATCGATTACATTCTTTCCCTATTGAAGGATTTACTTCTAGATGATGCAGATATTTCCTCAAACCACTATATGGCATGGAAGTTAGTTGAGGAACTTGGATTTTCAAAAAAAC
Source organism: Viscum album (assembly GCA_963277665.1). Classification (NCBI taxonomy): domain Eukaryota; kingdom Viridiplantae; phylum Streptophyta; class Magnoliopsida; order Santalales; family Viscaceae; genus Viscum; species Viscum album. The sequence continues at coordinate 211,131,111 of OY728141.1, forward strand.
AAAATTCATGCTTGCCTGAAAGATTTCAGTTTATTCTAGGAGGAAACCGCTGAACGAAATGATTGTATAAAATGTGGCACATCCCGCTGGAAGTCAAAATCTGATGGAACACCATCCCGCGTTCCACAAAAAGTAATGTGGCACTTTCCATTGATCCCCAGACATCCAAATCTTTTTATGCCTGATGACATATCAATAAAAATGAGATGGCATGATACCGAGAGAAAGAAGACTAATGATGAGTTGGTTCATCCTGAAGATGGATTTTCATGGCAGAGATTTGATGCTCGACATCCTAATTTTGCAGCTGACGTGCGTAATGTGAGGTTGGGTCTTTCATGCGATGGTTTTAATCCGTTTGGGAAGATGCTTACTTCGCATAGCACATGGACTGTTTTTATACACATTTATAATCTTCCCCCATGGTTGTGTATGAAAAAACCTTTCACTTTCATGAGTATACTCATATCTGTTCCTTCGGATCCCGGCATTGATATTGATGTATACATGAAACCTTTAATAAAAGAGTTAAAAATTCTTTGAGATGTGGGTGTGCTCACATACGATGCATGTTCGAAAGACATATTTCAGATGCTTTCTGCGCTTATGTGGACGATCAATGATTTTCCGGCATATGAAATGATTTCTGGATGGAGCACGAAGGGAAAACTCTCATGTCTAGTTTTTATGAAGAATACATGATCTAGAAGACTGAAACATCTCTATAGTTTCAGTTTTATGGGACATCAACGATTCTTGCCAAAGGATCATCCATATAGAATGAATCGTCGAAGATTTGATAATACCATAGAGATCGATGATCCACCTCAGCATATGTCTGGAACTAACGTGCTTAATGAATTGATAGATTTTAGTTTTTCATTTGGGAAGGGTCAAATGAAATCTGGAAAGAGAAAGAATGTTTCCACTGAAACCTGTAACAATTGGAGGAAGAAGTGTATCTTTTTTGATTTGCCTTATTGGTCAACCAATTTGTTACATCATTGCTTATATGTAATGAATATTGAAAAGAATATATGTGAAATGTTGCTTTAGGTTCTTCTAAATGTCAAGGGGAAGACAAAATATGATTTACGATCTCGGCGTGACTTGGTGGATTAGGGAATCAGACAAGAATTGCATCCTGTGCGTATCAGTGAAAATAAATGGCAACTTCCATGTACTTCTTATGTGATGACACCTGCGAAAAAAAAACAATTTCTGGAAGTATTAGAGACTATTATAGTTCTTGATGTCTATTCAAGCAACATATCTAAATGGGTCAACAGAAGAGAGTTGAAGCTAAAATCGTTGAAGAATCATGATTATCACATTCTACTACAAGAGTTTTTTCTAATAGCAATCCGTCATCTTTTGTCCAATAATGTAAGGGTGGTTATTATTCGGTTGTGCCATTTTTTAGATATATTTGTGCTAAGAAGTTGACCAAGTCTTTCTTGAAAAAAATGTTGACAGATTCCCCCATTAATTTTGTGTGAGTTGGAGAAAATATTTCCTCCATCATTTTTCACATGCATGTTGCATCTGACTATCCATATTCCCACTGAAATACTTCTTGTAGGACTTGTTTCTTTTCATTGGATGTATCTAACTGAAAGAAATATGTTCACATTAAAGTATTATGTCCGAAACAGAAATCATCCCAAAGGTTCTATCGAGAACAGTTACTTGGCTCAAGAATGTATGGATTTCTGCTCGATGTATTTGTCTGATCTCACTACAAGATTGAACAGACCAATGAGAAATGAAGAAGAACAGTATGAGGAAATTGAACCCAGTTTTCCATCACTTCCTAAAATAGGAGGAATTCCTGGATCATATACATTGAAGACATTAAGCCATGAAGAGCGGGAGATGGAACATCGCACAGTTTTGTTCAACTATGATTTGTTTGATGACTATATCAGGTAACTAAACTGATTATGTATATCTTACATATATATCTGTAAAACTATTAATATTTTTTATATACAGGGAACATAAAACAATGATAAATAAGAAGCAAGAGAAGGAGAGAGATTTTTCATAGCAAAGATTTTTCTGCTTGGTTAAAATTGAAGGTATAAAAAAATTAATGTTTAAAATAATTATATCAATATTTAATTAACTTTAATAGTCATTTATATTGCAAGTATTGAGTTTGTCTGCTGACTCTGTCTCTGAGGAAATAAGATCTTTGTCTTTTGGTCCTAATACCGTGGTTCATGACTGTAAATCAATTCTTATGAATGGGTACAAATTTTTTGTCACTGAACGAGCAAAGAACATGAGAACACAACATGATGGTGTTATGGTTACTGCCACAACAGATTGTTATGCCAGTGCATCAGATAGTAGACCGCGATTTGAAAATGTGGGTTATTATGGAGTTGTTGAGAAAATAATAATATTGGATTATTACTCTCATGGACGAGTCACAATGATGAAATGCCATTGGTTTGATTCGATGACGAGACATGGCACATTTATTGATGATTGTGGATTTCGAGTAATTAATATGACTCGCACTCTTGCTACTGAAGAACCATATGTGTTGGCATCAATGGCTAAACAAGTTTTTATGTCAAAGACCAACTTTGACCTGAATTTGGTGTCATAGTTGAAGTAATTCCAAGACATATTTTTGATGATGGTGATGATGGAATTGACATTGTCCCTAGTGCCATTGGAACCAATTCATTTATTTCTTTTGATGACTCAAGTAGCTCAATTGTCAGAGTTGATTGTGAACCTGAAGTTGTGGTTGAAAATATATAGAATCATTTATCCATGTTCTCAATTCTTTTGGTTTACCTCGATTTGGGTTGTTAAGGTTGGTAATATTCAAATTGATTTAGTATTAATCACAAATATTTTTTAGCTGACTTGACCGTTATGTGAATTTTCAATGTTTATTGGTTGCAGTTTTATTTGAATTGTATTTTCTAATTTGGAATTGAACTGTATTCAAACATAGTCAAACAATATTTCTAACTTGGTGAACATTACAACTTGTATGATTTATTAAATCCATTCAAGCTCTTCTAAAACAATTGATAGCTGACTTGACCATTATGTGAATTTTCAATGTTTATTGGTTGCAGTTTTATTTGAATTTCATTTTCTAATTTGGAATTGAACTGTATTCAAACATAGTCAAACAATATTTCTAACTTGGTGAAAATTACAACTTGTATGATTTATTAAATCCATTCAAGCTCTTCTAAAACAATTTATATCTTATTTGACCGTTATGTGAATTTTCAATGTTTATTGGTTGCAGTTTTATTTGAATTGCGTTTTATAATTTGGAATTGAACTGTATTCAAATATAGTCAAACAATATTTCTAACTTGGTGAACATTACAACTTGTATGATTTATTAAATGCATTCAAGATCTTCTAAAACAATTGATAGCTTAATTGACTATTATATGAATTTTCAATTTTTATTGGTTGCAGTTTTATTTGAATTGCCTTTTCTAATTTGGAATTGAACTATATTAAAACATAGTCAAACAATATTTCTAACCTGGGGAACATTACAACTTCTATGATTTATTAAATCCATTCAAGCTCTTCTAAAACAATTGATAGCTAAATTACCTATGAGTCCCCAATTCCCTCATATATGTATTTTTTTGGGATACACATTAGTTTTCTTTTTCTAATTAATAACATATTTGTTTTCAAAAACAGGAAATGAATCCAATTGAAGAGAGACAAAGGAAAAAATGATGGAGAACAATCGTTGAATGACGGAGACGGGTGTTCCACCATTAGTGCCTATTGTGAGTACATTATTTCAAATTGATATATTTAAAGAATATATAATGTCATGTGATTAATTTTTTTGTAAACATTCTTGTAGGATCCACCTATACGTCAACAGTTATTCGACGAGGAGCCTAGTACTGGTCCTAGTACTCAAGCCGGTGGTACGAGGAGGGTTCGTACCAAAGGTGGACGAGCAGCTGCACGTACTCGACTAGACCCTGCCCCTCCCACTGACATGTCATCCTTCCCACATTCTGATCCCGGTGTGTCATTAGAGACACACGGGATATTTAGGCCTCCCATTTTTTGCTACCTTCTGCATCTTTTGGCCCATCATTTTCACATCCCATGATGATTCCCACTCCTCAGTCAGCATCCGGTCAGACAGCTGTCCCATCTTCTTTTCCTTCTACTTCTATCTCTCCGAGCTTCTATATTCCATCGTCTTCGACTCCTGTTCCACCACAGGGTGTTCCATCAGTTTCTGTGGATCCAGCGACACTCTGCGATCAAACCGGCACATGTATATTTATAGAACCCTAACAAATTTTTATAGAAATATTTATTTGCATTATAACATGTTTTGATAAAATATTTGTTTTTCATTCATGACAGATACATCTAATGATAGGAGGCGTGGGCGGGGGCGTACACGCATGCATTCGGTGTGGAACCTCCGCACACAGGTTATGGTGGATTATAATGAATACAACCAAATGGTTAAGAAAACAGGGCAGCAATGTTGGAGTTTTTTGGCGACGCTTGCCAAATACTCTGACATCATTCCCGTCAGCCCGCTATCATGGAGACATTTTCCACATAAGGTCAAGGATAGAGCTTGGGCAGAGATATGGGTAAAAAAATATGTTCTATTTAACGCCATGAATTATTTTTGTATTTATATGAATTAATATTTTTATTTCAGCTTCGATTTAATTTTCCCGATGGTGAGGGTGCACGATCGGAACGTCAAAAGGATTTAGGCGATATTTGGAGATCCAACAAGCATTAGTTGTATATTGGCTGGGTTTCTAGAGTTTTCACTGAGTTAGAGGCGGTACCAGTGGTGGATGATTGTCCTATAGAGTAGTATCGTCAAATGATTACCCATTGGACGAGTACCCAGTTTAAGGTATTAATAACATTTGAGGTATTTAAATAATAACATTCTTGTTTTTCATTAATACTATCTGTTTCATTTTCGAATTTTATTTAGGAATCATCTGGAAAAAATAAAAAAACATTGATGCAAAAAAATACCTCCACACACTGGGACGCACTACGATGCCCGATCATGATAGGAAGCAGGTATAACAATGGTTTATAAGTTTTCTTTACGACTTACACTTTCTTTTGTTTCTTCAATTATTTAATATTTTGCTAAATTTTTCATATAAATTTAGTTTTCAATGTCATTGTAGAGGAAAATACAAAATATTTAAGGATGCGTGCCTCGAGCAAAACTGTTTTGCTCGAGTAGACGGAAAAAGGATGGAAGTGCCATCAACGAAGCGACTCAGCAGCAGATTGTATGTTTTAATCTGTTGAATTTATTTTTTAATATCTATTTTGTAACTTAATGATATATTTATATTTGAAATAGGCTGCTTTAGAGGCCCTCGATGCCCAAGAACCAGACAATTTTGGGCCAATAGATCACTTACATCAGGTGTTGGGAGAGGAGCATTCTGGCAGAGTACGCTGCCAACCTAGGATAGCCCTGACAAGGTATTGGCCCTCCTTACGAGTTGTAGTGCCACCGAGCTGCAGCATGTTAGGGCACAGGCAGAACAGGCTGAGAAAATGGCCACAGAGATAGCAGAACATTCTTCTAGGGAAAACAGTGCATTTATGAAATTTATTGAAGTTCTACGTCCTACACTTCCAGCAGAGGCCAGCCCAGCTTTTGATGAGTATATGTCGTCGATACGTTCTATATACGATGCACCAAGTGGGAGTTCTAGTGCTGGTCAGGATGATGTACAGCTTGATGATGATGATGGCGAGGAGTCTGATGCGGAAGAGGAGGGAGAGGGGGAGGGCGAGGCGGGTGGCGAGGGTGAGGAGGAGGGCGAGGACGAGGAGGAGGGCGAGGGCGAGGACGATGATGGGGATGAGGATGAGGGTGATGATGATGATGTTGATGATGGTGATGGTGATGCGGGACAAGTTGATCCATTGCATTTTTGATTGATATTACTGAGATTTGAAATTTAATTTATTCTAGTTGTTGATTTTATCTAGACTCGTAGTATAGTATTGGAGTTGAGTTATTTTTATATATTATCTGTTTTTATGGATGTTGTTGTCTTTTAGTGGTTGTGTGTTTGGGAACCCCCCTCCTTCCTAGACCCTGGACAACCCCCCACCCTCCTCCCTGGACCCCGAACAGCCCCGCCGGATAGCCCCCCAGACAGCCCCCCCCCCCCACCCTCCCCCCTGGACCCCGGACAACCCCCCGGACAGCCCCCAGATAGCCCCCCAGACAGCCCCCCCAACAGCCCCCCACCCTCTTCCTTGGACCCCGGACAACCCCCTGAACAACCTCGGACAGCCCCCGGACAGCCCCCCAAACATCCCCCCAGACACCCCCCCCACACTCCTCCCTGGACCCCAGACAGCCCCCTGGACAGCCCCCCAGACAGCCCCCCCCCCACCCTCCTCCTTGGACCCCGGACAACCCCCCAAACACCCCCTGGACAGCCACCCGCATAGCCCCCCCCCAACCTCCTCCTTGGACCCCAGACATCCCCCCGAACAGCCCCCCAGACAGCCCCCCACCCTCTTCCTTAGACCCCGAACAACCCCCCGCACAGTGGATTCTCATAAAATGGACAACATTTTAAGTACATACGGAAAACTGACCAAACGCATTCGGATTGTGTCGATACATTAGCACAACGATCCATGGGTCATATGTGACGTGTACGAGTCAACCTCGCCTCAATCCGAGGCGCGGTGTGGCCGCCACCACTCAAAGTGTCTGTCTTTTGTTTCAAAAGGATGTCATTTGAAGTGAAAAACATCAACTGGCATACGGAAAACCAAACAAATGCATTCGTATTGTGTTGATACTTTAGCACAATGATCCATGGGTCATATGTGACGTGTACGAGTCAACCCCGCCTGAATCTGAGGCACGGTTTGGCCGGAATCACTCTAAGTGGCTCTCTTTTGCTTAAAATGGACAATAATTTAAGTACATACGGAAAACCGACCAAACGCATTCGTTTTCCATTGAAACTTTAGGAGAACGATCCATGGGTCATATGTGATGTGTAAATGTCAGCCCCGCCTCAATCTGAGGCGCGGTGTGGCCGCCACCACTCAAATTTTCTGTCTTTTTCTTAAAATGGACAACAATTTAAGTACATATGGAAAACTGACCAAATGCATTCGGTTTCCATTGAAACTTTAGAAGAATTATCCATGGGTCATATGTGACGTGTACGAGTCAACGCCGCCTCAATCCGAGGCACAGTGTGGCCAGAACCACTCAAAGTGTCTGCCTTTTGTTTCAAAAGTATGTCATTTTAATTGAAAAACATCAACTGGCATACGGAAAACCGACCAAACGCATTAGGATTGTGTCGATACATTACCACAACGATCCATGGGTCATATGTGACGTGTACGAGTCTACCCCGCCTCAATCCAAGGCACGGTGTGGCCGCCACCACTCAAAGCGTCTATCTTCTGTTTCAAAAGGACATAATTTGAAGTGAAATACATCAATTAGCATACAGAAAACTGACCAAACGCATTCGGATTGTGTCGATACTTTATCACAACGATCCATGGGTCATATGTGACATGTACGAGTCAACCCCACCTCAATCCGAGGCGCGGTGTGGCCGCCACCACTCAAAGTGTTAGTCTTTTTCTTAAAATGGACAACAATTTAAGTACATACGGAAAACCAACCAAACGCATTCGGTTTCCATTGAAACATTACGAGAACAATCCATGGGTCATATGTGACGTGTACAAGTCAACGCCGCCTCAATCCGAGGCGCGGTGTGGTCGAAACCACTCAAAGTGTCTGCCTTTTGTTTCAAAAGTACGTCATTTTAATTGAAAAACATCAATTGGCATACGTAAAACTGACCAAACGCATTGGGACTGTGTCGATACAATATAACAATGATCCATGGGTCATATGTGACATGTACGAGTCAACCCCGCCTCAATCCAAGGTGCGGTGTGGCCGCCACCACTCAAAGTGTCTGTCTTTTGTTTCAAAAGGACGGCATTTGAAGTGAAAAACATCAACTGGAATACGGAAAACCGACCAAACACATTCGGATTATGTCAATACTTTACTAAAATGATCCATGGGTCATATTTGATGCGTACGAGTCAACCCCGCCTTAATCTGAGGCACGGTGTGGCCGGAATCACTCTAAGTGGCTCTCTTTTGCTTAAAATGGACAACAATTTATGTACATACGGATAACTGACCAAACGCATTCAGTTTACATTGAAATTTTAGGAGAAAGATCCATGGGTCATATATGACGTGTAAGAGTCAACTCCACCTCAATCTGAGGCGCAGTGTGGCCGGCACCACTCAAAGTGTCTGCCTTTTGTTTCAAAAGTACGTCATTTTAATTGAAAAACATCAACTCGCATACGGAAAACCGACCAAACGCATTCTTATTGTGTCGATACATTATCACAACGATCCATGGGTCATCTGTGACGTGTACGAGTCAACCACTCCTCAATTCGAGGCGTGGTGTGGCCGCCACCACTCAAAGTGTCTATCTTCTCTTTCAAAAGGACATAATTTGAAGTGAAATACATCAACTGGCATACAGAAAACTGACCAAACGCTTTTGGATTGTGTCGATACTTTAGAACAACGATCCATGGGTCATATGTGATGTGTACGAGTCAACCCGCCTCAATCCGAGGTGTGGTGTGGACACCATCACTCAATGTTTCTATCTTTTTCTTAAAATGGACAACAATTTACGTACATACGGAAAACTGACCAAACGCATTCGGTTTCCATTGAAACTTTAGGAGAACGATCCATGGGTCATATGTGATGTGTACGAGTCAACGCCGCCTCAATCCAAGGAGCGGTGTGGCCAACACCACTCAAAGTGTCTGCCTTTTGTTTCAAATATACTTCATTTTAATTGAAAAACATCAACTCGAATACGAAAAACCGACCAAACGCATTCGTATTGTGTCGATACATTAGAAAAATGATCCATGGGTCATATAAGACGTATACGAGTCAACCCCTCCTCAATCCGAGGTGCGGTGTGGCCGCCACCACTCAAAGTGTCTGTCTTTTGTTTCAAAAGGTCGTCAATTGAAGTGAAAAACATCAACTGGCATACGGAAAACCGACCAAATGCATTAGGATTGTGTCGATACTTTAGCATAACGATCCATGGGTCATATGTGACGTGTACGAGTCAACCACGCCTTAATCTGAGGCACGGTGTGGCTGGAATCACTCTAAGTGGCTCTCTTTTGCTTAAAATGGACAACAATTTAAGTACATACGGAAAACCGACCAAACGCATTCGGTTTCCATTGAACCTTTCAGAGAACGATCCATGGGTCATATGTGACGTGTACGAGTCAATGCCGCCTCAATCCGAGGCACGGTGTGGCCGGCACCACTCATAGTGTCTGCCTTTTGTTTCAAAAGTACGTCATTTTAATTGAAAAACATCAACAGGGATACGGAAAACTGACCACACGCATTCGGATTGTGTCGATACATTAGCACAATGATCCATGGGTCATATGTGACGTGTACGAGTCAACCCTGCCTCAATCTGAGCCACGGTGTGGCCGCCACCACTCAAAGTGTCTGTCTTCTATTTCAAAAGAACATAATTTGAAGTCAAATACATCAACTGGCATACGGAAAACTGACCAAACGCATTCGGATTGTGTCAATAATTTAGCACAACAATCCATGGGTCATATGTGATGTGTACAAGTAAACCCCGCCTCAATACGAGGCATGGTGTGGCCGCCACCACTCAAAGTGTCTGTCTTTTGCTTAAAATGGACAACAATTTAAGTATATAAGGAAAAATGACCAAACGCATTCGGTTTCCATTGAAACCTTAGGAGAACGATCCATGGGTCATATTTGATGTGTACGAGTCAATTCCACCTCAATCCAAGGCGTGGTGTGGCCGGCACCACTCAAAGTGTCTGCCTTTTTTTTCAAAAGTACGTCATTTTAATTGAAAAACATCAACTGGAATAAATAAAACCGACCAAACACATTTATATTGTGTCGATACATTAGAACAACGATCCATGGGTCATATGTGACGTGTACTAGTCAACCCCTCCTCAATCCGAGGCGCGGTGTGGCCGCCACCACTCCAAGTGTCTGTCTTTTGTTTCAAAAGGTCGTCATTTGAAGTGAAAAACATCAACCGGCATACGGAAAACCAACCAAACGCATTTAGATTGTGTCGATACTTTAGAATAACGATCCATGGGTCATATGTGATGTGTACAAGTCAAATTCGTTGTTAATATGAGGAACGGTGTGGCCGGAATCACTCTAAGTGGCTCTCTTTTTCTTAAAATGGACAACAATTTAAGTACATACGGAAAACCGACCAAACGCATTCGGTTTCCATTGAAACATTCGGAGAACGATCCATGGGTCATATGTGACGTGTACGAGTCAACACCGCCTCAATCCGAGGCACGGTGTGGCAGCACCACTCAAAGTGTCTGCCTTTTGTTTCAAAAGTACGTCATTTTAATTGAAAAACATCAACTGGCATACGGAAAACCGACCAAACACATTCGGATGGTGTAGATACATTAGAACAACGATCCTTGGGCCATATGTGACGTGTACGAGTCAACCCCACCTCAATATGAGGTGCGGTGTGTCTGATAGCTCTCCATGTGTATGTATTATGTTTAAAATGGACATTATTTCAAGTAAAAATATATGGTATACCAAAAACCGATCAAATTATGAATTGACTTCCAGATTCCACATATAATTGTCATCTAAAATTTAAATTGAATTATAAATTAATTATGTATGTTTATAATTACGTTATAAATTCTAATTTAATTATGGATGTGTATAGTTCCACCATTATATGTTAAATGTGTATGAATTTGTTCTCTATATGTAAGTGTTAGTTTGTTATTGCAGGTACAATAATTGTATATGTATGTGTTAGTTTATTTTAGGTACAATAATTGGATTGAAAATGAGAGGGAACCCACAAAATGAGACCTGGTGGAAAAATTGGAGAGCCGGTGGTCAAATTGGAGAGCTGCTGGGTAAATTGCAGAGCTGCTATGCAATTTGCCCAGCAGAGGCTATGCCAACGGTTCAAAACTGTTGGCATAGAATGTGTAGGTCTTGTTTTACCAACGGTTCATAGAACCTTTGGTAAAACACTTTTATCAACGATTCTAAACCATTGGGAAAGAGGATATGTTGGGTTTTTCCCAATGGTTTTCCAAACCATTGGGGAAAACATGATAATTTTGTGCATTGTATCCCAACGGTTGTAAACAGTTAGGAAAAAGATTTCCCAGTGGTTTTCCAGAACCATTAGGGTAGGGTAATTTTTCATCACCCTATCCCAACGGTTCACTGTAAACCGTTGGGAATAACTTTTCCCAACGGCTTACTTCCCTACAGTTTGCAGAACCGTTGGTATAACATATACCAACGGTTCTCCAGCCTTTCCCAACAGTTCTAAACCGTTGGGAAATCCTGCATTTCTAGTAGTGTTATATTGATGGTGAAATATTATGTAATTGGATGGTATATTATATATAAAAAATAATTTTCATGTTATATTTTTTATTTACATCAGTTATACTCATTATTATACCCATCCAAATAATTAAGTGTTTGAATAACAAACTACACCACGACATAGAGATGGTAAGACATACGTACGCTTGTATGGTGACTTTGTCATTTATATGATGGATAGGATAATGAATATAGTTGTACCTTATTTATAATAACATAAAAGTATGTAGAATGTACTGGATTTATTATTTTGGTATGGAAACAACAAAGAAAGAGGAAGTGGAAGAAGAGAACTTGAAAGACGTGATGAAATATTTACCTCTTCTTCGGGTTCTTCCTTTTGATTTGATCTAAATGGATACTTAGGTTGGATTTAAGATCAATTTAAGGCCTCTAGGTTTAATTTAGGATAGTTTGAAGGATATTTTGGTCAGGTTTGGTCAAGATAAATGGCTTTGGATGTGTGATTTTGAGACAAGGGGAAGTTCTCTTTTATAAGAGAGGTGAGGGGCACCTTAGGGAAAGAATGAAATATTATTTTATTATACAGTCATTTTCTATTTATAATGACTTCAAATGAATTTATTTCAATACTTAGGTGGTTATGGGTCTAATTATTATCAACCAATATGTTTTAGACAAGCTTATGTTACCATATTAACCTTATCTTTTAGATTTAACTCTTGGTTGAATAGTGTAACATATATCATGTCTCCTTGTATTTTTATATTATATGGTTAATAAAATTACTATAAAATGACAAGAGAACCCCAAGTGGTTCATTAATTACATATATATCATTATTTAAGTCATTTGGACAAACCTTATATTTTTATGAATATTATATCATTTAATAATATATTATTGGTTTTAAAAACTCTTTTGTGTCAATTTTGACACTATTTGGTATTTTGTTTTTTTTAAGTCATAATAGCATGATTACTTTGAAAAAAATTCATTGAATCAACCCTAACATGTAATATTAACCTAAAAAATATTAATTCATAAAAAGTTCTAAATTAAATTTATTCAGATATTTATAATATCAATTATTTTATTTTTTTCATTAATAAGGTAATTACGGCATCATCATTGTGTCATAAATAAATTTAATTGTTTAATGTCTAAAAATTATAAAAAAAAATTCCATTATGTAGGAAATATTTTTATATTTCTAATGAATATTTATAGATTAATTTATCTTATGTATAACCCTATATTAAAATGTTTTAGTTATGAAAACTTGAATTTAACACTTTTAACTCTTCTTTAAATAAAATAATAATAAGCATCACAATCTATTCCAAGTAGACCATAAGGATCATATTTTATTCCTAATAATTTTTTTGGTCGAATTACACTTATCCAATAGAATTAGGACATGTTTTAGGGTAATTATAATATCATTTTTACCTTTAATTACCATATTTACTTTTAACCGTGGTTATTAAAAGTCAAAAGTAACTATTCACCAAAAATTATTTTCATCTTATTGAACCATATTTTATGTACTCATGTCAACCGTGTCTCTTGTATTTTTGAAATTGAACTCATAGAAGTGGTAAAATTAAGTTTTATGCAAATTTGAAAATGCTTGAAGAAGGTGGGTAAAAGGCGGTAAAAACTTCAATTGAATTTTATATATCTAGACTTATTATAAAATGAATCCAATGAATTAAATTTAACTTATATAGGTATTATGTAACTATTTTGACTTAAATAAATTTAAATAGAATAAATAATTATATAAATAAAAATTTGGTTTTAAACAATTACACTTTGTTTTTTCACTATTCATAAAAATTGAAAGTTTTCAGAAAAATGCAAAAAATTCACCCTAAACTAATTTTGATATTATGAATTTAAAAATGAATTATTTTTTACCAAATTAATAACATAAAAGTTTCATTAATTAATTTTAAATTAATTCTCGTTGTAAAAACCAAAAAGCGGGTTTTTAAAAATTAACAACTATCGAATCATTGACATGTGTTTATATCCAATTTAAATGTGAAATTACTTATAATGACCTAAATTATATTAAATGATTAAAATATAATCTAATTATACTTTAAAATCACTCAAATGAATAACTTAACACTAAAATTTATTTCGATTAAAAGAGTTGTTTTCAATTAAAATTTTTTATTTCTCACTATTCATCAAAATATGAAAGTTATTAGAAAAATACCAAAAATTTATCCAAACTAAATTTTTTTTCCTTCTTCTAAATAAGAATTTTATTTTTTTCAAAGTTAACATATAAAAGTGTCAAATATAGGATTTAAAAAGCATTCTCCATTAAAAGGTGGTAATTTTTTTTGAAAAATACTTTATCTCAAAAATATAATTTGTTCTTATATTATGTTTAAGAAACACATAATATTGATGTTAAAATTATATAGAGTGTATAAAATTCAAAATTCAGTTAATATTATTCATAACCCCTTTTTTAAATGGCTATTTTGGTAAGTTGTGGTGCGCTCAAACTTGGTGTTGTGTGTAGCACACACTATTGAATTATTTAAAGAGATAATGTACTATGAAATCTAGGGGTGTTACACAGAACATAAAAATAAATATGAGGATAATACAAAATATGTCTCAATGGATTGAAAATTGCGATGAAATCCATTATATAGATTTCAAAATTCCACATAATTGATTTTAATATCTAGTATAATAAATTAAAAATTAAATATAATTACATAATATGACTATATAAATATCATTAATATCATATATAATCCATTTATAACATTTTATCACCCATTTTTAACAATCATTTATTATTATAACTATTTTAGGTGTCTACTACATAATTTTCATTTATGTTCGGATTCATTATTTATGGTACTTGAATATTTACCATGGTTAAATCATCTCCATAATGTTAATAATGATAAAAATACCATATATAAATATATTCGACATTTAGATATTTAGATTAATCTATAAAAGGTATACATAGAGAAATGAATTGCCCTATTATTGGAGAATGTAAGTCCTATGTAGGCATGAACAAGGATTTCACTTTTTAACCAATATATAAAAATAAAAATAAATAATAAATCAACTATATAAGATAATTTTTAAAACCTAAATATCTTATACATTCTTTAAATCTATTCTGATTATAATCTGTGTAAATTAGAAATGAAAAATGAATGACATTACTTCATGGTTGTGGTAATCCACACGTATGCATGATCAACATTATAATTATCCAATGGACTGGAGGTTGAGAATTTAGATATGATATTTTTAATATATAAGAATAATTATTTCATAAGAATCATATATATTTCTTATTCTCATATTTATAACCATTTATGTATAGTGTTGATGGAAAACAAATTACACTGCTTTGTGGAGATGGTATGTCTTACAAACACATGAGAGATTTTATATATTTTAATTGGATGGAAAGGATATGAAAAACATATATATGATAATTTTAATAAAATATATGTTTAATTATGACACTGGAGTTATTATGTTAAGATAGTTACATCAACTTTGTGGTATTTATAATAAAACATTTACATGAATGAGTCATTAAAGAAGATTACCTCTTCTTTGGTCGACATCCTTTGTATACCTTATTATGGAACCTTGGAATGGTGTTCTAAGAAGAAAATAACAACAATTGTTTTTATAGTTAAGGGGTTAATTTGGTTTTTCAGGGGTTGGTCAAGATAGATTTCTCGCTATTGAGTAAAAAAGAGAGAGAATGGATAACCTGTTTTAATTGAGGGGATGATCACTTTTGGAAATTCATGAATGATTATTATTTTATGTATTAAACTTGAAAAATTATATAAAAATGTGAAATATTCAATTATAAGGTAGATATGGTCTTAATAAAAACATAAAATCAAATTTTTCATTCAGTTTTAGATGTAATTTTAAGCATTATCATTTGGACTAACCCCTTGGTTGACCAATGTTACAATAAATATAGTAATGGATTTTTAAAAATTAAATCTATATAATTTAACTTATAAACTGAAATTGGTTCATAAATGAGAAATGGATGGAATTTAGGACCTTATATTATACCACTTTTTAAAATTCAATATTTTAATGATTATAAAATAATTTTATAAAACATTATTGTTAAAAAATTTCAATAATGTCATTTTTGAAACTGTTCATTAATTTTGAAAAACAAATACTCCAATAGAAAGATATAATTTTAACATAATCCTTTAACAATAACCTAATGTGATATATTAATCTATAAAATTAAGGGGACACCATAATTTTTCGAAAATTGTTTTACATTTGTTATTTTTTAAATAATTTTTTTATATTTTTTATAATTAAATAAATAATGTCTCAGTGATGCATAAGAATTTAAGGTAACTTCTAAATAAATAAAATTTAATGGAAAATGACTATGAAAAAAAATTAATATTTAAAATTATCATTTAAACCAATCATAAATACTATTTATACTTATGGAATCATATTATAGTTGTTAATGTGAAGAGGGTGATGTTTTGTTTTTATTCATTTCATAATGTAATATAAAGAACAATATCAATGAGAAATGAGAAAATATGGAAATATTTTCAATAATTTGATGGTAATGGATAAACTAAATTTATATAATAGGATAAATGGATGTGTTAAAGGAATTTGAATGTCTTATACCTATGTTTTAACCATGTTTTGGCATGTTTTACCCTTCTGAACGAATGGCCTGGAGGCCTTATTTTTTATTTTTTTTTGATAACCAGCCTTTCAAGGGATGAGGGGGAACCCTTACAAGTCTTGTAGGCTTAGAGATTATAGTTCCCATAATCTTGGAGACATTACATGACCTGTAGGTCTTAAGAAACTCATATAGATTATGAATACTAGAAACTGCCCCTCCCTAGCATTTTCATCGTGATCAGCTCTCCACCTTTGCATGGTTGTTAGGCCAGTATGTCCATGTCCAGAGGTGCACAGATACGGTAGCTATGGAAAATTTCATACACTCTCAGTCTTCCAAATCCATGTATCCCTACTCTGGTGAATGCGCCCTGCTCTTGAATCCTCTTCTGGAGCAGTTCTGTAACACCCCGAGATTTTATGAGATATATTATTTTTAATTTCTTTGATGTCTTCTGTTATACACTACACCAAGATTAGCTTGTACTATAAGCAACACTGTATTATCTTGCAGTATACACAACACTATTCTTGGGTCGTGTTATACACAATTTCAAGTTCGTTTTGTGGAAATTATTCCACACAACATTAAGTATAGATTTTGTTTAATGAATAAATGAAAAAAGTTTTGATTATGTTATACAGAACACTAAACAGAGCTTTCACTACACGCAGCCCTGACTTGGCTTTCATTACATGCAATCAAGACATTCTTCGATATCGTGTGTAGTAAGCAATACCGAGTTTCACTAAACGAGATATTATTATAATATTATTATGAACTAGGCGATATGAATTGTAATACCCACTTTTTGAAATTTTATAAATTTTATCCTTAAAAATGGACTTCATTTTTAGATTTGGAATATCGAAATTATCCTTGGGTGAATTTTGGGTATTTTTCTGAAAACTTTCTATTTTTGATGAATAGTGAAACACTGGGTTACTATTTAATAACCGAACTTTTATTTAAATAATTATTTATTTTATTTAAATTTATTTTAGGTAAAAATTGATACATAATAACTATATAAGTTCAATGTAATTCATTGAAGTCATTTTATAATAATTTTAGATATATAAAAATTTTATTGAACTTTTCACCGTCTTTTACCTACCTCCTAAGAGCTTTTTGCAAACTTACATAAAACATAATTTTAGTGCTTCTGTGAGTGGAATTTCAAAAATCCGAGAGACACAGTTAATATCAAGGAGTAAAATGTGGTTCAATAAGATAAATATAATTTTTGGTGAATAGTAACTTTTTACTTTTATTTACCACGGTTAAAAGTAAATAGGGTAATTAAGGGTAAAAATGATATTATTATTACCATAAAACATGTCCTAATTATATTGGATAGGTGTAATTAGATCAAAAACAACCTTAGGGGTAAAAGTTTTCCCTTTAGGTCCACTTGGATTAGATTGAGACATTTATTATTATTTTATTTAAAGAGAAGTTAAAATAGTCAAAATAAATGTTTAATCACTAAAACATTTTTAATATAGGGTTATACATAAGATAAATTCAACTATAAATATTCATTAGAAAGATAAAAATATTTCCTACCTAATGGTATTTTATTTACAATTTTTAGACATTAAATAATTTAATTTATTTTTGACACAATGGTGATGTAGTAATTACCTAAATAAAGAAATATTAAAATAATTGATATTATAAATACCCAAATAAATGTAATTTGAGACTTTTTATGAATTCCTATAATTTTATAGGTTAATATGACATGTTATTATTTATTTAATTAACTTATTTCTAACTAATAATGATGTTATCATTTTCACAAAAATCAATTACCAAATAGTGTCAAAATTGACATAAAATAGTTTTTCAAACAAATATTATATTATTAATTGTTATTATATTCTTAAAAATCTAAGGTTTGTCCAAATTACTTCAATAAGTTTATATATATTAATAATGAACCACTTGGGGCTCTTTTGGTTTGTTATATTAAGTTTATTAACCTTATAGTGTAAGAAAACAAGAAGACACGGTAAAAGTTAAATTATTTAAATTAGAGTTAAATCTAAAAGATAAGGTTACAATAGTAACCTAAACTTGTCTAAAACCTATTGGTTGAGATTATTTATCCCCATTACCACTTTAGCTTCTAAATAAATCAATTTGGAGCTATTATAAACCGAATATTACTATATTATAAAATAATATTTTAAGTTTTTTCAAAGGTGCCCCACTCCTCCCTTATAAAAGGGAACCCCTTTCCTCTTATCTTCACACCCTTTTGAGCCTTGAAACTCGGAAAAACCCTGCTAATTACTCTTATCAACATCTCTAGTTACATCTTATAGGTTCTGGTCTTCTCAAAAGACCAAATCTAGTGCCCTAAGAAGAAGTTTAAAGGAGGTGCGTCGAGGAAGAGGTAATCTCTTCTACCGACTCTTTCAGGTTTCTTTCTTCTTCTACTTACTCTTATTTAGTTGTTTAATTATAAAGTAATAACATAAGTATTACTTATATACTGATATTTTATTAAAAATTTGAAACAACCCTATTACACCTTCTATCCATCCTACAGAAAACAAAATCACCGTGCGTGCGTACGTACGGAATACCGTCTCCACGCTGTGGTGTAATCCGTTTTTCCACCACCACCTTACTTGGATGGGTATAATAGTGTAGATAAATAACTATATATGATTATTTTATAGTTATATTGACTCTGAAATATTATACATACACTTCAATACAATTCCACGATCATGGGAATGATATCATCGCTCGTGCGTACGTACGGACTACCGTTTCCATGACTCGATGAGATTCATTCTCCATGTTAACCATTCATGAATGATTATAAAGTATATATAATGAATAATAATGAAATATATGACATAATAATGATACTGGATTTATGTATATATATATGTATGTCATCTACTTAATTCCATTCAATTCAATAAGGAAATGAAAACAACGTTCATGCGTACGTACGACCTACCATCTCCATGAATGGTGTATTTCATTCTATTTATAGATCTATCATATATATATGTATATGATAAATATATATTATATATAAATCATGTTTTACATTCTTAAATTAAGTAAATCAGGATATAAGTAATAATATCAAGAACAACAAGTCAAAACATGTATGATAAATGAAACGATTTTACGCAAAATGCTGCTTTAACATGGAATTTATAAAAGAACGGGTAATATAAAGTCATAAGTGAACCATCTATGATATAATAACAATTAATATGATTCTATAATAAGTTAATGGCATTATTTAAATCATTTTACATTAGGTTCAGATACATACGAAGCATATCGTACATAAGGTAAGGGATAAATTTTCCAATCTCGTTTTTATCCGAGATTGTTTATTAGTAAGTATTTATTGGGGTTATGTTTATCATCCATGTACCTGTATTCAAAAAATGGTTTCATGTATGTTTAAAGTCTTTTTTACCCATTTTTTGACTTTTACTACATGGTATTTAAGGAATCTTTCTTTGGATTACCATACGAGGTACTTTTTTAATTTTTCGGCAAAAGTACAAGAAGAATGTTTTTTTTAACTTATATGGCCTGAACTGATTTTTACAGTTTCATAACGCCTAATTTTCAAAAAAGCTTAATTTACAATATTTCATGATTATTTTCAAAAAAAAAGTCCTTTTCTTTTAAAATTACATTGAATATTTTGAAAAGAAAATGATTTTGAAAAGAAAGGATATTTTCCTCAAGAATTAATTTCAAGTGTTTTATCAAGACCATTTTCCATATAAGATGACATTATTTCATATGTGTATTTTTCAAGTATAATGTCACTATGATTTACAAGGTTTCACTTTTCTTATGATGAAATGATATCCATTTTTTATATGGATTATCTGATGATGGGATGATGTTTATGAAACCCATTTTATTCTTTGGGTTATGATGAATGATTTATGTATATTTTGTGGCACAAGTAAGAATGGTTTTTTAATGAGATGGGTGGGACCTATATATCCCTCCAATGCATTGGGTAAAGATTTATATCTCATGATATAAACATGGTCGGAACGGTAAGTTAATCCGGTTCAGTGATACAGGACTGGAACGAGGAGTGAACTCGATTCAGAAAGGGACTTTGTCCACTAAGATGGTCAAGGGAGTAATGCCTTGGATACTATGGAAATCATATCATGTGCTTAAGGGTTTTCCACAATTACATGTTTTATTCCCATTCTATTTTATCATTATTGATGTTCCTTTATGATATATGCCTTACGTACTTCCAAGATTTATGTCTTTGCTAAAGATTTTGATGTTTAGATTTTATGTTCAAGTTTTTGCATTCAAATGTTAATGAATTGTTTTATGTTCTCTATGTTTACCCTTACTGAGTATTTGATCTCACCCTTTTTATGTTTTCTTTTCCCCAGGATATAAAGAAAGGTTTTAGGTAAGAAAACCAAAAGGGGAAGATCTTTATGGGAGATGTTCAAGATCTTTCACCATGATTAAAAGATTATGTTCTGAGTTTCCAAAGACACTAAACTAATACGGTATTTGGGCATTTGTTTTTGTCATGTATTAAGTATTCCACAGAAGTAATGTAATTTCCATGTACGTCAAGATTTGGGTCTCCATAGTTGGTATCAGAGAGAAGGTTTAGTTAACCTTTGGAAACTAGGATGCGAAAACTTTAGTGAAATCCCTAAATATATTTCTAAGGTATGTCAAGGGATGTCCCTAAGGATAAGTATACGTATAGGTTATAGTACTAGAATTATGGTAAAGATATTATAATTTAACCAAATATGTTATATATTGATGGTACTCCCCCTTGATTATGATTTTTACCTCTCACGCTATTCTTTTTGGGTTTTAGAAAATGGCTGGAAACAAGAAGACTCACGGTAATGGAGGATATGATAGACAATGGAACGATATTCTTCATGAGCAACCAAATGAAACATAATTTAGAATTCCAAACATCATTATTATTCCTAATCAGCAATCTCATGATATGATCAATAATCTCAACTTTGGTAAGTTTCTTGACTCATCTAATAAGTGAAATATGGAGTTTCATGATGATCATAGAGGAAAGAAAGTTCAATTTCTCTCATGTAAATCATATTGGAAGAGGCATGAAGGAGAATGTCTCAATGTAACTAGAAGATGCTTTGGGTGCGGAAAAGAAGGACACAAATCCAATAAGTGAAAAGGAAAAGGTCCAGTTAACACCATGTAGAAGGATAATGGTATTGCTATGACATCAACAATGATTAGATGTTTTAAATGTGGAATTAATGGGAATTATGCAAACCAATGCCCTAAGGGAAAATCTCATGAAGAGAATCAGCATGGTCATATGGTTAGTATTTATGTGGATGCTGATGAGGAGACTAAAAATAATATATGAGATGAAAGAAGTGTTGAAGCTTGGTCAATGGTTTAAGAAGGTAGTGGAATGATTGTATGTTTATAAAGGGTTATGTTGTATTGGTAATTTAATGGTACTATAGAATAAAGAAACATCTAAGGATTGTTATACTATTTGAAAGTATATATTGAATGGTACTAGTAACCATGAAATGTTATTCAGATATTTTTGGAAAGAAGATGATATGCGCATAATGGAGGGATAAAGAGATAATGAAATGTTGATAGTATTCATGAGCTCATGACTGATATAAGGACAAAGTGATATCATAGTTTGAGTATATAGAATTTTTGGGATTTTGGTATGTGGAAAGAGTTAACTTTTGACAGCACTCATGTTTTCACTAAGGTTCTATGGTAATTCATGTTTCCAAAGAATACAAGATTAAGGTATTAACATGTTTGGAATGTGACCAACATGATATATCGTGTGATATATGGGGGATAAATGATAGTATTCACGTTCTTGTTATGTGACCTTTCAAGTAACCATTTTCTTTATACTATGAGATTGGACAGATATATTTTGGATAAGCCTAAAGATTAGAATGGATTATGTAAGACATAAGATAGTATTATTTAAGGATAGAACTTGTTTTTCGATATTATTTCTGGAATGTTATAATAGTATAGTTTTAAAAAAAAGGACAACCCATAAGATGAGTGAAAACCTGTCACGTCGAACAAGGTTGTAGGAATCGAACCCACAACCGAAGTTCGACAGGCCTTTATCGTCTACCATTGGCCTACAGGAAGTCCCTGGTTAGTAGAAACTAGTTTTATTTTATTAATCAGGATAATAGATGAATTATAAGTCCATTTTGGAACCATATCTAATTTATCTCACAATAGATGGACTTATGTATATAACTTTTTCTAACCCTATGTTTGAGACAGATGGAATGACCTATCATTCTATCGCATGATCTGCTAACACTTCGTGAAAGACAAATTCAACTTCATTTCTTTAAGAGATGAAGTGGAAATTATTCGAGGCATGAGCAACGTTGAGATTGTACCAAATTCAAGTAAGTATTTATTTTAATTCAAAAATTCTTCAAATTTAGGGAAATGATCTTGAAAACCAAAAATGTTGTCCTAGTGCTCTCATATCTGATGAATCAGGTGGTACCTTAGATCATCACAATTTTCTAGCTTTGTGACTGTTTGATTTTTCATAGCTCTGTTCTCTACCACTATCCATCAGAACTTGACGGTTAGATTTCTCTTCCATATACATATTTTCACCTATAATCTCCTATGTGGGAACACAAGTAATGAGTTACTTTGGGTATCCGTTTTGTTTCTAAAATTCATTTTTAAAAGTAAGTTTTAGTATTCCTTTTTTACGACGTGGGTTTCTATGAAAGAAACTCTCAAGTAATAAACCATTTATAACCCCGACAAATTTCGAGGGCGAAATTCATTTTAAGGGGGGTAGAATGTAACACCCCGAGATTTTATGAGATATATTATTTTTAATTTCTTTGATGCCTTCTATAATACATTACACCAATATTAGCGTGTACTATACGCAACACCGTATTATCTTGCAGTATACGCAACACTATTCTTTGCTCGTGTTATAGACAATTTGAAGTTCATTTTGTGGAAATTATTCTACACAAAATTAAGTATATATTTTGTTTAATGAATAAATGAAAAAAAATTGATTATGTTATACACAACACTAAACAGAGATTTTACAACACGAATCCCTGACTTGGCTTTCATTACACATAATCAAGACCTTCTTCGATAGCGTGTGTAGTACACAATACTGAGTTTCACTAAATGAGATATTATTATAATATTATTATGAACTAGCCATTATGAATAGTAATACCCAATTTTTGAAATTTTATAAATTTTATCTTTCAAAATGGACTTCATTTTTATATTAGGAATATCAAAATTAGCTTAGGGTAAATTTTTCGTATTTTTCTGAAAACTTTCAATTTTTTATGAATAGTGAAACACTGGGTTACTATTTAAAAACAGAATTTTTATTTAAATAATTATTTATTTTATTTAAATTTATTTTAGATAAAAATTGATAAATAATACCTATATTAGTTCAATGTAATTCATTGGAGCCATTTTATAATAATTTTAGATATATAAAAATTTTATTGAACTTTTCACCGTCTTTTACCTACCTCCTAGGAGATTTTTGCAAACTTACATAAAACTTAATTTTACCACTTCTGTGAGTGGAATTTTGAAAATTCGAGAGACATGGTTAATATCAAGGAGTAAAATGTGGTTCAATAAGATAAAAATAATTTTTGGTGAATAGTAACTTTTTCCTTTTATTTACCACGGTTAAAAGTAAATAGGGTAATTAAGGGTAAAAATGATATTATTATTTCCCTAACACATCTTTTAATTCTATTGGATAGGTGTAATTCCACCAAAAACAACCTTAGGTATAAAATATTTCCATTTAGGTCCACTTGGATTAGATTAATACATTTATTATTATTTTATTTTAAGAAGAGTTAAAATAGTTAAAATCAATGTTTAATAACTAAACCATTTTTAATATAGGGTTATACAAAAGATAAATTCTACTATAAATATTAATTAGAAAGATAAAAATATTTCCTACATAATGGTATTTTATTTATAATTTTTAGACATTATATAATTTAATTTATTTATGACACAATGGTGTTGAATTAATTACCTAAGTAATGAAATATTAAAATAATTGATATTATAAATACCCAAATAAATTAAATTTGAGACTTTTTATGAATTACCCGAATTTTATAGGTTAATATGACATGTTAGTATTGATTTAATTAACTTTTTTAGAACTTATAGTGTTAGAATGATTTTCACAAAAATCAATTACCAAATCGTGTCAAAATTGACATAAAATAGTTTTTTAAAAAAATATTATATTATAAATTGTTATTATATTTCTAAAAATATAAGTTTCGGACAAATGACATACATAATGTTATATATATTAATAATAAACCACTTGGGGTTCTTTTGGATTTTTATAGTAAGTTTATTAACCATATATTGTAAGAAAACAAGAAGACGTGGTAAAAGTTAAATTATTTAACTTAAAGTTAAATCTAAAAGATAAGGTTAAAATAGTAACCTAAACTTTTCTAAAACCTATTGGATGAGATTATTTCGACCCATCCCCACTTTATCTTCGAAATAAATCAATTTGGAGATATTATAAACCGAATATGACTTTATTATAAAATAATATTTTATGTTTTTCCAAAGGTGCCCCTATCCTCCCTTATAAAAGGGCACCCCTTTACTCTTCTCTTCACACCCTTTTGAGACTTGAAGCTCGGCCAAACCCTACCAATTCCTGTTCTCAACCTCTATAGTTACATCATATAGGTTCTGTTCTTCTCAAAAGACCAACTCTAGTTCCTTAAGAAGAAGTTTAAAGGAGGTGCGTTGAGGAAGAGGTAATCCCTTCTACAGACTCTTTCAAGTTTCTTTCTTCTTCGACTTCCTCTTATTTAGTTGTTTCATTATAAAGTAATAACATCAGTATTAATTATATACTGATATGTTATTATAAATATTAAATAACCCTATTTCACCTTCTATCCATCCTATGGAAAACAAAATCACCGCGCGTGCATACGTACGAAATACCGTCTCCACGACGTGATGTAATCAGTTTTTCCACCACCACCTTACTTGGATGGGTATAATGGTGTAAATAAATAACTATATATGATTATTGTAAAGTTATATTGATTCTAAAATATTATACGTACACTTCAATACAATTCCACGATCATGGGATTGATATCATCGCTCGTGCGTACGTACGGACTACCGTCTCCACGATGCGATGAGATTCATTCTCCATGTTAACCATTCATGAATGATTATAAAGTATATTTAATGAATAATAATGAAATATATGACATAATAATGATACTGTATTTATGTATATATATATTTATGTCATTTACTTAATTTCATTCAATTCAATAAGGAAACGAAAACAGCGTTCATGCGTACGTACGGCATACCGTCTCCATGAATGGTGTATTTCATTCCATTTATCGATCTATAATATATATATGTATATGATAAATATATATTATATATAAATCATGTTTTACATTTTGAAATTAAGTAAATCATGGTATAAGTAATAATATCATGAACAACAAGTCGAAACACATACGATAAATGAAACGATTTTACCCAAAACGCTGCTTTAACATAGAATTTACAAAAGAACGGGTAATATAAGGTTATAAGTGAACCATATATGATATCATAACAATGAATATGATTGTTTAATAAGTCAATGACCTTATTTAATTCATTATATAGGAGTTTCAGATACATATGAAGCATATTGGACATAAGGTAAGGGATAACTTTTCCAATCTCATTTTTATCTGAGATTGTTTATTCGTAAGTATTTACTGGGGTTATGTTTATCATCCATGTCCCTATTTTCAAAAAATGTTTTCATGTATTTTGAAATTATTTTTGACCCATTTTTTACTTTTTCTACATGGTATGTAAGGAATCTTTATTTTTATTACCATATGAGGTACTTTTTGACTTTTCCGGCAAAAGTACGAGAAGAATGTTTTTTTAACTTATATGGCACGAAATAATTTTTTACGGTTTCATAATGCCTAATTTTCATAAAGCTTCTTTTACAAGATTTCATGATTATTTTCAAAAAAATCGTTTTCTTTTAAAATTACATGGCATTGTGTGAAAAGAAAATGATTTTGAAAAGAACAGATATTTCCTTAAAGAATTCATTTCAAGTGTTTTATCAAAACCATTTTCCTTATAATATGAAATTATTTCATATGTGTATGTTTCAAGTATAATGTCACTATGATTTACATGGTTTCAATTTTATTATGATGAAATGATTCCATTTGTTCTATATGGATTATGTGATGATGGGATGATGTTTATGAAACCTATTTTATTCTTTGGGTTATGATGAATGATTTATGTATATTTTGTGGCACAAGTAAGAATGATTTCATTATGAGATGGGTGGGACCTATATATCCCTCCAATTAATTGGGTAAAGATTTATATCTCATGAGATAGACATGGCTGGAATGGTAAGTTAATACAGTTGAGTGATACAGGACTTGAACGAGGAGTGAACTCGATTCAGAGAGGGAATTTTTCCACTAATATGGTCTAGGCAGCAATGCCTTGGCTACTATGGAAATCATATCATGTGATTAATGGTTTTCCACAATTACATGTTTTATTCCCATAATATTTTATCATGATTGATGTTCCTTTATGATATATGTCTTACGTACTTCCAAGATTTATGTCTTTGCTCAAGATTTTGAGGTTTAGATTTTATGTTCAACTTTTTGCATTCAAATGTTTATGGATTCTTTTATGTTCTCTTTGTTTTCCCTTACTGATCATTTGAGCTCACCCTTTTTATGTTTTCTTTTCCCCGGGATATAAATAATGGTTTTAGGTAAGAAAACCAAAAGGGGAAGATCTTTATGGGAGATGTTTAAGATCTTTCACCATGATTAGAAGATTACTTTCTGAGTTTCCAAGGACACTAAACTAATACGATCTTTGAAAGTCTGTTTTTTCATGTATTAAGTATTCCAAAAAGGTAATGTAATGTCCATGTATGTCAAGCTTTGGGTCTCTATAGTTGGTATCAGAGTGAAGGTTTAGTTAACCTTTGGAAACTAGGATGCGAAAACTTTAGTGAAATCCCTAGAGATATTTCTAAGGTATGTATAGGGATGTCCCTAAGGATAAGTATACGTATAGGTTATAGTCCTAGAATTACGGTAACGATCTTATAATTTAACCTAAGATGTTATATATTGATGGTACTCCCCCTTGATTTTGATTTTTTCCTCTCACACTATTCTTTTTGGGTTTTAGAAAATGGTTGGAAACTCGAAGATTCATGATAATGAAGGGTATGATGGACAGTGGAATGATATTCTTCATGAGAAACCAAATGAAACGGGATTTGGAAGTCCAAACATCATTAATATACCTAATCGTAAATCTCATAATATAATCAATAATCTCAACTTTGGTAAGTTTCTTGACTCAGCCAATAAGAGGAAGATAGAGTTTCATGATGATCATAGAGGAAAGAAAGTTCAATTTCTCTCATGTAAATCATGTGGGAAGAGGCATCAAGGAGAATGTTTCAAAGGAACTGTATGATGCTTTGAGTGCAGAAAATAAGGACACAAATCCAATAAGTGCAAAGGAAAAGGTTCAGTTAACACCATGGAGAAGGATAACGGTATTTCTACAACATCAACAATGATTAGATGTTTTAAATGTGGAATGTATGGGAATTATGCAAACCAATTCCCTAATGGAAAATCTCCTGAATAAAATTAGCAAGGTCATATGGGTAGTATTTATGTGGATAATGATGAGGAGACTACAAATAATATATGAGATGGAAGAATTGTTGAAGCTTGGTCAATGGTTTGAAAAGGTATTGGAATGATTGTATGTTTATCAAGGGTAATGTTTTATAGGTAATTTAATGGTACTTTGAATAAAGAAACATCTAAGGATTGTTACACTATTTGAAAGTATATGTTGAATGGTACTGGTAACCATGAAAGTTTATTCAGATATTTTTGTAAAGAAGATGATATGCGCATAATGAAGGCATAAAGAGAAAATGGAATTTGGATATTATTCATGAGCTCATGACTGATATAAGGACTAAGTGATATCATGGTTTGAGTATATAGAATTTTTGGGATTTTGGTATGTGGAAAGAGTTAACTATTGAAAACACTTATGTTTTCACTAAGGTTCTATGGTAATTCAAGTTTCAAAAGAATACATGATTAAGGTATTCACATGTTTGGAATGTGACCAAGAAGATATATCTTATGATATATGGGGGATAACTGATGGTATTCATGTGCTTGTTATGTGACCTTTCAAGTAACCATTTTCTTTATACTATGATATTAGAAAGATGTATTTTGGATAAGCCTAAAGATTAAAATGGATTGTGTAGGACATAAGATAGTATTATTTAAGGATAGAACTTGTTTTCTGATATTATTTCTAGAATTTTATAATAGTATTGTCTTTGAAAAAGGATAACTCATAGGACGAGCGACTACCCGTCACGTCAGACAAGGCTGTTGGAATTGAACCCACAACTAAAGTGCGACAGGACTTTATCGCCTACCATTGGCCTACAGAAAGTCACTGGTTAGTATAAACTAGTTTTATTTTATTAAGCAGGATGATAGATGAAGTATAAGTCCATTTTGGAACCATATCCAATTAATCTCATCATAGATGGACTTATGTATATAACTTTTTCTAACCCTATGTTTGAGATAGATGCAATGACCTATCATTCTATCTCATGGTTTGATAACACTTCGAGAAAGACAAATTCAACTTCACTTCTTTAAAATATGAAGTGTAAATTTTTTGAGGCATGAGAAACGTTGAGATTGTACCAAAATCAAGTATTTTTATTAATTCAAAAATTCTTCAACTTTAGGTAAATGATCTTGAAAACCAAAAATGTTGTCATAGTGCTTTCATATCTGATGAATGAGATGGTACCTTATATCATCACAATTTTATGGCTTTGTGACTGTTGGATTTTTCATAAACCTGTTCTCTACCACTCTCCATCAGAACTTGATGGTTACATTTCACTTCCATATCCATATTTTCACCTATAATCTCCTATGTGGGAACACAAGTGATGAGTTACTTTGGGTATCTATTTTGTTTATAATGCTTATTTTTAAAAGTATGTTTTAGTATTACTTTTTACGATGTGGGTTTCTATGAAAGAAACTCTCAAGTAATAAACCATTTATAACCCCGATGAATTTTGAGGGCGAAATTCATTTTAAGGGGGGTAGAATGTAACACCCCGAGATTTTATGAGATATAATATTTTTAATTTCTTTGATGACTTCTATTATACACTACACCAAGATTAGCTTGTATTATACACGACACCGTATTATCTTGCCGTATACGCAACACTATTCTTGGCTCGTGTTATACACAATTTCAAGTTCTTTTTGTGGAAATTATTCTACACAACATTAAGTATAGATTTTGTTTAATGAATAAATTAAAAAAGTTTTGATTATGTAATACACGACACTAAACAGATCTTTCACTACATGCATCCCTGAAATGGCTTGCATTACATGCAATCAATACCTTCTTCGATTGTGTGTGTAGTACACAATACCAAGTTTCACTAAATGAGATATTATTATAATATTATTATGAACTAGCTGTTGTGAATAGTAATACCCACTTTTCAAAATTTTATAAATTTTATCCTTCAAAATGGACTTCATTTTTATATTCAGAGTATCGAAATTAGCCTAGGGTGAATTGTTTGGTATTTTTCTGAAAACATTCAATATTTGATGAATAGTGAAACACTATGTTACTATTTAAAAACTGACTTTTTATTTTAAATAATTATATATTTTATATAAATTTATTTTAGGTAAAAATTGATACATAATACCTATTTAAGTTCAATGTAATTCATTGGAGTTATTTTATAATAATTTTAGATATATAAAAATTTTATTGAACTTTTCACCGTCTTTTACCTACATCCTAGGAGCTTTTTGCAAACTTACATAAAACTTGATTTTACCACTTATGTGAGTGGAATTCTGAAAATCCAAGAGACATGATTAATATCAACGAGTAAAATGTGGTTCAATAAGATAAAAATAATTCATGGTGAAGAGTTACTTTTTACTTTTATTTACCACGGTTAAAAGTAAATAGGGTAATTATTGGTAAAAATGATTTTATTATTACCCTAACACATGTCCTAATTCTATTGTATATGTGTAATTCGACCAAAAACAACCTTAGGGATAAAATATTTCCATTTAGATCATATTTTATTAGATTAATACATTTATTATTATTTTATTTAAAGAAGAGTGAAAATAGTTAAAATCAAATTTTAATAACTAAGACATTTTTAATATAGTGTTATACATTAGATAAATTCGACTATAAATATTCATTATTAAGATAAATATATTTCCTACCTAATGGTATTTTATTTATAATTTCTAGACATTAAATAATTTAATTTATTTATGACACAATGGTGATGGAGTAATTACCTAAATAATGAAATATTAAAGTAATAGATATTATAAATACCCAAATAAATGTAATTTGAAACTTTTTATGAATTACCCTAATTTTATAGGATAATATGACATGTTAGAATTTATATAATTGACTTTTTTGAACTAATCATGCTATTATGATTTTCACAAAAATCAATTACCAAATAGTGTCAAAATTGACATAAAATAGTTTTTAAAACAAATATTATATTATTATTTGTTATTATATTTCTAAAAATTTAAGGGTCAGCCAAATGACTTATATAAGGTTATATATATTAATAAATAACCACTTGGGGTTCGTTTGTCTTTTTATAATAAGTTTATTTACCATATAGTGTAAGAAAACAAGAATACACGGTAAAAGTTAAATTACTTAAATTAGAGTTAAATCTAAAAGATAAGGATAAAATAGTAACCTAAACTTGTCTAAAACCTATTGGTTGAGATTATTTCGACCCATAACAACTTTATCTTCGAAATAAATCAATTTGGAGATATTATAAACCAAATATGACTTTATTATAAAATAATATTTTAAGTTTTTCTAAATGTGCCCCTCTCCTCCCTTATAAAAGGGCACCCCTTTCCTCTTCTCTTCACACCCTTTTGAGCCTTGAAGGTCGTCCAAACCCAGCCAATTACTCTTATAAACCTCTATAGTTACATAATAGAGGTTTTTTTCTTCTCAAAAGACCAACTCTAGTGCCCTAAGAAGAAGTTTAAAGGAGGTGCGTTAATGAAGAGGTAATCCCTTCTACCGACTCTTTCATGTTTCTTTCTTCTTCTACTTCCTCTTCTTTATTTGTTTAATTATAAAGTAATAACAGAAGTATTAATTATATACTGATATGTTATTATAAATATTAAACAACCCTATTTTACCTTCTATCCATCCTACGGAAAACGAAATCATCGTGCGTGCGTACGTACAAAATACCGTCTCCACGCCGTGGTATAATCAGTTTTTCCACCACCACCTTACTTGGATGGGTATAATGGTGTAAATAAATTACTATATATGATTATTTTAATTTGATATTGATTATTAAATATTATACATACACTTAAATAAAATTCCATGATCAGGGTAATAATATCATCGCTCATGCGTACGTACGGACTACCATCTCCACGACGTTATGAGATTCATTCTTCATGTTAACCATTCATGAATGATTATAAAGTATATAAAATGAATAATAATTAAATAGATGACATAATAATGATACTGTATTTATGTATATATATATGTATTTCATATACTGAATTCCATTCAATTCAATAAGGAAACGAATATAGCGTTCATGCGAACGTACGGCCTACCGTCTCCATGAACGGTGTATTTCATTCCATTTATTGATCTATCATATATATATATATATATGATAAATATATATTATATATAAATCATGTTTTAAATTCTAAAATTAATAAAATCAGGATATAAGTAATAATATCAATAACAACAAATTTAAACAAGTACGATAAATGAAACGATTTTACCCAAAACGCTGCTTTGACATGGAATTTACAAAAGAACGGGTAATATAAATTCATAAGTGAACCATATATGATATTATAACAATTAATATGATTCATTAATAAGTCAATGACCTTATTTAAATCATTATATTGGAGGTTCAGATACATACGAATAATATCGGACATAAGGTAATGGATAACTTTTCCAATATCGTTTTTATCCGAGATTGTTTATTCGTAAGTATTTACTGGGGTTATGTTTATCATCCATGTCCCTGTTTTCAAAAAATGGTTTCATGTATGTTTAAAGTATATTTTACCCATTTTTTACTTTTTCTACACGGTATGTAAGGAATATTTCTTTTGATTACCATATGAGGTACTTTTTGACTTTTCCGGCAAAAGTATGAGAAGAATGTTTTTTTAACTTATACGGCACGAACTAATTTTTACGGTTTCATAACACTTATTTTTCATAAAGATTACCATACAAGATTTCATGATTATTTTCAAAAAAAGTCCTTTTCTTTTAAAATTACATGGCATTTTGTGAAAAGAAAATTATTTTGAAAAGAAACAATATTTTCCTAAAGAATTCATTTCATGTGTTTTATCAAAACCATTTTCTATATAAGATGACATTATTTTATATGTTTATGTTTCAAGTATAATGTCACTATGATTTATATGGTTTCACTTTTATTATGATGAAATGATTCCATTTGTTTTATATGGATTATGTGATGATGGGATGATGTTTACGAAACCCATTTTATTCTTTGGGTTATGATGAATGATTTAAGAATATTTTGGGAACAAGTAAGAATAATTTCATTATGAGATGGGTGGGACCTATATCTTCCCCTAATGAATTGGGTAAAGATTTATATCTCATGAGATAGACATGGCTGGAATGGTAAGTTAATCTGGTTCAGTGATACAAGACTAGAATGAGGAGTGAACTCGATTCAGAAAGAGACTTTGTCCACAAAGATGGTCTAGGCAGCAATGCCTTGGCTACTATGGAAATCATATCATGTGCTTAATAATTTTCCACAATTACATGTTTTATTCCCATGATATTTTATCATGATTGATGTTCCTTTATGATATATGTCCTACATACTTCAAATATTTATGTCTTTGATCAAGATTTTGATGTTTAGATTTTATGTTCAAGTTTTTGCATTCAAATGTTTGTAGATAGTTTTATGTTCTCTATATTTACCCATACTGAGAATTTGATCTCACCTTTTTATGTTTTCGTTTCCCTAGGATATAAAGAAAGGTTTTAGGTAAGAAAACCAAAACGGGATAATCTTTATGGGCGATGTTGAATATCTTTCACCATGATTAGAACATTACGTTCCGAGTTTCCAAAGACACTAAACTAAAATTGTCTTTGGGCATCTTTTTTTGTCATGTATTAAGTATTTCAAAAAATTAATGTAATTTCCATGTACGTCAATATTTGGGTCTCTATAGTTGGTATCAGAGAGAAGGTTTAGTTATCCTTTGGAAACTAGGATGCGAAAACTTTAGTGAAATCCCTAGAGATATTTCTAAGGTATGTCTAGGGATGTCCCTAAGGATAAGTATACGTATAAGTTATAGTCCTATAATTATGGTAAAGATCTTATAATTTAACCTAATATGTTAGATATTGATGGTACTCCCCCTTGATTATGATTTTTTCCTCTCACACTATTCTTTTTGGGTTTTAGAAAATGGATGGAAACAGGAAGATTTACGATAATAGAGGATATGATGGACAATGGAATGACATTCTTCATGACCAACCAAATGAAATGGGATTTAGAAGTCCAAACATCGTTATTATGCCTAATCAGCAATCTCATAATATGATCAATAATCTCAACTTTGGTAAGTTTCTAGACTCAGCTAATAAGAGAAATATGGAGTTTCGTGATGATCATAGAGGAAAGAAAGTTCAATTTCTCTCATGTAAATCATGTGGGAAGAATCATCAAGGAGAATGTTTCAAAGGAACTGGAAGATGATTTGGGTGCAGAAAAAAGGACACAAATACAGTAAGTGCAAAGAAAAAGGTTCAGTTAACACCATGGAGAAGGATAATGGTATTTTTAGGACATCAACAGTGATTAGATATTTTAAATGTGGAATGTATGGGCATTATGCAAACCAATGCCCTAAGGGAAAATCTCATGAAGAGAATCAGCATGGTCATATGGGTAGTATTTATGTGGATGATGATTAGGAGACTAAAAATAATTTATGAGATGAAAGAAGTGTTGAATCTTGGTCAATTGTTTAAGAAGTTAGTGGAATGATTGTATGTTTATCAAGGGTTATGTTGTATAGGTAATTTAATGGTACTATGGAATAAAGAAACATCTAAGGATTATTACACTATTTAAAAGTATATGTTGGATGGTACTGGTAACCATGAAAGGTTATTCAGATATTTTTGGAAAGAAGATAATATGCGCATAATGAAGAGTTAAAGAGAAAATTAAATTTTGATAGTATTCATGATCTCATGACTGATATAAGGACAAAGTGATATCATGGTTTCAGTATATAGAATTTTTGGTATTTTGGTTTGTGGAAAGAGTTAACTTTTGACAGCACTCAAGTTTTCACTAAGTTTCTATGGTAATTCATGATTCAAAAGATTACATGATTAAGGTATTCACATGTTTGGAATGTGACCAACAAGATATATCTTATGATATATGGGGGATAAATGATGGTATTCACGTGCTTGTTATGTGACCTTTCAAGCAACCATTTTCTTTATACTATGAGATTGGAAAAATGTATTTTGGATAAGCCTAAAGATTGGAATGGATTATGTAGGACATAAGATAGTATTATTTAAGGATAGAACTTGTTTTTTGATATTATTTCTGGATGTTATAATAGTATAGTTTTAGAAAAGGGAAAACCCATAGGACGAGCTACAACCCGTCGCGTCAGACAATGCTGTATGAATCGAACCCACAACTGAAGTGCGACAGGCCTTTATCGCCTACCACTGGCCAATAGGAATTCCCTGGTTAGTATAAACTAGTTTTATTTTATTAAGCAGGATGATAGATGAAGTATAAGTCCATTTTGGAACCATATTCGATTAATCTCACTATAGATGGACTTATGTATATAACTTTTTCTAACCCTATGTTTGAGACAGATGGAATGACCTATCATTCTATCGCATGATCTGCTAACACTTCATGAAAGACAAATTCAACTTCATTTATTTAAGAGATGAAGTGTAAATTATTCGAGGCATGAGCAACATTGAGATTGTACCAAAATCAAGTAAGTATTTCTTTTAATTAAAAAAATCATCAACTTCAGGGAAATGATCTTGAAAACCAAAAATGTTGTCCTAGTGCTCTCATATCTGATTAATCAGATGGTACCTTATATCATCACAATTTTATGGCTTTGTGACTGTTGGATTTTTCATAGCCTTTTTCTCTACC
Source organism: Viscum album (assembly GCA_963277665.1). Classification (NCBI taxonomy): domain Eukaryota; kingdom Viridiplantae; phylum Streptophyta; class Magnoliopsida; order Santalales; family Viscaceae; genus Viscum; species Viscum album. The sequence continues at coordinate 211,166,877 of OY728141.1, forward strand.
ACTCTCCAACAGAACTTGACGGTTAGATTTATCTTCCATATGCATATTTTCAACTATGATCTCCTATGTGGGAACACAAGTGATGAGTTACTTTGGGTATCCGTTTTGTTTCTAACGTTCATTTTTTAAATTAATTTTTAGTATTACTTTTTAAGATGTGAGTTTCTATGAAAGAAACTCTTACGTAATAAACCATTTATAACCCCGATGAATTTCGAGGGCGAAACTCATTTTAAGGGGGGGTAGAATGTAACACCCCGAGATTTTATGAGATATATTATTTTTAATTTCTCTGATGTCTTCTATTATACAGTACACCAATAATAGCTTGTACTATACGCAACACCGTATTAGCTTGCAGTATACGCAACACTATTCTTGGCTTGTGTTATACACAATTTCAAGTTCGTTTTGTGGAAATTATTCTACACAACATTAAGTATAGATTTTTTTAATGAATAAATGAAAAAAGTTTTTATTATGTTTTACACAACACTAAATAGATCTTTCACTACACGCCGCCCTAACTTGGATTACATTACACGCAATTAAGACCTTCTTCGATAGCGTGTGTAGTACACAATACCGAGTTTCACCAAATGAGATATTATTATAATATTATTATGAACTAGCCGTTATGAATAGTAATACCTACTTTTTGAAATTTTATAAATTTTATCTTTCAAAATGGACTTAATTTTTAGATTTGGAATATTGAAATTAGCCTAGGTTGAATTTTTGGTATTTTTCTGAAAACTTTCGATTTTTAATGAATAATGAAACACTTGGTTACTATTTAAAAACCAAATTATTTTTAAATAATTATTTATTTTATTTAAATTTATTTTAGGTAAAAATTGATACATAATAACTATATAAGTTCAATTTAATTCATTGGAGTCATTTTATAATAATTTAAGATATATAAAAATTTTATTGAACTTTTCACCGTCTTTTACCTACCTCCTAGGAGATTTTTGCAAACTTACATAAAACTAAATTTTACCGCTTCTGTGAGTGGAATTTTAAAAATCTGAGATACATTGTTAATATCAAGGAGTAAAATGTGGTTCAATAAGATAAAAATATTTTTTGGTGAATAGTAAGTTTTTACTTTTATTTACCACAGTTAAAAGTAAATAGAGTAATTAAGGGTAAAAATGATATTATTATTACCCTAACACATGTCTTAATTCTATTGGATAGGTGTTATTTGACCAAAAACAACCTTAGGGATAAAATATTACCCTTTAGGTCCACTTGGATTAGATTAAGACATTTATTTTTATTTTATTTAAAGAATAGTTAAAATAATTAAAATCAGAGTTTAACAACTAAAAAATTTTAAATACAAGATTATACATAAGATAAATTCAACTATAATTATTCATTATAAATATAAAAATATTTCCTACCTAATGGTATTTTCTTTATAATTTTTATACATTACATAATTTAATTTATATATGACACAATGGTGATGCATTAATTACCTAAATAATAAAATATTAAAATAATTGATATTATAAATACCAAAATAAATGTAATTTGAGACTTTTTATGAATTCCCCTAATTTTATAGGTTAATATGAAATGTTATTATTTATTTAATTTACTTTTTTCTAACTAATCATGTTGTTATGATTTTCACAAAAATCAATTACCAAATAGTGTCAAAATTGACATAAAATAGTTGTTAAAACAAGTATTATATTATTAATTGTTATTATATTCCTAAAAATCTAATTTTCTGAAACAATGACTTAGATAAGGTTATATATATTAATAATTAACCACTTGGGGTTCTTTTGGCTTGGTATAGTAAGTTTATTAACCATATAATTTAAGAAAACAAGAAGACACCGTAAAAGTTAAATTATTTAACTTAGAGTTAAATCTAAAAGATAAGGTTAAAATAGTAACCTAAATATTTCTAAAACCTATTGGTTGAGAGGATTTAGACCCATCCCCACTTTAGATTCTAAATAAATCAATTTGGAGCTATTATAAACCGAATAAGACTTTATTATAAATATATATTTTAATTTTTTCCAAAGGTGCCCCTCTCCTCCCTTATAAAAGGGAACCCCTTTCCTCTTCTCTTCACACCCTTTTGAGCCTTGAAGATCGTCCAAACCCTACCAATTATTCTTATAAACCTCTCTAGTTACATCATATAGGTTCTGGTCTTCTCAAAATACCAACTCTAGTTCCCTAAGAATAAGTTTAAAGGAGGTGCATCGAGGAAGAGGTAATCTCTTCTACCGACTCTTTCAAGTTTCTTTCTTCTTCTACTTACTATTATTTAGTTGTTTCATTATAAAGTAATAACATTAGTATTACTTATATACTGATATGTTATTATAAATATTAAACGACCCTATTTCACCTTCTATTCATCCTATGGAAAATGAAATCACCGAGTGTGCGTACGTACAGAATATAGTCTCCACACCATGGTGTAATCAGTTTTTCCACCACTACCTTACTTGGATGTGTATAATGGTGTAAATAAATAACTATATATTATTATTTTAATGTTATATTGATTATGAAATATTATACATACACTTCAATACAATTCCATTATCATGGGAATGATATCATCGCTCGTGCGTACGTACGGACTACCGTCTCCACAACGCGATGAGATTCATTCTCCATGTTAACAATTCATGAATGATTATAAAGTATATATAATGAATAATAATAAAATATATGACATAATAATTATACTTGATTTATGTATATATATATATATGTATTTCATCTACTTAATTCCATTCAATTCAATAAGGAAACGAGAACAGCATTCATGCGTACGTACGGCCTACCGTCTCCATGAACGGTGTATTTCATTCCATTTATCGATCTATCATATATATATATATATATATATATATATGTATATGATAAATATATATTATATATAAATCATGTTTTAAATTCTGAAATTAAGTAAATCATGATATAAGTAATAATATTAAGAACAAAAAGTCGAAGCACGTATGATAAATGAAACGATTTTACCAAAAACAATGCTTTAACATGAAATTTACAAAAGAACGGGTAATATAAATTCATAATTAAACCATATATGATATTATAACAATGAATATGATTCTGTAATAATTAAATGACATTATTTAAATCATTATACAGGAGTTTCGGATACATACGAAGCATATCAAACATAAGGTAAGGGATAACTGTTCCAATCTTCTTTTTATCCAAGATTGTTTATTCGTAATTATTTATTGGGGTTATGTTTATCATTCATGTCCCTGTTATCAAAAAATGGTTTCATGTATGTTTAAAGTATTTTTTACCCATTTTTTACTTTTACTACATGGTATGTAAGGAATCTTTCTTTTGATTACCATACGAGGTACTTTTTTACTTTTCTGGCAAAAGTATGTGAAGAATTTTTTTTAACTTATACGGAACGAACTGATTTTTATGGTTCCATAATGCCTAATTTTCATAAATATTCCTTCAAAATATTTCATGATTATTTTAAAAAAAATCTTTTCTTTTAAAATTACATGGCATTTTGTGAAAAGAAAATTATTTTGAAAATAAAGGATATTTTCCTCAAGAATTCATTTCAAGTGTTTTATCAAAAACCATTTTCCATATAAGATGGCATTATTTTATATGTGTATGTTTGAAGTATAATGTCACTATGATTTAAATGGTTTCAATTTTCTTATGAAGAAATGATATCCATTTGTTTTATATGGATTTTGTGATAATGGAATGATGTTTATGAAACCCATTTTATTCTTTGGGTTATGATGAATGATTTATGTATATTTTGTGGCACAAGTAAGAATGATTTCATTATGAGATGGGTGGGACCTATATCTACATAAAATTAATTGGGTAAAGATTTATATCTCATGAGATATACATGGCTGGAATGGTAAGTTAATCCAGTTCAGTGACACAGGACCGGAACGAGGAGTGAACTCGATTCAGAAAGGGACTTTGTCCACTAAGATGTTCTAGGCAGCAATGCCTTGGCTACTATAAAAATCATATCATGTGCTTAATGGTTTTCCACAATTACATGCTTTATTCCCATGGTATTTATCATGATTGATTTTACTTTATGATATATTCCTTACGTACTTCCATGATTTATGTCTTTGCTCAAGATTTTGATGTTTAGATTTTATGTTCAAGTTTTTGCATTCAAATATTTATGGATTGTTTTATGTTCTCTATGTTTACCCTTACTGAGCATTTGAGCTCACCCTTTTTATGTATTCTTTTCCCTAGGATATAAATAAAGGTTTTAGGTAAGAAAACCAAAAGTAGAAGATCTTTATGGGAGATGTTGAAGATCTTTCACCATGATTAAAAGATTACGTTCCGAGTTTCCAAAGACACTAAACTAATACGGTCTTTGGGAGTCTATTTTTGTCATGAATTAAGTATTCCACAAAAGTAATGTAATGTCCATGTACGTCAATCTTTGGGTCTCTATAGGTTCCTTGTAGACTCTATCTGTGAAACTGCAAATTAGGTGGCCATAAAGGCCTTAAGGTAACCCGAAGGCCATGAGGTGGCCCAAAAGCCATACTGACCCGAAGGTCGTGGTTGTACCGAAGGCCTTAAGGACTCCAAGCCCAAACTAGTGGCCCAAGGTGAATAGTTATACCTGCTACAGTATCGAACAATACCTACTACAGTACCCACACAGTACTGCTATAGTGCCTACTACATCACTGCTATAGTACCTGCTAAAATATTATACTCTTATTATCAAATTCAATTCACAAAATTAGAAGAAAAATGTAATGAAAAATATCTTTTTAGAAAAAATCATTTAAGTCCAAAATTGACCTTAAACAAAAAATCTTCTATAAAAATTATTAAAATGTAATTTATTATATTATTTATATATAATGTATTATTATGTAAAATTAGGTTTATTTTAAATTATTTTTTAGGTTTTTCAATTTAATGAAATGATAATTATATAAAAATTGGTATTTTTCATAACTCATTGAAAAAATAAATCATTTCAGAAAAATCCAAAAAATTCAACCTAATAAAATTATTAAATGATGGATTAAAAATTGTTAAAAATTTCACATATTAATATTTTAAAAAAAATTCATGTTTTTTAAAACTCATTGTTTCATTTGAAGAAAGCTATCAATAAAATTTATTTAATGATAAATATATCATAAAATCTTAGGTGGTTACATTCTACCCCCTTATAATAATTTTTATCATACAATTATTTCACTCATATATATAAAACATTTGATAAATATACATCATCACATCCTCATGTTCTAAAAAATAATTCCCAATTCAATAATTTTAGCACAAAACATTTATATGATTATTGGCCTTGTTTCATATCACTTTCTCTCATTGATATACAATCTCCACTCGTCATACCTTCTAAAATAGATATTAATCCTGTGGTATGGACTTTGTGTTCGATAAATATGATAAACCAGGTATATACTTAATAGAATTATATACATTTAACACTTTATGGTCTTCATATATATATGGTGGAAGCGCCAAACGATAAGTTGCCTCTCAAATATAGTCAACAATTTCATAAAAAATTATGTGTCTTGGTATCATATTTTCATTAATTCAAATACATGTAACCTTATTCTATGTATATATTCATAGGAAAACCTTGTCATTAACATTTAACTCTATATCTCATTGACGATTATTAAAATCGGTATTTTTCGACTATGATCTTCCCTTATATATCATTGAATGAATATAACCTTCTCTTTTATTTCCTCTACTATCTCATGAACCAATAGATTTATTTCTAAAACTTCATCCTAAAAAATTTGATATATGAACTTGCTTCCATGTATTGATTCATAAGGATCCATCAGAATTCATGAGTAACACCTATTTTAGTATGATAATTATAACTAAAGGAGGTGTTGATCCCAAACACCATTTAAATCCATATATTATGTTCCCAATATGTCTTCTAGAGTTATAACTATCCTCTTAGGTTGACCAACTATTGGAGGCTAATAAAAACACTAAAAATAAACTCTATATCTAGATCCTTGTGAAGGATTATCCAAAGAATCAATGAAAAACTCAGATATGGATCAGATTCGATTGAGAGTTTCACTCAATGTAATCTCACCTAAAAATTAATGCATAACTGAGTACAAGGATTAAGAGAAAAAGTTTATTTAATAATAATAAAATGATATTATTTCATAATTTTATTAACTACAACCCAAATAGAATTATTCACTTTATTTGTTTTAGGGAGTCAAATAAAATAATCAACAGTAATTTTTTCCATTTCCATTATAATATTGGTAATTATTTGAACATACCCTTATAATTATATCTTTAATAATTAACTTTATAACACACTATGTAATGAGTTACAAACTGTTAAATATCTCTTTTCATGTTATCTTACTATAAATATCTTTCTATGTCTTTTTACATATTATTACTTCTATATTGAGTATAGAATAATGAACTATGTTCTTCATCTAACACCTCCTTATTCAACTCTATTATTGACATTACACATACTCTGTTTCAGATCCATATAATTATAGAATTATTATAGTGAACTAAGGAACATTCTATTTATATATCATGGAATTTCATAGATAAATATTACATATTTTTGTAAAAAAAATCAATACATTGAAAAATTATATTCTAGAGTATTGTAATAGATTACCTTATTTGGATAATAGAAGGAAAATCTTCTTATTTGGTGAAGAATCTTGAAAATAACCCTCAAATAACTTCCCTATTAGTACTATACATAAACATACCCCACTTAAAACCTTTAATCGTAACCTAGTAAAGGAAACAAAAGAAAGTACAATCTCACATGCACACTAAGAATGGATATGGGAGATATATAAGTAGTATATGAACAAAATGGTATGAGGAAATGATCATAATATTTAAAAAAATATCCTTCAAGTTAAGTTTTATAATCTTGAGATATAGAGTTATTATTGGGAGTTCATAAGAAATTAATCATAAAGGAATCAAAGAACACAATCTATGAGATCATAACATTGGTATAATACATATAATTATTTTATTAACATAAGAATTGAATATAATTTTCATATTAGTCGACGATCACTTCCAAGGAGATCATAGTAGAATGGTTTCATTCCCCAACCCATCATAATCATTAACATTCACTCATATGACCATCAAAGAAGGCAATGTCTCTTACTGAACTGGATTCAATTCCCATTCCAATCCTCCCAATCTTATGAGATGTAAATATTTACCCAATTAATTACAGGTATATATAGGTCCCACCCCTCACATAAGGAAAATTATATATAATAGTTCCATAAGATCACAAAACATCCATTATATCATAATCCATGAAATGAAGTGGATTCCAGAAACATTTCATTATACCATAACTTATGGAAAAGAGACAGGCTTCATAATCATTACATCATTTCCTTATAGAATAACCCATTAAAATAAAAGGGTTTCATAAGAATTTTATCATTTCATAGCTGATGGGAGAGAAGCTATTTTTCTAAACATCTCTTCATCATAAATATAAACCTTCCAGAGAAGTAATATGAATTGTGCCTTTGGATCATATCCCCCGTAAATAATATATAGCATTAATGAAAGTGATGTTAGATGGAAAATAATTTTGAAATTTCAATTGGAACATTTCTCAAGGAAATTATATTTTCTTTAAAAATCACTTTTTAAAACTAAAAAGTCATAAATTATTTTTGAGCTCAATTTCATTCAAAATATATTTGAAAATATATAATATAATTTAAAACCTTTATGTATTTCTTAAAGAAAATATTATTTCCCATTTGAAAAACACTTTTTAAAATATAAAATAGTTTTAAAATAAATTTCCTTAAAAATAACATTGAAAAAATATAAATTATGCTTCAAAGAAAACAATGTTCATTATTGTAGTAATTCCCATTCATTATGTACAACTTAATCCAATGATTCTTTCACATTATCATAAAAATCTAAATGAACCTTGTTTTGAAAACAAAATGAATATTCATTTAAATAAATTTAGTAAAAATTATAAATAGATAAAAAATTTATTAAATAATTTTCAAAAGGTAAAAAATATTTTTGATAACATTTGTATAAATCTAATTTTTTGATGAAAAGGGATTTCTGGCCGAATTGAGAAATAAGTATCATTTCCATAAAAACATTTTATCAATAATATTAAGTATCAAAGAGTAGAAAATAGAAATATTACTTGGAAAATTTCATAATAAAAATAGGTGATGGAAATAGATTTATTTGAAGATATAAATATCAAATAATTATTCCAAGGGAGACATAAACCTAAGAAATCATAAAGAATGATGAGACTTTGAAATAAACCCTTACCACTATTGTAAGTTTTGAATCATAAGACCCATAAAATATGTATAAACCTGAGTTTTCATATGAGTTATGGATCCTTTTCTTTTTAGTTTAAATTTATTTTTATGGCCTTATATGAATTCTTAACTTGATCTTGGCAGTTTTGGAGGTGTTTGGGGCTTGTTCGGAGGTTGAAATCAAGTTTTTGGCTAACAATGACCCGGTGCACAGTTTGTGCACAGCCTGTGCACAATTAGGAAAAACTTTGCGAGAGGTTTGAAATTGTAGGTTTTTGGGAAGATAAATTTTTCACAGATTTTTCATGGTTAGTCAAACTATGTGGGGTAACCTTGCAAATTTTCCTTCTTAGGAAGAGAGGTGTGCACGGTTTCCGCACGGTTTGGGAAACTGTTCGGGTAAACTGCGCGATCCTATTGTGTGTCTTTTATAAATTTTAAATTAAAATTTAATTTTTATTTTTAAACCTAATATTGTTTTCATTTACCATGCACAATATTACCCCTATGGATCTCTCCTTTGAGGAACCAAGCATAGTCTTTGAGCCCTACTCACCGTCGGATCTCTGTTTCAATAGTCGATCAACTCTACAGATATACAACGGTAGGTCATCGATTCTTTTTTAGTCATTATTGGTTCTTTGGAACAATGAATGTTCTATTTGGATTTAGGATCATATTCCTTAATATTCTATTCTTCATCCATTCTTCATATTTATTCCAAAGCATGATGAATCAAAACTTGATACTGGATGAGTTGTCAACTATTGAGGTGAGGTAGGTGGTCTATAACTTATTTTAGATTTTATTTGGTGTTTTACAGGAATTCTTCCATTACACCATCCATAATACTTTTCGAAGAGGTCTTGTTTTTGAGCAAGTAGCTTTTAGCAACTGTAGCTAGACCTAGTGAGGTTGACCATAGGTTCTGTTTAGGTGTGTTGGCACTCATTGCTCATTTCAAGGTCACCCATGGGGTGTGCCTTAGGGTTTTAACCTACTTATGATTGTTTAAACCACCCAAGGGTTGTTTTATTATTCTTTCCTAGTTATATGGATCCTATTAATGCCTTGATAGTTTGAATGTCTTACTTAGAAGATGTCATGCCTCCTTTATTTTTGATATCATGTGACACCATGCCTATTTTTGTTAGCTTGGATTATATGAAATGTGTTGATATGGGTGGGTATACCTATATGAAATAGTTAAAGGTATGTTAAATTTTTTATATGGTAGGGTAGTCCCATATTCTTATTTTGATAAAGTGGTTTTCATGAGTGGGTATACTCATGGCTTGTTCTTATTGATGTGAGTGGGTATACTCACATGGTTATCAATGTCTAATATGAATGCTTGAAATCTTGTTTTAATTGTTTTATAAATTCCATGGACTTCTTTCTAGGGATTTGGAACATGGTAGTGGGCACCTTGGGTTGACTCTTCCCCTTGGGTCCTCATTCTGTGGGATTCCTTGGGCCTTGCTACCCCTTGGATCCAGCTTTCTTGGGCCCACATAGGACTTGCTATTGCAATGCTCCTAAGAGCCCAACCAATTCCTTACCGAGTTTCCACCAAGGATTCCCATGGGACTTAATGGGATTCCTTGGACATGCTCCTTGGATCTAGCCCTCTATGGTTTATAATTAATTACATAGATGCCTTGGTCTACTAACACCTTGGATTTGGACCATGTGGTCTACACTTCACTATACGGCGTGGCTATTGAATATTTGACTTCTCTAGAAAGTGTGATCGTGGGATACATGAATTCTCTATACATAATGGTTGTGGTTGATTGATACATGTGGATGTATGGCATGGTCATGTGACCTTCTGGTTTACTTTGTTATATATTCCTTGTTAGGAGTTGACTCTCTTTTTCAGGTAGCCTTGAGGGCTGTTTGGTTTGACTTGTTATAGTAGAACTATTCCATGAGAATTTTCACTTACGTAGTAGTTATTTACACTTCCTAGCACCTTTTTAGAATTATTGTTAGAAATGTATAGATATGGGTGTTTACTTACTAGGATGTTTATCTCACACCCTGTTTGGGCCTCCTTGGGGACCCAAACATATTATATGGTTGCATGTGATGATAGGGGAAAGCGCCCTAGTACATGTTGTTGATTGCAGATTTGGAGAAGGGGAGAATAAGACCAAGATGAGGCTTGGGATTCTGGGATACCTTTTTGGTCTTTTGTTCTTTTGGTATACTTGTATTTTATTATATTATCAAGTACAATTCTGGATTCTTTCTAGATACTTGTACACTCTCTAACATATTGTACATGAGACACTTCTTGTTATTGATATGCATTCATGTCTTGTCTTACTTTTAGTAGATGGATGGTTGTTTTGATTCCTCTATTTTCTATATATTTGACTTATGTTGTGACACTCTGGTAATGAGGGAATAGTCTCCCCACTAACTCACATAGGCGCTCACTGCAAGTCGGTAGCCTCTGGCATTTTGGGAGATGTACTTGAGGCATTGTGACCAACCGGGCTTGGGGCACCATTTTGGGTGGATTCCTTGTTCTAGAATTTACAAATTGGCATCAAAGGAGGTTTTATTTTCAGTTTTGACTTATTGTTTGGAAACATTAGACTGGTATAGGAAGGAAATGGAATTTGGTAACAAATTGTGCCTTGAAGTAGCTACCCCGTGTACAGGGAATAGCCAAATTTCCACGAATTGAGTTCTAATTTTCTAGAATTTGACTATTATAGTTAATTTTATTTCACCATTGGGTTGACTCACTTGATTTATGCTATTAATTTTGATGCAATTGTGGGTTCTATTTCAGTTTCAACCTGATGAGATAATGGTGTTCCATCTCATTCACCATATATACACTTGTTAGAATCACATGCCATGCATTATTTCATGCCATCTAGGATGCGTTAGATATTGCATACTATTGGGATAGTTGATGTGATAGTTTTTCATGTTGTTGTGTTAGTTGGGTGCAGTAGATAAAGGTGTGATGTCATCTTTCAATCCATAATGAGTATGGTCCCTTATGAATTGGGAAATGACACACCAGAGATATGTAAATATTAAATGAACTTGTTACATATATGGTTTGAATGGGAACCATTTTTTGGTTTCATGAGGTGTTATGAGCCCACATAGATTCATGAATTGGTAAACCCTTGGTGGAATTTCCTAAATAACTAAATGTAAAATAGAAATGGAAACTCGAATGGTGAATTGATAATTGACCTAGACCCAACTTTTGAGTGGGCAAGAGGCATAATATCTATTGGTTCGTTGGATATTCTTTATGCAGTCATGGATTTAATATCTGGTTGTGGGATTGACTTGGTTTCTAGGAGGTTTTTGACTTTTCCTATGTTTTTTAGCTTTGAGATTAAATGTTGTTCTTTCCTAAGTCATGTGTTTGGAATTGTAGAGACATGCCACCATGACGACCTCCAGTGGTACGTTGTAATTGAGGCAATGACCATACTTTAAAGATGATGGGCCATGGGTTACCACTTGATCCTCCTATAGAGCCTTCTATTGAATCGAAGGCTATTCTGAACATAGGTGTTGAGGAATAGTTTTGTGAGGGTTTATTTCACTAAATGCAGACAATCCAAGGAGCACCATAGCTAGCCTTGACAATGGATAAGCAAACCCAGGTGTTCCAGAAGCAGAATACTCCTACATTTTTAAAGGATGGTGGACTACAGGTTGTAGAACTATGGATGGAGACCAGATTATCAATTTTTTAGCATTTGTAGACGGCTCCAAAGTGGAGGGTCAAGATCAAGATGTATATGATATGTGGAGCATCAAAGTGTAGGTGCGATGTTTTGAACCAGGCTGATGGGATGTGGAATATGGTTTGGGATGAATTCCAAACTTGTTTTTATGACTACTTTTAACCTATGACTTTGCGAGCAAAGTGGGATAGTGAGTTCATGTCTCTGGAGAAGGGTGTGATGATATTTATGGAATACTCAGTATGATTTATAGAGTTGTAGTATTTTTCACTGATGTATCTTAATAATGAGATATCAAGGGCGAGGCACTTCAAGGAAGGTCTCAGACATGCTATCATATCTCAGTTAAATGTGTTCAGGTTTCCTTCTATCAGTGAGATTGTAAATTAGGTGCTGATTATAGAGCAGAACCTGAGGGAAGCTAGTGTTACAGAACAGGGGAGAGTTGTTTCTCACTTTAGTAGATCTATGTCTTTAGGCAGGAAACTTCGTTTCAAGGGTTCTTGTGATGTAAGTTCTAGTTAGGATGTGGGTGTAGGCAGCTTGGTGTTTTTCTATATGTGTGGTAGGTGAGGCCACATGAAAAATCAGTGTGACTGAGACCTATTTGTGTTCTGAGATTGCGGAAGGATGGGGCACATGCAGTGGTTTTTCAAGACCTTTCCTCTAGTTGTGAGTGGTAGGGGTCAGCTATGATGTTAGGTTTAGGAGCAGTTTCTTTAGCTCTGCATCAGGCTAGGAGTTGGAGTGTTTAGGTTGGTCAGGCCAGGGTAGTGGTGGTCATGGCTGTAGTAGCCAGACACTGAGTTCTCAAAGATAGTAGGATCAATCAACTCAAGGTAGCCTGGAAAGGTCACAGGTTCGTGGTACATGATATACTTATGTAGTGGAACAGACCTAACCAAAGAAGGATCCCATACTATCTACAATGAGAGGTAAAATCGTAATAGCTTCTACTATTTCATATTTTCTTTTTGATATAGGTTCCTCTCATAGTTTTATCTATGAATGAGTGGTAAAAATTCTTGGGCTTGGGGTTTTTATTTTTGAGGGTGTTTTTATGGTAGGCACACCGTTGGGAGTTATAACGGGTGATGCACGCTAGTGTATGGAGTGTCCCCTTAAGGTCGGAGGGTGTCACTTCATCTAGTATCTTTATTTCCTCGAGATGACAGGGTTTGATGTCATTATCATAATAGAATGGCTCATAACTTATCGAGTGTATGTTGACTACTATCTATAGAGGGTGAATTTCACATCTCTAGAGGGTGTAGTGTTTATTCACAAGGGTGAATGGGATGCCCTGGGTAGAAGATATGGACCTGAGCATTGTTGGCTTGGCAGGATAACAACCCAGATTTCTAGTTTATTTCTGCATGATCAGGGGTGAGTCAGGATGACTTTCCTCTAGTGTCTGATCACTTCAGGTATATCTTTCCCATTTATTTTTATTGTTTACCAACTAAGAGAGGTGAATTTCTCTATCAAGCTAGTGCCAGGAGTTGCACATGTATCTATTATTCTATACAGGATGGCTATGATGGAGTTTCAAGAGATCAAAAGGCAGATAGAGGATTTTGAGGCAAAGGGGTTTATTAGACCGAATAATTCTCTATGGGGTTCTCTGGTCCTTTTATGAAAAAAGGTAGATGGAAATCTTAGGATATTCATGGATTATAGGAAACTAAACTAGTTGATTGTTAAAAACTGAAATCCCTTGCCACGGATAGATGACATGTTTGATCATCTTTGAGGAGCTTGAGTGTTCTCAAATATCGACTTGAGGTTATGATATCACCAAGTGTGTGTTCAACCTGTAGACATACCTCATATAGCCTTTCGTAGCAGGTATGAGTTATATGAGTATATGGTTATGTCATTTGGTCTTACGAACACACCAACAGTTTCATGGTGCTGATGAACCGAGTGTTCCATTCTTACTTGTATTATATTGGGGTGGTTTTCATGGATAATATCTTGGTTTATTCTCATAATCAACACGACCATGCCAACCATCTTGAGATAATTTTGAATACAATGAGATAATATCATTTATATGCTAAGATTGAAAAGTTCCATTATAGATGGAATAGATTCACTTCTTGGGTCATATTATCTCGGAGATAAGAGTGTCAGTGGACCCAGAGAAGGTGAGAGATGTAGTTTCCTAGGAACATCCCAAGAAAGTTTTTGACATATGAAGCTTCTTGGGGCTAGTTGATTACTATAGGCATTTTATACAGTACTTATCATGCTTAGAGGTGTCGTTGATGGTATTTACTAATAAGGGTGTGAAGTTTGTGTGGTTAGAATCTTGTGAGAAATCCTTTTAGCAGTTGAAAGGGAAGATGACCGTAGAACCAGTCCTAATACTTCTAGAGTAGGGCTAGAGTTACACGGTGTACTGTGAATCTTCAGGTATTGTTTTGGGGGTAGTGTTGATGCATGGGGATCAAGTCGTGGCATACGGGTCTTATTAGTTGAGGCATCATGATAAGAATTACCCTACGCATGATCTCTAGTTAGCTGTAGTTGTTCATGAGTTGCATTTTTTTAGGAACTATTTATTAGGAGAGTGTTTTTTGGTGTACAGAGACCAAAAAAGCATCAAGTATATCTTTATGTATTGTGATCAAAATTTGAGGTAGTGAAGGTTGGTGGAGTACCTACAGTCCTTTGAAATCGATCCTGCCTACAGGCTTGGAAAGTTCAATGCAGTGGCTGATGAACTGAGCAGGAGGACTCAGATACAAGAAGTGCAGTAGGCTAGTAGGGAGTGGTAGCTTATGGAGTTGTTTTCTGAGATGCATTTGGAGGTGCAAGATAGATAGAGGTAGACTTATCTTTAATACATAGTTGTTACCTCAACCCTGCTAGACATAGTTAGGGTGAGGTATCTATCAGATTCAGAAGGCCAAGTTCTATAGGATGGTGTGGTAGGTGAGCACCCTCCTCCTCATTGTATGGTAAGAGATGTTGAGATCCTGTGTATCTAGGGACATGTTTGGGTTCCATTGGATATAAATTATGATATGATGCAGGGGTTTCATGCTTCATCATGGGTAGTGCATCTCGGGGTTAACAAGATGTATTGTGACTTGTGAAGTCAGTACTAGTGGTCAGGAATGAAGAGAGTGGTAGCTAGTTTTGTTACTAGGTGTTCCACCTATCAGCAAGTGAAGGCAGAACACCAGAGACCAGCTAGTCTTTTAGAGAATTATCTTATACCAAAGTGGAAATGGGATGATTTCACGATGTTTTTCATGACATATTTTCTGAGGTTTCCTCGATGTAATGATGTTATGTGTCTTTTCATTGACAGGCTTACGAAGGTCGCACACATCTTGCGGATCAAGGAGATTTTCAGTGTTGATGATCGTGGAATGTTGTACATCTGAGATGTGGTATAACTTTATGGGGTTCCACGCACTATCATTTTAGATAGGTATTCCAACATTATGTCTCATTTCTGGTAGTGTTTTCAGAGGGCGTTGGGTACACAGGTGCTTCTGAGCCCAGCATACCACTCTCAAACTGATGGCCAGTTAGACCGTATGATACAGGTGTTAAAGGACATGTTGTGAGTATGCATCCCAGATTTTGGGAGCTCTTGGGAGATGCACATTACGCTGGTTGAGTTCACCTAAAATAAAAGTTATCATTTGATGATACAGATTTCACCTTACGAGGCTTTATACGATAGGCCATGTCGTTCTCCTCAGTACTAGTTAGAGGTAAGAGAGACAGCTTTACTTGGACCACATCTTGTGAAGGAGACATCTGAGTAGGTCCAGTTGATTCATAAGTGGATGGCTACTGCACAATAGCTTTAGAATTCATACATCGATTACCGCAGATGACCTCTAGAGTTCAAGGTCAGGGATCGGGTTTTCTTACGTGTTTCACTAGGGTTGGGACATAGAAGGATCAGGAGACATGGTAAACTTTCACCGAGATATGTTGGGTTGTTTGAGATTCTAGAGAGATTTGGGTCAGTTTCCTATCAGTTTCTACTACCTCAGAAGTACTGAGCCATGCATGACTTCTTCCTTGTATCTTAATTGTGTCGCTATCACTCAGACCCATCTCATGTTTTTCAGGATGAGGATGTTGAGCTTCATTTTGATGCCTCCTTTGAAGAGCATCTTATTTGTATTGTTGAAAGGATCACAGTGGTTCTTTGAGGCCAATCAGTTCATCTAGTATGGGTGCTATGGAAAAAAATTCACTTACAGGAAGCGACTAGGTATAGGGAGGCTGGCGTACGTTCTCTGTGGCTGGAGTTATTCTTAGACAATTCTTTACCACCTTCAAAGAGAAATCCAGGGACTAATTGCTACAAGGTGGGAATATTTTAAGAACCTGAGTTTTTTTATGATGTAAACATGATTTTATATTTAGTTTAAATGCCCTATGATGGCCTTATGTAAATGATTAACTTGGTAACAGGTGTCTTGGAGGTGTTTGGGTCTTGTTCGGAGTTCGGAAACAATTTTTGAGATGAAAATGACCTGGCACATGGTTTGTTCTTGGCCTATGCATGGTTATTCCAAACCATGAAAGAGGTCTGAAATCATAGGTTTTTGGGCAAAGTGCATTTTCACGACTTGTTCACGGTTAGTCAAACCGAGCGAGGCAACCATGCGATGTGCCCCTCTTAGGCAGAGAGGTGTGCAGGGTTTTAGCATGGTTTCTTATCTCACACATAGGAGGCCTCACATGGAGCTCTCCTTTGAGGTTTCTAGCATAGGATTTGAGCCCTACTATCCATATGATCTTTGTTTTGATCAATAATTGACTCTATAGATCCGGATTGGTAAGTCCATGATTCCTTTTTAGTCATTCTTGATTCTTCGGAACAACGATTATGCTATTTTTATTTAGGCTCATATGCCCTAATATTTCATTCTTCATTCATTTTTCATATTTCTTCCAAACCAGGATGAATCAAGACTTGATACTTAACAAGATGTCTACTACAGAGGCAAGGTAGGTGGTCTATACCTTCTTTCGGATTCTCTATGGTGTTTTACACGTGTTCAGACATTACATCATTCATCAAAATTTCCAGCAAGGTCTCGTTATTGAGCGAGTAGCTTTTAGTATCTGTAGTTGGACCTAGTGAGGTTGACCATAGATTCTATTTAGGTGTGTTGGCACCTGTTGCTTATTTCATAGTCACTCATGGGGTGTGACTTTTGGGTTTAACTTGTTTATTATTGTTTAAACCACCCAAGGGGTGTGTGCTTATTCTTTTCTAGTTAGAGGAATCTTGTTAATTCCTTGATAGCTTGAATGGATTTCTTAGGAGATGTCCTACTTCCTTTCTTTTTGATATCATGTGACACTATGCCTATTTTTGTTAGCTTGGATTATATGAAATGTGTTGATATGGGTGGGTATACCTAAATGAAATGGTTAAAGGCATGTTATATTGTTTATATGGTAAGACATTCCCATATACTTATTTTGATAAAATGGTTTGCATGAGTGGGTATACTCATGGCTTGTGCTTGTTGATGTGAGTGGGTATACTAACAAAGTTATGAATGTTTAATTATAATGATTGATTGAATGGTTTAATATATTACATGGAATACTCTCAATGGATCTAGAATGTGTTAGTGTACACCTTGGGTTGACTCTTCTCCTTGGGTCTTGATTCTGTGGGATGTATCGGGCCTTGGAACCCCTTAGATCTGGTGTGCTTGGTCTTGTATAGGACTTGTTATTTCCATTCTCCTAGGACCCCAACCAGTGCCTAACCAAGTTTTCACTAGTTATTCTCATGGAACTCGATGGGATTCCTTAGACATGCTCCTTGGATCCTTCCCTCCATGTTCTCGAATTACTTACTTGGATTCTGTGGTCTATTGACACCTTGGATCCGGCCCTTACGATCTACACTTCATTATATGGCATGGTCGTGGTATATATGAATTCTCTATATGGCATGGCCATGGGATACTTGACTTATCTATACCACATGGTTGTTGTTACTTGATATAGGTGGATGTATTTAATTTCTATGTGACTTGCTGGTTTATTTGTTATATATTCCTTGTTAGGAGATGACTCACTTTTGTAGGTAGCCTTGAGGGCTGTTTTGTAATGACCTGCTCCTCCTCATTGGCTTGAGAGCACAAAGAGTCATTTCTTAGACTTAAGAGACATCCCCAAGATTCCAAAGGCTAGAAATAAATTCTGAAGGGTTTCAAATACAAGTAAGGGATGATTTATACTTTAGGAAATAAACCAATAAACCAATAAACCATAACCATCCCATTTATTAAATGATTCATGAACAAAAGAAAGACAACTAAAAAACTTCATGTATCTAAGAACAATATCATTGTGTTCTAAAGAAAAAGGCCAATAGTTATCAAACTAAACAATAGATCAACACTAAAAATACCCTCAAGGGACCACAAGATTCCAATCTCTACAAGCTCTAAGCTCCACAATCACTGAATAGTCTGAATATCATAAGGTAGTTCAAAAAATGTGAAAAATGTTACTTTTTCCCGTATCCTATAATATAGCATCTGTAAAAGCACCAAAGTTTTAAACTAGGGGTCACTATAAAATTCATTAGTTTTTTCATAATGACTTCGCTACTCATGCCACTTGGGTAGAAAAGTTGGCCACATTTACCATAAATCTTAGTCAGAGGTGAACCTCTGGCCATTTATTAAAATAAAGGAAGAGTATAGAAAGTTATCCCCATAGGACCAAAATAGCAACTACATACAATCAAAATCAAAACCCATCACCACCTCCATGAGAATGAACTCCATCCACGTTCACTGATTCCCATTCCAAGCATTCGTAATGATTGAGAACCTTGGTGTACTTTCTTCTAAGATTCAACTGCTCTAATGAGAGGAATTCATTAGTAGATTTCATGCCTTTAATAAATTACCTAGTGGACATCAGTTTTGGAAAATAAGAGTAATCCTTTCTTGGACTCCTTCATGTCAAAGAAAGAATCTCCTTCTAGTTCCTAGACTGCATATTCTTCCCTTTCTGGACAACATCACTATATGAGGGCCTATCCATGCCACCATCATTTTCCTTGTCACTGTCAGTAATGTCCCCCTATTTTCTAGGGATCTGGATATCCGGATAAATCTTCAACTGATTCTGATGGAGCTAACAGTTAGTTTCAATTAAAGATAAGCATTGTGGGTTTTCCACCACTTCCTTACCTTCACATATCCCTTTTTTTATTATCTCATTGAAAACAGCATCCTCCTACAAAGTGCCCTCAGTCTGCATGTTGACACCATCCTGCATAACCTTCTCCACAACCTCTTGCACCATCCCTTGAAATTTATTTCTTGTGGAAATAGTGACCATCACACCTTCATTATCAATAGCCCAGCCATAGAACCCATCATCACAGCCCTCTGAAATCCCTATCATAAGATTATCCCCACATACAGCAGACTCGAATTTTCCCCCTACCCCAGAATGCTGCCCCTCAGACCAAAAAGCCTCCTAGCTGCTGCTAAACAGCCTACCTTTTGACCCAAGAACACCTTACAATAGAAACTTTTGGAAACAAACTTCTTCGCACCATCCACCACCATCAGATCAGTTTTCAGCCTATAAAAAACTGCAGTGACCAAAGAATTGGAGTCTGCTGCCTTCCTTCCCACTATGACAACATCTCGGTTATCAGTACCAGAAACCATGACATGATTCATAATGGATATCTATATCTTCCCCTCACATGTCCTCACCTTCAGATCAGACCTCATGCTCCTACCTTCAACAGGCAACTGTCTCTGCCCCTCACATGTCCTCACCTTCGGATCAGACCTCCTACTTCTACCTTCAGCATGACAATGCAACAATAGATTCCCCAAAGGATAATAGTTCAAGAAAATGTTAAACTAGGACTCAAAAACCACATCTTATTTCCATCTAAACTTTGTATCAACAACAATCCAAATCCACTCCACCAGGGGCTTCGACACGTCTACCTCGACACAAATGCGCGGATTGATCGGGTGACTCACCGTAGAGGTGCATACATCAGAACAAATAAATCGACCAAACATGTTTCCTATCATATGAATGATTTCTAGATTTTTAAAGGGTAAAAGTTGTTGAGGAAAGTTTACCCATGTCGCAACAGGGGATGTGTCTCGATTATAGCAAAGGTTGAACTTCCATCAATGAAGGAATGTCTTTCATCTACTATTGTAGGTTCCGGTCACAGCGGAAGCTCGTTGGTGGCTTTTTTAAACTTTAATTTTAGTGTTAAACAAAGTTCAATTCAAGATCTGTCACAATAATAAAAATCCTAATCATCGTAATAGAATAAAGATTGAAAAGAAATAGAAGGGTCTTGAAACCATAGAGAGGATCATCATATGTTGGTTATAATTAATTTAATTAATTGATAAGAATTAACTTGATGGAATTATTTCTTCATTGATGTTTTTCGGTCAAGTTTCGATGTGATTCGTCGTTGTGTCGCAAAATCCAAGTGTAGACTTCTTCTAGCAGTGATCCAAATGTGCATCACGTATCTATGGATGTCGCCAAAGGAATCTATAGGTGCTAGCATGGATAATCCTTTGCTTGCATTGTCCGCCTTAGATCTCCTTGATCTGATGGAGGAGGATCTCTCTCGGTTTTGAGAGAATTCTTGGATAAGGAGTTCTCTCAACCTTGAGAGAATTTTCTAGAATTATTGTGCGCAACCATTCTCTCTAGAAAAGTGTTGGGTTTTAAGGATAATTATAATCGGGTTAGAGGTTATAGATTTATGACAATAAATAAAAATGTTAAGCATTTTATTTATTCCATTAACTCTTATTGAAAACACTCATGTTGAATGATAAATTCCTTGACATGTGCCCACACTGATTATAATACATATCATTTAATAAAACGATATTATTTTCTCAAAATCCCAACTGGAAAAACTACACGGCATGTAATCATTAATAAATGGTGTGTACTCATTTTCCATGGAATGTAAATTCAACGTACACGGCGTGTTTATCTTGTTTTCATTTTTCTTTATTTCCTCCACCAAATTTATTAGACCTTGAGTAATGGATATTTATTTCTTAAATAAATGTAACAGCATTACTCGCTAATAAATATATATTATTTCTCCCATAATATATTCTATAAAATAACTAGTGTCGAAATAAATACAATCAGTCGTCTTTAAATAATTATTAAACCACAGTCGGGAATAATATTTATTTAACTTGTTAAATTAATATTTAACTGACATAAATGGAAAAACTTAGTGTGTGACCCTCTAGGACTCCTTCTCAGTGGCATTAGGCAGAGCCAGCCTAAAGTCCAAGATTAAAATCTAGAAACACACCAAGGCGCCCATAGAAAAAGAAGTTAATGCCACAATGATGTGTCACCTCATACGAATGCTTACTATGTAATATAATCCATTTTTCATGATATCTCAAATCAACCGGGTTGCATGCTAGTGTCATCAACCCGTGTGCTCAATTATTATTTCTTTGACTTTTCATAACTGAACTCGCCTATTCCTTACCATGGAAATGGATTTATTTCGGCTATAGAAATTCCATGAAAGGGCCTAATATATCTACTTCTGTTATCGAATATAAGGGAAAAATCCTTTCTCGCATTATCTATTAATACAGTATTACTAATGACGCACCCAACGCATCTTAACTTCCTGGGAACAGTGTGTCGTCACAGTTTTCATCAATAAAACTATATACGCAAGTTGTAATACCCATTAATAATAATCTTCAATTCTAAGGACCAATACACGCGTCCGTAGATTGGAACATCCAATGACACTTTGAAATGTGGATTTCCTACTGGCGGGTCTTGTTCTCATAATATCCTCATAGATATTACCAAGGGCGCACACCATTAGAAGGTGCCTCAAAGTTTTATGAGTCATCACCCCTAATGGCCAGTATTATTTGTGTCCCTCAAATAACATCAACTGGCCATATAACATACATTCAATAACAGTGTTATGGCACTTCCAGGTTCTCATCAAAGTAGGGATCCACTATGACCCTTTAATGAAATAGATGTACTTAGGACATTATCACATGCACTGTATGCAGAAGAACAATCAATATGTGATAAGGTATTTATTAATGAATAAAGTACAAATTATTTGGATCTAGGCCACCAAATCCAACAGAATCCCACTTGGATAAGAGCCAACTACTAACAACCTTTAACCCGCTAGATCTCACATGATATTTATGCTTCTATTGTGATAGGCCTATAGTCATGGGGTCCACAAAGTTCTCTTTCGTGGACACTCTGCTCATTGTAAATTCACCCCTTTGATAGAAATCCCTCAAGAGGTGATACTTCTGGAGTATGTGCTTTGTTAGTTGATGTGACCTTGGTTCTTTTGCAAGAGCCACCACTGCAGTATTATCACAATAAAAACTAATAGGATCTTTACTACTATGCATCACATCAAGCTCCTGGACAATGTTTTGAATCTAGAAGGATTCCTTGGTTGCATCAGAAACTACTATATATTCAGAATCCGCTGTAGAATCGGTGACAACTGGCTACTTTGAACTCTTCCAACTCACAGCTCCTCTATTGAGACAGAAAACATATCCAGATTTCAACATCAGATCATTATGATCTGTCTGAAAACAAGCATCACCATACCCTATGATGACAAGTTCTTTGTCTCCTCCATACACCAGGAACATATCCTTATTTCTTCTCAGATACTTAAGGATAGTCTTAATAGTAGTCCAATGTTGTTCTCCTAGATCTTCTTGATATATTCCTACCATGCTCAGTGCATAGGAAACATCATGCCTGGTACATAAGATGGCATACATGATAGATCCTATAGCTGAAGCGTATGGGATCATACTCATTATATATTTCTCTTGTTGTGTCTGAGGACACATTTTCTTAGAAAGATGTAGGCCATGTGAAACTGGAACCAATCCCCTCTTGGATTGTTCCATATTAAATCCATTTAATATATGGTCAATGTATGCACCCTGACTTAGTCCAAGAAGTCTCTTGGATCTATCACGAATGATCTTGATCCCTAGAATGTAGGCTTCTTCACCCAAGTCCTTCAAGGAGAGAAACTTGTTCAACTAGTCCTTAACTGACTGTAAGACTGGTATATCGTTTCCAATAAGAAATATGTCATCAACATATACTACTAAGATAACGATCACATTCCCATTAAACTGCATGTAAACACATGTCTCACATTCATTCTTAATGAAACCAAATTCTTTTATGGCTTCATCAAATCAAATGTTCCATGATCTGGATGCTTTCTTTAATTCATAAATGGATTTATGCTACTTGTAAACCCGTTTGGCTTCACCTAGTCTCACAAACCCTTCTAGTTGTGTCATATATACATCTTCCTAATGGTTCCCATTAAGGAATTCTGTTTTTACATCCATTTTCCAAATCTCGTAGTCATGGTAAGCTGCTTCAGAAAGTATGATTCTTATGGATTTAAACATGGAAACTAGAAAGAAGGTTTCATTATAGTCAATTCCTTGATGCAATCTGAATCCTTTAGCCACTAGCCTTGATTTATAGCTGCTAAATTGACCTTCCATTTCTAGTTTTCTCTTGAATACCCATTTGCATCCAAAGGGATTTACATCAACTGGCTCATAGACCAAAACCCATACTTGGTTCTGATACATGGAATTCATCTCATAATTCATATCATTTAGATATCTTGCAGCTTCTAAGCTTTCTACTACTTTCTTGTAGGATAGAGGTTCATCATTGTCCAAAAATAATGATTCACCATCCTTGGTGACTAGAAAACCAAATCTCTCTGGTTCCCCTTACCTCTCTTGATCTCCTACATAGTACTTGTGTTTCTTGAAACTCTTCCATGGGGACCTATGGAACTTGTTCCTGTACCAACTCATGTGTATCTTGAGCATCAAATTCATTGAAGTCAATCTTTCTCCCACTATATTTTTTGAGGATGTTCTCCCTCTCAAGAAATATGGCTTGTCTGACAACAATCACTTTCTTGTCTGAAGGGTTATATAGGTAATATTCTTTTGTTTCCTTGGGATATCCTATAAAGATACACCTAGTGCCCCATGGTGCCAGTTTGTTTCCTAAGAAGGACTTAAAAATTCCTCTCATCCCCATACATGTGTGTGTGACAAAATGGGTTTCTTTCCATTCCATAACTCGGATGGAATTCTATTTGCCGCATTAGTTAGTACTCAGTTTAATGTGTATGCTGCAGTTTGTAATGCATATCCCCAAAAGGATAATGGAAGATCTGCATGACTCATAATTGACCTCAACATTTACAACAAGGTGTGGTTCCTTCTTTCACTAACATCATTACACTATGGTTTATAAGGAGGACTGAGCTGAGATAGAATCCCAGACTGCCGTAGAATATCAATGAACTCTTGGTTTAGATATTCTCCACCTAGATCCGATCAAAGTTTCTTTATCTTCTTACCAAGCTGATTCTCTACTTCATTCTTGAATTCCTTAAATTTCTCTAAGGCCTCTGACTTATACCTCATTAAGTATAAAAATCTATATCTACTCAAATCATCAATAAAAGTAATGAAGTAAGAATATCCACCTCTAACTTCTACTGGAAATGGTCCACACACATCTGTGTGCACCAATCCAAGAAGCTCTGTGGCCCTTTCACCTTGTCCACCGAAGGGAGGCTTGGAAATTTTTCCTTGTAAAAAAGTGTGATATCTAACAATTGGTTTTAGCTTAGTAGATTCCGTATAACAATCTTGGTAGATCTTTTTCAAGCGCTTCTCGATTACATGACTGAGACAGTGATGCCACAACTGTATGATGTATGAGTCATGTGAGTTTGTTTCATTATTGATTTCCAACACTTGGTTTTTGTAATGTAATACATACAATCCATTATTTAAATGTGTCATACCATAACATACGTTGTTATTATAAAATAGACAACCCATATTTTCATACTTGAAAAT
Source organism: Viscum album (assembly GCA_963277665.1). NCBI lineage: Eukaryota > Viridiplantae > Streptophyta > Magnoliopsida > Santalales > Viscaceae > Viscum > Viscum album. The sequence goes on from OY728141.1 coordinate 211,191,984, forward strand.
AAATCCATTTATATCGAAACAAGATACAAGAATTATGTTCTTGGTAACACTAGGCACATAATAACAATTATGTAAAACCAAAATCATCCCCGTTGGCAATGAGAGGTGATAATCACCAACAGCCAATGTAGTCAACCTTGTGCCATTGGCATCTCGAAGATCCACCTATCCTATGGCAATATTTTTAAATCTACTTGGTTCCTACATTTGAAGATAGATGTGAGCCCCACAAGCTGTATCTAATACCCAATGTGTAGAAATGTAAAGATTACAATCGATAATGATCAAACATTTAGCATCACCATGCTTCTGAGTGTAGTTACTCTTCTAGTGGAATTTCTTGCCACATGAAAAACTTAATGCCTCCCATTCCTTTCCCTTCCTCTGTCTCGTCCCCTTCCTTTAGGGATGGCACTCGGGGGCTTCGGACTGTGTATAAGTCTTTTTCCCCTTTGCCTTATCCTTCCTTTTCTTATTCACCATAAGGATTGCGGGTTTGTCACGCCCCATGTCCTTATCTACCAGGAAAATTAAAGTCATAAGTTCTGATAGACTCTTCTCATTGTTACTCAAGTTATAATTGACAATGAAGCTAGAGAAGGTCTTGGGCAGTGATGATAGGACAAGATCTGTACGCAACTCATCGGGGAATTTAATCCCTAAGATGTCCAGAAGTTCAATGTAGCTAATAAGTTTGACTGCATGAGGCTTAGCTGGTGCAGACTCTCTAAGATTTGTTGTAAACAAAGAATTGTAGATCTTATATCTCTATTGTCTCACCTTCTCTTGGTATAGATCCTTAAGGTGAGACCTCATGCTATATGCATCCATGTTTTCATGTGGTTTCAAGATCTCATTAGACATGGTCGATAGCATGAAATACTAGACATATGTGGCATCATCCATATGTTTTTCATAGAGAGATATTTCCTCATCACTATCCTCTTTCCCAGCACACTAGAAGAGGCTCTTCCAGCACATACAATTTTCTCTCATGGCGAAGGATGACACATAAACGCCTCTGCCACTCTTGGAAATTGGGGCTGGTGAGAAGGTTTTTCTTCTCGAGTATGGTTCACAATGATATGTTTGAAGTCATTTTTCTTTTCTTTTCTACAAATTAAGATGAGAAAAGGGATTAGTACTTTATAAAACTATGAAAAATAAATAAATTAATACTTATTAGTCTCCCACTATTTTATCAAAATCCCTAGCCCTCACTATTGACTTCGGAATATTCTGTTGCCAGAATATTCTAGTGGAAAGGATCCATATTGCCCTTTTCATTACCCCAAATAGGGTTGTTCAAGAAACTTGAAGGGTTTTAGGTAGGCATTCCAAATTCCAACTGCATTAACTCACAGCCCCTTGATCTGTTGAGTGGACTCTCCAATCCTGAAATCCTTTTATTTTGGATTTCCTAAACCTTTGCCTCTTGGTCACACCAAGTCCTATTGTGGCAGCCAACCCATGATGTGAACCAAGTCAAGTCAACCCAAAACCTTGAATTAGAATTCCCTGATAATTGAAAGCACCCCAACTAGGGTTGGTCAAGCACTTTGAACTATGGTTCGATTCTAACCAAGATTATGGAATTCTATACCATCTTAATATTTCTTTGAGGGATTTTATCCTTATACGTAAATTTATATTTTATTATGTTTTATTACATGATTTTTAACATTAAGTGGGATATACTTAAGTGATTAACCAAGTATAATATAATATTTACGCATACGTCGGTCTTATTTTAGTTCCATCTTGCATGCTTGTTTAATTCATTAATTTTCTGATCGTGATAACACACCCACAATAAATAAACCATGCAACTAATAGAAATAAAATAAATGGCATGCTAATGATCTTGTTCTATTGGTTAGTTTATCTAGTGGTTGATAAACTAACCCAAGAACTCGGTAGAAACACCTTGAACCATTTGGGATCATGTTTACAGCTTTCCACCTATCCACTTTTGAATCTCCTTCGATTGGTTACACCTTGGGTCCTAACTTGAGCCGCCTCCACTAGCTTGGGAGCTCCATCCATTACATATGCATTTATCTCACATGCAGCTGAGGGGTAAAAGGGATTTTTACATAAAATAATCCTTGGGTGTGTAGGCCCTACATATGAATGAGGATAAGGCTCACAGGAAAACAAATTTAATTTAAATAAATAAATTAAAAGAAACCATTCACATCCAAAGGTCTTGGTTTAGCTCATGATCATCTATACATGCAACGATATTTACCAATAAATAAAAGTAGCATTAAATTTTTTAATCGTTATGGCTTAAGATAAATCACGCTCGAATCATTTAATTATATTTAATTAAGCAATCCATTTATATTAAACCCTTTTCTGAATTTCCTTGAGATTCTCACCCATAATAATTTTAAACAAATAAATTCATTAAAAATTATCTTTGTACATAACTTATACCTTGGAGACAACACAGTGAATTCATGTTCATTAAGCAGATGTTAAATTACACACATATATATAAAACACTCATCACGTTTTGTGCCTCAGCTTTACTCATGTACTATGGTACACGTCTCAAGGATTTATATAATATAATAATAAATTTTAATAAATATGTGTAGTTTGGATGAGTACACGGTGTGTAGTTACGACTACATGGCGTGTAGTTTTGTTCACCGCCCATCTTAAGTACATGCCTGGGGACATGGCGTGTAGATGTACATCATAAATTTTCTGAGTACATGGCATGTTCAGTGGGACACACGTCATGTAGTATTCGTGTTACACAATTTTTAGTCGGGCAAGCCTTGTATGGGGTACACGGTCCAACCCTAACCCAAAGGGACTACACGTCATTTTCAGTGGACCATACAGTGTGTAATCTGGAAACCGTGTGCCACATGTTCTTGGTCAACACACGGTGTCATTTATGACTTAGGTATACTCCAATACATGGCCTGATTTGGCAGACCAGTCTGATGCATTAAACCTAGACTACACGGCGTGTACTTCCGAATACACATCATGTATTCTTGTGTTGTACAGACAGGAACATTGGTCACCTCTAGATGAGATCACCTATTTTATTTTAATCAAAGTTAAAATAAAAATTCATTTCTATAAGGTGAACGAGAAACGAGAGAGGAGGAAAAGATCTTGAGATTCTGATTTAGAGAACAATTAACTTGAATTAAAACAACTAAATTATTAAATGTGTAAATCACCAATGAAAAACTAAATAATTATAATAAACGATATGACCCCTATGATACCACTTGTTAGTTGTAGGCATAGTGGAAGAACATTGGTGGGTTTTACCAACTTTATTTTTAGCATTAACAATGATCAATCTGAGATCTGTCATGATAATAAAATGCCGGATCTTCGGAATAGAACGAAGAACGAAAAAAGAAAGAGGGAGTCCCAGAACCATAAAGACATGATCATCATATATTGGTTATAATTAATTTAATTAATTGACAAGAATTATTTTGATGGAATTCTTACTTCGTTGATGTTTTTTTATCACGTTTCTATGTGATTCATCGTTGCGTCGCAGAATCCAAGTGTAGACTTCCTATAGCAGTGATCTATACTTGCACCACGTATCTCTGGATGTCGCCAAAGGAATCTCTGGGTGCTATCTTGGAGAATCTTTTTCTTGCGTTGTCCACCTCAGATCGTCTTGAGCCAATGGAGGAGGATATCTCTTGGTCTTGAGAGCATTTTTAGAGGAAGGAATTCTCTCATCCTAGAGATAATTTTCCAAAATTGTTGTGCACAACCATTCTCTATGGAAAAGTGTTAGGGTTGTGAGGATATTTATAATAGAGTTTTAGGTTATAGAGTTATAACAATAAATAAATGTGTTACACGTTTTATTTATTTCATTAACTCTTATTGAAAACCCCCATGTCGAATGATTAATTCCTTGACATGCACCCACGCTGATTATAAAAAATATCATTTAATAAAATGATATTATTTCCTCAAAATCCCGACTGAAAAAACTACATGGTGTGTAATCACAAATATATGGCATGTACTCATTTTTTGTGAAAACTATATAATGTGTACATTCAATGTACATGGTGTGTTTATCTTGTTTTCATTTTTCTTTATTTACTCCGCCAAATTTATTAGACCTTGAGTAATGGCTATTTATTTATTAAATAAATGTAAATGCATTACTCGCTGATAAATATATATTATTTCACCCACATTATATTCTCTCAAATAACTAGTGTCAAAATAAATGTGATCATGCATCCTTGAATAATTGTTAAACCACTTTCAGGAATAATATTTATTTAACATGTTAAATTTATATTTAACTGAGATACATGGACACACTTCGTGTGTGACCCTCTATGCCTCTTTCTCAATGGCATTAGGCAGAGCCTGCCTAAAGTAGAGGGTTAGCATCTAGCAACATGCTACGGAACCCATAGAGAAAGGAGCTAACACTGCAATGATGTTTCACCTCATATGAACACTTACCATGTAATATAATCCCTTTTTCATGATATCTCGAATCAAGCGGTTTGCATGCTAGTGCCATCAACCCATGTGCTCGATTATTCTTTATTTGACTTTCTAGAATTGAACTCACCCATTCCTTACCATGGTCATCGAATTATTTAGTCTATATAAATTCCATCAAAGGTCCTGAGATATCTACTTCCATTATGGAACAGAAGGGAAAAATCTTTTATTGCATTATAAATTAATGCAGTATTACTCATGATGAACCCAACATATCCTACCTTTCTATGAAAAGTGTGTCATCACAGTTTTTGTCAATACATCTAAGTGTACTAGTTGTAATACCAATTAATAATAATATTAATTTTAAAGGAATAATACACTTGTCTGTAGATAGGAACATCCAATGACACTATGAAATGTGGATTTCCTACTGGCGGATCTTGTTCTCATAATATCTTCCTGGATATTACCAAGGGCGCACACCATGAGAAGGTTCCTCAAAGTTTTATGAGTCCTCACCCCTAATGGAAAATATTATTTGTGTCCCTCAAATAAAATCATCCAGCCATAGAACATACATTCAATAATAGTGTTATGGCACTTTCAGGTTCTCATCATAGTAGGGATCCTCTATGACCCTTTAATGTAACAGTTGTCCTTAGGACATTATCACATGAATTGTCATGTAGAAGAACAATCAATATGTGATAATGTATTTATTATTGAATAATGTAAAAAGTAGTTGGTTCTAGGCCACCAACTCCAACAGCTAAAATGTCGGGGAGCACTAGACCAGGCTTGTATCAGATCATCCTCTGAGGAAAACCATATCATGAGATACTGCTTATCAAGAAGACCAACAATCTCCCAGTCCTGCAGGTCCCATTTACCAAACCCAAACCGATCAAAATCATCGACTGACAGACTTCGGTGGTTGAAGTGGACTACCAAAGTCAAATCCACAAGACTCGATGCTTCATGGTACTCCGATAGCGAAATAGGGAGCTGAGGGCCACCAAGATGCAGGTCAGGGACCTTCGGGCTTAAAGAAATCATTGGGAAGTTCAAAAGATAGCTAGTGTTGGAAAAAGGAATAAATGGTTTCATTGATCTCGCAGGTGGAAGAACGAATTCATCCTCCCCCATCCCACCTCTGGAAGGGGGGGACTCTACCTCAATCATTTAGGGTTTCAACGCCACTAATCACCAAGCTCCACTCCTCTCTCAAAATTAAGAACATGGACACATTTATATAAAATAGTATATATAAAACAATTTAACAAAATAGTTTATAACTAAATATAAACAAGTTCTAAAAACCATTTACAACAAAGTGAAAACAAAAATAAATTAAACCAATTTCTAGAAGGTTATTTTTCTAAAAAAATAACTAATAAAATCTTAAAACCAATTTTTTTATCATTTGGAATACCCATTCCATGTTTCCCAACACACCCACACATGCATGCATCGTTTGACAGTTCCATACTCATGAGAAGACTGTCGTCCAATTACCTTGTGTCCCAATGACACACACCCCTGATCCAAATTCACGTCCCTTATACCCCAATGGTACTCGTCCCTTATTAAGGGACCATTAAGAATGATCTCACACCAACATCATTTATGCCAAATATTTCCAACTCCAAAACAGGCCACTCCAATAAAACTAATTTTTAAAAAAATCAAATTACAACCAATTTCAAAGAAAAATTTCATTTCAATAAAACCCTCCATTTTATTGAAAACATCCAATCCAATTCATGTACCAACAATCCTACAAAAATCCTTTTTTTAAAATCCATATTTTAAAACCAAGAGAAAAAACACTTTACTCAAACACCAAATTTTCCATATTTTACAACCATCACTCAAAAAGGTTTCTAAAAAGTGTTAAACAACCAAATAACTATTAATTCACACCAAAAATTAAATTTTAAAGAATTTAAATCAGTTATACTAAGTGAATTCAAGAAATAATCCTCCTACCCAAAAGGTGTTGACAAAAACCCCCAACAAACAAAGAATGCACAAGAAAATCAGGTCGATTCTCGAAGAACCCACCTTATATCTATTCTTATAAAAAGATCATGAACAAATATCATCATAGTTATCATCCACACAAATATATATACCTTTAATGGGAATATATCTAAGAAATAAAAAGAATAGGAGAAGTAGATCAAAGTAGATCTAAGAAACCGATCAAGAACGAAGAAAAACGATCACATACCTCAAGAATTCGGCTTCAATTCACCAAGGGAAGACTCGGGATTTACTCTAAATCACTTGGGAGAGGTTCTACTAGATTCTAGGAAGATAAATCCAGATTTATGGATAATTAGTAAAAAATGATCCACTTAGAGGCAAAAATGTGTGAGATCCACTTTTTTAGGATCTCACTTAAACCATCTGCATGGTTAGTTCGCACGGTTAGACAAACTGTACGCTAACCATGCACTAGATACTACCTAGACATACCCTCTCATGGATTCCATTAATGGTATACCTAAGAGTGCTCCAATCATGCTGGAGATACTACCTCAAGAGGACCATTGTGCACGGTTTGGCCGCACGGTTAGGAAAACTGTGCGCCGCCCGTGTGAGTTCAATTTTTCCTCAAAACCACTTCATAAGTTCTCCCAACTCTCCCATCCACCACCCTTAAAATTTATAACCATAAAAATAAAAAAATTAAGTATTATATACTAGAAACCGAGGGTACTACATTCTCCCCACTATTGGTCTTTACTTCCTCAAAAAGTAGAAAACCCTCACCGATCTGAAAGAGTTCTGTCTATTTCTCTTTCATCTCCTTCTCACGTTCCCATGTATCTTCATAAATACAACCATGCTTCCACAAAACCAACACTATACTATTGATTTTTTCATGCAAGACTTTCTATTTCTTATCCAAAATCCTCACTGGAATATGTATCAACTATGCACCAGAATCCAGGTCGATATGATCCCATCTGATCACATGGTCAGGATCGGGCTGATACTTTTTCAACTAAGATACATGGAACACAATATGAACCAAACTGAACCATGGTGGTAATTCCAAATGATATTCCACCTCTCTAACCCATTCTATTATACCTAAATGGATAATGTATCTATGAGATAATATTCCCTTATTATCAAAATGATGATGTCCAAGGCTTGGAGATATCTGCAAGAACACATGATCAGCCACAGTGAAAGATAATGGTATTCGACGGTGATATTCATATGATTTATGAAAAATATAAGCCATCTCCATCCTATTTCTAATCAACATGGTCTTCTCTATTATTTCTTGGACAAGTCTTGGCCCAACTATTTAAGCTTCACCTGTTTCCACCCATCATAGTGGAGAACAACAAGGACACCCATAAAATGCTTCAAACGAATCCATATGTGTCATGGCCTAAGAGCTGTTATTATATGAGAACTCCGCCAAGGGTATATTCTCCTCCCATGACACACCAAAATCGATTACACAAGCCCATAAGATGTCTTCTAACGTTTGTATCATTCACACAGACTGGTTGTCTTTCTGAGAATGATATACCATGCTCATAGTCAACTGAGTCCTAAGGGCTTGCTGTAAGGATTTCCATAAATGAGACATGAAAATTAGATATCTATTTGAGACTATTGAAACTAGTATGCCATGTCTCTTCACCACTTCTCATATATATGTTTCTGAAAAATCCTCCACCATATGAGTTTCATGAATAGGGATGAAATGATCTGACTTGGTAAGTCAATACACTATCACCCAAATAGCATCATGTTTCCAAACCATTCTTGGAAGACCTGTAACAAAATCCATCACTATTTGCTCCCATGTCCACCCTGGATAGGTAAATACTATAACATTCATGCTAGTCTCTAATGCTCTGCTTTAACCTACGGAAAAGTTAAGCACCGTGAGACGAACTTTAACACCTTCCTTTTCATGTCGCTCCTCCAAAACTATGCCTTCAATGCCTTATAAATCTTCTGTGTGCCTAGATCTACATCCCATCTTGAATGGTTCTAATCATAAAGGATTTTTTCCTAACAAGTAATAGGTACAACCATCTGATCTCTAAAACACAAAACTGAACTCTCATCAAGTTTTCAACCTTCAATGGTCTCCCCACCATTTAGTTTTGAACTCATAACCAGAAATTTTGCATCATATGTTTGTGCCTCTTTGACCATATATACCAAATTAGGAACAAGTGTATCTGAAAATAACCACAACATCACCCATCTCTTCACATTCTATATGTATGTCGGGTAGGACTGACATTAACTACCATTCATCTTAAGCTTCTTTTTCCAACTGAGCATATGACTTTCTTATCAATGCATCCATCACTAAATTTACTTTATTTAGTGTATACATCAAGTAAATGTTAAACATTTAGAGATACTCCATCCATATCCTTTTCCTTGGATTCAAATCTCACTATGAGAAAATGTGTTTCAAGCTTTTTTGGTCTGTGAACATAGTAAATTTCTCACCAAAGAGATAATTTATCCATGTTTTCAAGGCATGGATGGATGTAGATAACTCCAAATTGTGTGTTAGGTAATTCTTCTCATGAACCCTTAATTTTATTGAACCATAAGCAATGACATGGTCTTTTTTCATGAGAACACAACCCAACCCCGATCTTGAAGCATCACAGTACACGAGATACCCCTATCCTGATTCTGGAAAAATCAAGACAGGTGCTGATGTAATAAAAACTTTCAACTCCTAGAAAGACATTTGGAATTTCTTTGTCCCTTGGAATGGAGAATTATTCTTTGTAAGAGCAATCATTGGTGAATCTAGTTGTGATAAATCATGCACAAAGCATCGGTAGTAACCAACTAGACCAAGAAAATGTTGTATCTTGAAGACATTCTTCAGTGGTTTCCACGAGATAACAGCTTATATCTCTTCAAGATCAATAGAAACACCTTTTTCTGAAATGACATGGCCCAGAAAACGTACTTATTATATTAAAAAATCAGACTTTAATAATTTGGCATACAAACAGTGATCTCTCAGTATTTGTAACACTATTTCTAGGTGTTCCTCATGTTCAGACCTTGTCTTTGAATACACAAAGATGTTTTCCACCAACACCACAATAATGGAATCCAGATATCACTAAAATTTTTGATTCATAAAATCTTTGAAGACCACTGGTGCATTCATTAGACTGAAAGGAATTACTACATATTCATAGTGTCCATATCTACTTATGAAAGATGTATTTGGAATATCTTCCTTCCGAACTCGCAATTGTTGATATCCTAATCGCAAGTCAATCTTATAGAACTACTGACCTCCCCTTAATTGATCAAATAGATCATTAATGAATGGAAGTGGATATCTGTTCTTTATCATAACTTGGTTAAGCTTACAATAATCAACACACATCCAAAGAGTTCCATCTGCCTTCTTCACGAACAAAACCAGTGTTTCCCATGGACATGTACTTGGTCAAATGAAACCCTTTCTTTCCAACTCCTCCAACTACACTTTCAATTCTCGTAACTCTATTTGTTTCATCCTATAAGATGGAAGGTAAATAGGACTAGTCCCCATAAAAAGATCAATCATAAACTCCACTTCCCTTATAGGTGGTAACCCTGAGAATTTCTCAAGAAATACATCTTGAAATTGATCCAAAACTGCTAGAAAACTATTTTCCTTGACATCTTCCATTGATTCCAAAGAAAACTCTACAAGCTAATAAGAGATTGTGCCCACCGTTGGTTCCAACAAGCTCTTTTCACCTTTCTTTACCATCCTATTTCCTCTGAAGATATGTTCGATGTCATCCTCAATCATGAAACTAATTGTTCTCCTATAATAGTCGATGTGAGCCTTGCACATTGTCAACCAATCCAAACATAGGATTACATCATAGACATCCATGTCCAACATCAAGAATTCCAATTTCAACTCAACTCTATAAATAGTTATAGAACATGTTCTACACACAAAGTCTTGACCTTCTCTTTCACCGAGAGTAGTTTTAAGTTTTAAAAATAGAAGGCATTATTTCCAACTATAAAAATAGAAAATCAATAGCATGAGAAGCAATGAAAGAATGTAATACACCAGTATCGAAGATCACTTGCACAAGGTTAGAATTAAAAAGAATCGTACATCTCACTGTAGATGGTCCTTCCTGATCATTGACAATTATCTAATCAACTCCATACAATTTATTTCTTACTGCACTATTCTCCTTATTTCTATGCTGATATTTCCCTGGTTGAGGATTCATGGTATTGCTAGAATCACTATGGCTATATCTTTGTTTCTGATGAGACCGATTTTTTTTATCCTCGCCCTATTGAAGAATATGATGATTACGATGCTTGAGAAGTGTCTCGAGCACCTGACCTTGGAGCACTACAACAATAAGACTGAAGATGTCCCATCTTGTTGCAATTATGACATAATCTATGTTATTTCATACAATCTCTCTTTATATGGTCAAATGGACCACATTGAAAGAAATCTACTTTGCTCTAGGTTCATGGAGGAAGGTTCACTGATCCAACCATCTGGTTCTGATTTCCACTTCCACTTTGGAAATAGTTGTCCCTTTTCAGATTATTCCCAATGGTTAAGTTCCCACTGTTTTCTATAGGTATCATCAAACCTCGTCCCATAGATCCCAAGATATCACATTCATCCATAGTCACTCTGCTAACCATCTATGTATAATCTGTAATATAGAGCACCACAATCTTCAAACGAATCTCAGGTCAAAGCTCTTATTAGAAGATGTGTGCCCTCAAAGACGCACTTAGAGCAACCTTTGGTGAAAATGGACTAAATTCATTAATTTAGCTATGTACTCTATGATAGAGTGACTCTACTGTTTCATGCTAAATAATTCTGTCATTTTCTAGATCTTGAACGTGTGGGGATAGAATTTTTTGTTGAAAAATTTCTCAAAATCGTCCCATGTAAGACATCTATTCAATTTAGCACGAACTGCAAAATCCCACTAATGGCATGAAAGATCCTTGATCATATACATCTCCAGCTTGACTTTTAGTTTTAATGATGTGTTGATAAAGTCTAATATACGATTCATCCTACTCATCCACACCTCCTCCTTCTCGGGTTCAGAGTCACCTCGAAAGTTAGGTGGATTCTTCTTCATGAACTAGATGGTATGATCCACATGTCTTGGATCATTCCTCCAGTTTATCGTATCCATATCTTGAAAATCCTGGAAAATACTCTAAACCAGCTCTTGGTTCAGGTATGGTTCAGGTGCAACCTCATTCTTCGCAGCTTCTTCGGGTTGGTTTCAATGACACCTACCATATGACATTTTATAAACCAACAACAAACTCTGTCAATCTCACTCTCTAGCAACTGATGGATTAGAATTCCAAATTCTATCACATCAACTATCTCAACATTATTTTCCAAAAGACCCTTTTTTATTACAAAAGTTTTTTAAACATTAATTCGTGCTTTTGAAAACTGAACCATTTTCAAAATATACCAAATATCCTCATTTTAAATTCTTTCATTTGAAAATAAATTCTGCATTTTTAAAGAATTTACACCTTGAAAAAAAATCATAAATCATTACACCAAATGAAAGATTAAATCTTGGTGGGACTTCATTCCTCATTAACAAATTTCATGCTTTTCTCATTGGATAAACCCATGACAATGATCTTTTCATCATTCTATAAGTTTCTCTGAAACAATTATGTACCCAAGTCCTTGGTAACTTGAAGTTTAGCATAAAAGGGTTAGCTACCTCCTTTTATGATAAACATTTCAAGTACCTACAATCCCACTCCCTTTAAAGATTCCAACCTAAGGAATATATAAGAAATAATTTCAATTCCAAGACCAAGAATGCTGATGACTACTTGTTAGGAAAGGGTCGAACAAGTTGAGAAAATTTTCACCACAAAAGAATGAACAGATTAATACCATTTGTAATGACTCGCTCATCCTCATTGGCTTGAGAGCACAATGAGTCATTACTTAGCCTTATGATACATATCCAAGATGAAAAAGGCTAGCAGTAAATGCCAAAGTGTTTCAAATATAAGTGGTGGATGATTTACCCTTTAGGAAATAAACCAATAAACCAACAAACCATAACCAAACCATTTATTAATGATGCATTAACAAAAGAAATACAACTAAAAAACTTCATGTATCTCAAAACCATATCAAACTGTGCTATAGAATAAGACCAAAAAGTACAAAGTATACAGTATATAAACAACAAAAAACTCTCAATGTACCACAAGACTCTACTCTCCACAATCTCTAAACTTCACAATCACCAAACAGTCTGAATATCACGAGGTAGTGATAAAAAGTTGAGAAACATTACCTTTACCCCTATCCCAGAAGATAGCATCTTCAAAAGCACCAAAGTTCTAAAGAATGGGTGATTATAAAGCTCAGTAGGTTTTCCCCAATGAATTCTCTACTCATGCCACTAGGATAGAAAAGTTAGCCACATTTATATAAAACTGTTTATATAAAACAATTTACCAAAGCAGTTTATAACCAAATATAAACAAGTTCCAAAAGCCATTTACAACCAAGTGAAAACAAAACTAAATGAAACCAATTTCCAACAAGTTATTTTTTCTGAAAAATAACTAATCAAATATTAAAATCAATTCCTTTTATCATTTGGAATACCCATTACATAGTTCCCAACACACCCACACATGCATGCTTTGTTTGACAGTTCCATACTCATGAGCAGTCTCTCGTCCAATTACCTTGGGTCCCAATGGAACACGCCCCCGATCTGGGGTCATGTCCCTTATACCCAAATGGTAATCATCCCTTATTAAGGGCCTGTTAAGCATGAACTCACACCAACACTATTTATGCCAAATATTTCCATTTCCAAAACAAATCACTCCAATAAAACTGAACATTTATTGAAAATCAAAGAACAAAAATTTTAAATAAAGATTTCATTTCTATAAAACCCTCCCATTTATTGAAAACATAAAATCCAATTCATGTGCCAATAATCAAGAAAAACCCCCTTTTTAAAATCTATATTTTAAAACCAAGAGAAAAATCACTTTACTCAAACACCAAATTTCTCATATTTCACAACCATCACTGAAAAAGGTTTCCAACATGTTTCCAAAAACCAAATAAAAATAAATTCACACCATACATTCAATTTTAAAGCATTTATATCATTTATACTAAGTTTAGTCAAGAAAGAATCTTCCTACCTCGAAGGTTTTGACGAAAACCCCAATGAACAAAGAACGCACAAGAAAACCGAGTTGATTATCCAAGAACCCACCTTAGATATATTATCCTAGAAAGATCAAGACCAAATATCATCATATTTAGTATCCTCACACCTAGATAAAACCATAACGGGTGTAGATCTAATAAACTAAGATAAAATGAGAAGTATATCTAATAAACTGATCAAGAAAAAATAAGAACAATCACATACCTCGAGAATTAAGCTTTTATTCACCAAGGGAAGCCTCTAGATTGACTCCAAATCACTGGGGAGATGTTATTATAGCTTCAAGGAAGATAAATCCTGAGTTATGTCCACTTAGGAATGAAAAAGATCTTATTATAGGCAAAAATGTGTGAGATCTACTTATTTAGGATCTCACTTAAATAATCTGCACGGTTAGTTCACATAGTTAGACAAACTGTGCGCTAACCATGCACTAGCTACTACCTAGGTAGATCCTCTCATGGATTATTTGCATGGTCTCTCTAACCTTTCTCCAACTATTCTATAGCTACTTCCTCAAGAGGACCATTGTGCACGGTTTGGCCGTATAGTTAGGAAAACTGTGTGCCACCTGTGCGACTTCCATTTTTCCCCAAAACCACTTCCAAAGTTATCCCAACTCTCCCATCCATTACCCTTAAACTTTGTAACCATAAAAAGAATCAATTAAGTGTTATATACCAGAAATTTGGGGTACTAAATTTTTGGTTTCATTTGTTACAGTAGACATTTTCCATAGTCATATGCACTTACTTACTATTTTTTACACTTGTTAGCAACTTCGTATAGTTAATGTTAGAATTGTATAGACCTAGGTGGTTGCCTACTATGTTGTTTAAATAACACTATATTTGGGCCTCCTTGGGTACCCAAAGAGATTATATGATTGTACGTGATGATAGGGGAAAGCTCCCTAGTACAGGTTGTTGATTGTGGCCTTGGAACAGGGGAGCATAGAAGCAAGTTGAGGCTTGCGATGCTGGGACACCATTTTGGTCTTCTGTTATTTTGGAATAATTTTATTGTATTATATTTCCATGTACTCTTATAGATACTTTCTATATACTTTTACCTTCTTCCTAATTTTGTATATGAGACACTTCTTGTTATTGATATGAATTCTTGTCTTGTCTTACTTTCAGTAGTTGACTGGTTGTTTTGCTTCCACTATTTACTATATTTTTGACTTATACTATGATAATTTGTTAATGAGGGAATAGTATCCCCACTAACTCACCTAGGCCTGCTCTTCTAGTCGACATCCTATAGAATTTGGGGAGATGCTCTTGAGGCCTTGTGACCAACTAGGATCGGGGCACCGTTTCAGGTGGCATCCAGGTTCGGGAAGTTACAAAAGAATTAAAAACAAAAATTAAATCCCATTAATTCAGATAGATTCATGATATAAAAAATAAATGTTCTAGTATATAAAATATATAATATAAATTAGTGTTGAATATTTCATATGCCTCATAGAAGTAAATGTAAGATGATAAGTCCTTACTACATTAGCAATATTTTAAATCATAAGCCGCAATAATTCATAACATCAAACAAAAATTTAAATATTGTTATAACAGTGATATTAATTATGTAACATGTCTGGTATAAAAATGTATACCAAAAAAAATGTGGTGAATTTTAATATTTCTTCCATAAATAAAAGAGAATATAAATCCCTTACCATAGGTTTTAACTTCCTCGAGACATGTTCAAACATGCTTTATAAAAAAATAAGTTTAATATAAATATTTTTTATAATAATACATACACACATATATATATACCATAATATATATGATTTATATATGAAATTATATTGCCTATTTATTAATAATTCTTTGTTAAAATCACGTTTTAGGTAATAATTTTTTTTATGTGTGGGTTGATTTTTTTATCCTCTTAAATTGAATATGGTTCCATAATATCCTAAATTTTAACCATGATATAAATATAATATAAATTTATTTTATACATATTTACATTAATCCAAAAAAAATAGATATAGAAAATGAAATACACGGTTCACAGAAATAATAATATGTATGTATTTATGCACACTATTTCTATTTTCTTGGAGGATGAAATAAAATAAAGGTAAATAATATATTACAATTACATGATATTTTATATTTATTATATATCACATATTTTCATTAACACCATACTTATTACCTTCCATTTAAATCATGAAAAAATCACATCGGTTCATGAGGTGGTAGTCCGCCATACACATGAACGACATTACTGTTTTCCCAATGAATGAAATGTAATAAGGCACACGTGGTATAATTATTCTATAAGAATAATAATATCATAATTATAATATATAAACAATTAATCCATCCTTATATCAATTGGTGATAGGTGGTGATTGAAAATTAATAACATCACTTCACGATGTGGTAGTCTGTCGTATATATGAATGATGATTTCATAACCCATTTGATAAAAGAGTAGATGGATTAAAGTTATTAAATTTACTTAATAAAATATAAATATATGGAATATACTTATATTTTTATATCAAAATTTTTTAATTATAATTGAATGATGTGGAATAAAAATAAAGTAAAATAATTTGTTCACAATGTTACTTATTCTTCCGACAACATCTTTTTGGATTGCACCAAAAGGATTTTTAGGTAGGATTTATAAACAAAATAAGGAAAATAAGATTATAGGAATGACTTAATGAATTTATTTGGTCAATTTTGTTAAACCAAATGGTTTTTAATGTTTTAATAATATATGATAGGGGGTCTTTTATATATTAGGGAGAGGACACAATATGAATTTTTGAAAAGAAAGAATACCACCCAAAATTTGATCATGAAACAAGGCTATAAATTGGGTCATTATTTGACATTGAATATATTAGTTATAAATATGGTTATAAAATTGGTTTTGGACATGTTTTGTGTTCTTTTAAATACTTATCTATTTAGTTTAAACCCCAAGTTACGCCCATTTTTATCTTAACCTCACTAAACAATTTTAAAAATTTTACTACACAATATGGTAAAAAATTAGTTTACATTATCATTTACATTAAATTATTGTGATTCTAAATATGGAATATATTTTAGAAAAGTCTTTTAATAGAAGTAGAATAACATTTTTTAAAAATAACCAAATAAACGCGATGAGAAAGAGGTTTTCCAAATATAAAATGATTAAAGGTTTTAATTGTTTTAATATAATAATAAAATATAATATTTATTAAAATGTCTTAAATTGTATTAATAGATATATTATATAACTAATGTAACTTTTAATAACATATTTAATTTTTTTTATTTTTTAATTCTTTAAAAGAAATGATAATCCTTAATAAAAACCTTTGTTTTCAGAGTTCATCAAAAAAATTTAACATATCATAAAATTATAAAAATTCACCTAAAGATTATTTTGATATTATTATTTCAAAATATAATTTCAAATTATCAATTATATTTTATAAACTAAAAAAAAATTTACAAATAATATTTAAAAATGCAAAAAAAATCATTTTTTTAGAAAAATATATTTTTAATTGTAGAACTGTTTTCATTTTAATATCTTGTCTTGAAAAAAATAAGAAAAATGTTAAAATTATGATTTAATATATAATATAGAATTTATTTAAAATAATTCACCAAAATTAATTTTTTTAATTTATTGAATTAAAACATATTTTTCCATATAAAAATATTTTTTATAAAATGATTTCCTTCATTTTAAAATGGTTCTAATTTTCAATTTATTATTAAATTAAATAAATAATTATTTATACATGTGTAAACTATATATTTTTAAATTTTATTCAACTCTATTCATACTCACCATTCCAATGACTATGTGATAATGATCATATAAAATATTAATATTTTAATAGTATGTTGTGTTTTGTTTTAACTCTACATTTCTTGTAATGAAAGATACACTCAATGTTTTGTGTAACACATTATAAAATAATTGTTGTGTGTAATGGATAATATTGAATAGATTAAATTTGATTGAAAAAAATATTTTACATACTCATGGGGGTTTACATTCTACCCCCATAAAAATGTATTTCTCCCTAAAAATTCATCATGGTCATAAATAGTTAAACATTTCAAAATTCCATCAGAGAAACCCAGATTATAAAAAAGGATTAATAAAAAATCTTCATGAAAATATAGAAATTACTAAATAAGGGAAATCTATAATAACACACACAAGGTTTCTATAAATTAGAACATATGTGGGATGTGGAAACATATAAAAAGAAGAGAAAACCAACCCCAAAATACTATTAGAAACTAATATAGATCATTGTTTAGACAAATCTAATGACCATGAATCCATAAACTAAAAAGTTGTAAAACTATCACTAATATCATAAAAAATGATGATTATGGGAAAGAATTTATTTTAAGATCCTTTTCCTAATATTGGTAAATTTATATGAGAATGTATAGTCACATTATTTCATTCCATTTCATAAGTATAGTCGTATCCATTGTTTGTTCCATGATCAATTTCCTCTTTATATCTTTCTATAAGAGGGGAATATTTCTTTTTTGAATCACTAGATAAGATCCATAAAATAATGAGAATTCATTTATTCTTCTCTATTTATTCTCAAAAAAACTTTTTCTCAAAATTTATCCAATATGTATAAATATTAATATAGTGAAGTAATAAATTAATCACCAAAACCTTATCTAATGTTCCTAATAAACCATTCAATAAATGGGTAAACTTTTAAACCCTCTAAAATTATTAATTTATAAATAAGGTAATAAATTTTCTCAAATTCAACTAAACATTAATCCTAAGAATATCATTGTATAGTTATTAATAGTAAAATGCCAATTATGTGAATAACATGGTCATATATTCTTCTAAATCTTGGAAATAACAAAAATTATCATAAAACCTCAATTAAAACCCACATTATTACTCATTCCTTAAATAAACCCATATATTATTTAATATATTCCACAGAAACAATAATGTTTTAAACTCCATTAATGACTACATAAAATATTTTTTCAACAAATCATTTATAAATTTTATTATCATCATTACTATCCAATTTACTTTATCCACATCAATCATCTCTTTACCCAAACTAAACACCATTTTCTAAAAATTATTAAAATTTTAAGGGTTATTTTACATTAATAAAAATATAACCTTTCCATTAAATAACATTTATAGTCTATCGGTACCATCTGACATATACTAGAAACTAGTTATTGTAAAACTACTATGGAAAAAATTATTGACATAAAGTGATTCTAATAATCTAAATACTACTGATAAATAAAATAATTAATTAAATACCAATACATTATCACATGAATAATTTCAATTTTATAATTCATCATTAACCAAGAGTTATCATCTTATCCCTTAACACTTATTTGTTTTTAAATATCCTTTTATAGTTTCTTTATTGTCATGAATATAAAATTTACATTCACAACATTGTTGATTATCTTCTTGGTTATTCCCTTCAAGAAATCAATTTGTATATAGCCCATAATTTTCATTAATTAAAACATTAAACCATATATAATACCTCACGGAGAAAAATATTTCCTTCAATTGGGTGAGCTGAACATCTCATTTTTCTTTAGTAGTTACTTACTATGTTCCCTTCACCTTCTCGAATAATACATCTTATTTTCTCCTTGAGACATTCCTTGGATTTATTCTTCCACAATTTTAGTCATATAGGATATTTAGTTTTTTTTTCTCCATGGTCTCCACCACCCAAGAACTTAATGAAATCTACCTTTCACATCTCTATTGAGTCTAATAGTTGGTAAATGTGAAAGTTTTTAATCATATATCATTAAAATTGATTAGGTATAATCACATTATACTAACTATAGTCATTATCTCATCCATTTTCTCCTCAAACCAATTTCTATCACATTAAATGTTAATCTTATTCATTTATTTACCTTGATTTACTAAAAAATCATAGTACAAGTAACAATATTTATAGTGGGAAATAGAATAATAATTAAAAATAACTTATAATATGTCTAAATAATGACACCTTTTTTTAATTTATAACACCTTAGACATAAACTAGGTTATTCATATTAATTATTTAATTCATTCATAAAGTTTCATAAATATTTTGTGAATTTAAAATTCCTATTCAACATAAATTATAATCAAGGTGTGTAGAAATTACCATTTTCATTCACCAGGTGATAATCAATTCCATATTAATGCACTATTCTTAGTGTTATTAGCCTTGCGTATCTCTATTTTAGAGCCACATATAATTTTATTATCCAGGAAGGGATTTAGTTTCTCAAGACACTCTCTATATACATTACCAAGAAACCAGGAAATTTCTTAAACCATATCACATATTATCATCAAAATTTGGGATACATGAATTAAAAGTCACATTAAAATTAATTTATTATATTTAACTTTTTTATTAATTCCATGTGTGTCATCTCCCCCTTTATAAAAGAAAACACATCCATTATATTAATTATAATAAATTGTTTAAAATTAATTTATGAATACCCACATTATTATATTATAATATTCCATGTCAATGAAGTGGAAGTATTTTTTTACTTAAATACCATTCCAGGTGTCCTTAAGAAAGGAATTAAAGGATGTCAACTAAAGTAGTGGTTATCATCATAATCGACCTATTTTAATTTATTTATTCTTCTAAATACTGTAAATCTATGGTATTAATCATAAAATAATAAACTAAATTTCATAGATAAATTTAAATATTTTTATTATTAGTCATAAACTTTTATTTACATGTTTGTTCATCAAATGGGAAGTAAAACCATCACATGTCCTTATGTGTGTAGTGAAACAATTCAATTTCTGTCACCATTTTTCATGGATGATTAAAATGATGGGATTATATTTTATTTATTATTTTTATGAAATAATTATTTTTTGGAATTATAATATCATATCTACCTTCTTACCTTTCATTTAGTTGTAAAACGATAGTATGACTCATGAATACGTGCTCACTCCCACCCCATGAAGAGATATGAATTTTTTTGTTCAATTATATATTGGTGGTAATAAAGAATGATTTAATATATATACATATATATGTTATAAATGATATAATTATATTTTGAAAATGATAAAATAATATTTATCTTTATTTCCCTATTTTCATTAGAAAATGAAAAGAGAGTATATGCATATGTACGACCAACCGTATTTATAAATGGGGTAAATAATGTTTATCTCTATACATTTTATGGGTGTGAATATATATATGTGTGTGTTAATTATTTCAGGACTAAAATTATAGAGATTATGAAACCATTAAAAAGGTGAAATTACTCGAATCATCGAATTAGAACATACATTGAAAACATATCAATATTCACATGGATGTTCATTTGATTGAAGACATTATTAATAAATGGATAGTTATAAATTAAAAAGTATATTAAATAGTACTTTAGGAATAAATATGGTTTCCTAATATATATATATATATATAATAAAAATATATTTATAATACAATAGGTTTTCATAAATATATTACAAGATAATACTTACACTATGGTATTTTCATCTCACTTGCAAAAATGTCAGACACATTCCATATTTAGCAGATGATTGTTTTATGTGGTTTATATTTTTTCTAATAAATTATTTAATAATCAATCTCATGAAAATTATATTGATTGATATCCATCTAGTTTTTTCTCTTTCATGAAGTTTTAATTCAGATATTTTCCATGTCGTAAAGGATTTATGTTTCAAACTCATTTTACTCTAGATTATTTTTGAAAAAATTTCCATTGAATGAATTTAAGTTATTATTTTCTAATAAACTCATTTTATTTTATTCACATTGTTTTATCCCTAAAATTTTCAATAAATAATCCCATTTTCCTTATTATTACTTAAAATTATTGAAAAAAATTTTAAATGGATTACATACAATATTTAATATTTTCTTGGGAATTTTTTTATTTCATACCCATGTTTTATTTTAAATGTTTTCCTGAATTATTTTTATAGTATCATTTGAATTTTTAATGTACACATATTTAAAAAAACATTCCCATTGTCATGAATTTTCAATTATTTGAATTTTAATTTACATGATTCCAACTATAAATTAATTGAAATTTTTTTCCTTAATATTTTTTAAATTGTTTTATACTAAATAAGTGTTATTAAAATGAAATTGGTAATTTCCTCATGAAATATTCCATGTTCTATTTTAATATCATTTTCATTTAAGATAACATCTATTGATGTTATGTTTATATTATTGGGGATATGATCCAATAATTCCATCCTTATTCTTTCTCTAGATGGATTATGAGTATGATGATGATATTTTTTGGAATCCCATATTTTTCATGTCTTATGTTATTATGAAATTTTGAACTGTTTATGAAACCCATTTCCTTTCCAATGGTTATGATTAATTATTAATGAATTATGATCATGTGAGACACATATGAATGTATTATGATTATTTTTCCAATGGGTCTATAATTATATATCCCTTCAACTCATTGGTTAATGTTGTAAATATAATTACATAATAAGGAATGGAATGGGGATAGAACCTGTGTTAGTAAGGGGATGTATCCACTATGATATTATTGGGAGTGAAAATTGAATAAGAATACAATGGAATAGGGAATGAACCCAAGCCACTATGATAATATTGGTAGTTATCCTTGACTATGGAAATGATTTCATATGATTATAGATATACCATAAACTTATGTCTTATGATCTTCCATGTTCCATGATTCAAGATTATGATCTATTATAAACTGTTTATGGATATTAAAATGTTTAACTCATGTGACAATACCGTTATTCTCATTTCATGTTTAAGTGATCATTGAAATATCCCTTATTGACCCTGACTAAGCATCTAATTTCACCCATTATTATGTTACCCTTATATAGGTTATGAATAAAGGATTTAAGTAGGTTATATATAAGAATAGTACTGTGTAGGAGGATATTTATTGGTGATGTTAAATATCATTCATGAATTTAGATGATTTTGTATCTAGTCTCAAGTTACCCTAAACCTTTATGGTCCTCGGGATATATTTTTAATATATAATGAAACACAATCTATTAAGATGTATTAACCATGTATAAAAAATATGTATCACCATAATTATGAATTTCTATGCCATATAGTATAATATAATTAAAACTAATGGATTCTATTATAACACTTACTAAAATATCTCATATTATATAGAGTGATCTAATCATAACCTAAAATATCCATTATCAATAGATAATACAAAAATTAATTTTCTATTTTTTTATTATTCCTACTATGATATAGAAATTATTTATATTTTATTGATATTCAACCTTGATTTCAAGACTCATAAATCATGTTGATTCAATGATTCCATTTATATGATTTATAGAATTTTATAACACTTATTCAATTTAAGTTATAATTAACTAAACTAATTATTAATATTACCATTAAATTTAAACCTAAAGCCATATCTAAAATATAAAAAATAACATTACTTTCTCACTGATTGAATCCTTCACTACCACCTTCATGACATATTTTGATAAACTTCATTGAGATGTATCCACCAAACTACATCCTTTGAGGTGTATCAAGGGATAGACATGAACACCAAATGATTTTATAGGATTCTCCAAAAATTCAAGATATGATAATATATCTCATATTATAAGGAGGGTGAAATAAAACAGAATCATTTAAATTCAACTAAAGACAAAACTAACCTAGAAATAAATTTTCATGGATGAATCCTCCTTGTATATCTCTTGAAGACACTTCTAAGTATTCATGAATTTACATGGATGTTTGATAACATTCTTTTAATGAACATAAATACAAGATTTCTCATTCCATTTTCCATATATCTCTCTCATAAATTTAATATTATGAAATATAACAATCAAATATAACGTTTTTTAGGTAATCTAGAAAGTTTTATTCAAAATGTAACATAATATTGTAGATATCCATGGGTATAAAAAATTATGAAATAATGTAAAATAATATATTATGCTTCATTACACAACTTTCCTTGTATGAGATACCCACATTCTCATACATCTGATATGGTGCAATACATGAATTACATAATACAAAAATTAAACTTAAAATATCATAATACATAAAATCATAAATAAATAAAATATGCATTATAGACCTCTTATAAGTTTATTGAACCGTTCATAATACTTATTATCTCCTGAGGATATACATTAATTATATGATGGGTTGAATGTATATTAAAATGAATGAAATGGAAATAATGGAATCATAATAAATTTTAGGTACCAAGATATCAAAATATAACGATCGAATAATCATAAGTAATTATATTGAACAGGATTGAGGAATACCCAGAGGTCTGTAAGTAAAGCATCCGATCAGAAGAAAATAATTAGTCATATTACATGAGTTTGAAAAATCACCACTACCAAATCATAAGAAAATTATCATCATCAAAAGAATTAGTGAATCATTTGATACTGGAATGGAATGTGGCATATGAATAATAATGAAACAACATTAATATGTGGTCAAATCTAATATATAAGTTCATAATAATAAAATTATCATGTACCCGCATAACATACATGTTAAAATTATAAATTATTAAAATTTGTAAGAATATAGAATCATGTTCATTAATAAGAAAAAAAAATATCATGAGATATATCACATTATATAAATAATTGGAGATATATATAATTATGGTCCCACCCAACACATCATAAAATTTTCTTAATCAAGCACATTATATAGAAAGGTATATTGGGTTTCATATATATTTCATAAAAAATATTAAAATAAATAAACTCTGAGGTTTATATAATAATAAGGGAATATATATTTTACATATTAAATATTTTCATAAATTATCAGGGGTCATGGAGGGATGCGGAAATAACTCAAGGTGAATCACTAAGATCATTTGGAAAATAATTTCTATCAAAAAATAATTATAAGTATTACAAGAATAATCTCAATGATCTAGAATAATTCATATACAAAAAACATAGTGGTGAATTTGATAAATGAATTTAGAATATATTTTAATGAATCATGTTGAAATTTTTTAAAAATGTGATCAATACAAAATGAAAGAGTTGGGTTTTAGATTCTACATATGAACATGGTAACAAAAGAAAAAAATCATTTCATGGGAGAATATATGGTGTAAATGTAAATATATATAATTGTATTAAAATTTTATAAATATAATTTTAAATATATTTATTAAATCATATAAAATATATTAAATAAATAATTAGATACATAACCCAAATAGAAAATATTAAGATAAGAAACCCCTTACCTTATGTCTCATTTTATTTCTTCTCCTTTTCAATTATTATAAAATAATAATATGTTCATTAAAACATGAAAACCTATGTGAATTATATTAATTTATTTCATTCTTTATCAATTATAATAATTTTATTTTATTTATTGATTATCATTATAAAAAGTAATTTTTTTGTATGCTATGTATTTTTTGAATTATCTCATTTTTATTTTTGGTTTATGATTTTAATTCATATTTAATTATCCAATAAAAAATAATTATATAATTTATAAATAAATAAATAAATATTTTAATATAATATATAATCTATGCTTATCATAAATGTAGGTGGTGGTTTCATTAGAAACATCCATATGGGTGGGTGAAATAGGTCATTGACTAGACATGTCAATAGTGGGAGAGACAAAGCTGATATATATATATATATATATATATATATATAATGGAGATAGATATCATTAAAATTATTCTAATATACTGATTTAATTTATTTAAAATAGATAGTATGAAATTAAGATGAGTAAATTAAAAAATATAAGTGGAAAAGTGCAATGAAAGAAAAGGGAAATGTCACTTTAGTTATAATGTCAATAATTTTGAGAATACAATAACTCTTTGAAGGATTTAGTACTTCACTAAATAACCAAAATAGAATAATAGTGGTCGGGAAAATATGATAAGAATGTGAGTGAATGAAATGGTTTCAAGAGGTGCTTATTTATAGAAAATTGAGGTGAATATTTTTTATTTTTAAAATATTTTTTTTTTGAATTCAATGTTACGGAAAATTTATTTTCAAAGGTATGTTGATAGTTTTTTCTAATGGTTAACTACATTATGAAAATTTTTGTTTACATAATGATATTTCAAAATATAATTCCCATTATATATATTAATTTTACCAAAAAATGAATCTTTACTAAATAAAAATTCATGATTAAAGGTTAAAACGTTATTTTTAAACAGTAACATTTGTTTTTTATTTTTTAAAAATAAATTTAATACTTACAAAACAATATAAAAATTACAAAAAAACATTTTTGTTCATGAAATAATAATTATATTTTATAAAAATTTTATTACATTATAACGAAGTAAAAAATTTATAGAAAATAAACAACTATATTTTCAGTATTCATTGAAAAATAAGTCATTTATAAAAATTTACAAATATTAAACCAATGAAATTTTTACATATTTATTCCAAAAATAAAATGAATTTTTCAAAATCGTTTTCATACTAATTTAAATATAATTTTAAATCAAGACAATTAATTTTACAAAATACATTATAATACACATTATCAAAAATTATATATATAATTTCATGGAGTTTATAAGTTGACTAATTATTTTTGGTAATCATGATATTTATATTAATTTAATTTATTAATGGAAAATATTATTTACTTTCCATTTCACTGTTTTTTATTTATGTTACAATTTTTGGAGTCAAAATATTATTTCTTATGGACACGTAACTATTCTAATGATCATATTATTATTATTCCAATAGTCATATTGGTTTTTTATTCCTATATGTTACTATAAATTCATTTATAAATCATTCATATCAACTCCACTCAAGATAATGTATTTATTTTTTTCTAAATTATTGATAAAATTTCTAATGTTTTTTTATTTTTAAAATATTTTTATGAGTTTGATATTTCCAAGAGATTAAATTGATCATCATTTGCTTATTATAGTAATTTTTTTATTATTTCATTTTACTATATTAAATAATCTAAGGTATATTTGTTAATTAGTTTAAATTTCCTTAATTATTAAAATAATGTGTTCTTTGTTTTTATTATGTGTTGTTTGGTTTTATCATATGTTTCTTGTGCCTTATAATATACTATATTCAAATATATGAAACATGTTTATTAAAAAAGAAAATATTGTATATATTATTATATGTTATAACATCAATTTAATGTTTTATAATGAATTCAAATATAGATCATTTCATTATTTATTCTATGTAATTTTTTATATATAATTTTATGCTTCAATTAATATTTTATAAGTAATCAAATATTAAATCATATATAAAATAGAATTGATGGATAAATAGTAATATAATATACATGATTATATCCTCAACATAAAAATTAAATTATTGTATTTTGATTCTATAGATATATTTTGAAAATATACATAATTAAAAAAAATTATCTTAAAAAATTATTAGGTAACATTCTATCTAGATCCCTAAATAAATTTCCCTCTCATAAGTTTTCTCACTAGTAAACAATTATTCATGTTTATATTATGATTTTTATTTGTAATAATTACACTAAAGTGGTTATTAGTTCATGATATGACACCACATTAATTGTATTGAAATTATTACACTCTTTATTTATACGTTATATTCATAAACTAGTTCTCCAGATCCAAATGTTATCTACCTAAATATTTATACACAAATGTGTTGATATCCAAATTCCAAAAAATAAATGAGCTCTTCTATAATTCCAAATAATATTACCATATACCCTCAATTCTAAATTTAGTGTAAAACCTATATATATTCTTAGACAGATTGTAATTTTAATTACAAAAAACAAATCCCAAAATCACATATTTATTGTCTTTAAGTAATAGGAACTAATACAACATCATCCATAATGAAAACATTAATACTAACATAATGTATTCAACATAAACCTCATATAAGATGACTAAACCCTTCCCAATATTCATAATATTTGATTGGATCCTTTCCAACTAACATCGTTATATTTTTAAAAGTATAGAATTATTATATCATTTCTTATAACAATAGTGAAAAAATTAATTTAATGTCTATAATTTAATTTTTTTTATTTCTATTCATGTTTGATATGTTTATTTTTAATTGTTTTTGGTGGAAAACCCCATATTTTTTTAGTTAGGTAATAGCTCATATGAAAATAATTCATATTGTATTATGATACATATCCAATAAATGATCCCTATGTTATTTCATTATTATCATTAAAAAATAGTGATATGATTTCTGAAAAGTTATACAATCATCCTTACAAAGATTAATTTTTTACAAAGGATTCATGCTTACACAAAATCATGATTATGCAGAAATCTATTATACCATAGTATAAGTCACATATACTTTGGATTAATGACACATATTTTTAAACATATATAGGTTTAATGACTATACCTTTAATAGTATACCAAAATGGGATAAAACATACATTTCATATAGAATACCACACAAATTCTTTATATAATAAGTCATATGAAAAAACAGAATGTCTTAAATAAAAAAATATAATGACTCATATGAAAAAAAAATATTTTATAAATAAAAAAAATATGTTATTTTTTAAAAAAAAATTAATTTCATGTCTAATTTTGGTAACAATTATAATTTTTTTATTTTTCTATATTTACATATTATTTATTATAAGTATATTGAAAATAAATTTGATATAGTTCACATAGAATCAACATTAAACCATAAAGGATGAATATAGAATAAATATTCATGTTTTAAATTTACTACAAGAGGTTCAAAATATAAATTTCATTTAAATATGATGATTTTGATTCATGTGTTTTATGGTATTTTCAGAGGTAATATTATATTTGTTATTATTTTAATATTTTCTAGTGTATTGAATGATTTATACTTAAAAAAATTTATTTATTTAGTAGTTTTTAGTATTATAGAAAATTGAATTAATATACAACTCTCAAGTTTTATATTGTTATTAAGAGGAAGAATTATGTCCATTTGATAAAAGATTAATCAAAAAGGATATGCATGTAAATATATTTTATGAAATTGTATATATAGTAACTCTAGAGAAATATTTTGATAAAAATAAATAGATAAATCTTCTCAAACATCAAATACAATACACATAAACATGAAAAACCTATTATATAATCATTGTTTTATCCCCCCCACCACTTACAAACTAAATGGTATAGGTTGTACATCCAACTGATGAAAAGGAAGGATAGGGGCTATGCCTCCATATGAGAAAAAAATTATTGTTGGGTTGTTAATCCAAGTGTGAAAAAGATACATTTTAAGATTTTTCAATATCCCTCAAAAGGGATATACCATTTAGTGAGTGGAATACTCTCACATTAAAAGGTTGATATATAGATGTGTGGTAACTTTTTATGGAATACTTTAAATATTCTTCTATTGATAATTTCATTATCCCTTAAAAAGAATATTAAATTTTATAATGTTATTTCATATATTTAAAATTAGATTATAATTTAAATCCACCCCTATTGTTCATTTGGTCATCTCGTCTGCTAGGATAAATGATTGGCATCGGAGCATGTATAGATAAATGATATGATTCCTTTGTTGTTATGTTTTCCAAAAACCAAAAAGATAGTATTGGGTCCTGGGATAATTAATGATTATGTTTATTAGATCTATTTTTTTATTATTTATAAAAATATCATGGAATTAATTTTATAAGTAAAATATAACATGAGATTAAAGGAATAAGGTTTAATGTTGGTTATGATCCATGTAGACCAATAGTTTTTTGATAGTCGTTACTATGGGTATTTATGAATTTTTGAGTGGATGAATATCTGAATTAGTGAGGTGGAAACCAATGTATAACCATTATAAATACTTATAAACTCCTTGAGTATGATCTTTATATTATTAATAATGTTGATGATTTTATATATATATAAAATTATAAGATCATAAACTCTATTTAATATGTTATAAATATAAATGGATTCAGTCATATTTTACCACATAATAAAACATATAAAATTTGGTGAATATTGAAAACTACACTTATGGCTCATTTAAATTGATTTGAACTATGATTAGTACACCAATAGAAAAATTATATAAACTGAGATGGGTGATAATGAAAATATAAATAAAATGTTTCATTGGTTCACTATAACATTAAATTTAATGAATGATTTATGAGAAGCACTATTTAATACATCTTTGTTTGAATAAGTTTTACTATCTCTTCCTATGAAATATAATGTAAAGATAATTGTTTTTTAAGATAGTATGAATTTCATAGAATATTAAGAATATGACCTTGTCATTTCTTTATTGAAATATGGGTTATAAATGAACTATGTTTATAAATAAAAATCTTTAAAAAATGAGTTTAAATAGAATAACAAAAATTAAGTTTTCTTGTTACTCATAACATTATGAGTTCTTGGGAAATTAAAGTGATAATGAATGTTATGTTTTGAAAAGAGTATTATAAAGAAAGAATTGATATTCACAATGTAAACCATGGAACTAGACAAAATATGATCATAGATAAAACCATAAATTTAATGTTATTTATATTTAATTTCCAAAACTAAGCACATATTAATACCAAATAAAAGGTAATATTAAGACCAAATGTCCTAGGATGATGAAATAGATAAATAAGAATATTATTAAATAAACACAAAAAACACTCTTGGTATCTACTTGATGTTTAACTATCGATTCCAAATCGACTGAAGAATGTAGTTTTGATAATGAATTAGAAATTTTGAGTTATGTGGGTTCTTTAAATCAGTCATGGGATTATAAAAATGATTAATGAAATTCATATTTTTAATAACATTTATTTGATGATTTATATATCAAAATTCCAAAACAAAAAATTATGTTTTTAGTAATCCAAATCTATATAGAAAACTCCAAAGTAAGTATAAGGGACGTATAGTGGTAAAAAATATTAGTCCTGATGAAAATGAAAAGTCAAGTAATTCTACCATGAGAAGTAATGATAAAATATATACTGATTCTGAAATAATTTTTAGAAGAAATATTAAACTAAAAGATTATATTTATAAGAAAAATTTGGATGAGAAAATTATGTTTAAATATATTTTATGTAAAAATTAGAATCTCATAGATAAATAAAAAAATTACATTAAAATATTTCATTATTTGTTATTAGAAGGGAAAATGATGTTAAAATGAAAATAATTAGTAAAATAAAAAATAATAACAATATTTTTGGGTCATGATAATAAATTTCATTAAATTTATAATAAAGTTTTATATAATTTTCTAAAGGAATATCATTAATTTTAACTTGTTTTAGATGTTTTATGAATTAAAATTATGAAAGTAAATGTTCATTGAGATTCCCAAAATCTATTGGAATAACTAAATATTTTATTTTTAAATACTTATATTCAAGATCACCAATGAATAAATTATTAAAAATATTAAGGGATATTATGAATTTTATTTTAGACCTAATATAACAAAATTTTTCATGAGTACAAAAATTTATTTAAAATTTTATTGTATAATAAATTTTTTATAGATTTTTTAGAATATAAACATGGTATATGGATAGTGGATGTTCCCATTACATGAAAGGGTGTGCATAAAATTTTCAATCAATAAAAAAAATTGGAGGAGGTAATGTTTAATTTTTTTATTATTCCAATGTTAAAATTAATGGATTTGGAATTATGGAATTAGAAAATATAATCTCATTTAAAATGTTTTATATGATAAAGGGTTGAATCATAATTTGATTTTTATTTGAAAAATTATATAATTATGGAATGCTTAAAAATTTTACATATGATAAGTAAATTATTTTTAATGGAAAATTTTTCCTATTTAATTAAACCTAATATGATAATTTATATTCTATCAAATATACTAAATAATCTAAAAAATCACATGATTAAATGTTATATTGTAATATAGTATTAAATATCATAAAATGGTTATTCATTTAAATTTTATGGTACTAAAAAAGAATAAAAAATTTGGACATGTATTATAGGTACCCAAGATGAATATGGATAACATGTATTTCTATAAGTCCTGTATAAAGTCTAAACAACTTTTAGATACTTCTAAATGAATAAAAAAAGTTAAAACTATAAAGAATCTATGAAATAGTTTGTAAATGGTATCATTGATGTTATTAAACTTAAGTTATATAACATATAGAAATTTAATTTATTAAAAAAATTCATATTTTTAATTATCATATTCAAATATATTAAAAAGGATAACTTTATTTATTGTTATAAAAATAAGTTACCCATGTAAAAGTATGTCACAAATGTGAATATTGAAATAATTTAAAATGTTTAAAACTAAGTGGTAAAGAAAAAATATTTAAAAAACTTATCAATTATTTATTATATGATTGGATTATCAAATACCAAATTATATATTCATATTTGGAAAATTTATTTCCACATTTCATTGAGAATAAAATTTATTTTATTTAATGTCCTGAATATATAAAATAGTACAAACCCTACTCACATATAAAATGACACCCATATATCCACCTCAAATAAAAATGATCCTTAAATTTTATCTTGAATATATTCCTAAATTATCTCCTTCATAATTGTATTTAATTTTTTGGCAACCTCTAATTCCAATAAGAAGTCTTAAACCACTCATTATCAAGAGGTCCTTTAAGGCTACATTCAAGCTGTAAATGTAAGATACCTCTTCATGATGAATTTTATTATATGTATTCTTCATAAACATCCACTAATATATTATAAATATATTTTATAACATATTTTTAAAAACATTAAAATTATATAAAAGATATTTTATCAACATGACATAGTGTTTCCTTATGTATTCGGTCTTCATAACACAATCCTATTCAGTTACATTTTCCCACAAAAATGAGAAATGTTATACTTTTTATACCGTAAATGATTATGGAGTGTTATAAATATGTATTATTATGTTATATCAATGAAGTTATATGTTTTATTTTTTAGTGGTTATATACATATTTTTATTCAACAATAATATCAATTATTTTTATCAAATCAAGATTTCTAAAAAACATATTCTTTAAGAATTTCAAGAAAATTAGAAAAATAAGCTATATAAAATAGGGATTGGATTCCAAAAAATGATCAAAAATATACTCTACTCCTTTATAAACATTTTGGTGATTATTAATGTAGAAAATAACCTTTGTATCAGAACATGCATGAAAAACTGAAATGTTAACAAAAAAATATCAATTTTAACAATAAATTATTGATCTATGCAATATAAAAAGTTATAAGTGAATGGTGTTTGGTATGATAAATATAAATATTATTTTGATATTTATGTATAATAAATATAAATTATTTACATATGACATTAGTTATTTTCCACCCATGATGATGTTTGAGGTAATGGTTTCTTATCTAATATTTTCTTCTTTGAAACTTGTTTAAATTTATGCACCTAATTTCATTTTTAAAGCGTATTTATATCCACATTAACATGTTATATCATTAATTATTTCATAGTAAATATATTTTAACATCCTTATTATCTTATATTATTCAAGGGCGTTGTCATTTTAAATGTTATAATGGGTTTTATATAAAATTATTTTTTAAAAGTTGAGTTTTATTTTACAAAACACATTCCCTTCCATATCCATAATCATTATATTATATAAAAAATGTTCCTATATACATTTAAATGATGTCTTAAGTTCATTTTCCATTTTTTTTACTTTCATTACAAGGGTTTTAAAAGGATTTTTTTATCATCTTCTATAAAGATCAGCTTTTTTATTTTTTTTACGAAAGTATGAATTTTTTAATGTTTCTATTGTGAATTATTTTTCCAAAAATCCGGACTAAATGGGATAACTATAAATTCTTAGTGTCTATACCTTATACATAATGATTTCTAAAGAATTTCTTGTTTTATTAACAAAAATTAATGATATCTAGAAAAATGGTGAATCTAATAAAATTAACGTGATCCATTTAGTTGATAAAAAAAGTCATCAATATAAGGTATAATAAACTTGATATTGATAGTTATCTTTAAAAGATAAATATAATCAATGAAATTTCACTTTGAACCATAATTTTTTTATAAAAAAATATATATTCACCACATGTTTTTCACTTAGATGAATAAAAATCTTGTAAAGATTATTTTATAGTTTCTTTATCAAATCCTACAACTCATTCAAATACATTCTATATAGATTATTTGAAATAAGTGTATCACTGTGTATGAATTGTACTGAGAAATAAACTTTATGATTTAGTGTAATAATATAAGACTTTTCCTAAAATCCATCATTGGATTCCTACAAAATAGTCATATCTACAATGTTATATTACTCTCTAACCATCTGAGATAAAAACTTATTTCAAAATGACATCAGACCATATATAACGGATAAAGTTTCCCCCAATAATTCATATTTTTCATATCACTAAAATCAAATCATATGATGGATCATAATATCAAATGAAACTTTCCTTCCATGGTAATTGATGTAATATTTTTTTAATTAAATCCAATCAATGCCTAAAGATATCATTAAATTCAACACGTAGGAGTATAATGATATTTTATATCAGAACATTCCCAAAATAATCAACTAGATAAATATGATATAAATGATATTTGATCATAATACCATTATGTTTTTTGACTAATTATTAAACATTTAAACGTTTAGTATATGAATTATCATTCCTATATACATTTCATGATATAATTAGAATTATATAACTAATATAAAATATGGTACTTAAATATTTGAGCATTCATATCACCACCTCAACATCATATTTCATTTTTTAATCCATTTATAAACCCAAAATGGTTATTACTTCCACCAATAATAATTAATCATGATGATAAATCATGATAAATAATTATAAGTATGTATAGATAATTAAACCTTCTTTTTAAAATCATAAACATTGGGTTTAAAAAAGGTAAATGATTTTCATTATCCATTAAATCCCTTCATGATTGTATAAAAATAAAATGTTGTTTTAGTTAAGAATATCCCTCGGGAGTATCAAACAGGTTGTGTTGTAATATCACACACACCATTCACTAGATTGATGACCAATATATACTCAAACAACACTTTTTTGGGTTATTAATAGTAGATTCATCTATTTCAAAACCATGTCCACCTATAATATCCAATAATATATCTTTTTCTAGGAACAAACTAATATATTTACATTAATATAGGCCATTATCCTATATATAAGATTATCATACTAGTTCTCACTAATGAATTATTATTCTAGTTTACAAATATAACAAAACATTCCATAGATATAGACTATATTGAGTCATCCTCTTTATATATAGATATTACATATTAATTGATAAATATGCATTATATAAAATATAAATCTGCACAATAACCATATTAGTTTACCATCATTGTATTGAATAATGCATAAATAACTGGTTCTCAAGGGATCTAAAAATCGCCTAATTATTTCCTCAAAACTATCAAACTTTTTATAAATATCATAATTAATACATTTATTCATAACATGGGGAAAGAAAATATAATGATAGATGATTTCAAATTCTTAGTAGGGGTATGAAAGGGAAAAATAAATGATAACATATAAATAAAATTAGATTATGGGTATGACAACATGATATTAACAATTTAAAATCATAACTATTATATCACATATCATAATAAAAAATCATGGAATAAATCTTAGATGCATAGAATACAATAATCATAAGGGAATTAAAGAGTATAAACCATAAAAATATTAATTTTAATTGGCTCATGTCAAAAAATATTTGAATAAATTGTTGAATAATCATAATCATAGAAATATTATGTCAATGATATAGGCCATGAGATTCATAAAATGTTAGGATTGATAAAAACACCTGCAGACCTATTTTGGGATTGGGATAACCTAATATATACCATCTTTTTTTGGGCTTGGTATAACCACCCTTATACCGTCTTGTTTTAGTATTGGGAAAACCTATCATGTAATATTTGATCCCATATAATACTACTATTTACCAAATTCAATGTAGGGATATATAATTCAGGTCCTACCCATCTAAAAATCACAAATCAATTTCAAATGTATTCCATAAGATCATAAAAACATTCATCCTGACTTAACACATGGAAAATAAAATGGGTTTCATCAATAGTTAATCATCATTACCATAAGTCATCCATAAAATTAATTAATATGGTATCATAGACCATATCCCTTTAAAGTAGTAAGTAAAATCCAGGGATGTTATCATAGATGGAAATTTCTACTAATGGATCACTTTAATTTGTTTTAGGAAAAACCCTTTTAATTATTATAAAAATTATTAAAATATAAAAATTACCAACATATAAATGATAAATATTTCTATGAATATAATAAAGGAATATTGTAAAGAGATATTCAAAGAATTTAGTATTCATTACAGTAGGAAATTCCATTCAACTCATGTACAGTAAAAAAAATATTCATTTCACATTTTTAGTAAAAAGTCAAAAGTACATCATTTAGAAAAAAATAGATTAATATTAACACATTTTTAAAAAAATTTAAATCAAGATTAAAAATGGTGTTAAATAGTCATAAGAAAATATAAAACAATCATGAATTTTTCTTTTAAAACATAGACATTGATAATAAAATATTTTCAACCAAAGAGAAAATAAAGTAAGATTTCCTTAAATGAATTAATTATTTATATTTAGTACGTAAACTGAGAAAAATGAAAGGAAAACATTTATTCCCAACAAATAACCATTTTAGAATAAAATTATTGAGTTTCTTGGAAAATAGATCATAAATTTTCATCATAAAAAAATTAAACAAGAATAATACAGAAAAACAATTATATTGTAATGTAAATCCGTTACTACTTTGGTAATATTTATATCAAAACCAAATCAAATAGATTCTATTATATGGGTTTTTATATCGTGATAATTTTCAATAAATCATCATTAAATACTTTAATGGTTAGTATATACACCAAATAATAGAAACAAGTGGTAAATATTAAAAAATTATCACATAAATTAATACGAGATAATCAACTGTTACCTCGAGTTTGACTTAATTAAAATTATTTATGTCCTCCTATATAATAAATTTAAATTTATTATTATTTTATAACATATTCATGGAAAGAAATATAATATCAAGTATTATCCATTTTTGATATTTTAACAACCATTTTTTAATAATATTTTATTAAAATATTCATTTTAGGTGTTAATTATTTCATTTTTCAAGAGAATTTTGGTTTAGTAGTTCTGATACATGAAATTTAATCATGGTAAAGTATTATATATAATGATAATCATGATATAAATATCATATATATTCATGGAGATGGTAGTTTCTTCATACAGATGAATAATGTTTTTACTTTTAGATGAACATAGTGAAAGAGAGGCAAATAATAATTCACATATCTAGAGTAATTATTATATCATACATATGATAAATATTCATTAAGTATATCCTTATTAATATACAAGTAAAATTATAATGAAAAAATAAAATCGCATTATAGAGGTTTTACCCCACATGCTCCCATGAAAAAATTTATCAGTTTATAATGGATTTAAAGGTTAGAATGTCAGCAATTAACCAACTAGAGTAACCACCAAAATATACTAACCTAAAATGATTCACCCCATACCTAAGGGTCATTACTTGTCTCCACAAGCTAATAACTAGATCCCAGGCATCATACAAGAAACTAGAGAGAATTGTTTCACTTAATATGATACAAGATACATGGGAAATATATATAATAGTAAGAAATAGAATATGAAACAAATAGAAAGATATATTCCCAAACCAAAGATAATGATGGTATGGATACACCATGAAATCTTGATCAATCAAAAATATCATGTCCAACTATAACGAAAAACTAAAATAAGAACCAACTTATCCCTGTGATGATTTGGGAAACATCCCATCATCTCACCATAAGTTACACGTACCTAACTGATGTAAACCTCTCCAACTCACTCTGGAACCTTTCATTTTCCTACATCAAAATATAATATCATGTATATACACCACTAATGTTGTATTCAAGGTGTCATCAAAATAGCCTCAGTTGGATCTCATCCAGGTTTTCCATATCAAGTCTCAATACAACAATCTATATATGATCAATTACTAGAAAAACATGTCATGATAACCAATGAACTAGTTTTATATCGTTTAATGTAAAAAATGAACTTTTTTCCATATATCTAAAACAATTCATGTGAAATAGTTTCAAATAATAATTTATATTACATTTATAAATAATGTATATCAAATAAAAAATTTTATAAATCTAATACAATACACATCCAATGAATAATATAAAAACACACCAAGGATAACACATGATCACATTATCTTGGTAACTCATAAAATAATCATGAGTGGTGCACATTAATAGTCTCTAGGAACAAAAAATCATGGACTAGTAAATAGAGGAATATCCCAGAAAGTGAACACTCCTACAATGTCAACTCACATCCTAGATCCAAATGTATATCACTATATAAATGGTTAGAAACCCCATAATGTGAATGCCCATACAATAAAATATGTAATGTGCCATAATAAAACACCTTACACCTATGTTCCCATGACTCCAATGTGCCACATTTTAAATCATTTCAAAATAGTTTACATATTTCATTGTACAACTTCAAACACCCTTTTATATCCAGCAAAACTTCTCTAAAAAATTATTTTAGAATCTATTTCATAATGCTTTTAAAATATTCTTTCTTTTACCAAACCTAGTAGAAACCCATATATTCTCAAAAATATGTTTACACTAACAAAAATATCCAAAATCATGCCAATTATTTATAAAATAATTAAATTAAGTAAAATTAATGAATAATTAACAAAAAAACTCTAGAGAGGAAACGAAATACATCAACCTCAATATCGCACCCAAATCAATGGGATCATGACACCAGAAAGAATTCATAAAAACAAACTAAATCCATATAATTGATTCCCAAAACATTTTAGAAAATTTATATATGAAACAATATATTTATAGGATAGATCCCAAAATATATCCAGAAAAACATGTGGCACAACATAAAAACACAAAGAATATACTCCAAAAGATGATATCAAAATAGATCTTAATATAATTAAAGAAAGATCATTATATTCTTTATAGATTAATAATGGTAACCTAAGTCCATAACAACAACCAAGATCACTGATGAAAAATATATTCTTACCATGATAGTAGTAATACATCCAAACCTAAGATTGAGTTCTAAACATAGTGATTTATAAGTGAAGGAGACACAAAAAAATAACTTGGAAGATCCAATGGATTATGTCGTGGAAGAAAAACCAAAAATAAATAAGTCATATGAGTGGAAAATAAAACCTACTATGTTGAACATATAGACATAAAAAATTACAAATATATGATATAAATCACCCATAATGTGAGTATGATAAAAAACTTCAACTCATGTTAATTTTATCTCAATATAACATTTTATAAAGTAAAAGCTATATTTACATTATAAATAGTTTACAACCTAATATGGTTTTTTCCTATGCCTCAAATCATATTTACACCATAATTTATAGTCTTATGAAAAAATTCCATGGGAGCATCACCCATCCTGGGGTTTGTATAAAAAAACGCAAAAACAATTATTGATACCCTCTGAACCCAATAACACACTCAAAAACACAAAAACTAGAATACCTTTTAACTAGGATTTTACAATCTCCCCACCATATTACTTTCCATCCCTAATAAATCACATGGAAGAAGGGTTCATTGATAATAGGTGAGGCCACTACTCCATCGTCAATGATTCCCACTCACAATACTCATCAAAATCCAATCCATGTAACCACAACATGCTGAATAATATAATATATTATCCATGAAATACTCTGACATGAGATTCAATGACTTCCCCTGGTTTTACCACAATAGTAATATCTGGCTCCAAATAAGTCTCTCCATAACTAAAAATTTGGTTGAGATTAGTATGGTATTTTATGAGGTGTGATATATAGAAAACATCATGTATACATGTAAACTAATCCATAAATTATATCAACTAAAAGACTATCCCAAACCACACAATGAAATCAAACGGGCCAACATATCTCAATTCTGACTTCCCATATTTTCCTAGTCTATAGTAACCTAACTGAGGATAAATTTTTAATAAAACCCACTGATTAATATAAAAATCAGAAGGAATACATTTATGATCCACATAAAACTTTTCTTGATGATACTCTATGTCCAATAACCAATTTATATAGCAGTTCCATGATAACACCTCCTTAATGAGATTCTATTCCATGAGAGATTCCTTACCCACCTTTACCCAAAAAAATGTGACATGCACATGTGACCATAAAAAACATTGATGGGAATAATTATAACTAATTAATGTTATGTGTTTTTATAAGAAAACTAAACCTATTATAGATATCCAACACATGATCCAGAAAAACTCAAAAAGAAATAGTGGAGTTTATCCTTTATGATATGAATAGTCTTTTCCATCTAACAATATGTATGTGGATGGTAAACTGTGTTGAACATTTCCTGAGTCCTCATCTCCTTGTGGATACTCTTCTAGAACCTTGATGTATACCTATAATCCTTATCTAAAATAATTGAAGTGGGAACCCCATGAAACCCCAAAATCTCATATAGGTATACCTTAACCATATTTTCAAATTTATTGGTGTCATAGAACAGAATAAAATGATCCAATTTCATCATCAATCAACCACCACCTAGATATTATTATTCAATTAAGTAGTCTATTGAAATCAAATAATTATTTCCCTAAACACCTCATCTCATTTATAAACCATAACCAAAATATTTTGGATGGAACTAGAAGGATTCAAGTGATCTAAATTTATCTAATTACTATTTTTACAATAGTATATATAATTAACAATGTCCTAAATCAAAAGCAAGGAACAAAAAACCCATATAATATCAAAATACATATTCTGAAGACCCATATGAATAACCCATGAATATCTATTATAGAAAAAAACAAAATTACTCATACATTCTGTGATGAAAAATTGATTTCCATATCATAGAATACCCTCAAAAGGGATAAACTAACAAGAAATATTCTCCCCAATATAAAAGGTTTCAATAATTTTTTTGGACTCATCATCTTATAGATGAATCCACAAATTATATTCTTTAATGGAATATGAAAACTGAACTCTAATCATAACCATAATTGAATAATCCCCTTGTGCATCTAGATAAAATTCAAGGATGATCCCCATTAGGATATAGGCTTCATTCGATTTCAAAAATCCATCTGGGGTACCTTTCCTACTGAGAGAGTCTGCAATTACATTCCCTTTATCATGGGTATAGTTCGTATTGAAATAAATCATTTTACTAGTTTCCACCCACTGCGACTGTCTAAGATATATGTTATTATATGAAAAAATATAACTTAGACTTCTATGATCATAAAAAACCATGAACCTATCCCAAAAAATATAGTGAACCCAACACATTAGGGAATGCATAAATGTACCATGATCCAAATCATGAGTTGGGTAATTATCCTCATGTGGTCAAGGATAATGAGTGGAAAAATCCACAATGTGATCATCCAGTATAAACACACAACCCAACAAACACTATAAAAATTAAAGTACACAATATACCCTTTACCAAGCTTAGGTAAGATCAAAAGAGTATTTGGCATCAGAAGACATATCAAATCACTTAAATAGTACATTCATTTGGCATCCAATATGAACTTCACCTCCTTCTTGGTAATAGTAGTTAAGGGTGTTACCTAAATAAAGAAATAATTGAAAATATATGACAGTATCCCACCATCAGAAGTATTATCCATATATAAAAGATGTTTTGTGTCCCTTACCATGACAAGATAGCAAGGAAATTATCATGATTGACTAAAATCCCAAATTTAGGAAACAATTTCCTCCTGAAATTCACATCTTAGATCCATAAATTTGATTTCACAATATTCTAATAATTATGGTGAAACGAATAGTTTTTCAAAACTAGATTTATATTTTAGTTGTCCTCGTGATTGGATCGTAAGTAAAATAAGAAATTTTCTAAAAATACAATAACAAAATTTTCATGATACTAATGGGATAATTAGTTCATCAAATCCATAAAAATTGAAAGATTTTAATTATTCCAGAATTCAACACAGGATATTCAAAGTGTCCATTCCTTATACTCAAAGTAGTCTCCATAATATCTTACACCAAGATAATGAGATAATTATAACCCCACCAAAAATCAATCTTCAAAAATAACTTCACCCTCATTAACCGATCAACCAAGACATCCACAT
The DNA here is from genome assembly GCA_963277665.1 of Viscum album. Taxonomy (NCBI): domain Eukaryota; kingdom Viridiplantae; phylum Streptophyta; class Magnoliopsida; order Santalales; family Viscaceae; genus Viscum; species Viscum album. The sequence goes on from OY728141.1 coordinate 211,234,197, forward strand.
ATATAAAAGGGTATGTGTTCATAAATTATACCCAGTTCAACTTCACATAATGCCAGCGCAATAGAATTGAACCATCTATATTCTTGGAAAATAGAACATGGGCTTCCCATATAGAAACACTAGGGTGAAAAAACCATTCTATGTAAAACCATACAATTAGTTCTTGAGCCCTTTAATCTAATAAGGTTATATAAAATAATAGGGTATCAAGATCATATGTGTATCTAGCACCATATCAATTATAAACTCCACCCACACTCTGGAGAAATACTGTAATACTCATCTAGGAAGACATAATGGTATTACCTAACAACCAAGGGAATATCTCCAATAGAATAAATTTCAATAATATCAAATAGAAATAAATCTAAAAGACTCATATACTCTATGTGGGAATCTCATGCATGCCGATACCTTGGATCCCAATCATCTTAAAACATCATATCTCTCCCATAAAAGGTAATTCATAGAACCCACTAACGGTAAAAATAAGTATATTCATGGTGAGCAGTAATCCAATCCATTTTGATTCTGATTTCAAATAGATCCAAATCAAGAATGAGTAAATCCCATACTAAATCTACATTAGTTATCAAAACAAAACAATATGGACATCAAAACCCCTACTCGATCCACTTTCAATGATGTGTTTTCAGCACTATAATAAGGACATTTTCTCTATTTTATTTTTAAGAATATCAATATAATGTGATGATATTAATGTATATGAGGCACTTATATCGTATAAATCAGTTTATATAGAGTATGTAACAAAATTGGTACCTTTCACTACCACTAGGGTTGCATCAACATCCTTTAGAAACTCACTAGATGCATTAAGGTGCTTCACTCTTGAGTTCTATGACTACAGACATGTTGAATTTTAATCAAATGAATACTCTACAATGGAAATTATAACAAATAACCCATCACTTTAATGAGTCATATACTTATCATGGGAACAATATCTAGAAATCCTTGATGAATAAATGTATTTATGATCTTATGAAGTCCAAGACACGTACGTCTAGTGTTACCTACCTCTTCACACTAATATAAAGCTAGTGGCACAATTCTAGATTATACTAATGGTGAGGAGTAATCATGAATCTATGAACCACTTACACCATTAATGTGTTTATCTATATACTTCATCTTATTTCCAAAAAAAATTATAAAAACTACCATTGGGTGGAAGATATTGGGTAGAGTAACCAATGATAAAAATCATATTCATCCATTTAATCATAAATATTTATAATTTCTCTTTTTAGGTATAAATATTTATCATATAACCCTATGATTTAATTTATAGTCACAAGTATTGTAGGTATTTATAATCATTCAACTAGTCAATCATCACCACCTCATGGGAAATATGAACTGGCTCTACAAACTGATTGGTGTACTCTAACACAATGAACTCTCCATACTATAATGATAGGAACTCCATGTATTTATCTATAATCAGTGACTCTAGGAATAATATATGAAATAATAGTGTTTTAAAACCCTTATAATCCTATAACACTTGCAATATTTCCAGTTTCATAAAATATCACCACCTTATGTTGGGATCCTCGAGCCTAAATGTCACACACTTCACCTAAATATCCTTAAGTGAATATAGGAAGTCGAAGACTTCATAAATCATATACATCTAGTCCTATACCTCATGATATTCATTTTTATCATTAAATGAAGAGATATTCTCACATATAAACTCTTTGGATTAGTTCTTATCTTCTTATACTCTTGGATGAACCTCAACAACTGGGATCTGATATCATGGTTCTGTATAGTCCACAACATGAATTTATTGCATGATAGCCTCTATATGATTCTTATACATTTGTGGATTCCCTTGAGAATATTTTTTTATAATTCCTTTATAACCCTTGTAATACATCTCATAGACATATTTATACTTGATGAAACAGAATAAATGAATATAAAACAAGATAATATTTATTTAAATAAGGGAATCACCACTAATAATGGAGATTTAAATGAAGAACTCAAAACATGAGACAAGTGTCAAAAAAACCAATGTTTCATGAGGCTCGTCACTATAATAGTTGGATGGGAACTCACTATAACCTATATCTCATGTCAAAAAAATCTTTTCTGTCATCTACCAAATGTACCAAAACAAGAATTCATGAGGATAAACCACCTTTGATACAAATTTAAAATGAACTTAATATGGCTCCCCTTTTAAAATATTATTTATAATGATTCTCCACATTGTCTATCACACACGGTTTTTTTTTCTTTTCTGTAATTGTATTGACCCGGCCCATTAGAAATACCGATCCTTTTCATGGGTATTTGATGAGATAAATCTTGAGTTTTGAAGTTTCATATATGTATAACCACCCTAATTTGGGATCCTAATTGTTTGTTTAGTAGTTTTTGAAGAAAAGGGTGGTTACATCATGATTTGGGCCAACCGTGAGCCCATTCCCAGTTTTAAAAACCGAATTTGTTTCTTTTATAACTCTTTTGTTTTTCATCCTTTTTCACCCATTAAACTTCCCACTTGTCCTATACTGATATATTAAAACTTATTTATCATTTTGGACCCATTATAAATTCATAGGCCGGATGATTTTGGGATACTCATTTAGGTATTGGGCCATCCCATGGGCCCATTTCAAAAAAACCAATGTTTCATGAGGCTCGTCACTATAATAGATTTTACCTCTTTGGAGCTCATGTGGGTCTCGAATTAGGGAGAAATTCTCAGGAAACCTCAAATCGCCCAGAATTTCCAAGGTAACTTTTATCATTCATAAATCAATCAATTCATACTACTTTAGCCACCAATATTCTTTCCCTGGTTCGTCCAGACCTTAGGAGTCTCTTCAAAAAATTTCACGCCATTCCCTTTTCTCTAGGGCTTCAGATCTAATAGAAGATGAAGAGTTTTCTAGGATGAAAGGTGAGATTCCTTCTCCTTTCTTCTTCCTCTTCCCCATCCTTTCATTATTTCTTGGTTTTATATTGTACCCTAGTCTTGATCGACCTAGGGTTTTGTTATACCATGTTTTTTATGGGTTTTCTGTTTGTTTAGGTCTGATCTTTATAGTTTTATGGTTTATAAACCCGCGACGGGTGATTTCGGGTGTGCGTTTCAATTACGCCAAAGATTTGAGGTAGGATACCCCTTGAACATGACTTTATTATTTAAGTTTCATCATTTTATTATATTTAACACCAGATATATATGTTTATTATTTTTTTTCATCCTTTGGAAAATTTTATTGGTGTTCAAAGTGGTTTTTTAATCATTGGTTTGTGAACGGTAGTGTTGTTTTGTCATGAAAGTTCTCAACAAGTGTTTGTTTAAATGTTCCGTTATCTTTTGAAAATATTTTGTGAGGATTATAATCTGGTATATGGTATTTTTAACATGTTACAGTAGCTTTAATTAAAATATGGCTTTCAATTGGTGTTTTATTCCTTTTCATGTACTTAAAATAAATTGTTTTGTTTAAAAAGGGCATGTCATGTGTTCGGTAAATTGCCCGGTTGGCTTTTATGTGTGATGTGTGATTTAAAAGTTATTTGTCTGGATTTATAAAGTAATTGGAATAATGATAAATGGTATTTTTGGGTACTTATATGAACTTCCTATTTGTATTTGTTTTTACAATCAAGTGGGTTTTGATTTACAACATATTTTGGCCTGAGTTGCCCAAAAATGGACTGTTTCACATCTTTATGAAAATGGTTGTGTTTTGAATATGTAACCTGAGTATTATAAGAGATTTATGAATGTGGTTTTCTACTGTAAATTGTGTTTATACAGATCCTTAATAGAATTAAAATTCATACCTTCGTCAAAGGATAGTTTTGAGAAAATAATTAAAGGCCCGTTTGGCATTTCCTAGAAATGAAGGAGTGTTTTACTTGTATATAACAATTTGTGCGATTGGGATTGTTTTATGGTCCATTAAATGATTTTATTAAATGTTTATTGGGCTGAAAAATATGATTTGGTTTGGTTATGATGTGTTTTTATAATTTAAAGAGTGTTTTTGAAAGAGTTTTATGTGCAAAGCCTCAATACACTTCATGAAATTGTTTTACCGAAATATTTAGCGGTTTGTTGATTAGTTTAAGAAATGTGAAGAATGATTATGGGCTGTTTGTGTTTTTATGGTTTTGGAATGGAATGGGAATGTGAAATGTGTATTTTATAATATGTGTATATTTATTGATCACTAAAGGGAATCTCGGGTATCTAGGTGGGCGGATGTGTACTAGTATGCTAGTGATTCTGTGGGGGTTGGCCCATGTTTCACGTAGCAAGTTTGACGATGACAACACTATCTAAACTATGATGATGATGATGATTGGGGACCACTAGGTTATGGGTATGTTCTCTACTAGTGGCTCGTGCATGAGAACGGATATTTATTATGGTTACTTTCACCGAGATACGAGGTACCTGGGGCTCACAACTAACTAGTGCCTAGGGGTATTCCTGTGACTAGTGCTCATTGGCTATTTTGTACTCACCATCGGAATACGGTGTGTTTGGTTGGTAAATTTAGTAGTATGTGTTATTTATTTGAATGTTAAAATTCTTTAAAGAATCCCTCTTGAAAATTATTTTCATTTTGAAGTTTCACCTCTTTGAAAATAGTTGTTACTTGCATTTTTGTTTATTAAACATGCATGTTTTTGTCTGATAATTATTATAGCATGGAACCTCATTTGAAACCCATACTTTCAAATATTTAATTTAAGACTATAAATTGATGTTTCTTTTATTTTAAATTAATGTGCATTGGGAATAGAATATCGGGCTAACCTACTGAGTTTTATTACTCACGCCTATAGTTTTCTTCTTTTTTTAGCCCTTGTACAGGTTTCATCTTTAGTTCGATCACCTTGGAAGACTTTTTTATCATTGTGTTGGAGAGTGACCAGAAGTGTCACATGGAGTTTTTTTTATCGGGATTGTTCAGTTGAGTTGTTGGTTTTGTTCTAATTTTAGTTTCTTGTACAAATAATATTTAGTTCAATTTTATATAAATTCTTTTTGGGATGTCTGTTTATTTCCACTGTTTGTTTGATTGTTTATATATGGGCGAAATCGTTCCCTTGTGTACTCTATTGATGCCCTTGGTGCTTGTCACTATCTCGGGAGGATCGGGAATGCCTCTCGGGACTTGTCGCGTGCTGGCCTGGGTGACCGGTTCAGGGTCGACTCGGGCTGGTTCGTGATATTGTCAATGTGCATTATCGATACCCATGGGATGGCTTTTAGCATTGGGGGATCATACAAGAATCTATAGGAAATGTTTTATTAAAACCTAAATCAAGAAACATGGAAAATGTACACATCTAAAGGAAACAATTTATTAAACAAATAGATCTTATATCTAATAAAAAGTTAGAAAAATAAGAATGATATAACTTGAAACATAGATCAAACCCAAAGAAAAGTCTTCCAACAATGGAAAAATAAATTTACCAACTACCGCATGCAATAATGCGGAAAACATCCCACATTATCACAACTGGATACCTATAAGTAGTTAACTTAAATATCACTACCTCACTATGATTCCTTCCCTTTTCTTACATCCAAGGACAATAAAATGTCTAAACATCACCAAAGGGGTGTTATAGGGGTGAGATAAATAGGCTTAGTGGGATCACTCCAAGGCGTTTCATATCATTTCTATATAAAAAAATTCTTATATGATCAATTTATAGAAAAACGTGGCATGATTAGAATTAAAGTAGAATTATATCAAAATCATGGTAAAACATGTCCACTATTTTCCATGTTATAAAATAGTCTAGTTAAAATAGTTTCAAATAATAACTTATATAGAATTTATCTAGTAGGAATATTGGTGAAAAAATAGTGTAAATCCAATATAATACATAGGCAAATAACAATGGTAAAACACACCAAGTATAACTCATAATCATTTTTGATGGGTCACTCATACATCAATCATGATTAGAAATAAAAATAAGTCCCTAAAACCCAATCATTAAGGATTAGGGAAAAGAGAAACACCCCAGAATATGAAATCACCTATAATCTAATGTCTAGTTTAAGTGGAAAATTTATCTCATTGTAATAATGGGTAAATACACTATAAATTGACCCTATATACAATAAAACATTAGACAGTCCCCAACACCACACCTTAAACCAATGTAATAAATTCTCTCATGTGTTTCATTTTAAATATTTTCAAAAGGGTTTACATATTTCACAATATAATATCAAAAAACATTTTTTTCTACCTATAATACCCATTTAAAAAATCCATTTTATAATATATTTCACAATTTTTTGAAAATCATCTTTATTTTACCAAAAATAGGGTAAACCCATAATTTCCTAAAAACCCATTATCACATATAGTTTAAAAATTAAATACCATTTAAATTATTTAGAAAACAATTTATAAAACAAGATAATTCAATTGTTCACATAACATAATCTATATAGGTATCCAGCCACATTAAAATTGGTTTCATACCCAAAGAGATGGGATCCCAACACTAAACTGAATAAAGAACAACCAACTGAGGCCCTATAATCAAATTACACAACTTATAAGATAATTCATAAATGAAACAATCATAAATTAGGATAAATTATATATATATCTTGAAACTAATATAACACATCACAACCAACATGAAGACTATCCTTATAAGAAGATCGTAGAATGGATCTAGATGAGGTTAATGAAAAATAATTTTATGATTAGTAAATCTTTAAATGTTGCTAAACACTACTACCACAACCCAGTTTTGTGAAGAAGAAGTGTGTCTACATAACATGAGAGAATAAATAAAACCCAAAAAGAGGATGAATGATAAAAAAAGTGATCCATAAGAGGATGAGACACCCAAAATTCCCTAGAAGAGCTTATGGTTTAAGGTAGGCAAGAACAAAAATGAATTAGAGGAATATCATATAAGCAGTAGATAAAACCTACTGTTCCAAATGGATTAATTTTGTAAATCCTATATTTATGTCATGAATCTCCCATAATGTGATTACACTAAGAAACACATCGCATCATGTTATTTTTATCCCAAAAAAACATTTACAACATAAAATCCATATTTACATTTTAAAGAGTTTACATACTAAAATTATATTTTAGAATGTTCCCCCATAACATTTTTACCCTATAATATGTAGACTTATGATGTAAAAATTATATATTAGTAGTACCCGTCACATGATCTATTGAGAAAATCCCTTATGGATTCCTGATGCCCTCTAAACCTGAGAACACACTCTTCAACAATAAAAAGATTTTACCTTTTAATACGTATTTTACAAGGTATATTTTATATTTCAATTATAGGAGAATAATTATGTCATAAATTAAATATATATATATATATATAAACATTTAATCCACTATAATTATTATCCATGTAATATAGAGATGAAAATTTAACTACATCGTTATGTGGGGAAGGTAATCCATATTTACACATGAGAAAACTATTTAATACATGTAGGATATAAAATAGGTAAAAATAGATATAAAAAATTTATAACAACATATTAGTATATTTATGACACTATGTTTTTTATGGGTAAAATAAATTTAGAGTAAGTATAAGAAGATGAAAGTTGAAATATTTGGTAAATATGACTACCACTTCTTTATTAAACTTCTTTTAGATCTCCTCATAATAAGAACTTTCATTGTACATATGAGAATAAAAAACATATAGAACATGGATAAGTATTTTTAAAAGATAATTGGGATGGGTTTGGTTAATCTATATGGCTCAATGTGGTGTAAATTAATTAAAAGGTGGTTTTCATTTATAAGAGTGGGGAAGGACACAATTGGAAATACAAAAAATTTTAAAGTATAATTAATTTATTCTCAATCCAAAATCTTATAAATGGTCATATATTCAATTCTAGTGTGTATGAGGTTGAAATATAATTATCTAATAGAATTTAGATAGGTTTTTGCATCATTTTAATCCTTATAATTTTTATTAACCCCATTACTAACCAGTTTAAAACATAATCATGGTAAAAAAATACATAAATCTAATATTGTTATAATTATTCATATATTTTTACAAATATCTCAAAAATTATCAAGGGATTAAATTATCAACAATTTATAATCCTTTTTATCCTATTTTACGATTATTAATATTTTTAAATAATTTTATAAAAAACTATTTAACATAAAATATCACTATTATCCTTTTAGAAACCACTCGATTAATTTTATTTTAAAAAAATATAAAATAAAAGTAACTAGAATATAAACTTTTAAAATAACTCTAATATGATAAATTATGATATAAATATTGTGTAACATAATTATTCACCAAAATTATATATATTTTTTAAAACCATTTATCTTATTTTTTTATTTACTAAATAAATATTATGCCAATGTTTTGTAAGTTGTTATGGTAATTATTCGACTACTATAAAATATAACTAAATTAATATAATAAGAAAATATTTTAATTTTTAAATAAACATTTTGAACAAAAAATATCCTCTTTTTATCCTTATGTAATAATATTATAAATACTAAAGTCAACAGAGTTTTATTTTGCATTTATTATTTTTTAAAATTAATATAATGCTCATAATCAATTAATTATGAAAAAATTGAACATTTATTCATGAAATTTATGTAAATGGATAAACTAAACTCTTATAATAGTTTGGTGTAAATTATTTGTGGAAATTAAAATCTGTATCTCATAGTTTTAACCACATTTTAACTATTTTACCCTAATAAGGCTGAAAAAAATTAATATGATTACTATTCATGTTGACAAAAAATATCCATAAATTAATTAACATATTTCACCCACTAATTACATATATGTAATTTATTTTTCAATATTCAATTTCTATAAATGGTAGTTTTTTAAAAAATATTTTCATAAAATGTGATGAAGAATTTTTTTAGAGAAATATATTTTAAAGCATAAAACTAAATATATAATCTTTTCTCATTCATGTAAAAAATTGATAAATTTTAAAATAGTATATTGTATTTATAAAACATAAATTAAAATAAAATCAATAAAAAATATTGATAAATTAAATTTATTAAGATACAAACCCATTTCACACATAAATTTTCTTTTCAAAAAACATCTTGTTTGCATTCCAATGATTTTTATTTTCATTTATAATCAAATTATAACCACTGAATTAATTTTATACATGTTTGAACCATTAATTTTTCATAATTTATTTTGTTTATTCATACTTAAAATTTAATTTCTAGGCTATAACAGCAGAATTAAATAATATTTTAATAGTGTATTGAGGTTTGTTACAACTAGGTATTGTGTGTAAAGATTCTTATCAAAAAAATCAAAAAATTTTATAGTAGAGTATATCATAAAATCATAGTGTGTTAATTTTATAATAAATTTATAATTATTATAAATTATATTTTATTTTATTAACACAAGGGTAAATTTAAGGTAATGGTTTCTCATCAAAAATTTATTTATTTGAGACATGTTTCGAGTTATGAACTTATTATTAATTAATATGGTTTAGATACTACCACATGAAAAAATTATATAATTAATATATATAAACTCCAATTATTATAATAGTCTTCTCATGTTCATTCATTCAAAGTGGTTTTGATTTTAATGTTCTTAATGGAATTTATTTAAATTCATTATATCAAAAAATTAATGTCTTTTGAAAATAAAATTATATTATCTAAATTTATTCTGTATAATTTTTTAGGGAATTTATTTTATACACTTGAACCATTTATTAATGTAATTTTTATTTTTAGTTTGCATTAATTTCAAAGGTTTTATGGGTAATAATTTTAATGTTATATATAGATATATAATTTTATTTCATTATAATGTTATAAAAAAATTTCTTATTTTTTGTGTCAATAGATTTTCCCACTATAAATACCATTATTCATTATAATGAATCCTTTCCCATTTTAAATCATCTATAAAATAAAATAAAATTCTAATTATTCTATCGAAAACTAATTTCTTTTAATCACAACAAATGATATTTTTTTCTTATTATAAAATTATTATATCAAATACTTTTATAATATCATGTTTAATTTCTGACAAAAATAATTTAATTATTACTATGCTTTGATGGGGATATTCTCTAGTGAAACCTTCCACCTCAATTCCCTAGATGGAATGTGATTATATTTTTTTAATGTTATCATTTCATTCCCACATGTTAAATAATATATAATGGATGTATGAAATTTATTATATTCTTCTGTAACCCATAGTCTATTTTTCATTATGTTATTTGTGGGAAGAGTATTATATTTCAATATACTATATCAGGGAAAGATTTATATCTATTTATTTAATAGGTAAACTAATGTGGATTCAATATAATCAACAAACGAACTCTATCAAATTTGTTTTTAAAGGTAACATTATGAAATTAAAATTCATTATAGGACTCTATACACTATTTTATAATGATCTTGGTGAGACATGAAAAATTAAATGATTTTAATTAATTTTTTGTGGTATAAATATATTCCTAGGTTTTAAGAATATTTTATTCTATCATGGATCATGGTTGATTTATGTTTATACACTCTTTTGAATTATTTACTAATCTATTAAAAATACATATGTCATGACTCATGATTTTGGGTATATGTGTTTTTGGAATATATTTTCATACGTTAATATAATGTTTCTTGAATGTTTTATCATAATCTTATTCACATCTTATGATCACTTATGATCTTCAATTTTTTTCTCTCATATTATCCCTTACTAAAAAACTAAGATCACCCCTTATTATTTTTCTATTTCCTTGTATTATGAAAAATAATATTGAGTATGATATGTTTATATGGGTTTTATATTTAATGGTTATTTTTGGGAAATTATAATTATTGATTACTAAATAATTTTATTATTTTTGTCACAAATAATTACCCTAAAAATTTATTTTATAGGGTGTGAAATGTTTTGAAATTTTGTTAATATTCATCTAAATTGATATAAAATTTATATATATTATTTTTGAGTCTCGTCACTAACTATGTGGTGGGGAAAGGTTTTTATAATTTTTTCAATAATGTAATTTGATGTTAGTACATCTATGTTTTCTAAATCTGAAAATACCACTATTCTTTTATGGGAATGATTATGATTGATGAGATGATAAGATGAATATTTTTTTCTATAATACAATAGGGATTATTTATCTTCAAATTACTAGAAATTAAAATATTCAAAGGAAGTATGTATTTACATTTTCACAAGTAGGGAAGGTGCATTGTAAAACTAATTTCAATGTTCAATATACATTTTTGTATCGGATGATGAGAAACATATATAGTCAAATATCTTTTTATAAGAAGATAAATGGGATTTTGAATAATATGGGAATTACAAACATAAAATCTTTCAAAGTTCCTCAATCCAAAATAGACATGTCAAAATATTTTTATAAAGATTTTTTTCTTCATCGAAAGTTATTTTTTATATGAAACTTTTATTTATGACTTTTCTAAATAGTTTTATATCTCTTGGTATGAAGGATGGATTGAATGATCATATAGTGTAGGCATTAAATGTTATATTACCTTAGTATTGGGATTCTAAATGGATAATTATTCAAGATAATAATAATTTGATGAAGTTGAGTCTTAATGATTTAGTTTTATCTCTCATCAATTTTATAGAAGATTAAAAATAGATGTTGAGAAGTATAAGAGGGATATTTTTTCTAATTATATATATTTTTCATTTAAATATATTAATCATGGATCTAATTATAAAATAAACAAAAATAAATGATTATATGAATCTAGAAATAATAAATACAGTAAAGGATAGCATTATCCATTTTCATGAATGATGAATAAGATTATCTAAAACAATATTTTATGGTATGATAGTTGGAAATATTAATGGAAGATGTATGAGAAGAATAAATATTCAAATTTAATATGATCTAATGTAAGAATACATGTCATATCAGACCAAATTATACAAGATTATATAGGTTGGAAATAATGTTTAATAGAAATTCTATGATAAATGGAAATAAATTATTAAAATACAAGAATAATTGGAGCATAAGTAGAGAAGACATGACCACTAATTTTTCATCAAAATACAATAAAAAAGTCAGGTGGTTTTTTGATTCTATGAAAAAATTCATAATAATGATAAATATTTCATAGAAAATGTAACTTTATAATATCATATGAATTTACAATTCCATTACAAATTTTCTTATACAATGGATTATAATTATTAAATGTAATTGGATGATGAAAAAAATATTTCATTAAAAGATGAAAAAAATAATTTATTAGATAAAGAAGAATATATATAAATATATGATAGAATTATTATATATGTAACACTAATATATTTTATGAATAATTAAAAATTTGATAAAAATTATTCTCTAAGGACAATAAAAAAATTTGAATATTTTTTTAAAAAAATTTCTACAGATTCAATAGATTTTGAGTCAAAATATATTTCATGTTCAATTTATGATGATAAATATTTAATTATGAAACATAAAATTAATTTAAATAGATTGTATAAACATTTAAATAAATTCAATTAATGTTTTGGGATTTTTTTAAGGATTTATAAAAAAATTAAATACATCATGATTATCTAATTAAATAAGTTATCCTTCTGGTAAATCACATTATATATTACATTACATTATATCTAAAAGTGAACCTCTTTTTAAACAATTAAAATAGGAAGGTAAATAGTGTAAATAATGTTCTTTAAATTAGGATAAATTTTTTTGTTTAAAATTTTTGTTATTGAATATATTTTAGTTGTTCAACATAAAATAATTTCACTTATATGAGTTCAAAAGGTTTTATTCATTATCATTTACAAACCCAATAAAATTTTTATACCAATAACATGGTATTAATGTTTTAAAGAAAAAAGGATTAGAAATAATAGTTATAAAAAATAGTACATGGATTGATATTGTTCTCGATGCATTGTAATAGATAGGTCCATCTTCTAGATATCAAAAAAGTTGATCAGTATAGGAGTTTCTTTTAGAAACAACATATAGGGTGAAATAATTAGATATATTAATGTATCATTTCAAGTGAAAAAACTAATTTATAATCATTTATAGTAATTATAAAATAAGAAAAACCTTAATATCATATGTCAACTATGTGATGAGGAACACCTAATTAAAACAAAGAATGATAATTGTATTATCCAATGTTTATAATGTAATTTCATTATTTCTATTGATGGTCATGATAATGTTTTTAGACATAGATTATAAGATCATATAAATTTTATATTACCTTTGTTATGTATAGTTGATGATTTATCTTGATATCAATAGATAATCCTAGGTCACTATAATGATTAAACATTAGTTAAAATTTCTAGTGAAGGTTGTGTGAAGGATCGACTAAAACATAAGTTCAACTCAACCTAAACTTATGATGCCTGTTAATTTGGTAAGAAATATAAGTCTACTTTTAAGCTCATTGTTTATGTATTAACATTGGATAATGTATAGTTTTTTTTCACATTGATATTTTTAGTCTCAAACAAACTTGAATTATTTTGTGGAAAATGTTATGTATATAACTCTTTTAAACATTATACTATGTTTAGTAGGAATAAAATTATCCCTCTAAAATCCAAAAAAAAATCTTTCAAAAGATTTCATGTTTTTGTTAAAAATGAGAAAAACATACCATTGATTATTATATCGATTGATCATGTTGTTTACCTTTTAGATTCAAATTTTGAAAGATTTTTTTGTAAGACTCATATATCTCATTATTTTTTGTCCCTAAAAAACCATAAAAAATGTTTTAGTTCAATGAATAAATAGATTTACTTAATAAATTCCACTAATTTTCTTGATTGAATGTTCTAGTTCTAGTGAATTTTTTATTTTGGAAGTTAGTACTTATAATTATATTATATATCTTTACATACATCATAATTTTTATAAAAAAATATTATTGCTATCTTAATAGAAATATAACTAGAACACTCATACTCCATAGTTTTTTGGTGTAATGTGTTCAATTTGAATATAAATTATCAACTTAAAAATTTTATTCTTATAGCTTATAAAAGTTTTTTTTTACTATCCAAAAAGATAAGTATACATTATTTTAAATAAATTATAAAATAATTTTAAAATTAATTTTTTTGTTTTTTTAAAGATTTATACTTTTTATTTGTTAAAATTTCCATATGTTTTACTTTCAGATAATGATTCTATATTCTATCTATATTATTAGTAAAGGTTGACCCCCACCAACTAGAATTAAATCATTAAAAACATAGTCACCTAGTATTCTAGTAATGAAAATGAATATTATCTAAAGATTTATGAACAAAAATTAAGGGACATTGTTACTAATTATATAAGAATAGTTAAATCTTATTGAATCTATGAACTGATAATATAATTAGAGATGTAATCCTATATGTCAAAGGCAATTGTGTTGTAAGAAGTGGATGTGATCATCAAAAATTCCAATCACAATTTCTACCCAAAATGGTATATTAATCATTGTCTAATGAAATTTGGATATGGATTATTGATGAAGATATTAATCATTTAAAATAGAGTCAAATTTTCAATTTGGTTTATTTAATTAAATAACTTCTTATGAAAATATTGAAATTGGTTTTTAGAAGAAAATGTGATTAAATTATAATTAATATATTAATTAAATAAATAATTGTCTCAAATGTATATAGTCATAAAGAACTGATATATTATTGTGAGATATTATCAATTGTAGCTACACATGAATTAGTAAGACTTATATTATCCTTCATAGAAAATTTTAATATTACATTATTTAAAATGGATTTGAAAAGTTCATTTCTTAATGAATGAGTTCCATAGGATGTTAATATTGAAAAAACACCTAGTTTTAAATATTTTCAACTTGTGGAAAATGATATTTCATAAAATAATTCTTACGTTCTTGTTCCATAAATTAGAAATGCTCACTTTCACTCTTCACAATTTTTATTGAAAATGTAACATATGAACATTATTACAATTAGGTTTTGTAGATGTTACTCACCCAAAAACAATTTTTGAGTAAATTTACTCAAACTCTAATACTTTTTGAAAAAATTAGTGTAGTATCCTTTTCATAATATTGAATTGAACACTATACATAAAATAACATAAATATAATACATTATTTCTATCTAGATCGCACTAAAAAGGTACATACTATTATTTATATTATTGGAATGGGAGATCAAAATGCTGATATTTTCTATAGAAATTTATGCTATGATGGATTCAAATATAGTAAACATATTTTGGGAATGATAAATTTAATTTTATCTTTAATTCACTTATTTTTTAACATATCTCATGTCATTATAAATCACCATGAAAAATAAAGGTCATTCTATGTTTTCATATTTATAAGAATATATTTTTCAAAATAATTAAATTTATATTTCAAGATATTTTATAAATATAAATTTACTTTAATAGTAAATATATCTAGAATAATTAATTATTTTTATTTATAGTAATTATTTTAAATTAATTTATCTATATTCCATATAATGATAATATTTTTTTTAATATTACATATGAGTATATTTTGCCCTATTAAAAAATAAAGGGTTTTAATGTATGTTTCTGAATATTTAAAATCAATAAAAATTATAAATAATAAATTTATCCTTCACAATAATAATAATTTAATGTATAATATCATCCATATGTATGAAAATATCACTTCTATAAAATGGTTTGATCAACATCATCTTACTAATCATTTAATTTTTATTCCATTAACACTTTATAAGACTACTAATTTTCACATTAAGAGAAATATTTTTCTAATTAATAGAAAAATATATTTCTAAGTGGGTGATTCAATTATATTAAATAAATGGTACTAGAAGTAAAATAAAGAAAAAATTATTTTATAGGTAATTGTAATTAACATGAAGTAACAAGGATTATTTCATTTGTATATTTTATTTTGTATCGCAAGTGTCTTACTAGAAATTTCCTTTTTATTGGTTGTGTTATTTTTGGATATAATGGAGGATAAATATTTGAAAACATGTTTATTCTAAATTATTTTATGTTTTTTTATTTGAAATATTTTATATATTCTTTTTAAAAATTTGGAGAAACTAGTTCCATCAGAATAGGTAACTAAATTAATTGTCTAGTAATTTTTACCTTCAATACTCTACTTATTTCTATATATATGACTCAATTTAAAAATCATAAAGGGGAGATATTTTTGATATAATATGTTTTATTTATCTTTTCATAATATAGTTTCACTTATATGGGTGATATTTTATTTCATTTCATGGAACAATAGTT
Source organism: Viscum album (assembly GCA_963277665.1). Lineage (NCBI taxonomy): Eukaryota > Viridiplantae > Streptophyta > Magnoliopsida > Santalales > Viscaceae > Viscum > Viscum album. The sequence continues at coordinate 211,250,581 of OY728141.1, forward strand.
TCTCTATTTATATCATATATAATGGACAATGTACTTCATGTTAATTGGATAATATGTTTTATCAAAATTTCATATATAAGGGATAATGTATTTAATTTTTTATGGAGGGATATGTTTTTGAGGGGATTATTAATAATAAGTATTTATTATGTTTCTTTCAGAAAGTAAAAAAATTTATGGATTGAAAACATGATATAATATCCTTTAAATTTCATTCAAAATTATACATTATCTAATGTTTCATATAGTTTCCATAATGAAAGATATTTTTGATTCAGTTGGTATTTTTTATTTATTTTTTTGGTAAAATAATACTACACTTTTGTTATGATTTTGATATAACTTGTTTTTTAGTGTGAAGAATAAAAGTCATCTGATATGATGTTTCATATAATACTTACTCTACTTGTTTTAGAGAAATGTCATGGTGTCATATTGACATCATTGGATGATTTATAATGATATTTAGATCATAAAATTTTTAAAAAAAATCATTTTTGTGTTATTTTAACTTATCCTAAATAATATAGAATATTACCATTGAAGTAAGTTACATTAACATAAATTAATAGTACCAAAACAACATGTATTTGAATATGTAAAAAATAAAAAATTCTGAATGAGATTATTTTCATTTTGAATATTTTAAATATCTTAGTCAATTTTTATTCTAATATTTGTTATTTTATATCATAATATTTCTAGTTATAAAATACTTTTTTGAGGCTCTATTTATATGTTATCTATGTTTTATTTTTGTAATCATTGATTTTTCAACCACTATATTAAGGGTATTCTTATGTGTGATTGTGGGATACTATCGAGAATTATGTCAAGGTGATTTTTGTATAGAAAGATATAATTATATTTATCATTTTTATTGAGGGATTCTAGTGAGTGTAATACATGGATACCTTCTGTATTATCTTCAATATAGTTCATATAAGAATAGGAATGAAGAATAACTTTCAATATATATAAAATCAAGGTACATTTAGTTTCATAAGTAAGATACCTCAGGTTATGTTTAAATATCCTCCTTACATATTAGATATAAGTTTGTTCTTAAAAAATCCTTTAATGGAGTATTTTGATTGTAATCTAATACTATTTTTTTTAATTTTCATTGTGAAACTTTTATACCTTTAATTATATTTTATTTTGATAAATATTCAACAACTATAATTATTATTATATGACATTTTTTCCATTGAATTTACATTACTCTAATTTTGAGTTTATAAAATGTAGCACGTACTAACAAACTAAATGCTTGAGTGGGTAGGAAAAGTATAGCTTTAATTTAAAACAGCAATTCAATCCCACCATCTTGTAGATTTCAATCATTTACTATTTGGGAGAACTATAAATGAGAATTTTTTTAAGGCATTTTCTTAAAATATTAATTTTTATTGGATTTTGTATATCAAAATTATATTATAGTAATGTTTTGGTATTTTTTTGAAAAAGATGACTTTTGGGAATAGTAGAAAATGTTATCTTAAAGAACATGGTATTTTTATGACATCATTATGATATCAAAATATATAAATATTTTATAATAAATTTTATGTGATAATAAGTTGGTTTAATGAGTTTTATAATTAATTTTAATATTATATATTTGGTATATAAACCAATATTTGAAATTATAACAAAAAAATTATTTTATATCAATAGAAAATAATTCTGTACATTAAATTAGATAATCCAATGATACCATCATTTTATTGGAGTTTTTAAATGAAAACAATTTACATTATATAAACATTAAAGTTTTTGATTATAGGATTTATTACTTTTCATATTCTTTATTATTTTAGTCAAAAAATATCCTCTTATTAACAAATTAATACACCTGTGCTAAACTTGTTCCTCATCACCTCTGTATGATCTCTAAAGAAAAATCACAACCAAATTAGCATATTAAACACCCATTATCAAATTTTTAATGTTATACTATAATGAAAATACTAGTAAAAAAACCAGTGGCCCTTGGATGTTCTCCCCAAAAAAGGTAAATTCTTTACAAAATTTTATTCATTTTCACACCACACCACAAAAACCTGATATAAAAAACCGTAAATTATTACTCTAATATTATATTTCTAAAATAATGATTATATATTAATAATAACCTTATAATTTTTCATCTAAATCCTATATTATTAATTAAATTTATCACACCATAGTTGTATTATACCACCAATGTGAGTAATGTTGTTTCACATCACTGCCTTTATTTCCAAGTTTTATAATTTTTTTCGAACACAATGAAAAAATTTATGATCAAAATATGTAATTATTAAAATAATAAAATTATGAAAATATAATTATAGTATTCCAAATAAAAATACCTCACATTTACATTCATTTCCTTAAAAGAAATGTTTTATGATAAATGAATTAACGTTTGAATCCATCTTTAGTATAAACATTAGTATTGATATATTATAATAATGTGATAACATAGAGATTTTATTTTAAACTCATTAACTCAAAAAACCATGTGATGAGAACCAATTAGCAATATCATCATATGGATTCCATCATGGGTCCACAAAATAAACATCTCAACACATAAAAAAATTACCTAACAACAATAATCCAAATTGTATATGAATAAAAAATAAAAATTAAATTAGTTCACAATAAATTAAATAATGATATTGAATTTATTTTTTAAGATGTTATAAGATGTATTTAGAGAATTTTATAAACATGCTAAAGGATACAATCCCTATAATTTTTATTTTTCATGTTTTTTATCCCTTATTGACTTCCTCTCACTTATTCTTTGGATATACTAAAATTGTACCATTATCAATTAATTTCAGACTCATTATTCTAGGTAAATGTGTTTCATAATGATATCATAATTCAATTTATAAAAAATAAACATAGTAATGATATATATGATATAATTTAAATGTTTTATTGACTTTTAAATATATATTTTAAGATTCATCTATTATTACATCGATATTGATTATATATAATAAGATTCTAAACATTAACTCTTATATTAAACATAAAATATAAAATGTGTAATTTTCTGGGTGTCGATGTTCTGCATCAACTAATTATTCTTTATGGAACCAATTTGTTTCCTATTATCATTCAACGATTTTAATTCATTTTTACTTTTAATGATTTCTTTCTATTTCCAAGTGAAAAATGTACTAATTATATATTATAATATTATTCTATAAATGATAGTATATATCAACCTAATCAATTGTGTAATCCTTTCATCTCAGGAGAATGATTTTATAGTGTATGCGATGTTATATTATCACATTATGTTTCTATATATTGGCATTGATCCTCGAGAGAGGATATAAACATGTTTTACATTGCACTAGTCTCTTAAGATTCTCATGATTACCATGTTATTAGGATACAATTTGTTATATGAATTTATTCATTATTAATACTTATGATTCATATAATTTATTGATCCATTATTTATGTCATATCACTGTCTTGTTTACATTGATTTACCATTACTAGGATTTTATTCTCATCATTTTTTCATTTATGTCTTAAAGACACCCCATTCAATGATTCTATAATGTTGATATCATGGGGTATATAACAAATATGGAAATGAAATATTATTTTAACAATTTAAAAAATATTAATAATATCTCCTAGAGATACTACATCTCTATATTTTGGGGCATCTTTATTGAATTTATGATAAAAATGACATAATATTATATGTATGATATGCTAGTTTTTATAGTTAGTATCAGAGTATTGTCAAATTATTTTTTGGGATTATGTTAGAGAAAATAAATGGAAATACATAATAAATGGACTAATTCATCAATTAATTATTCATAAGATATTACATATAAGTTATTTATGATTTATACATTCTATATAAATTTTTATAATTATATATTTGAAAAACCTTTCTTTTTTAATCTGAACTAATCATTTTTTTAGTAATTATATGGTAATTGATATATCCACCACAAAAAAAATGTCATGGGAAATGAAATGATTCCCTAATTAAATACCTAATTTAATAGAAGAATTATTTTAGAGCCTCATATCAGTACATTCTCAACTAACTCATGTTATGAAAAATAACTTGAACCCTTTTATGTAGCCTACTTTTCTAGGAGAGAAAAAAATTATATAGTTGTTTTGTGATAAATTTATCCACATAATTTTGGATATTTCTATAATTTAATATAAAATCAATGGATTAGTTCCATTCATAATTTATTTTTTCCCTCCAATGGAATTTTTAATTGATAGATATATTGGTTTTATATGTAATTTCCTAGAACTTCCTAGCTGGTATTTTCTATCTGAATATACATGTGTTCCATATTTAGGTATAGAATATATTATAAGAAATATAGACAACATAAAATTACATTATTTAAATTCACAAAAAATAATAAATATATATAATAATAATAAATGTATAATATAAAATTAGAATCAGTAAAATAGGATAAAAACATTAATAAAATTTGATATTATGAAACATTACCATCTTCGAAAATTTTCAATTTAAAAAATAATAATTTTAATAAATAAATTCAATAATAGTTAAAAAATAAATATATTGAAAATGATGAATATCAATCCAAGAGTTTAATTGACCTGAATGATTAATAAATAAAATACGAGGTATTTATAGGAAGTATAAAACTAATAAAATATTTAGAATAGTAACATGAGAAATATGAATGAGATCTTGGATATTAGAATAATAAACTAACCATGAGAATAGTAAATTGTCCTATAGAATATTAAAAAGACTTGAATTTAATATTTAGCTTCAATTAAATAAATAAATATAAATATCCTAAGGTCGTAAAATATTCTAAGTTCATAAAATAAATATCAAAATTAGACTCTCATATAAAATATTATTTTATTTTTTGTATAGTTTATTTTAAAGTATTTTTTATAACCACAATTTTTATATTATTAATTTCAATAATATATAATATATATTTTTTAAAATAAATTTCATTTTTGGAATTGGAATGTTAAAATAGTTTATGGATTAATTTTTGATAATTTCTTGGTAGACGTGAATTTTTATATGAATAATATAAATACAATTTTTTAAAATAAATAATTTTTTAAAATCCTATATTGAATTAATAAAGAAATCATTAATAAATAAGTTATTAGATCAACCAAAAATAGATTTAGTGGGATAAATAGTCCATTTAAAATCCATAAATTCAATTTTTCAATGTGAAAACTATAACTTGTAAAATCTAAATACAAAATGTATATAATGAAAAAAGATTCACATTTTTCTTCTCTCTAATTAAATAAACTACAAATTTTTGTGCAAAATGGGAATAAAATTAATAAAAGTGTAACATAAATATTATATAATTTATAATGTCATATATTATTTCTATTTTATTATTTACATTGGGAATAATATATTATTTTATATTTCAATACAAATTTACCACTCACCCACATATTAGTACCCCTTCTCTCTCTATGAAAAAAAATTCAATCACTTCTCATAAAATGATTTCAATATTCTATTTTTTTCCAAATCTAACCATCCATGTAATTATCTCCTTATAAAAGGAGATACATCATAAAAAATATATTCTTTCTCACTTTCTACTTCATATTCATCCTTATATTGATTAATTTTAATTATCCTCCCTAAACCAATGGTCCATAAATTAAATAATCAAAATTTAACCTAGATATATTTGATATTTGTCTACTGGAAAAATTATTTTTATAATGTATACATAGATTATGTCTCTTTCCTCAACATTTTGACATACCTTATTAATTTTATGATTTATCTACATATGCATATGTTTTAAATTATTAAATTATTATAATCTTTATTGACTCATTTTTTTCTAATATATAGTGTATAAAAATATAAATTTTATTTAATTTATTAATTTAAACTTAATTTTAGTAATTATTTTATAAAAAATATTCATAATTATGTAATCGAAAGATAAACTAGTGAATTCAAATAAAAAATTCATCATGTTATTATCCCTATAATTAAATAGTAATAAATATATTTCAATCCTTATAGTTGATCATGGATGAAAAAAATTAATATAATACACTTTTGGATTGATTTATTGTTATATCCATGTTTATTATATAGTATACATAAATGTAATATAACAAACTGGACCTAAGATATGTGGATCCTATTCTCAATCTCCCTTATTTTGGTTGTTTAACCACTTCATGAGATATCATCATATATAATGATTTATTCTATAATATATATATTTTTTATATAATTTCCATATATTTTAATCGATTTATATGTACATTTTATTTTCACTGATTGATTTATATTTTATTATTATATTATAATATTTTTATGGGAACATTCAAACACAACACTTTATTTTTTTTCTTTTTTTATTATTAATCACTATTTTAGACATTATTATTATAAATCATTTCTATGTTGTTTTTAAATTATTTTATACTATTATTATAGTGATTTATATTTTATTACTTTATTGTGGTAAATTTGGCATAACTATCATGAATAATATTAATGGGTTTATTCTCAAGGTCATAAATATATTATTTATATAAACATTATTATTCTTTTCATGATCAGTGAAATTTTCATTGATTAATACTACCCTTGAATTCCCAAAATTTGGTTTTTATTATACTTTTTGGAAACCCCTATGTTTTATTCATTAATATATTTTTTAGTTCACTGTTAAAAAACCTATACTATTGTAAAGGGTTTATTTAACGTTTATGAATTATATAATAGTATTTTTCATGGGGAATCAATGATTAAGAGAATTTAATAATGTGATAGGTGGGTACACAATTTTATATACCTCCAATTGATTTTGTAAATTGATATATCTTATAGTGTTATGTATGTTATGACCATACTAGATTCATGTTTTCATTAAATTTATTATAGTAAAAAAATAAAATATAATATATGTGAGCATAATATTATCTATATTTAAATTATATGGTCTTGATTTTTCAACATATGATTCATGGTTTCAATATTATACAAATTCTAAATTCAATACATCAATGAATTTTTTTTTTTTTATTATGATGCTGTAATTATTCCTTTTATATATTGATTGTGATTATTATCACATATATACGATGCTGAATTCTTCCTTGTGTGTGTTCCCTATTATACCTACCGTTTATTGAAATTAAGAACTACATTTTTTTTATATGTTTTCTTAAGTGATTACATGTACTTTAGAGGTCGTTAAAATTTATAAGACTCTAATTATGGTTTAAATTTATGTTTAATGTTTTATATTTAATCATTATGTTGGAACCTAATTTTACAAAAAAAATATAAAAAAAATATTTTTATTATTTTTCATGTTTTTCTAAAAAAATGTAATAATAATGTATGAATGATGTGGGCCTATATAATTTGTATCAAAAACTGGTTTACAAGATTTCACAGATAATTTAGTAAAATATAAAGTAGTTTAAACATAGGTATCCCATGATTTATGGAATTCTAATTTATTTACACATGTGTATTAGTGATTTAATCATGCTTTAATTTTTTTATTATAACATTTTATCCTTTTTAAAATGGTAGGAATCTAAATCAATAAATTTTAATATTCCTATTTATAATTAATATACACTAAGTAGTGGTGAATATTAATTTTAATTACTATTTTAAATATTATATTAAATCAAATATTTTTTTGAGAACAATTTATTAACCTCTCAAATACCTTGATGTTGAGATATCTGTGAAATCACCTAGTGGCCTAGTCCTTTCAATCCATGTGTTAGACTCTTCCTATATTAGAGTGTGTGGTAATATTTTTCTATTGAATATCAATATCATTTATTTGGTAGGATTTGATGTAATATTGGCCATTAATTTTCTCTCATTATATTGTGTTCACATCAAATCTTGGGAATGGAGATATATTTTCATATTATTAACTATCCCCTTCTCATAAAAAATGTATAAAATATTTTTGAATCAATTTTAGATAATCCATAAATGATGATGGAATTGATAACATGTATAGTATATTACATTTATCAAATGCATGTGAAAATGGAATTAATTACCATTTAAAACATTCATATTATAATAGAATATAATGATATTTTTTCCAATGAATTGAAATGCCTTCCCCCTGATCATGAGGTACATTTCTCAATAGAAATCATAATTAGAGTGATATATATATCCAAGTTCCCCAAATTATTTCCATAATATTATTATAAGTGTTAATCAATAAATATCATTTAAATTAATATAACGGGTAAATATTGAGTACTTATATGATCAACTCCATGATGGTCAATACTCCTCAAAAGTTGATCATTTATATTAATATTATTAACTGAGGTTAAATAAAGCAGTATTCAAAATCAATTTTTCTATAAATGATATGGACACTATAAGTTCTTAGTTATTCCTCTTAGACTACCAAACATCCCATAAATTTTAATATACTCTATCAAGAAAGTCATTATAGATTACCTTTATAAATTTTTTGTGGTACTTTTCGTATATATTGTTATATAATCGATTAAAATGAATAAGTTGGGTGATATATAAATATTTTAATAAATATAACATGGAAGATAATTTGTAATCTATTTTTATAAGGTGTCAATTTTGTATTCACCATGTCAAATTACCTTTTAATATAATCATAACAAAAATAATTTCTATGGACACCTAAAAAAATTGAACAAATAATTTTTGAAACCCAAGAGTTCCTTAGAGATCTATAGTTTTCTTTTATAATCTTTTGAAAAAAAATATTTGTGAGAAAAATTTCATAATAGAATGACATAGTGGCTATGTTAATAGAAAAGGGGTGGAATACTTATGGATGAATGAAAGAGAATAAAATTATAAGGATCACATAATGAAGACAATTACTTCATCTATACTCATAATACACACTAGTAGAGAAGGTTTTTTCATATATAAATATGCTTCAATGAAATTAATTAGTTTTATACTCATGAAAAATTAAAAAAATTATAGCATGTTCCACACTATTATTGAATATCCTTTTATAGGACTAACTATTCCACAATATTAAGTTAATAGTTTATATCATTAAATTTAAATATTTGAATAATTAACTTTGGATAAATGTGTGACATATAAACTCATATTAATAATTTAATGTATATATTCTAATTGAATGATCTAAATAATAATCAATTCAGATAGTTGGAGTTAATCAAAGATAATTATGGTGTAAAACACAATTATCCTGGAAAATAAAAAAAGTAAACTGATTATATTAGTATATACAGATCTACTACCCTATACCTAATTATCATTAATAAATATCATATAGTCATTTATATGTAATGTATAGATATATAAATCAAAAATGTATGGAAGAAATTATACCATCCATAAAATATTTCCCAACAAACTATCTAGTTGAAATTCAAAGAAATATAAATGGATGATTTGAAGAAACAAAATTACTCTAGGGAAATAATTGAAACAATTAATAATTAATTAAATATTGATAAAGAAATATTTATTCAATTTTGAAGAAAATATTTTAACCCATCATCACTAGATATAATTAAAAAGAATGTTGATTTATAGTATCTCATATTTTAATATCAATCCTGAAAGAATATAAATGTCATGAGATATTTTAGATCATTTCTAGTGGGAAAAAATAAAGAAGAAGATTTCAAAGTATGCATCAAAGTGTATTGTATTTCAATAAGTAAAGGGAACACATTAAATAAATAAATTAATGATATAGATTTTACAAATGCTAATGTAGTAATGGTAGAACAAAACCTAGGAATTTACTACAATTCATGTGAATACATCCATATGAAATAATTCCATATGGGTAATGGTATATTGACTCACCTAGATTACACATTTCACCACAATTTAAGAATATTTATTTTTTAATCAAGTTTTCATGGTATATTTTGAGGAATATGTAAGGATACATGGGGAACTGGTTTTGGTCATATCTAATTGATACCCAAGACTGTCTTCCATGTTTTGGAGTTTTCCTAAATATGATTTAAACAATGAATTAAAATTTAGTACATAATGACATTCCTAAATTAGGGTTACTATGAAAAAACCCATTCTTATACTCAAGAAAATATTGATATATTACTTGATGGACTTAAAAAGAGACATTTATCAAAATAATCCCTTTATAATATTCCCATATAATAATAGTTTCAGCTCAAGTATTCTAATAGACCTATATAATTTTATATAAGCTAATATATATATAACTCAAAAATCTAGGATGAATTTTTTTTATTAGAAAATTATTAGACCCAATATATAGTATGCAGTTACATAAAAGTTCCAATCAAAATATCAATACAATATTGTTTTTTAGTGTTAGTAAATTCTATTTTCTATCATTTATTTTAGAGAATTATATTTTGATATGGGATAAAGTGTGTTCATTTAAATATCACCCTAAAAAGGTAAAATTATGTTCAGAATGAATTGAATACTTAGCCATAAATACATTAGCCACTGTAAAATCCTTGATCACATTGGATTTGTTTCCTATATAATTTTAATTCCACTAAACCTAGACCATGTTAATGATTTTTTCATAATTTTATCTTAACCAAGTACACAACTAATCCATCACATTTAGAAAATTTAAAGGTGTGGAAACTGGAGAACAAACACTCTTATAAGATGAGACTGGTGAAGATCATTAACTATATGGAAACATTTTAATAAAATAAAACAGTTAACAATATAAAATTAAACTGTAAAAATTATAGGTTTGAATAAGAAATGTGGGAACATTATGATGAAAGAAAACAATTACCCTAATATATTTTAAACAGAGGATATTTTTTGATATAACTAGGATGAAATTTCAAAAAGGAGGATTATATAATGACACATAATTTTCTATATGATGTTTCCATTTTGAATATATATTTTTTTATTTACAAAAATGATATATAATAAAATTAATACACCGTATAAATTAATGCTATTTAACTTTATTATCACATATCATTACATAAAAATGATAAATATTCACTATAAAATTGAATTTTGTACAATGGTACAATAAAAATAATAAATAACATCACTATAATTAAAAAATTATACAGCACTATCCCTTAACATTATCATGGATGAAAATGAAACAATAAATAAGACACAAAACATTAGTGTTATAATAATAATTGTTTAAATTTTTAACAACATATTCTAGTGGAATTGAAGTGAATGATTAATAAAAAAAAGTACATATAAAAATTATAAAACTTATATGTTTACAAGAATAAAATCATGGGAATTAGGAATATTAATAAGAATTTTGGGAATAGAAACCTACCTATAGGAATAGTAATTTTGTTATTATAGTAGTGAAATAATTTTTGGAATAGTAAAATAAAAAATAAATTATATTTAATAAGAAAAAATTATGTAAATATCAATATTAGAATTAAAAAATAATGACTGAAATTATGAGACAATTAATAATTAATTGTATTATTCAAAATTTGTATTATAACACTTTTAATAAAATCCATAATTTTGATGATAAAATTGGATTTTAGTTAGGAAATAAAGTTATCTTAAAAAAAGAATTTCATATTTTTAATTATCAACATGAATTTTTCTTATATTAATTTTCTGATAATTCCCTACAATACCTAAATTTTTAAGAGAATAGTTAATATATATGTTTTTAAAATAGATAATTTTAATTTAGATATATATATATATATAATAATTAAAAATATAATTTTTAAATTTACTCAATATAAATTAAATAATAAAACTAATCGATTGAAAACCAATAAAATCAATTTCAAAAAAATGATTATAATATGAAGTCTATAAATATAATCTATATCATAGAAAATTACTTTTTTATTATTTTTATTTCATATAATATATTAAATTAACTGTTAAATGGCATACTAGGACACAATGTGTCATTATATAGTATTTATTTTTCACTATTTAATTGTTTTTATATTTTCATGTCTAAAAAATTGGTTTTCCTGTGTATTTGTATGTATTTTGTAGTTGTGTTGAATTTATGGTGTGAAAATATTCCTTTTGTTGGTCAGAACACTATAGTAGATGATGAATGGTATTTTTTTATTGAATATATGGATCTATATGTTATGTTCTAATACATGGTGTATAGTTGATCACCATGTTTGAAACTCCTTGTGGGAACCATGTCATTGTTCTCCCTATGGTGTGTCATGGTTGTTCTGACTAGACCACAACAAGATCCAGAAATTAGTGATTGTTGTAAAGGAAGTGTGAGACTCAATTTGTAAAATATGAAAAATCAAAGGGGGATAAATGTCTAAATCCTATCCTTATGACCATTTTATTTGGTCCCCATGGAGGGTTACGACGATATGGTCAATTTGGACTACACAATGGTAAAACCCTAGGCTGTTGTTTATTAAAATGAGAAACCCCCATCTATCATCACCTAAATTTAACTCCTTTCATTATTATTTTCAACCCATTTTTACCTCATATATCATATCATTAAATCTTATCCATCAATCAACCTTGGTTATTTGTTGTATATTCTGGAGAAATCATCACAAAAAAGTCCCAATTTCTCATTGAATCTCCCCAATCTCCCCATGAATCAACTTTTCTTCACATATTCATGAAGTATTAGAACCATGTTTCATAATTATTTTTCTAACCTAGGTATTATGAAGGGTTTTTTATTTTTATTTTTTTGAGTTTCATTATGGTGAGGATATTAACTCTTTATCCATCATATTATGTTATAAAGGCGATAAGATTAAATTGAATCGAAGTTTTCTATATGTAAATTGACATTTACTTTAGTATGGTTAGTATTATTTTGATTTCCCTTTTTTATTTATGATATAGGATTGAAATGTTTTATTAATTTTTTTATATGTGTTATATTTTATTATTAGGATTATAGTGGAAAATTTATTGTTACTTAAAGTTTTTTCCTTTAAAATGGATTTTAAGACTTAAAAGTGTTTTCCATAATGTTACAAATGGATTATTTATTTATGAGTAAGAATAAAAATAGTCATTGGAATGAAATTTGATTTTAATATTTTTATTTATTTTGGGAAGTTGTTGTATATCTTGGATGATTAATTTTAATGGGTATTAATTATGTTAGAACATAGGAGACCATGGGTAGGTGGGTTACTAGGCAAGTGCTACCCTAGAATAAATCATGAGAAAGATAGGGGTTATTTATAATGAAGCCTTAAAAGGAACTAGGATAAGTTACTTGTTTTGGTTCACATAATCCAACTAGTGTTCTATGGTGGAGTCGTAGTTAGCTTTAGAACCCATATTTCATGGGTCCCTATGTGTCCTATATTGTTCATGAAACATTAATTATTATTTATGATGACTCTTTGTGTTGTAACGAGGATGTGATTGTTATTAATAACCATAATTTATTTCAATTTTTTATTATTCTATAAATTGTGTGGGTTGATTCATTTATAAAAAAAATGGTATTTGGGAATGATTTAAAAATATAAATGTATTTATATACTATTTTAAAATAATATCCAAGGGTTTCCATGGTAAATAGAATTTTATATATTCATAGTTGGATTATAGTGGGATTTAAATCAAACCCTATATATTTTTATGGGAATTTATTGAATTTCTATTAATGATAATATTTAAGGGATAGAGCACTATGAAGTTTGGTGGGTCTTTTTGAGAATCATTATATTTATAGTATTTATTTTTGAGAATGGTAATTGTGGGTTAGAGAGTTATTGGGCTCATAAGGGATATTTTTGGATCTTTAGATTTTTGGGGATATTTTTTAATCGGACACATCAAGCATGGTATGATTTTTCAATATTTAATTATGTATTTGTTTATTATCATATTTTAATATGATTAATATTTCGTGATATGAGTAATTTTGTTATTAATATATTATATATTCTGTTTTTGGTTTATTTTTTACTTAGAAACTTCCAATTTTATGGCATGAATGACTACCTTTTAGATTGGTTGTTCCATAATTTTTTGTGGAATGTATTTGTTTTTTTATTTAAATGGTAAAATAATTGATATTTTTTTAGTTATATCTCCATTGAATTTTATTCCTACCTTAGGTAACCAAGAAATCCCGTTAGTACTTTCTCATAAGTGTTATAGTTGACATGGAAAGTTTCCCATTTTTGGTTCATTAGAAGGTGGTATCATAGGACCATTATGTTATTTTTTGAGTAATGATAAAATGAATGTAAAAACAAAAGTCTATATATATTTTTTTAGGGGAGTATATCACCACAAATTATTCATTATAAAGATTGATTTACAATGGTTTAATAGGAATAATGTTTGTACTTGATATTTAAAATAGGGTATTTTCATAGGATTTTATATGGGTTTGTTTTTGAAATTTAATTTTAATATATTTTCCTGTGTTTTTATTATTCATTTATGATTTACTTATGTATTGGTTGGTTTATTATTTTGTGACATATCAAACATGCCCCTATAAGACCTCCTAGGAACTATATTAAGTGTGGTAAGGATAACACCCTACAAACAGAAACTCTTAATGAACCTCATCTTGTTGAATATTTTATCTTGAGTTTTTAGTCTCTTGGGAAATATAGGAGACTTAGAAGTGATTGTGTAGTAGACCATACATAGTAATACTAAAAAATGATTTTCCATCATTTGGAGGTGACTAGAGGCCTCCATATTAAGGAAAACGGTTTGAGAAGTTTGAATGCTTCAATGAATTCCTCCAAAGGTGGAAGGACATGATTGTATTAGAAAATCCCCACAAAGATCTTCCTTAAACCATGTTTATGAAAATAAGAATCTACTATTATTACCTAAAACATTTAATAATGGAAGAATATGTGGATTTTGTGATGTTTTAATTAAAATATCACTCCCTGAGTGAATACTTCACTTAGTTTCCCTAGTTGTTTCACCTTTCACCTATGATTTTAATGATTTTATTTTAAATTCTCAACATTTTTAAAGTGGTACTAAATTTTGTGATTAATTAAAGGATCGTCATTATATTCATATTAACCTATGAGGATATAGTTTTAAAGTATGAAATTGTGTAGGAACCCCTATTTCAATAAGAGGCCATCTGACTTTTTCTTTTAGTCAAAATAAGAAATGTTAGGAGACATTATAGGGTAGCACTTGAAGTGTTAAGTGTCCTAAACCATCGTCTAGGAATTCCTTATGAAAGATTCCAATAGTATTATATTATATATGAAGTCCAATACATATCATGAATGTCTAACCAATATTAGTTAATACATTCCACATATGTGGGTGTCTAGAAATCTCTAATGATATTGAAGTGTCCCATCTAAGGAATGTTGGGTGGGATCTCCTCATAGCAGGGGTTCCCAGATGTAATCAGATGCTTCAAAAGGAGTGGGGTATCATCCTCAGGTGAAGGGAGACTCTAATCATGTGATAAATACATTTATTTGAATGAATTTTATTAATTATATTTCATATAGGATGTTACAACATACTTATGGGCTTAATATATGATTGTTTTTGGTAGGTTGTTTATTACATCATCAATTGATCTTGTTTTTTGTTATACTATTATAAAACCCCGAATTTTTTATGATTTTTTTTAAATAAATTAAATTTTATTAATAAATTATGTATCACTATAAACCAAGTTAGTCTTGTATTATACATAACAAAAATTTAATCTTGTGTTCCATGTAACACCGGTTTAGCTTACACTACACGTGACATTGAGTTTAAAAAAAATAATGTTATATTTTAAATATAGCAATTTAAACATTGAAATTATAACCAAAAATAATAATTAGTAATAAAAATGGTAATAAATAATTTTTAAACATGATTTATAATGTTTTTATATAAATAAAATTCATGATAATAAAAATAAATTTCAATAATGCCTTTTTTGGTTTCGAAAATACTATTTTCTCAAAAGACCTGCTTTTTATATCCTTTTATGAACAATTATAAAATTCATTTTTGAAACAAATAGAAATTTCATTTGACAAAATAAAAATAATTTTTTAATTCATAATGTCTAAATTTTTTCATGATTAAATTTTGGTATTTTTTGAATTGTTTCATTTTTTTTAGGAGTAGTGTAAAATAATGAATTTTATTTGAAAAACGCCTTTTTGTCTATTTAATTTATAATGATAAATTATATTTTAATATTCTTTTAAAATTTAATCAGTTAAATTATATGTTAAAAAATCAAATTTATGTCATCATAATCAATTTCATATTGAAATTGGATATAAAAACATTTCATGCTTATGAACATATACACTTTAAAAAGTAGTTGTCTCATCCTTTCTATTGGATTAAATTTCAAATTAATTTATACCATTTATATGAATTGAATTTTTAAAAATGGATTTTCTATTTTGAATAAAAATTATTTATAATTTCCAATAATTCCGTATTAATTTTTTTACCAAAGTGATTAGTGAAAACAATTGAAATTAATCACATCAATTAAGAGAAAAACGAGTTTACTAAGGGACTAAAAATTATCTTTAAGGGAAAAAATGAAATATAATCGTGGCCAAAACCCATTCAGTGGAAATATTTATACATTATCTATTCATTTATAAAAATTGGTCTATTATTGGAGCCACGTTTCATGGAAAAAACATGGGTATAATTCTCTCTTTCAAATAATTTTAAGTTTCCCACTCACCTCCCGTATTAAAGGAAACCCCCACTCTCCCTATCTTCACACCTATAAAACCCATTTTATCATCCAATCCCCTAAAATATATATTATAAAATTACATTCATTTATCCTATTATCCTTAATTTTTGTATAATTCTAACCAATTAAGTCATTTGGTGTAGACCCAAAGGAGATACATGAAGAAGTTGTAATATTCATCAACAAATAGTTTAGTTATATTTCTTCATAAAATCAATTTAATTATGTTTATATCATGAATATAAAAAATAATAATTATCATAAATATAATTATTTGTTGGTTTTTTATGGTTTTGACCTAAAAATACACACACTTCCATCAAATGTGTTACAAAATCACCGTTTGTGTGTGAGAAAAAATATTGCCTCATGAACCAATGTAGTTCATTTTTTCATTACCACATATCATATTTGGTGATAATAGTTTAAATAATATTTATATATTATATTTTATTGATGTTATTATGACTCTTTAATTTTTATATCACACATACCTTCATTCGTTCCATTTTGTGGGAATACAATAAAGTCATTCTAGTGCATGGAGGACTACCTCCTTGAGAAGTGACATGATTCATTCATGATTTAAAAGAAATTTATTAAGGAAGTGTTTAATAAAAATATGTGACATATATGATATATAAATTTATTAATTATTTATTATATCTCATATAAATTCATTTTTTTCAATCTGACAAGAAAATGGAAACAGCATTCATGTAAACGTACGACCTTCCATCTCTATAAAAAGATTATTTCATTTCATATTTCCATATTTTATATATTATTATAAAAACATATATAAATAATATAAATAATATTTATACCATGGTTAAAATTATAGAGAAAATGAAAAAATGATTAAATTATTAGGAAAAAAAATATAGCAAACAAAAATATATACGAGAAACAAAATGGTTATTACCATAAATATAACATTAACGTGGAATTTATAAAAAGCATGTAATAAAAAATTATAGAAAAATAATATATGTTATTATATAAATTAATATGGTTATTTAATAGATTTATAATAAATGTATATTTAATATATAGCGGTATTGAATGAGTACAGTGGAAGTAAAGACTTAAGGTAAGGAATTTGTGTCTCACTTTTATTTTTCATGAGACACAAACCATGTCCAACACCTATTTCATGTATGTGATGTCTATATTTCCCATAGATTTATTTTATGGTTATTATATTGATAATTATTGGTATTTACATTTAAATTTAGGATCTATCTTTCATATTGATTACGGTTAAAATGATGACAAATCGGTAAGGGGAGTTTTGTCTCAATTTGACTTTTTGGGATGTAAATTGTGTTGTAAACCTATATTATTTCATGAGGTGTATATTGAGCCCTATTGGAATGTGATGTAATGATTTTTTTTAATAGTAATTATATTTAAGTTTAATTTTATATTATTCCATTATATTTTTTACAATTCAATGTTACCAAAGTGGTAAGTGTTTGTTGCTACACTCTCATCATCTGTCAGGATTATTTATAACTATGCTTCCATTGATGAAATCATATGATCTATATCTAAATAATTCTATTTTTTTTTTCTTCACCTATGGTTCTTCATGATATATTAAAGTAATTTTACCTTTTTTACACTTTTTTACTTAATAAAATATTTTTATGAGAATGAATCATTATTTCTCTCTTTGTTCGAAAATCTATTTTTTTTCAAAACCATGTTTTGAAAAAAAATTCAATACTATTTTTAAAATTCCTAAAATGATTAATTAAATAAAATTTTACCCATTTTTTCCTTTTAAAATTTGTTTTCATTAGAATCCTCTTCCATTTTTTATCAAGATGCATTTCAAAACATTTTACATTGGAAAAGGAATGTTTGTTTAACATATAAAATATGCATGGATTTAACCACTGTCCTGACCAACATTTATTTGAAACAACCATTTCACATTTACAATGTTTTTGTTAAATAATTTTTTTCCTAATATTCAGTAAATTAATTGTTTTTATTGTGTTTTTCAAAGAGAAAAGGTTTTCAAAATGGTTTTATATTTTAAAAAGTTTTTTTCAAAGACGAAATGATATTTTTCTCAAAAATTATTTTCAATCATATTTAAAAATTATTTTCCATCTAAGATGGAATCTATTGGTGTTACCCATGCCTTAATGGGGATATAATCCAAGGATATAATTCATATTCATTATATTAATGGTTTATGTTTTGATGTCATGATGTTTATTAAACCTGTTTCTCTTCCATGGGTTATATACTTATGAAACTCATTTCTTTATACAGGTTATGCTATAATGAAATGATTATGAAACATGTATGTTTTCCATAGGTTAATATATAATGAAATGTTTAAGATACCCATTTCATTTTATAGGATTTGATATGATGAATGTTTGTGATCTTGTGGAATATATATATTAAATTTCATTATGATATAGTTGTGACATATATATACCTTCAATGAATATTATTAAACATTAATATATCACATGAGATTGAAATATATGGAATGGGAAGTGAAACCAGAACAATAATATAGGGTTGGAATGAGGAGTGGACTCGATATAGTACTACAAGGCTAGAATGAGGAGTGAACTCAGAACAGTAAAAAACTATGTCTGCTATGATATCCTATATAGTGAGTTTTCACTAATATATAAATGAATTTATTTAATTCTTTGTATGAAACAAATTCATGTTTTATGCTAATTTTATGCTCTAATGGATCATATTATTTAATTACCTTATGATTCTTGACATTTGAACTTCCAAAAATTATATTATGACTCACAATTATGATATTTGATATGAAGTATATGATTCTAAATTTTTTTAATAGTGTTCTCATACCATTATGTTCATGTTATAAATGTGTATCTCCCTTTTTTACCCTTACTAAGTATCTAATCTCACCCTTTATTATGTTTTCTTTCCCCGAGTTTTGAAGATATTTATTATGTATAATTATTTTAAGATGTGTGATAGTTATTAAGAACATAGTGGTAGATGTTGTAGTTCACTTTTGGACCAGTGTTTTTGTTTCTATATATCTAATTTCATTAAAATAATATGGTCATTGGGCGTGTGTTTGTGTAATGTAATATGTATTTCACAAAAAATACATAATGCCTATGTATTTTAAGACTGGTTCACTATAGTTTGAATAAAATAAAAGGTTTAGTTAAAATGTGAAAAATAGAATGATAAAACCTTAGTGAGATTTGTAGGATATGTCTAAGGATAATACATAAAGAAATAGAAAATTTCATCAAATTTTGGTTATTGATAGATTTAGTGTTTTCCATGAAATTGCATCCCTATCTATATACTACAAGGGAATGTGGATCTATAATAGATGTACCTAAGGGTAACAACCCCCCCCCCCCCAAACTGTATTGAGCTTAACTCGATCAAGAATAGGTGGGTGATAATGGGCTTTGTTTCAAAAATGTATTGAAACTCTCATGGGATATTATTTGGGAATTAATAAAATATTTACGAACCAACATGAAATATTTAATTAGAATATTTCTATAAATTATCTAGGATAAACCTATGGTTTCATATGATAAATAATTTTTCATAATCTAAACACCCTATAAGTTTTTTTTAGGATTATGTCATTCCCTACTATGATAATTATTTCTTACGCTATGCTTTTTGGTTTTTTCAATGGATGGAACTTGAAAGAACCATTTTAACACTGAGTGTGATAGAAAGTGAAATGATTGTACTCTTTATAATAAAAATTTCATGGTTTTAAGAATGAAACATATCATTTCTTTGATCAAACAAATTTAACATGCTATAAATCATTTTGGACTTTTGAATGAGCAATAGAAAGAACAACATTATGTTATTTCCTTTATGATGCACATACACCTTCTTTAAGTGGATCTTATATTCCACTAGTTTCTAAATAATATATTGGTACCACTGAAAATATATTTTCTATTCATCAGTGTTTAGAACTTGAAAAGGTCATTTTGGATGTCTACTAAATGGAAGGTGAATAAGATCAATGGTGGAATCATATCAAGAATATGAGGAAACATGATGAAAAGAGACTAATGAATTGGAACAAGTTCAAGAAATTATTTTTTAATAATTAGATTCCTAAATTTATTTATATAATGATGGAATATGAGTTCCTTTTGTTAAATAAAAAACATAAGTACCATTGAGGATAATTTTAGAAGAATTTCAAGGTACAGTTCTGGAATTATCATCCAACTTGAAATTAATTTTGGTCAATTCATCATTGAATTAAAACCTTGTATCTAAAGGGAGTTAGTCATAAGAGACTTTAGTATCTATGAATTGATATTGAATTGTGCTATAAAAGTTGAAATAAAGGTTGGAGTTATGTTTTAATCTCATGGTTTTGACATGAAAAGGAGGATGGTGTTCAAATGAAAATATAAAAACCATGGAGAGAATAAGATGATATATCCTTTATGCTTTAAGTTCTTTAAGATTCATGGAAATAAATTAAGGGGATACTAAATGTTTTATGTCTGGAAGGGAAGGTTATCAGACAATGGATTACTGAAGTGACAGGAATTTGTTAGCTAACAATTTTAATAGAGAGAAAGATTCACAGAATAAAAATCACCAATATCACAGCTCCAAGTGTAATGAGATTGAGAAATATGTTAACCAATTCCCAAAACTAAAGGGTTAACGATAATGATTGATGTAAGAATCCTCTTAAGAAAAGTTAAAAGGTGAAATATCATGAGATCATTAATTCTGATGAGGTTTGTGATAATGATGCGGTGAAAGGTACACTTATGATCCACTCTATAACTACTAATGTTTTATTTGAATTTGGATATATCCATTCATTATTTAATAAAAAATTTTTTATCAGTATTATGATTCCACCAAAATAGTTATATATCAATTTACCAGTGAAAACCCCTAATGATACGATGATTGCATCTCAAGTCTATGATCCCACATTAGTTGATGTTGGTGGGAATGTGCTTCTTGATAATATTTTCATTCATTCTATGGTTGAATTTGATGTAATATTATTCATGAATTTGTTTTATGTACATAAATCCCACATAATTTTTTTTGGTAAGGAAGTCACTCTAGATATTCCAAACCAACCCATGATATTTTTTCAATTTGATAATAAGTATGAGATTCTTATAGATATCTCATCCAATGTACATTTATTAATTCATATTTATATGGGGTGTTAATATATGATGTTTGGGGAGAAAATTTACATTGATGATATGCCTATTATTTGGGAATCAGATTGTGTTTTTCAAGAATAATTTCCCAATAATACACCAAAAATGTGAAGTTGAGTTACCAAAAGAAGTCATACGTTGTTTGACATCTATTTCAATGACTTGAAATAGCATGTCCTCTATTGAGTTTCAAGAATTAAGTAAGAAACTCCAAGAAATTATTTATAATGAAATTATTCATCCATGTGTGACAACTTAGGGTGCACCAGTTCTTTTTGTCAAATATAATGATGGATCAATGCGACTCTGGATTGATTATCGGTATTTGAACAACATCACGATCAAGAACAATTATCCACCTCCTCTTATTGATGACTTCCCTGATGAACTATGAAAATTTTAATACTTTTCCAAGATTTTCCTTAACGTTGGATATCATCAATTAAGGGATAGTAAAGAGAATATAAGAAAGATGAAATTTCGTACAAGGTATGGACACTATGAATATACAGTGATTTAATTTGGTCTTACTAACTAACCTACTATCTTCATGGATGTAATGGATATATAATTAAAATATTACATTGATTAGTTTTTTGTATTCTATATAGATGATATTTTTATATATTCAGTGATAATGTAAGAGCATGATGACCACTTTATAATTGTACTAATAACCCAAAGTAAAGATAAAATATATTGAAAATTTTAAAGTTGTAAATTTTGGCAACAAAAGTTTTCATTTATGGTTCATATAATCTCATGAGAGGGTATATTAGTATATACATCTAGGATTAAGGCTATATAATGTTGTACAAGACCAATATCATTGACTACGATATGTAGTCTTCTTAAATTAGTTAGATATTATAAACAGTTTGTGGAGAATTCATCACCATTATCCAATACTCTAGAAAATTTAACTCAGAAGATATAATGTTTACTCTATGGAGATAAATATGAGGAAATTTTCAAGGAACTAAAGAGAATATTAATTAGTGTAATGATTTCTACATTACCCTATAGTAGATAAGAGTTTATAATATATAGTGATGCTTTTAAAAAGGTATAGGGAAGTTTTCTTATATAGAATGAAATAGTTGTAACTTATTCCCCATGAAAATTGAATATTCATGTGAAAAATTACCCAACTCTTGACTTGGAGTAAGCCCCACTAATTTTTTAACTATATATATAGAGGCATTATCTTTATGGGGAAAAGTGTGACATATATACTGATTTTAATAATTGAAATTATATATTCAAACATAAAGATATTAAAATAAACCAAAGAATATAGTTATATATAATTTATGATTATTATTATTCAATACATTACTCCCTTAGAAAGTGAAAAAGGTGGAAAATTAATTAAGTTGAAGGATCATGTTATCTTATTCGTGATGAGGATCACAAAATATTCAATATTTTGGATTTTTAATGGATTGATATGAATATTATGAGGGATGGGTAAATATATTATCTTGATTAGTTGAATGTTCAACCATCTAACCATATGATAATTAAAGAGGTGAATATGGAACATGTAGAGATGTAAAATAAGGTTAGAAATTTTCCAAAGTTTAACCATGATCATGATGGAATGATTAGGTTTGAGAACTAATGTTGTTTATAGAATACATGGTGAACGAAATATTATAATAATATCATACTTATTCATTCTATAATCATTTGGTAAGTATTATGATATATATAGATTTGAAAAAAAAAATTATTAGATGGAATGAAGAGAGATATTGTGGTGTTTGTTTCCTGGTGCTTTGAATTCCAATAAGTTAAAGATGAAAGACAATATTCAAAGGGGAATTTGTATCCATTACCAACACTCGAATTGAAATGGGAGAATATCACCATGGATTTTTTCACTGGACTACCTAGAATTTTTAAAGGGAATAATGCTACATGGTTTGTAGTTGATCACCTTACTAAGTCAGTACACTTCTTTGTTATTAGGGGAAAAATATATTTGGATCATATTTCCATGATAAACATTAAATAAGTTGAATGGTTTCTTAGGGTACCACATTCCATTGTATATGATTGGGATTCAAGATTTATATCATGGTTTTGGAAAAGCCTTCAGAAAGCTCTTGATACATAGTTGAGTTTCAATACTGCATATCATCCTCAAATAGATGGTCAGTATAAAAGAATAATTCAAACACTATAGGATATTTTGAGATATTTTTATTTGGAATTCAATGGTTATTAGGATAAAAACCTTCATATAGTTGAGTTTTTATACACTAATATATTTCATTCAATATTTTTTATGGATCCTTATAAATCCCTCTATGTAAATAAATTTAGAGACCTAATGGGATATAATGAAGTTAGAGAAAGAATGCTATTGGGATATCAGATATCTGAAGAAATGTAATAGAATGTCATAGCCATTTAGTAATATATCAAGGTAGATAAAAGTTGAAATAAAATTTATACTTATTAACACTAACATGATTTATAATTTGAAGTTGTTTATATGGTTTTACTGAGTATTTCTCTATGGAATAAGGTTATGAGATTCTGGAAGAAAGGGAAACTAATCCCTAGGTATATCAGTTCTTTTGAAATTATCAATCACATTTTAATGGTATCCTATATATTATAACATCCATGATACCATCCTCATGTCCATTATGTGTTACATATATATATCCTGATAAAGTTCACACCTTACCCTTCATATGTATTAAACTCATTGGTCATACCACTAGATAATGATCTTTCTTCTTTAGAACAACTGGTAGAGATTTAGGATTAAATAGATAATTTTATTCAAAATAAGACCACTAACCAGGTCAATGTTATTTTTAAAAACAAACAATTTGAATAATCAATGTCTAAACTTGAGGATTTTATGAGGCATAATTAACTTTATTTTTTCATAAAATGAAAAATTGTGAGGGGAAATTTAATTTTAGGGTGGAGAATGTAACACCCCACGTTTTTATGTTTCTTTAATAAATTATAATTTTTTGATGGATTACATTAAAGTATACACCAAGATAATATTGAATTATGCATAACACCATGTTAATCTTGTGCAATAATAAACAACAAACTAGCTTGTGTAACGTGCGACACTGTGTTTTATCAAAATAATTTTATATTATTAATATAGTTATTTAAACATTACTATTATACCCTAAAATTTTATGTTTTTAATATTAATACAAATAGATATAGTTTAAATAATATTTTTAATATTTTTATATAATTAAATCATATTGATAATAATATAAAAAATTATCAGCAAAGTCATTATGTTTTTGGAAAATACTATTTTCTCAAAAGAACTGCTTTTTTTTCTCCTTCTATGAAAAATAATAAAAAAATTATCAAACTATTAGAAATTAAATTTTATAAAATAAAAAATATTTTTGAATTTATAATGTCAAAATTATCATACAGTGAGTTTTTTGGATTTTTCAGATAAAAATACTATATTGTAATAGAAAAGTTTCTTTTTGTCTAATTTATTTATAAAGATAACTTATATTTTAAATTTTTTTATTGTATAATTAATTAAACTAGACATAAATAGATCCAGTTTAGTTTATTTTAATATATTTATCATTTAAATTGGATATAATTTTTTTCAATTATTTGAACATTTTCACTTTAAAAACTCCTTGTGCCATCCCATGCATGGGATTAAATTTAAAATTAATTTTATAAACATATGTGAATTTAATATTAATAAATGTATTGAATATTTTTAAAAATAATAATTAATAATTTCTAAAAAGGAAATATTACTTTTTTACCAATGTGATTTGTGAGAATAGTTAATATTAATCACAGAAATTAAGAGAAAATGATTTTATAAATGGAAAAAACTTTAATCATAAAGATAAAATGACTAAGAAACTTATCCAACAACCATTATATGGAAGTATTTCTACATTATCACTTCTATTAATTAATTTTTTCCCTTATTTTATCCACATTATATGGAAAAACGTGGATGGAATTCTCCTTTTCATAAATTTAATAGTTTTCCACTCACCTCTTTTATAAAGGGCCACCCACTCACCCCCCCCCCCTCTTCACACCTCTCAAAAACTTTGGATAAGATAGTACCTATCGAAATATCTTTCCAAATTCCATCCCTTAATACTATAATAATTTATTTTGGATGAAATCCATTTGATGTAGTCCTATGGTGAAAAAAAATGAGATACCCAAAGAAGAGGAAACATTCATAAACAAACATTTTTTTATTTCTTGAAAACCCCTTTAATTATTTATATAACATGATTATATAATATACTTAGTATCTTAAATATAATTATATTTTTTTATTTTATGGTTATGACCAATAACCACACACACATCCATCAAATGGATTATGAAATCATCAGTCACATGTAACGCGAACTATCACCTAGTGAATCGATGTCATTAATTTTTTCATTAACACCTATCAAGATTGGTAATAATATTGTAGATAATTTTTATAAATTATATTAATTATTTTGATAATTTTCTTATTATTTCTTAATTTATATATCACACATTCCTTCAAGCTTTCCATTTTTGTGGGAACACGATAACATTGTTCGTGTGTACGGAGGACTACCGCCTTGCAAAGCTATGTGATTCATTCATGTTTTTCATGGAATATACTAAGGATGTTTTTAAAAATTATTTGATATATGTGACATAAAAATTATTATGTAATGATAATATCTCTGATAATATTCTTTTTTCATCTGACAAGAAAATGGAAATGTTGTTCATGTGTATATACAGTCAACCATCTCAATGAATAGTGTATTTCATTTCCTGTTTTTATATTTTATAGATTATTATAAATAAATATATTAAAAATATAAATTATATTTATATCATATTTATCATTATTAATATAATGAAATCATGATTAATTTAAGAGGACTAAAAAAACTAATCAAAACATATACGGAAAACAAAGCTGTTATTACTCAAATCTTAATATTAATGTGGAATTGTTAATAAATGGGAAATAAAATGTCATAATAAAATCATATAAGGTATGATATAAATTAATATGGTTCTTTACTATAATTATAATATAAATATATTTAATATATAGGTAGATTGAATGAGTACAATGGAATTCAATACTTAACGTAATGAGCTTCCATATCACTTTTATTTTTCATGAGACACATGCCATGATCACCAACTATTTATTATATGTGGTGTGTATACTAACCATGGAATTAATTTATGATTATTATACAGATAATAATACTATTACATTTTCATTTAATTATCTCTCTTTAATGGGTTTAGAATTAAATAGTTTCCAAATTAGTAAGGGGATTTTGTCTCAATTTTAATTCATCGAGATGTACGTTGTGTTATAATCCAATATTCATTCATGAGGTTTATATACAGAATATTTTACATGTAATATCATGATTTTTTTTAGAATCATGATATTCTATGCATCATGTTATTTTATTCCTTCATGGTTTTTATAATTCAATGTTTCCAAAGTGGTATGATTTTATTTCTAGAATATCAGCATTCATCATGAATATTTATGATTATGATTTAATTAATGAAATATTATGATCAAACTCTCATGAATTATCATGAATTTTTTTTCATATGTTCATTAATGATATCTTAATTTAATGGTACAATTTTCCCACCCATTGGTACTTAATAAAATGTTTTTTTAAGAAAATACGATTTTATTTCACTCTTTGTTCAGAAATATGTCTTCTTTCAAAAACATGTTTTCTAAAAATATTTCCCAAAATATTTGTTACCTCTTAAAAATGATTTATAAAATAACTTTTTTTTATTTTATTTCTGCAATTTTTTTCAATTGAATCTTCTGGTCCATTCCAGATCAATTCCCTTTTTAAAACTTTTTTATTGTGAAAAAGAATGTTCATTTAAAATGTATGGAATGTATATATTTTCCCTCCCTAAAGACTTTAATTAATTTTAATATTCATATTCAAGTTTACAAGTTTATTTTTAAATAAAACTTTTTACCTTATACTCTTTAAATTCATAGCTTTTAAATATGTTTTCAGATATAAAAGTTTTAAAAAATATTTCATGTTTTAAAATATATTTATCAAAAAAAAGCTGATATTTTATTCAATAAATTTTTTAAATGATCTTCCAAAATTATTTTCCATCTAGTTTGACATCTTCTGATGTTACTCATGAATTACTAAGGATATGATCAAAGGTTAAAAATCATATTCTTTCTATAATTGGTTTGTGTTTTTTATGAAATGATTTTTATGAAATATGTTTCTCCTCCATGAGTTATTTTCTTATGAAACATACTTAATTTCATGAGTTATGCTATGATTAAAAGATTATGAAGCATATCACATTTCCATATGTTAAGATATGATGAAATGTTTATGATAAAAAATTTATTTCATGGGTTATGATATGACAAAATTTTATGATCTTATAGAACACATATGTATGATATCATTATGAGAATAATGGGACCTATATCTCCCTAAAATGCATTGGGTATAGATTTATATATCTAATGAGATAGACATCACTAGAATGGGGAGTGAACCCTATATAGTAATACAAGGATGGAATAGAGAGTGAACTCTGTAGAGTAATACATGGATGGAAAAAGTAGTAAATGTGGTATAGTAAAGGACTTTGTACATTATGATGTCCATGGAAGTAATCCATTACCAATATGTAAATGATTTCTAATACTTATGTGTATGCCACAAGTTCATGTTTTAAAAAATGTTATGATATCATTTATCACGTTCTTTGATTCCCATAGTATTTATTTCTTATAAACTACCAATTTTAGTTTTATGACTCATGATTATGATCTTTTATATATAGGGTATGGTTTTTAAATGTTATCTTAATGTTATCATATTGATATGTCCATGTTATTCTTACGTATCTCCCTTATTTACTCTTACTAAGCATCTGATTTCACCATTTATTTTTTCTTTATTACATAGGTTGTGATGATATGTATTATGTATCATGTGTATAAAAACGGTACTAGTTCTGAATAACATAGTGGGAGATGGCGTAGTTCACGTGTGGACCAGTTTTTATGTTTCCATGTTTCCGAAGTCACTAAAATAATATAGTAGTTGGGTTTTTTTATGTAATTTAACAAGTATTCTGAAAAAATTATATAATGTGTATGTATGTTTAGTCTAGGTCACTATAACTAGAATATGTAATTAATTAATTTCATTGAAATTAATTGCAACATTGGGAATGTAAAATCACTTGATTCCTTATGTAATGGAGATTATGAATCCATTGTAATGGGTAAAGAGATTTGTTTCAAGTTCTTAGAGTGTCGTATTATTATTTCATATGTCAAATACCTTCAATAGTTCTTTCTTTTACCAATATATATTTTGAAATATTTTTGGTATGGATTATATGGTGAGATTCACTGATCAAGTTGATTGTTACCATTGAAATTACTATTCTATGAACATAATGGGAAGACTAATTTATTTGAAGGTGAGTAGAACCATAGTTCAGGTAGGTAAATGAATATCATTCTATGGGTGTAATATTTCTCCTTTTATATATCCATGATGACTTTAGACACAATTGTAAAAGTCATAAATAATGAACTTTCATTGGTGGTTGATAGGTATCTCGAGGTGTTCTTGGATAAATTCAATGGATTACCACCACAATAAGCAGAATATTTTATCATGGATCAAAATATCAGAATGATTCCTATATGTATATTATATTATCATATCGATCTATCTGAATTTCAAAAAATAAGAATATTTTGATGTAATATCACATGTGTAAGGGTTTTATTTACAATAGTGCATCATCATGGGAATATATGATCCACTGTGCAAATAAATAAGATAAAAATATTATACTTTTTTAAATATATAAATATTAATGGAGTGTCTGTCATGATTAAAAACAAATTTCTCCATATTGATGACTTTTTTGATGAGATTAGGGGGTTAAATTATTTAAAATTATTAATTTGACATTGAGATATCATCAGTTGGGAATTCAAGAAGCTGATATACCTAAAAATTATTTTAGATTTTGGTATATTGATATTGAGTATTTGGTTAGTCTATTTTTCCATACCAACAACCAACCAGTTTTCAAGGATCTGATGAATCAGATCATTCATTGTTTCTTATGTTTCATTTTATTCATGGTTTTTGATGAAATCCTTGTCACGACCCATCCCCTGGGGATCGTGTCGTGACTACCCCAAGCCCACCTTCTATAGGCCAGGGGCTGGAGACTAGCACCAAAGGCGTAAATCCCTAAACTGGGAAGGCATTGCCTTTATAACTAAAAACACACACAATAGAGTACACAGCTAAAAGAAAACACTAAGTAAAAACCATATAACAAGAGAATGCTAAAAAGTAAAGGGGCTGGAAATACAATCCCAACAAAAATTACAAGTTCAACTGAAAAGGACAAAAAACAGCTGAAAGGTGAAAAGCAGCTCCTGGACCATCCACCACGGATCCTACATGAAGGGTAGATACAGATAGCCTCCTCAGTACTCCATGTCTATCAGTCTCTTCCAGGTACTGACTCATCATGAGGTCCACCTCCAAGTACCATCCAATCCTCATACACTCAGCCTCAGTCAGCGTTGTCTGTCATCTGCATCCAACACAATGAGGTGCGGGCATAGCCTGTGCAGGGATGGGTATAACGATACTCAGTAGGGACCCTAATACCACCAAGGACTCTCAAAATCCACCAAGGATAAACCACAGAGTATGAAATCAATGGATATCCATTTCTTAGGTATATTACCATACATATACCTAAGTTATCAAGTAACCCATCTCAATCATGAGAAAAACAAAGAAGTCATTGACTTAGCTCACACAGGTATACAACTTATGTAGAGAGATAGAGATGATCAGATATAGCCACTAAATCATCTAATCTGTCAGACCCACACAGGATCCAGGACCAGCAGTTAGAACTGTCATACCCACACATGATCCAGGAATAGTAGTTGGAGCTGTCGGACCCACACAGGATCCAGAACGAGCTATTCTGTCGAACCCACATAGGATCTAGGAATAGGAGATGGAGCTGTCGGACCCACACAGGATCCAGAACCAGCTATTCTATCGGACCCACATAGGATCCAAGAACAAAAGTCAGAACTTTCAGACTCACACAGGATCCAGGAATAGTAGTCAGAGCTATCGGACCCACACAAGATCCAGGAATAGTTGTCAGAGCGCAGCCAGCCACAGGGTTTCCACAAAGCATGATTGATTCTGGGAGGGTCCGCTTCTCAAGCAAATAGTTGATACATCAAATTCCACAAAGTCCTACAAAGAAGCATCTCATATGTCCTCCACGTCGTAGGGTTCTCAACACAACAGATGGTGCGTCAATCGGACGCCCGGTCTGTGAGTTATTAGCCTTTTGTCCTGGGGGCCTAGTTGGATTCGTGTACGATCCAACATGACCGTATCTCAACTAAACCCTGAACTCCCATGGGGTATACTCAAATGTATGGCTACACTTCAAGATTTCCAGCGCCGCTGATGGTTTGTCAAACAGATGTTCAGTGCCAAAGATATGGCCAAAGGAAGTAAAGGGTTGCTAATGGGCCCGTGTAACACCCCAGGTAAATAAAGAATATAACATTTTCACATTTATCCATATTTGTGAATAAAATATTAATATAACTTTAAAGGGGACGCTATGCTTGATGGCATACCCAATACGCAACAACGAGTTTCTTGGGAATCTTACGTTGCACTCTAACAATAAAATAATATTATTTTAAATTGTAGTTAATGCCTAGCCGTTGTAATGGCGTGAATGAACAGAACTAACTACAAAATTATTATATATGTTTTTCAAATATTTTTACTTTTTACAATAAATGTTAGAGGATTAAAAATGTGAATGAATCCAATTTTAAGCGTAAACATTCTAATATTCTTTAAAAGGTCGATTAACCGCCTTTTGATGACGAACCTCCTTTAAATCCACTTTTTTAAAATTTTATGTGTTATATTTGACAAAATAAAATTCTTCTTTAGAATCGGGACATCAAATTTTACTTTGTGTAAATTTTTGGTATTTTTCCGATAATGTTCATTTTTTAATGAATAGTGAAAAATGTTGTATTTTAATTCAAAACCTCTTTTTAATATAATATATTTATATGATCAGATTAACTTTTTAATTGGTTTAAAAGTTAAATCATAATATATTTTCACCATTTAATCCAATAGTGGTCGTTGGAATTAATTTCATCTTGAAATTGGACTTAAACTAGTGTCAATCTTTTGATACTTAGTGTTTCATAAAAACACGCTATTTGCTCTGACAATGAGAATTAATTATTAAATTAATTAATGTAACTTATATGTTTTGAATTTTGTAAAATAGACATCATTTTTGAATTCGGAATATCAAATATATCCTAGGGTTAATTTTTGGTAATTTTCTGAAAAACTTCAATTTTTGATGAATAGTGAAACCACTAAGTGGTAGTTAAAGAAACTGATTTTTCGTTTAAATGAAACTTTACCACTTCTGTGATTTGAATTTCAAAAATCCTACATACATGGTTGAATTTAGAATAAAAATATGGTTCAATGGGATTAAAATAATTTTTTGGTGAATAGTAACTTTTAAGTTTATTAATCGTGATTAGAGGTAATTACTGTAATTTAAGGTAAACATAATGTTTTAATATTATGAAATGACCTAGACACATGTCCTACCCTCATTGGATGTGTCATGGCCGACCAATACAATCCATGGGTCAACTTGGGGACCCCATGGAGCCACTTTGGTAGGAAAATGACATTAATACCTTTTTATTTAAATTTAATGTTAAAATGTCACAAACATGTGTTGTTTTACTAAAACAATTTTTACATGGGGTTATACAAGTCATATTTTTTACTATAAATATTAATTAGAAATATAAAAAGATTTCCTACATCATGATATTTTTTTTATAATTTTTAGACACTAAATAAATTAAATTATTTATGACAGCATGATGATGCAGCGATTACCTCATTATTTAACGATTTAAATAAAATGAAAAGATAATGTAAACTCTAAGACCTAAAATTATCACAAACCTATTGAATGGGTGGATTTAGAAACATTATCACCTTATCCTATAAATATATCATTTTTTTACCTTTAAAATCCGAAAAGCATTATATAATAAAGTAACATTTTATAACTTTCCAAGAGTGCCCCTCCTCTCCTCTTATAAAAGGCCCCCACCTCTCCCACCTTACCCACACATCTCAAGCCTTTGTATAGGCCAACCCCTACCCATTTTATCTCTCCACATCCCTATATTCATCATTGAAGCCTCACCTTTCGGCATAATCCTTTCCAAGGAAGCCTTTGAGCTCAAATAAAAAAGAGTTACCCGATTTAAAGGTATTGTCTTCCATTGTGTTCTTTTGTTTTATTTTGCTTCTCCAAACCCCTAAACTCTTTTTATTCATTTATTTTGTAACAAAACCAGTATATTAAATATACTAGGATTTTTTTATGTAAAGTATTCGAGCTATACTTACACACACCTTCGTCTAATGGTTAAATAACATACGGTTTCTGTGGATGGCGAATTTCTGCCTCACGAAACGATGATTGTTTAATCTCCTCTTAACACATTTCATGGTGGCCATTATGATGTCACTATATTTTATATATGATTTATATGGTATTTATGTTTTCTATATGCTTCTGAATTTTATATTTAAATCGTGCATTTATGCTTTTCATGTTGTGAAAATGTGATAATTTCATACGAGGAAGTGTGGACTACCGCCCCCTCAAGTGATGTGACTCGTTCATGCAATACATGGAATGTATAAAGAATGAAATTAATGAACATATGTGACCAATATAACATATATATTATACTGTAATTATAATATATATATCTCTCAATTACTTTTAATTCCATTAATATGACAAAGAAATGAAAGTAGCGTTCATGCGTACGTACGGCCTACCGTCTCCATGAACGGTGCATTTCATTTCATACATCTAAATGATTATGTAATATTATAAATACATGTATATTATGGATATATATGATATATATGATATCAAAATCATGAATATCATTCTGGATATAATGAACCTTTGACCACACGAACAACATGTAATTGTAAGAAGTCCACTTTCGACTTAAGAACAAAATATCGAAAAAACAAACATTATTAACTTAAATGATTACATAATGTTTATAACATGGAAATAAGTGATATAAAAGGAATAATTAACTTGAAAATGGTTCTTAATAAAGTATGAATTAACTCATGTTTATTATTCAGGACGTTAAAGAACGATCGAGTCAAGTCGGACCCGAGGTAAGGGATCCTACCCCTCTCTTTCATTTTAAGTACACTCTTTTATGTCATTTCTTTTAAGATCATCTTTCTTATTATTGGGATGTTATTTTATATTACTATTACTGTAAATATTATGATGAGATACCCTATTTTATCTCATCAATCCATTTTTGAATTTTTAAGTGGCGCCGTTAGGCGGCCGTGTTTTCGTAGGGGATTTTTCATCTCACTTTTATTCACGTGACATTTATGCTACGTTTGCAACTATTTCCTTTGAGTGGTGTATGTACTGCCCATTATTATACACTTTTTGTAGTATAATTTCATTTATGGGTATTTACATCTTCATTGTATGACACTTCTTCCATGTGGTGTACGTTTCGAAAGTTACCCAACTCGGTAAGGGGACCTTTCACCCTCCTCTTTTTAAAAGACTTATTTTTGTTATGTCTTTTAATTTACATCTTATTATGTTGGGATATGTTCTTCTATATCCTTATTGATGTAAAAAAAATTCCAAGTGATGAGATACCCTTTTTTTCTCATCAACTCATTTTCTGAATTTTAAAGTGACGCCGTTAGGCTGTCGAATTTTTACAAGGGAACGTCTTAACCTAATTTCGAATTCTTTGGGTTCAACTTGTAATTCTTGAACATGTCATCCTATGAATATGTTTGAATGACCTATTATTGTTTCAAAATTAATATACACTTATATTGTGTGTATTTATATTTCTCACACATAATTATGCTATATATCTATCCATAATTTAAGGATACCATCTTTATAATGGATTTCATCTCAATTTACATTTCCATTGAGACTTCATTGTTGTTATGCACCAATTCACTCTTATATGGTGTATATACTGTCCTTTAACATATTATATCATGAATCCCTTTATTCTCATGATATTATAAAGTTCGGATTTAATGTTATTCCGAAATTATTTGTATTCAAGAGTCTCTCATTTTGTTAAAAACTCTTTAACAAAAATATCGTTTTAAATGTTTTAAAGATTCATTATTCTAAATCTTTATCATTAATGTCCATGTTTTCAAAATGGTTTTCAGTATTTATTTATATGGACATTAATGTTTTAAAATTATAATTCCATTAAAAGATTCAAAGTGGTATGGGGCACTTTGATTCAAAAATCTCTTTTAAATGGTTTTTGAAAATGGATTGATTAATTCAATATCTTGGAATTACTTATTGTGATTGCAAATGAAATGTTGTTATTTAAATGTTTATATTTTCAATATTTTATGTGTAATGATGGTACTTGGACATTTTATGGGTGGTTACGTGATAAACCATATGATGTGTGGTGCCGTGAATACCAGGACGGGTGGTTACGTTATAACCTCCAATGCATTGGGTATGGAAGTCGGCTGTATGGATATTCCATTAAGTATGTGTGGAAGTCGACCGTATGGTTATTCCATTTAAGTATGTTTATGTCCCAAGTTACCTTTATATGGTATGTGTTCTTTATATGGGTTTTATGGTAATCTTTTGGTTACAAAAGGGTATGTAATGGTATTTTATTTAGTGAATGGTTCTTACTACTTCATAAAGGTGAAAAGTATTACTTTGGTAAAGTATTCATGGTTTACTTGTTGTTTTGAAAAACTAACAGTTTTTCTTCTTTGTTTATCCTTTTCTAGGCTTTTTATTCTCATCAAAAGTTTTTGAAATGTTTTCCACAGGACTTAAAGATCAATAGGGTCAAGGATGGGATCAAGGAAAGACATTATATTTAAAACATGGAACTAGACATGTTTATTTTTAAGTGTTTTTTTATTTTATGGAAACTTAGTAGAATTTTCTACTATGTAATCTTTTGATATGTAATAGTTATGTCATAATTCTCTAAAACTCTAAACCTAAAAAGATCCTCTATGTGAATTATTCGTTTAATTCATAATTAAGTAATGTTTAAGGTCGGGGCCTTATAGTTGGTATCAAAGGTTGGTTTAGATAACTTTATAGGTTAGGGTATTCTCTAAGCATAAGTGACATTACAATAATGGTTAGGATTTCAGAAATAGTCCTAGTTTTAGATAAATTTAATGATTAAGTATATCTTAGTGTTTATCTTCCTCATTAGTACATGATGGTTTTGTTGATATACTCACACTGACCTTTTTGGTTTTAGTAAATGGCTGGATCTAGCAGGCACCAAAGTAACAGTGGATATAAAGAAAACTGTGACAGTTTTCTGAGAGAGAAACTGAATGATATGGGAGCTGAAATGAGAACTCTTGTGTTTATCCCCAACCAACTATCTGGAGTCATGATTGACCAACTAAAACATGGTGATTTCTATAAGGCATCTTATATGCGAGAAACAAATCCCTACGGAACTACAGGTATTAATCATAAAGGTAAGTGTGTTCAAAAACCTATGTGTCAAATATGTGGAAAGAAACACCTAGGAAAATGTTTCAAAGGGACAGAAATATGCTATAGATGTGGAAATGAAGGTTAGAAAGCAAGAACATGCCATGAAAAAAGGAAGCATCCAGTTGACTCGAGGAAAGGGAAAGAAGTTCTTTCTGAGGGATAAATTGAATGTTTTAAATGTGGTGTGCATGTTCATTATGCAAACACATGTCCTATGAAGAAGTTTCAGGAATGGTATCACCAAGATCGTACAAATATTCGTTTACCAATACATAATTCCATTCCGATTGAGGATGAAGAAACTGACAATGACCAATCAAATGTATGGATTATTTCTTAACTTTTGTTTTCCTATTTTGGAATCTTGGGATATGATTCATGATTTTGTTTGTAGGAAATAAGTATTTCAGAATAAGTTGGAAAGGAATGTTTAATGGATAATGAAATAATATTGAATGAGTAATAAGTCAACATATAAGGGCTTCAAGAGTTATGGTGAAATTCTTAAGAGTATTAAGTCTCTTTTGATGATAGGGTTACATTAGAAGACTTTTTTATAGTATGTGTAACCCTGATGTTTGATATATGAAAATTTTATTCAAGGAATAGTTATCTGTTCTTTTGTGGACTTAGTTATAAAGAACCATTTGGTTTTATATGATCCTTACTTTTGAGGTAATTATGGGTTACTATATGTTATGATGCAAGGTGAAAGGCATGAGAAAAAAATTGTGGTTAAATTATGTTATCATTATTTTTGAAGATTTTATCTCATTTTGGGAAATGTTTTAAGAATTATATACTTTTGGAAAAAGGACACCATGCAGACCGTGTGACAACCCGTCGCGTCGGACAAAGCTGCAGGAATCGAACCCACAACCAAAGTGCGACTGGTATTTATCACCTACCACTGGACTACGTGAAGTCCCTGGTTAGTTTGACTATTTATTTTTAGTTAGATGATTTTAGGAATCAAGAGTAAGTTTATTTTGGGTTATCTATGGAAATGATTAACCTATCATCGAGGATATGTGATTAGGTTAATTACTTTTCAATATGAGAATTTAAGAGCAACTGGTGTTATTTGGAGATAAAAGTTAATTTGTACCTTGGAAGACTATGTGATTAAATCCTTCAAATATTTGGGTTTCAATATTAGTTTGGTTTAATTTGAAGAATATTATGGAACAATTGTTTATCGAAGGGTCTTCGTTGAACTTTTGGTTTTTTTTGGGACAAATTTTGGAGATTAAGAATAGATTTTATTTTTATAAAGGATTATACTTTTGTGGATTATCTGATATCATACTAACAATTTTGGTTTTGGATTTTGTATAAAGACATGGGAAATATATAGTTATCTTTTGTGGATTAGGTGATTCTCAAGAAGTTGATTATAGTACTCTTAATGCGAACAAGTCTTCCTAAAAACTCGTCTTTTGGAGAAAATATGAGTTTTATTAAGGAATCTAGTAAAATTTGAAAGTCTACGTGACAAGTAAGTATGTTTCATTATGATTTAGTTAATCTCAAAAATAAATTCCTCAATGAAGAGTAACTTAAAACAAAAATGTTATCTGTTAATTTTTCCTACTGCGGAATCGAATATCGTTTAACCCACCACAAGTTTGTGATTTTCTTGTGGTTAACTTTCTCCTAATCATGTTTACTATCACTCTCCATCAGGACATAACCCTTTGTTTTCTCATCCATATCCATATTTTCATACTTGGAATCCTAGTATGGGTTAACTCGGGTGACCTTTTTACTTCTCTTTCTTTATTTTAAAGTGATAGTTTTACTGACTCTTGTTCCGATGTGGGATTTCTAATGAAGTTTCCAAGCCCAATTTTAAAATTGCGAGGACGCAATTCCCAAAAGGGGGGAAGGATGTAACACCCCAGGTAAATAAAGAATATGAAATTTTCACATTTATCCATATTTGTTAATAAAATATTAATATAAATTTAAAGGGGAGGCTATGCTCGATGGTGTACACAATACGCAACAACGAGTTTCTTGGGAATCATACGTTGCACTCTAATAATAAAATAATATTATTTTAAATTGTAGTTAACGCCTATCCGTTGTAATGGCGGGAATGAACAGAACTAACTACAAAATGATTATATATGTTTGTCAAATATTTTTACTTTTTACAATAAATATTAGAGGATTAAAAATATGAATGAATCCAATTTTAAGCGTAAACATTCTAATATTTTTTAAAAGGTCGATTAACCGCCTTTTGATGACGAACCTCCTTTAAATCCACTTTTTGACAATTTTATGTGTTATATTTGACAAAATAAAATTCTTATTTAGAATCGGGACATCAAAATTTACTTTTTCTAAATTTTTTGTATTTTTCCGATAATGTTCATTTTTAAGGAATAGTGAAAATGTTGTATTTTAATTCAAAACCTCTTTTTAATCTAATTTATTTATATGATTATATTATCTTTTGAATTGGTTTAAAAGTGAAATTAGAATATATTTTTACCATTTAATCCAGTAGTGGTCTTAGGAATTTATTTCATCTTGAAATTGCACTTAAACTAGTGTCAATCTTTTGATACTTATTATTTCATAAAAACACGCTATTTCCTCTGACAATAGGAATTAATTATTAAATTAATTAATGTAACTTATATGTTTTAAATTTTTTAAAATAGACATCATTTTTGAATTTGTAATATCAAATATAGCCTAGGGTGAATTTTTGGTAATTTTCTGAAAAACTTCAATTTTTGATGAATAGTGAAACCACTAAGTGGTAGTTAAAGAAACTGATTTTTCGTTTAAATGATACTTTACCACTTCTGTGATTTGAATTTAAAAAATACGACATACATGGTTGTCATTAAGAAGTAAAATATGATTCAATGGGATTAAAATTATTTTTTGGTGAATGGTAACTTTTAAGTTTATTAATCGCGATTAGAGGTAATTAGTGTAATTTAAGGTAAAAAATAATGTTTTAATAATATGAAATGACCTAGACACATGTCCTACCATCATGGGTGTTTCATGGACTACCAAGACAATCCATGGGTCAACTTGGGGACCCCATGGAGCCACTTTGGTAGGAAAATGACATTAATACCTTTTTATTTAAATTTAATGTTAAAATGTCACAAACATGTGTTGTTTTACT
This sequence comes from Viscum album, assembly GCA_963277665.1. NCBI lineage: Eukaryota > Viridiplantae > Streptophyta > Magnoliopsida > Santalales > Viscaceae > Viscum > Viscum album. The sequence goes on from OY728141.1 coordinate 211,290,462, forward strand.
AAAACAATTTTTACATGGGGTTATACAAGTCATTTTTAACTATAAATATTCATTATAAAGCTAAAAATATTTCCTACATCATGATATTTGTTTTTTAATTTTTAGACCCTAAATAAATTAAATTATTTATGACACCATGATGATGCAGCGATTACCTCATTATTTAACGATTTAAATAAAATGAAAATATAATGTAAAATATAACACCTACACTTATCACAAACATATTTTATGGGTGGATTTAGAAAACTTATCACCTTATCCTATAGATATATCCTTTTGGGACCTTTAAAATCCGAAAATAATTATATAATAAAGTAATATTTTATAACTTTCCTAGAGTGCCCCTCCTCTCCTCTTATAAAAGGCCCCCACCTCTACCACCTTAGACACACCTCTCAAGACTTTGGCTCGGCCAAACCTTGCCCGTTTCATCTCTCCACATCCCTCTATTCATCATTGAATCCTCACATTTGGGCAGGATCCTTTCCAAGGAAGCCTTTGAGCTCAAATAAAAAAGAGTTAAACGATTTAAAGGTAATGTCTTCCATTGTGTTCTTTTGTTTTATTTTGCATCTCCAAACCCCTAAACTCTTTTTATTAATTTATTTTTTAACAAAACCAGTATATTCAATATACTAGGATGTTGTTATGTGAATGATTCTTGCTATACTTACACACACCTTCATCTAATGGTTAAATAACATACTGTTTTTGTGGATGGCGAATGTCTGCCTCACGAAACGATGATTATTCAATCTCCTCTTAACACCTTTCATGGTGGCCATTATGATGTCACTATATTTTATATATGATTTATATGGTATTTATGTTTTCTATATGCTTCTTAATTTTATATTTAAATCGTGCCTTTATTCTTTTCATGTTGTGCAAATGCGATAATTTCATACGAGGAAGTGTGGACTACCACCCCCTCAAGTGATGTGACTCGTTCATGAAATACATGGAATGTATAAAGAATGAAATTAATGAAAATATGTGACCTATATAACATATATATTATATTGAAATTATAATATATATATATCTCAATTATTTTTAATTCCATTAATATGAAAAAGAAATGAAAGTAGCGTTCATGCGTACGTACGGCCTACCGTCTCCATGAACGGTGCATTTCATTTCTTACCTCTAAATGATTATGTAATATTATAAATACATGTATATTCTGGATATATATGATATATACGATATTTAAATCATGAATATCATTCTGGATATAATGAACCTTTGGCCACACGAACAACATGTAATTGTAAGAAGTCCACTTTCGACTTAAGAACCAAATATCGACAAAACAAACATTATTAACTTAAATGATTACATAATGTTAATAACATGGAAATAAGTGTTATAAAAGGAATAATTAACTTGAAAAATGTTCTTAATAAATTAGTAATTAACTCAAGTTTATTATTCATGACGTTAAAGAACGATCGAGTCAAGTCGGACCCGAGGTAAGGGATCCTACCCCTCTCTTTCTTTTTAAGTACACTCTTTTATGTCATTTCTTTTAAGCTCATCTTTCTTATGATTGGGATGTTATTTTATATTACTATTACTGTAAATTTTATTATGAGATACCTTATTTGATCTCATCAATCCATTTTTTAAGTTTTAAGTGGCGTCGTTAGGCGGCTGAGTTTTCGTAGGAGATTTTTCATCTCACTTTTATTCCTGTGACATTTATGCTACGTTTGCCACTATTTCCTTTGAGTGGTGTATGTAATGCCCATTATTATAAAATTTGTGTAGTATAATTTCATTTATGGGTATTTACATCTTCATTGTATGACCCTTTTTCTATGTGGTGTACGTTTCAAAAGTTACCCAACTCGGTAAGGGGACCTTTCACCCTCCTCTTTTTAAAAGACTTATTTTTGTTATGTCTTTTAATTTACAACTTATTATGTTGTGATATGTTCTTCTATATCATTATTTATGTAAAATTTATTCCCAAGTGATGATATACCCTTTTTTCTCATCAACTCATTTTCTGAATTTTAAAGTGACGCTGTTAGGCTGTCGAATTTTTACAAGGGAACATCTTAACCCAATTTCGAATTCTTTGGGTTAAACTTGTAATTCATGAACTTGTCATCCTATGAATATGTGTGAATGACCTATTATTATTTCACACTTAATATACACTTATATTGGGTGTATTTATATTTCTCACACATAATTAGGTGATATAATTATCCTTAATTTAAGGATACCATCTTTATAATGGATTTCATCTCAATTTACATTTCCATTGAGACTTCATTGTTGCTATGCACCAATTCACTCTTATATGGTGTATATACTGTCCTTTGACATATTATACCATGAATAACTTTATTCTCATGATATTATAAAGTTTGTATTTAATGTTATTCCTAAATTATTTGTATTCAAGAGTCTCTCATTTTGTTAAAAACTCTTTAACAAAAATATCGTTTTAAATGTTTTAAAGATTCATTATTCTAAATCTTTATCTTTAATGTCCATGTTTTAAAAATGGTTTTCAGTATTTATTTATATGGACATTAATGTTTTAAAATTATAATTTCATTAAATGATTCAAAGTGTTATGGGGCACTTTGATTCAAAAATCTCTTTTAAATGGTTTTTGAAAATGGATTGATTAATTCAATATCTTGGAATTACTTATTGTGATTGCAAATGAAATGTTGTTATTGAAATGTCTATATTTTCAATATTTTATGTGTAATGATGGTACTTATACATTTTACAGGTGGTTACGTTATAAACCATATGACGGGTACTGCCATGAATACCAGGACGGGTGGTTACGTTATAACCCCCAATGCATTGGGTATGGAAGTCGGCCGTATGGCTATTCCATTAAGTATGTGTGGAAGTCGACCGTATGGTTATTCCATTTAAGTATGTTTATGTCCCAAGTTACCTTTATATGTTATGTGTTCTTTATATGGGTTTTATGGTAATATTTTGGTTACAAAAGGGTAAGTAATGGTCTTTTATTCCGTGAAGGGTTTTTACTACCTCATAAAGGTGAAAAGTATTACTTTGGTAAAGTATTCATGGTTTACTTGTTGTTTTGAAAAACTAACAGTTTTCTTTCTTTGTGTATCCTTTACTGGGATTTTTTTGGTCATCCCAAGTTTTTGAAATGTTTTCCACAGGACTTAAATATCAATAGGGTCAAATATGGGATCAAAGAAAGACATTCTATCTAAAACATGGAACTAGACATGTTTCTTTTTAAGTGTTTTTTTTATTTTATGGAAACTTAGTAGAAGTGTCTACTATGTAATCTCTTGATATGTAATAGTTATGTCCTAATTATCTAAAACTATAAACCTAAAAAGATCCTCTATGTTAATTATTTGTTTAATTCATGATTAAGTAATGTTTAAGGTCGGGGCCTTATAGTTGGTATCAAAGGTTGGTTTAGATAACTTTAGAGGTTTGGGTATTCTCTACGCATAAGTGACATTACCATAATGGTTAGGATTTCAGAAAGAGTACTAGTTTTAGATAAAGTGAATGATTAAGTATATATTAGTGTTTATCTTCCTCATTAGTACATGATGGTTTTTTTGATATACTCACACTGACCATTTTGGTTTTAGTAAATGGCTGGATCTAGCAGGCACCAAAGTAACAGTGGATGTAATGGAAACTGTGACAGTTTTCTGAGAGAGAAACAGAATGATATGGGAGCTTCAATGAGAACTCTTGTGTTTATCCTCAACCAACTATCTAGAGTCATGATTGACTACCTAAACCTTGGTGATTTCTATAAGGCATCATATATGCAAGAAAAAAATCCCTACGGAACTATAGGTAATAATCATAAAGGTAAGTGTGTTCAAAAACCTATGTGTCAAATATGTTGAAAGAAACACCTAGGAAAATGTTTCAAAGTGAAAGAAATATTCTATAGATGTGGAAATGAAGGTCATAAAGCAAGAACCTTCCATGGAAAAAGGAAGCATCCAGTTGACTCGAGGAAAGGGAAAGAAGTTCTTTCTGAGGAATCAATTGAATGTTTTAAATGTGGTGTGCATGTTCATTATGAAAACACATGTCCTATGAAGAAGTTTCGGGAATGGGATCACCAAGATCGTACAAATATTCGTTTACCAATACCTAATGCCATTCCGATTGAGGATGAAGAAACTGACAATGACCAATCAAAGGTATGGATTATTTCTTAACTTTTGTGTTCCTATTTTGGAATCTTGGGATATGATTCATGATTTTGTTTGTAGGAAAGAAGTATTTCAGAATAAGTTGGAAAGGAATGGTTAATGGATCATGAAAGAATGTTTAATGAGTAAGAAGTCAACATATAAGGGCTTTAAGAGTTGTAGTGAAATTCTTAGGAGTATTAAGTATCTTTTGATGATAGGGTTACATTAGAAGACTTTTTTATAGTATGTGTAACCCTAATGTTTGATATATGAAAATTTTATTCAAGGAATAGTTATCTGTTCTTTTGTGGACTTAGTTATAAAGAACCATTTGGGTTTATATGATCCTTACTTTTGAGGTAATTATGGGTTACTATATGTTATGATGGAAAGTGAAAGGCATGAGAAAAAATTGAGGTTAAATTATGTTATGATTATTTTTAATGATTTTATCTCATTTTGGGGAATTTTTTAATAATTATATAGTTTTGGAAAAAGGACAACACGCAGACCGTGTGACTAACCGTCACGTCGGACAAAGCTGCGGGAATCGAACCCACAACCAAAGTGTGACTGGTATTTATCACCTACCACTAGACTACGTGAAGTCCCTGGTTAGTTTGACTAATTCTTTTTAATTAGATGATTTTAGGAATCAAGAGTAAGTTTATTTTGGGTTATCTATGGAAATGATTAACCTATCATCGAGGATATGTGATTAGGTTAATTACTTTTCAATATGAGAATTTAAGAGCACTGATGTTATTTGGAGATAAAAGTTAATTTGTACCTTGGAAGACTATGTGATTAAATCCTTCAAATATTTGGGTTTCAATATTAGTTTGGTTTAATTTGAAGAATATTATGGAACAATTGTTTATCGAAGGGTCTTCGTTGAACTTTTGGTTTTTTTGGGACAAATTTTGGAGATTAAGAATAGATTTTATTTTTATAAAGAATTATACTTTTGTGGATTATCTGATATCATACTAACAATTTTGGTTTTGGATTTTGTATAAAGACATGGGAAATATATAGTTCTCTTTTGTGGATTAGGTGATTCTCAAGAAGTTGATTATAGTACTCTTAATGCGAACAAGTCTTCCTAAAAACTCGTCTTTTGGAGAAAATATGAGTTTTATTAAGGAATCTAGTAAAATTTGAAAGTCTACGTGACAAGTAAGTATGTTTCATTATGATTTAGTTAATCTCAAAAATAAATTCCTCAATGAAGAGTAACTTAAAACAAAAATGTTATCTGTTAATTTTTCCTACTGCGGAATCGAATATCGTTTAACCCACCACAAGTTTGTGATTTTCTTATGGTTAACTTTCTACTAAACATGTTTACTATCACTCTCCATCATGACATAACCCTTTGTTTTCTCCTCCATATCCATATTTTCATACTTGGAATCCTAGTATGGGTTAACTCGGGTGACCTTTGTACTTCTCATTCTTTATTTTAAAGTAATAGTTTTACTGACTCTTGTTTCCGATGTGGGATTTCCAATGAAGTTTCCAAGCCCAATTACAAAATTGTGAGGACGCAATTCCCAAAAGGGGGGAAGGATGTAACACCCCAGGTAAATAAATAATATGGAATTTTTACATTTATCCATATTTGTGAATAAAATATTAATATAACTTCAAAGGGGACGCTATGGTCGATGGTGTACCCAATACGCAACAACGAGTTTCTTGGGAATCTTACGTTGCACTCTAATAATAAAATAATATTATTTTAAATTGTAGTTAACGCCTAGCCGTTTTAATGGCGAGAATGAACAGAACTAACTACAAAATGATGATATATGTTTGTCAAATATTTTTTCTTTTTACAATAAAAATTAGAGGATTAAAAATGCGAGTGAATCCAATTTTAAGCATAAACATTCTAATATTCTTTAAAAGGTCGATTAACCGCCTTTTCATTACGAACCTCCATTAAATCCACTTTTTGAAAATTTTATGTGTTATATTTGACAAAATAAAATTATTCTTTAGAATAGGGACATCAAAATTTACTTTTTGTAAATTTTTGGTATTTTTCTGATAATGTTCATTTTTTAATGAATAGTGAAAATGTTGTATTTTAATTCAAAACCTCTTTTTAATATAAATTAATTATATGATTATATTATATTTTGAATTGGTTTAAAAGTGAAATTAGAATATATTTTTACCATTTAATCCAGTAGTGGTCGTTAGAATTAATTTCATCCTGAAATTGGACTTAAACTAGTGTCAATCTTTTGATACTAATTTTTTCATGAAAACACGCTATTTGCTCTGACAGCGGGAATTAATTATTAAATTAATTAATTTAATTTATATGTTTTGAATTTTTTAAAATATACATCATTTTTGAATTCGTAATATCAAATATAGCCTAGGGTGAATTTTTGATAATTTTCTGAAAAACTTCAATTTTTGATGAATAGTGAACCCACTAAGTGGTAGTTAAAGAAACTGATTTTTCATTTAAATGAAACTTTACAACTTCTGTGATTTGAATTTCAAAAATCCAACATACATGGTTGTAATTAAGAAGTAAAATATGGTTCAATGGGATTAAAATAATTTTTTGTTGAATAGTAACTTTTAAGTTTCTTAATCGCGATTAGAGGTAATTAGTGTAATTTAAGGTAAAAATAATGTTTTAATAATATTAAATGACCTAGACACATGTCCTACCCTCATGTATGTTTCATGGAAGACCAAGAAAATCCATGTGTCAACTTGGGGACCCCATGGAGCCACTTTGGTAGGAAAATGACATTAATACCTTTTTATTTAAATTTTATGTTAAAATGTCACAAACATGTGTTGTTTTACTAAAACAATTTTTACATGGGGTTATACAAGTCATATTTTTGACTATAAATATTCATTAGAAATATAAAACGATTTCATACATCATGATATTTTTTTTATAATTTTTAGACACTAAATAAATTAAATTATTTATGACACCATGATGATGCAGCGATTACCTCATTATTTAACGATTTAAATAAAATGAAACGCTAATGTGAAATCTAAGACCTAAACTTGTCACAAACCTATTGTATGGGTTTATTTAGAAACCTTATCACCTTATCCTAGAAATATATCCTTTTGGGACCTTTAAAATCCGAAAAGCATTATATAATAAAGTAATATTTTATAACTTTCCAAGAGTTCCCCTCCTCTCCTCTTATAAAAGTCCTCCACCTCTACCACCTTACCCACACCTGTCAAGCCTTTTGATCAGACAACCCCTGCCCATTTAATCTCTAAACATCCCTATCTTCATAATTGAAGCCTCACCTTTGGGCATAATCCTTTCCAAGGAATCCTTTGAGATCAAATAAAAAAGAGTTACCCGATTTAAAGGTAATGTCTTCCATTGTGTTCTTTTGTTTTATTTTGCTTCTCCAAACCCTTAAACTCTTTGTATTCCTTTATTTTGTAACAACACCAGTATCTTCAATATACTATGATGTTTTTATGTGAAGGATTACAGCTATACTTACACACAACTTCGTCTAATGGTTAAAGAACATACTGTTTCTGTGGATGGCGAATTTCTGCCTCACGAAACGATGATTGTTCAATCTCCTCTTAACACCATTCATGGTGGCCATTATGATGTCACTATATTTTATATATTATTTATATGGTATTTATGTTTTCTATATGCTTCTGAATTTTATATTTAAATCGTGCCTTTATGCTTTTCATGTTGTGAAAATGCGATAATTTCATAAGAGGAAGTGTGGACTACCGCCCCCTCAAGTGATTTGACTCGTTCATGCAATACATGGAATGTTTAAAGAATGAAATTAATGAACATATGTGACCTATATAACATATATATTATACTGGAATTATAATATATATATCTCTCAATTATTTTTAATTCCATTAATATGACAAAGAAATGAAAGTAGCGTTCATGCGTACGTACGGCCTACCGTCTCCATGAATGGTGCATTTCATTTCTTACCTCTAAATGATTATGTAATATTATAAATACATGTATATTATGGATATATATGATATATATGATATCCAAATCTTGAATATCATTCTGGATATAATGAACCTTTGACCACACGAACAACATGTAATTGTAAGAAATCCACTTTCGACTTAAGAACCAAATATCGACAAAACAAACATTATTAACTTAAATGATTACAAAATGTTTGTAACATGGAAATAAGTGATCTAAAATGAATAATTAAATTTAAAAAGGCTCTTAAGAATGTAGAAATTAACTCAAGTTTATTATTCAGGACGTTAAAGAACGATCGAGTCAAGTCGGACCCGAGGTAAGGGATCCTACCCCTCTCTTTCTTTTTAAGTACACTCTTTTATGTCATTTCTTTTAAGCTCATCTTTCATATGATTGGGATGTTATTTTATATTAATATTACTGTAAATATTATGATGAGATACCCTATTTTATCTCATCAATCCATTTTTTAAGTTTTAAGTGGCACTGTTAGGCGGCCGAGTTTTCGTAGGGGATTTTTCATCTCACTTTTATTCTCGTGAAATTTATGCTACGTTTGACATTTTTTTCCTTTGAGTGGTGTATGTACTGACCATTATTATACACTTTTTGTAGTATAATTTTATTTATGTGTATTTACATCTTCATTTTATGACCCTTCTTCCATGTTTTGTACGTTTCGAAAGTTACCCAACTCGGTAAGGGGACCTTTCACCCTCATCTTTTTAAAAGACATATTTTTGTTATGTATTTTAATTTACATATTATTATGTTGGAATATGTTCTTATATATCCTTATTGATGTAAAATTTATTTCCAAGTGATGAGATACCCTTTTTGTCTCATCAATTCATTTTATGAATTTTAAAGTGGCGTCGTTAGGCTGTCGAATTTTTACAAGGGAACGTCTTAACCCAATTTCGAATTCTTTGGGTTCAACTTGTAATTCTTGAACATGTCATCCTATGAATATGTGTGAATGACCTCTGATTGTTTCACACTTAATATACACTTATATTGGGTGTATTTATTTTTCTCACACATAATTATGTGATATATTTATCCTTAATTTAAGGATACCATCTTTATAATGGATTTCATCTCAATTTACATTTCCATTGAGACTTCATTGTTGTTATGCACCAATTCACTCTTATATGGTGTATATATTGTCCTTTGACATATTATATCATGAATCCCTTTATTCTCATGATATTATAAATTTCATATTTAATGTTATTCCGAAATTATTTTTATTCAAGAGTTTCTCATTTTGTTAAAAACTCTTTAACAAAAATATCGTTTTAAATGTTTTAAAGATTCATTATTCTAAATCTTTATCTTTAATGTCCATGTTTTTAAAATGGTTTTCAGTATTTATTTATATAGACATTAATGTTTTAAAATTATAATTCCATTAAAAGATTCAAAGTGGTATGGAACACTTTGATTCAAAAATCTCTTTTAAATGGTTTTTGAAAATGGATTGATTAATTCAATATCTTGGAATTACTTATTATGATTTCAAATGAAATGTTGTTATTGAAATGTTTATATTTTCAATATTTTATGTGTAATGATGGTACTAGGACATTTTATGGGTGGTTACGTGATAAACAATATGACAGGTGGTGCCATGAATACCAGGATGGGTGGTTACGTTATAACCTCCAATTCATTGGGTATGGAAGTCGGACGTATGGATATTCCATTAAGTATGTGTGGAATTCGACAGTATGGTTATTACATTTAAGAATGTTTATGTCCCAGGTTACCTTTATATGTTATGTGTTGTTTATATGGGTTTTATGGTAATCTTTTGGTTACAAAAGGGTAAGTAATGGTCTTTTATTCAGTGAAGGGTTTTTACTACTTCATAAAGGTGAAAAGTATTACTTTGGTAAAGTATTCATGGTTTACTTGTTGTTTTGAAAAACTAACAGGTTTCCTTCTTTGTGTATCCTTTACTGGGATTTTTATGCTCATCCCATGTTTTTGAAATGTTTTCCATAGGACTTAAAGATCAATAGGGTCAAGGATGGGATCAAGGAAATACATTCTATCTAAAACATGGAACTAGACATGTTTCTTTTTAAGTGTTTTTTTTTATTTTATGGAAACTTAGTAGAAGTGTCTATATGTAATCTTTTGAGATGTAATAGTTATGTCCTAATTCTCTAAAACTCTAAACCTGAAAAGATCCTCTATGTGAATTATTTGTTTAATTCATGATTAAGTAATTTTTAAGGTCGGGGGCTTATAGCCCAGGTCCGGTCCGACCCGGTCCGACTCAATCTGGGCCGACCCGGTCTGGGTTGACCCGGTCAGACATGATGGGCCTGGCCTGACCCGTTGGATGGGCCAGCCCATTCTGTTCGGCCCGGCCCGCTCGGCCCAGCCTAGCAGGCCACGAGGGCGGCTCGGCTTGGCCTAGGGCTAGTTCGGCCCAGAGCCTCACAAAGTTGCGGCTCGGGGAGGCTCGTCCCGGAGGGCATGTCCAGACCGGTTCGACCAGGGCACTACGAGGGGGGTTGGAATGATGGCTCGGCCGGGAGGCCATAAGGTGGCCAGTTCGTCGATTCGGCTGGGAGGGCGCAAGGGGGTCGTCTCGAGGCAACGCGCGGGAGTGCGCGGAGGCCGACAGGCGGCCAGTTTGGGTGGGGCCAAGCAGCTGCCGATTCGGCCAGGGTGCGGCCAGGTGGATGGCTAGGTGGGCTGCCAGGCAGGTGGCTGGTTCGGTCGGGCGCGGCCAGCGCTGGCGGCTAGGCGGGCAACTGGGAGGGCGGTAGGGCGAACGTCTGGGCCAGCGTCTGGGCGACCAAGTAGGGTGCGGGCAGGCACGGGGTTCTACCGGGGTGCACAGGTGGCGCATGCGGCTGGACGGCCAGGAGGACAGGTCGGCGCGAGTTTGGCTGGGGCGCGCAGGAGGCGCGCGGGAGGCACAGACAGCCAGGAGGCCTGGCCGGCACAAGCTCAGTTGGAGGCGGTGTGAGACGTTGTGGGGGTGGCGCGATTCATGGAGGTTGCGGGTAGCACGACCTTTGTCGTTGCCACCTCCATCGCCTCGTCGTTGTTACATCTCCATGCCGACGAACTCCACAAGAAGGGAAAATCGACAGAGGATGTTGGGCCTTGTTAGGTTGGCCCGCACCCTCTACGTTTAGGGAGGTATCAATTGGCTCATCAACAGAATAAGATGAACAATAAAACGTTCACAAACAATTCCTTTCTAACCATTGAAGAAGATAAGAAAAGTTATACCATCATCAAGTAATAAACCTCCTACCTTTGATTGTCAGTCGTCGTTCGTTGATGGAGTCGTGAAAAGTAGAAGAATATAATCGTCGTTCTTCGTGTCTACCGTACACTTCCAAACCCGAGTTGTGTCGGCTGTGGAAGAAGCTCCACGTCGGTAAGTGTCCGAGAAAGAAGTAAAAGAATGATTTTCATCGGCATTCTTCGTTGGAAGAACGCGTTCTTCGTTCTTCATTGAGATAATTCTAATCCTCCCAAGCTCTCCTCTTTCCCAAATTCCACCCAAATTCCAAGTGAAATAATATTAGATTGAGTTTTCTAATATTTTATTGGCACAAAAATTCAAAAGAAGAATTAAATTAAAGGCTCCCCCTAATTAATTCATGAGAGTTGGCATGAATTAATTATGGGAGATTGGCACAAATTAAATAAAGGGGAGTTTAAGAGGATCCCCTATATTAATTGGAGCTTGAGGGTTTCTCTACTTTAATGGGGAGTTTCAGGGGTTAAAAGACCGGGTGGTCCCCACCACATTAATCCTTCCATGGGAGGTTGAGTTTGGGTGGTCCCCACCACCATAACCTCTCATGGTAGGTTAAGGTGTGGTGGTCCCACCTCTAACCTCCATTAGGAGGTTTTAACCACCACACACCAAAAGGAGGATCAAATAAAATAAAGTGTAGCTCACTTTATTTTATTATTTTTTCATGAAAACCCAAAATATGACTTTTATTCTTGACCAACTACCATTGAGGTGAAAGTCTCATTAAGTGAATAGTGGCATTGTGAGTTCAACGGTGCCCTCGGATTTCAATTCCGAGCACCAGTTCAAAAGTTATAAAAACTCACTCATACGTTTACTGAACGTACCCGAACAAAACATCGAAAATTAAATCCAGGCACACCGGGCCTCGGAATCATGCACCGTAAATTTTTGTGGACTCTTATAATTCCCATTCATTTAAGAAAAAAATAATTCCATTGAAATTCCAGGTATTTACATTCTCCCCACCTCAGGGATTTACATCCCCGTAAGATACAACTCGAACTAAGGGAACAAATGGGGGTACTGAGCACGCATCTGAGCCTCCCGCTCCCATGTGCTCTCTTGGAGGTCCCCATACTACCATCAAATGTGCACCATAGGTATCAACCATTCACATAAGACCCGCTTCTTTCAATCCTCAATCTCCACTGGAACCTCCATGAAAGTCACCCCATCGTCGACTTTGAGCTCTCCATGGTCGATGGTGTGGTAAGGGTCGTGCACGTATCTCCTCAGCTATTATACGTGGAAGACGTTGTGCACCCAGTGCAACTGAGGTGGAAGAACTAGGAATTAAGCCACCTCACCTACTCTGTAGAGGATCTGGAATGGTCCGATAAATCTCTGAGATATCTTGTCACCTCGGCCAAATCTCCTTAGATCTCATCGGGATGAGACTCGTAGAAAGACGTGGTCACCATCCACGAACTCCAGAGGTATCTGTCTCCTATCAGCATACGAATTATGCCTACTCTGTGCAGTCTTCATCTACTCCTGGATGATCTACACCTTCTTTGTGGTAGCTCGTACCATCTCTGGTCCTACCTGTGCTGACTCCCTTGGTTCAGTCCAGCACAAGGGTGATCTGCAAGGTCGCCCGTATAATGCCTCAAAAGGTGCCATCCCTATAGTGGAGTTATATCTATTGTTGTATGCAAACTCTGCCAATGGAAATTGATCCTCCTAGCTGTTACCGAATTTGGGGACACAATCACATAGCATGTCCTTGAGGGTCTGAATGGTCCGCTTAGTCTAACCATTTGTCTAAGGATGGAAGGTGGTTCTCATGCGAAGCTGTGTCCCGAAAGCCTCCTGAAACCCCTTCAATAGTCGGTAAGTAAATCACATGTCACGATCGGAGACAATCATCAAAGGTATACCATGTGAACGTAAAATCTCCTACCCATAGAGGCCTCCTAAGCTCTCTACTGAACCCTTATCTCTGATCGGTAGGAAGTGGGCCGACTTGGTGAGTCGGTCAACGATCACCCAAATCGAATCCTGACTCTTGGATGTATGTAGTAGTCCTGTCACGAAGTCCATGGATATCCCATCCCACTTCCACTCTAGAACCTCAAAAGGCTGTACAAAGTCTGCTGGTACCTAATGCTCTGCCTTCACTTGCAGACAAGTGAGGCACTGAGAAACAAACTCTGCAACTTCTTTCTCCATACCTGGCCACCAATGATGTCTTCAGAGGTCCTGATACATCTTCACCACTCCTGGATGTACCACTAGAGGGGATGTGTGGAACTCCCACAACACTTCCTCCTAAAGTGAAACTAGCACTATAGTACGTCCTCTGAAGAGGATGACGTGCTCCCCACCTTCAAAAAATCTGTCAGGTGCCTGCCCTATGGATATCTGAACATGTCGTGTCTCACAGTCAGCGTCTCCATGTTGTGCTTCCCTGGCTCTCTGAAAGAGTGGGGGAGTGACCGTGAGAGACTAAAGAAAAGTTTCTCTGTCTCTATCCACAAAGGATATCTGTAAAGCATCCTGCTGCTCTATTTCCTCTACTAGCATCTATATACCAGATCTTCTGCTGAGCGCATCCACAAAAACATTCCACTTCCCAGGAGTATAGAATATATCGAATTCATAGTCCTAGAGGAAATCAAGTCATCGTTGATGTCTTAGGTTTAGGTCCTTCTGGGAGAAAATATACCTGATACTCTTATGATCAGAGTACACGGTAAAACATTCACCCATCAGATAGTGTCACCACATCTTCAAGGTGAAGACCACTACTACTAACTCCAGGTCATGGGTAGCATAGTTATGCTCATTATATCTCATTTTTCGAGAACCATATGCAATCACTGCTCAATCCTAAATCGGGAAACACCCGTGTCTGGTCCCTGATGCGTCGTAGTAGACTATGTACCCTACACCTTCCTCTGGAAGCCTCAAGATGGGGGGCACTAGTCAGCCTCTACCTCAGCTCCTGAAAGCTCTAATGGAATCTCTCCGACAATATGAAGGGTTTCCCCATCTTTTTCAAGGTTGATATTGGTGCTGCAACTCTGGAAAAGTCTGGCACGAACCTCCAGTAGTAACCAGCCAAACCTAGGAAACTTCATACCTTCGTCACACTCCTAGGTGGATCCCAAGAAAGTAATGCCTCAATCTTCACTGGATCTACTGCAACTCCAACCTTCAAGATGACATGACCCAAAAAGTGAACCTCTCAGATCCAAAACTGGCACTTAGAGAGCTTACCATAAAGATGGTTCTCTCGGATTGTGTCCAGTACTACCCACAAATGGTTGGCATGTTCCTCCTCAATAGTCGAGTAGATCAGAATGTCGTCGATAAAGACTATGACAAAGCGATCGAGTTATGGCTGGAAGATCCTTTTCATGAGTCCCATGAACACTGCTGGAGCGTTGGTTATGCCTAATGGCATAACCAAGAACTCGTGGTGGTCGTACTAAAATCTGAAGGTCATCTTCTGCACATCCTCATCTCGGACTCTGAGCTAGTGATAGCCTGATCTGAGGTCTATCTTCGAGAACTACCATGCTTCCTTCAGCTGATCAAAGAGGTCATCAATCCTTGGGAGTGGGTAATTGTTCTTCACAGTCACCTGGTTTAGGCGATGGTAATCGGAACAAAGCCTCAAGATCACATCCACCTTCTTGGCGAACAGAATTGGGGCTGCCTAGGGAGAAACACTGGGCCGGATGAATCCCTTATCTTTCAAGTCCTCTAGCTGTACCCGTAGCTCGCGAAGCTCCGTGAGAGCCATCCAATATGCTGGTTTAGATATCGGGGTCGTCCTGGGGTAAAAGTTAATATAGAATTCCACCTCTCTGTGAGGAGGTAGTCCTGGAACATCATCAGGGAAAACATCTGCGTACGGGTCCAACACTAAAGGATAGTTCGGACTCTCCACACAACTGTTCCAAGGGTAAGGTAAGCCAACTGATGAGTGATCAGCTGCACCCTCCTCCGAGTAAGTACGTCATGTGCTGCAAAGGATCCCTTCTCACTGGTGAAGGTGAACCTAGTCCCATCCGTGCGGACACACCGCACTTTAAGCCTAATATAGTCTATATGAGCATGGACTGTAGATAACCAGTCCATACCTAAGATGACGCCATAAGGCCTCGATGCCGCGACTAGGAGATCCCATCTAAAGATCTCACCTCCTAGAGTAAGCTCACATTGTCGGCACCAGTGCGTAATCGTCGAGTCTGCTCCTGTAGGAGTCTCTAGCCGTAAGGATCAAGCCAATGGCTCCATCAGAATCTCTGAGCTCCGAACGAGGGTAGTGGAAATGAAAGAGTGACTGGAACCTGTGTCTATAAGAACTGCAGCTAAGGTTGAGTAGACATAGATCGTACATCAAATCATATCTAGAGCACCATGGTCATATGCTTTAACTGCCTGAAGATGAGGTCTCACCTGTCCACCTGCTCTCTGTGGTCGGGGTGGACCTCCTGGTGGTGGTGGTGGTGACACCTCAAATAATCATCCACCACTAGTTACACAGCCAGCTCCTCTGCCACATCTGCATGCTCCCTGTGGTCCGCCTCGATCGAATCTTTGTCTCTACATGGGTGGTCCTTCGACCTTCTGCTAATCATCAGTACGACGGGTCGGACAGTCATGAGCCATGTGAACCTGCCCGTCGCAAGAGTAACATTTCCCGCTCCTGGCATGACTGGCTATGTCTCGTGTGCCCTGCACAACTGAACCCGTGTCCTGAGGTCGTCCACCAGATGGTCTGGTTCTCTTGGACCTCTGCGACATCTGTCTACTGCCAACTACAGAAGACTCCACTATATGATGCCCGGTGGTGGGTCTCACTATTGGTGACTTCTCAACAAGGAAAATCTCCACTAATAGGGCTCTCTCCAACACCCCCGCCTGCGTTAGGATGATAAGGGAGATCATCAAAGATCTGATCTCTCACCTGAGCCCTGACTCGAAGGTTCGGGTCCTGAAGAGTGGGTCTCGCACCATATCTATGGAGTAGAGTGAGAGGTCGGTGAACCTCTCTTAGTATTGTGCCACCATCTTGCTACCCTATTGTAGATGTATTGGCTCATGTATCTGCATCACATGTAGGGTGGCCGGGACAAACTCTACCCAAAATAGGCTCTCGAAATCTTCCTAGAGAAGTTTTACCTCGTCATGCACCTAGAGAATCAGGCTCCACCATTTTCCTACTGCTGCCTGAAGAAGACTCACGGAAAGGATCACCATAAGGTCTACTAGTTTCCCTACTAGTCTAAATACTCTCACCATAGCCTCCATCTAATCCTCAGCTACCTGAGGGTTTGTCTCACCCCTGAACCTGGGCGGCCTCTGGTGCTGGAACCCATGCAACACACTCAATTGGATTTCACTCTCTGCTACTGGGGATGGTGGTATCGGTGGACCAAAGGGTTGTGGTACCGCTGGTGCCTCCACTGTGATAGGGCCCTTCACTGAGGCCTCGTCACTCGGTGGGTTGTCATCTCATACAACTCTCGGAACCCTGGATGGATCTCTGTGTGGGGCCATCCTAAAAAGATACAGGTGCGCCACGGTCAATAAGTTATACCTGTTGAGATGACTCAAAGATATCACAAATAAAACTCTTGAAACATACATGAAATCATTGTTTTCATGCATTGAGTCGGAAATCAGAAGTTAGGGTCCTGGTGTATGGATACGTCGGCCACCGCACCAACATTGGACTCCCTGGACTGAAAACCACACTCGGCACTCTTAACACTATTGGTTCACAGAAAAGATAGATCATAGTCCGAAAATCTAGGGTAGAACCATCCTTTGATACTAATTTGTCATGACCTGTCCCTCATGGCCCATGTCGTGACTACCCCAAGCCCACCTTCCATAGGGCAGGGGCTGGCGACTAGCACTAATGGCGTAAATACCTAAACTAGGAATGCATTGCCTTTATAAATGAAAACACACACAACAGAGTACACAACTAAAATAAAACACTAAGTAAAAACCTTATAACAAGATAGTGCTAAAAAGTAAAGGTGCTGGAAATACAAGCCCAACTGAAAGTAAAAGTACAACTAGAAAAGACAAAAAATAGCAGAAAGGTGAAAAAAAGCTCTTGGATCGTCCACCATGGATCTTACCTGAAGGGTAGGTACAGATAGCCTCCCCATCACTCCACGTCCATCAGTATCCTCCGGGTACTGACTCATCGTGAGGTCCACCTCCGGGTACCATCTAGTCCTTATACACTCAGCCTCGGCCAGCGTTGTCTTTCGTCTGCATCCAACACAATGAGGCGAGGGCATAGCCCATGCAGGGGTGGGTATAACGATACTCATTAGGGACCCCGAGACCACCAAGGTCTCTCAAAATCCACTAAGGATAAACCACAGAGTATGAAATCAATGGATATCCATTTCTTAGGTATATGCCCATACATATACATAAGTTATCAAGTAACCCATCTCAATCATGAGGAAAACATAGTAGTCACTGACTCAGATCACATAGGTATACAACTTATGTAGAGAGATAGATATGATCAGATATATCCACTAAATCATCTAAGATTTTGGACCCACAAAGGATCCAGGACTAGCGGTTAGAACTGTTGGACCCACACAGGATATAGGAACAGTAGTTGGAGCTATCAGACCCACACAGGATCCAGGACCAGCTATTCTGTCAGACCCACACATGATCCAAGAACAGAAGTTGGAGCTGTCAGACCCACACAGGATCCAAGACCAACTATTGTTTCGGAACCACACAGGATCCAGAAATATAATTGAGAACTGTCGGACCCACACGGGATCCAGGAACAGTAGTCAGAGTTGTCGGACCTAGACAAGATCCCAGAAAAGTCATCAGAGCACAGTAAGCCACAGGGTTTCCACAAAGCATGATTGATTCTGGGAGGGTCTACTCCTCAAGCCAATAGTTGATATGTCAACTTTCACAAATTCCCATTAAGAAGTATCTCAGAGGTCTCCCACATCGTAGGGGTCTCAATGCAATAGACGGAACGTTAATCGGACGCCCGGTCTGTGAGTTATTAGCCTTTTAGTCTTGGGGGCCCAGTTGGATCCGTGTACGATCCAACCTAGACGTATCTCAACTAAACCCCGAACTCCCATGGGGTATACTCAAAGGGACGGCTACGCTCCATGATTTTCAGTGCTGCTGACGGTTTGTCAAACGAATGTTCGGTGCCAAAGATATGGCCAAAGGATATAAGGGGTCGGTAATGGGCTCGGGTCCTATCTGACCCAACCCAACTCAGTCTGGGTCGAACCGGTCTGGGTTGACCTGGTATGACCTGATGGGTCTGGCCCGACTAGTTGGACAGGCCAGCCCGTTAAGTTCGGCCCGGCCTATTGGGCATAGCCCAGCATGCCGCGAGGGCGGCTCGGCCCGGGCTCAGAGCTAGTTTTGCCCAGAGCGTCATGAAGGCGCGACTCGATGCGGCTCGGCTTGGAGGGAATGGTCGGGTCAGTTCGGCTAGGGCACCGTGAGGGGGTCCTGAAT
This sequence comes from Viscum album, assembly GCA_963277665.1. NCBI lineage: Eukaryota > Viridiplantae > Streptophyta > Magnoliopsida > Santalales > Viscaceae > Viscum > Viscum album. The sequence continues at coordinate 211,309,447 of OY728141.1, forward strand.
GCCAGCTATTTTGGGAGGTCGTAATGGGGCCGGTTCGCCGGTTTGGCTACAAGGTCATAAGGGGCCGTCTCGAGGCGGCGCGCGGGGGTGCGTGGAGGCTGGAAGGCAGTCGGTTCGGGTGCGGACAGGTAGGTGGTCGGGCAGCCAGTTCGGCTAGGGCATGGGTGGCCAGGCGAGTGGCCAAGTGGGCTGCCAGGCGGACGGTCGGTTCGACAGGGCGCGAACAGCGCGGGCGGCCAAGTAGGAGGCCGATTTGGCATGGCGCGACCAGCGCTGGTGGCCAGGCGGGCAGCCAAGCGGGCGTCCGAGCGACCGGGTAGGGTGCGAACCAGCACGGGGTTATGCTGGTGGGTGCAGGTGGCTCAAGCGACCGGGAGGCCGGGCCGGCGTGGGTTCTACCGGGGCGTGCGGGAGGCTCGGGCATCCAAGAGGCCAGGCCAGCACGGGCTCAGCCGGAGGTGGTGCAAGACACCGTAGGGGCAGTGTGGTTCACGGAGGCCACAGGTAGCGTGGCCTTTGTCGTTTCCACCTCCGTCGCCTTGTCATTGTTATTTCTCCATGCCAAAGAATGCCACAAGAAGGAAAAATTGATAGAGTATGTCGGGCCATGTTAGGTTGGCCCGCACCCTCCGTGTTTAGGGAGGTATCAATTGGCTCCTCAAGAAAAGCATATGAACAATGACACATCCGTAAACAATTCCTTTCTAACCGTTGAAGAAGATAAGTAAAGGTATACCATCATCAAGTAATAAACCCCCTACCTTTGATTTTCGGTCGTCGTTCGTTGATGGAGTCACGAAAAGTAGACGAAGAGAATTGTCGTTCGTTGCATCTGCCGCACACTTTCAAACCTGAGCTGTGTCGGCTGTGGAAGACGCTCCACGTCGGTAGATGTCCAGGGAAGAAGTTGAATAAGGATCTTCTTCGGAGTTCTTCGTTGGAATAACGCATTCTTTATTCTTCATTGGGAATATTCTAATCCTCCCATGCTCTCCCTTTCCCACCTTCCACCCAAATGCCAAGTGAAATAATATTAGATTGAGTTGTCTAATATTTTTTTGGCACAGAATTTCAAATGAAGAATTAAATTAAAGGCTCCCCCTAATTAATTCATGAGAGTTGTCATGAATTAATTAGGGGAGATTGGCACAAATTAAATAAAGGGGAGTTGAAGAGGATCCCATATGTTAATTGGAGTTTGAGGGTTTCTCCACTTTAATGGGGAGTTTCAAGGGGTTAAAAGCTCGGGTGGTCCGCACCACATTAATCCCCCCATGGGAGGTTGAGTTCGGGTGGGACCCACCACCATAACCTTTCATAAGAGGTTAAGGTGCGGTGGTCCCACCTCCAACCTCCATGAGGAGGTTTTAACCACAATACACCAAAAGACGGATCAAATAATATACATTTTAGCTCACTTTATTTTATTATTTTTCCATGAAAACCCAAAATATAACTTTTATTCTTGACCAACTACCGTTGAGGTGAAAGTCTACTTAAGCGAATACCAGCACTACGAGTTCAACGGTGCCCTCATATTTAAATTCCGAGCACTGGTTCAAAATTTATAAAAACCCGCTCGTACATTTACTGAACGTACCAGAACAAAACTTCATAAATTGATTCCGGTCACACCGGGCATCGGAATCATGCACCGTAAATTTTCACAGACTTGTATAATTCCCATGCATTTAAGAAAAAAAATTCCATTGAAATTCCAGGTCTTTACAATACTAGTGTAATAGAAAAAAAGGTTGAGAAAGAGGGTTAAATAATTGTTTCATTGGTCACATTAAAATAAATCCCAATATATGTTAAATTTTCAAAATGTTAGTTTTTGATTTAGGATATCAGGCTCTTGGGTCATGTGATTTTTTATAAAGGTATCTTAGTAGAAGTTATGATGGTTGAAGTGGTGATGTATTTGGTGTATCTTATGAATGTGTTTGAGATTAGGATCTTCCTATGTTTAGAAACATTTTACAGTTATATCATTTAGGAATTACCCATACTGACTTTTCCCATTAAGTATATTATAGAAGATGTTGATATGTTTGATAGGTGTTAGAATTTCTAAAGGTATTTTCAGTAGATGAGAGGAATTTTACATTATCTATAGTTCTAAATCCCCCCTATAGTTTAAGGGTAATGATATTTTTTGTAATTCTTTGGGTTTAAGACATGGTTGTGTGTTTATATAGCTTGATTATGTGGTGTTGTATGGATCTTCTTAGTTACACCATCATGATAAAAATTACCCCACACACAAACTATAATATCTTATTATTATTCATGATATGAATACATGGAATGTAACTTTCCAACCTTACACGGTATGCTTATTTTTGAATAATACAATAGCTTGCACTATACGCAACATCGAGTTCTATCACATCACAACAAATCAAACTATCCGTTTAAAAATAAGTTATGAATAGTAATACTTACCTTTTTAAATTTTATAAATTTTATTTTTCAAATTGGACATTTTTTTATTCGGAACATCAAAATTAGCTTGGGGTGAATTTTTTGTATTTTTCTGAGAACTTTCAATTTTTGATGAATAGTGAAAAACATTGTGTTATTATTTAAAACCGACTTTTTATTTAAATAATTATTTTTTAGTTATATTTATTTTAATTTAATAATATATAAATAATACCTATATTAGATAAATTTAATTCATTGGAGTTATTTTATAATAAGTTTATATATATATATATAATTTTATCGAACTTTTTACCGTCTTTTACCCACCTTCTAGGCACATTTAAAAATTTGCATAAAACATAATTTTACCACTTATGTGAATTGAATTTAAAAAATCCAAGAGACACAGTTGACATCAATAAGTAAAATTTGGTTCAATAATATGAAAATAATTTTTGGTGAATAGTAACTTTTGACTTTTATTTACCACAGTTAGAAGTAAATTGGGTAATTAAAGGTAAAAATGATATTATAATTACCCTGAAACATATCCTAATTATATTGGATAAGTGTATTTAGACCGAAATAAACCTTAGGAATAAAATATTATCCTTTTGATCCACTTGAATTATATTAGGACATTTATTATTATTTTATTTAAAGAAGAGTTAAAAGTGTTAAATTCAAATTTTCATAACTAAAACATTTTTAATATAGGGATATACATAAGATAAATTCGACCATAAATATTAATTAGAAATCAAAAAAAATTTCCTACAACATGGTATTTTATTTATAATTTTTAAACATTAAATTATTAAATTTATTTATGACACAACGATGATGCAGTAATTACCTTATTAATGAAAGATTAAAAAATTTGGTATTATAAATACCCAAATAAATGTAAATTGAGACTTTTGATGCATTCCAATAATTTTCTAGGTTAATATAAAATGTTAGGGTTTATTAAATAAATTTTATTCGAATTGATAAATTTATTATGACTTTAACAAAAACAAAATACCAAATAGTGTCAAAATTGACATAAATGAATTTTTAAAACAAATACTATATTATTAAATGATATAATATTCCTAAAAATATAAGGTTAGGCCAAAGGACTTAGATAAGGTTATATATTTTAATAATGAACCACTCGGGGTTCTCTTGGATTTTTATAGTAATTTTATTAACCATTTATTATAATAATACAAGAATACATAGTAAAAGTTAAACTATTCAACTAAGAGTTAAATCTAAAAGATAAGGTTGATATGGTGACATAAACCCATCTAAACCCTATTTTTGAGAGTATTTCAACCCATCCCCACCTTATCCTCTAAATTAACCCATATTTATCCATTAGAAAACCAAAATTATTTTATAATGAAATAATATTTCAAGCTTTTCCTAAAGTGACCCTCACCTCTCTTATAAAAGGGTACTTCCCCTTCTCTCAAAATAACAACTCCAAGGACATTTGGATCAGCCAAACCCTACTCAAATATCCTCTCAACTACCCTAAATTTAACTAAGAGGTATTAATTTGATAATAGATCCAACCTAAGGAACCCTTTTGATCAAATCAAAATAAAACACCCGAAGAAGAGGTAATTATTTCATCACCTCTTTCAAGTTCTATTCTTCTTCCAACTACTCTTTATTTGTTGTTCCCATTCCAAAATAATAAATCCAGTAAATTCTACATACTGTGATGTTAATATAAATATCTTACAACCATATTCATTATTCTATCCATCCTATGAATGAAAAAGTCACCATATATGCGTACGTACGGCTTACCCTCTCCTCATCATGGTGTAGTTTGTTATTCAACACTTCATTATTTGGATGTGTATAATAATGAGTATAAATTATGTATATAATAAATATAACATGTTAATGATTCTTTATATATGATATAATATCTTATTACATACAATATTACCATCAATAGAATGCTATTGTCACTCGTGCTTACGTATGGATTACCGTCTCCACGAACGTGATGAGATTCATTACCCATTGTAACCATTAAAGAATAATTTTCATTTGATGATTAAAAATAATGTTTAAGTAACTTAATATCATTATTTATATGAATTGAATACATCATATCCATAAAAAACATGACTTACATAAAAAAACATATAAATAAAAATGAATTAGTTAACACCCGAAACAATGATAGTACTAAAATATCATTGACAAAGAAATATTAGAAGATCATATATGATATCATATTTATGTATGTAGTTCTTTTATAATTTAATAATAATGATTAAAACATTATATAGGAGGTTAAAGTACCATCTACCATGGAAAAGTACAAGGTAAGGGTTAATTTTACAATCTCTTTATTATCTGAGGTTGTTTATACGTAAGTATCTACTGGGACTTCTTTATCATCCAAATCCATGTTTTTTATTCCTAGAATATGGGTTAAAATCATTTATACCCTTTTTTTAATTTTTATAAAAAAAATTTAAAGGAATATTTCTATTGTTTTCTAAACAAGGTACTTTATGACCTTTTCAACAAATTAAGGTAAGAATGTTTTTTTTAACTTATACGGTAGGTGCGGATATTTTCCACTATTATAACACCTTCGAATATTAACTTAAAAGATTATAATAATATTTTAAAAATAAATTTTATATTTTATAATTACATGACTTTTAAATGATTTCAAAATATTTAGAGATATTTCTCTCAAATAGTTTTGATTTCATCTATGTCAGCATCCTTTGATGGATTTTACACTTGTTTGAAGTTTATTTATTATGATACAATATTCCATATTGTATTAATGTTTTTGTGATATGTTTGACTTCAGATTTGTTATTTGTATACCATTAATGGTTTATGGATAATGTATTGACATTTCATATGCTAGTTTTAATATGAATTTTTATGTTATGTTTCAACCTTTTCATATGAGGAACGCATTGGACTTAGTAAGTGATGGGTGGAGCCTGCTATAGCTCCTCGATGCATCGATAGGTCTTGTGAGACAAACTAGTGTCTTGGTATAAGACCTTGACAAAATCTTATTTGCAGTCTTGCAACAAGGCCTTGACTATGTGGTTATGATGTTTAGAATTATGCATTCAATCATTATGAAATTGGCTATTGATATTACATGTGATTATTCAACTAGTAGAATATACATGTGAATAAGTAAATGTAATTATTTGATTTATATTTTCCATATTATACTGAAGTTTTTGTTTAAAAGGCTTGTATTTTTGTCTTATACATTTCCTTAAATTTTATGCTTATTTATGAATGTTTCCACTATATTGTTATCCTTATTGAGCATCTGAGCTCACACCTTTCTGTGTTTTATTTTTCCCAGGATGTGAAGAAGTATATTACAATTAACCTACAATAATGGGCTACATGATATCAGTGTGTTCAAAGGAGACAAAATGTTGTTTTTTCATCATGATGTAATGTAAAACTCATGTATGTATCTAGTACTTCCAAGGATACTAAACTAATCGGTCTTTGGAGACTTGATCTCTTGTGATCATACCAATGTTCTGTAATAATTCACTGACTCTGGATAACAAGGGTTGGGGAATTACAGTTGGTATCATAAGAATTTTAGTACAAATCTTGGAAACTAGATTTTGAAAAACTCTAATTAGAGTACATTTCCCTAAGATAGACTTTGAGGATTAGTATATAAGAACATCAAAAAAATTGGTAGTTTAAATATTATGTGGGTTTTCCAAGCAATACATCCCTGTCTTGATATAATCTCGTAGAGGTGTCTCTACCACAAATGTACCTAGGAGTGAAAAGTCTGACAAGGAGTTTCGGGCTTGACTCAAGGTACCCTGGTACACGACAATTGGCCTTGTTTCACTCTTGGTTACGACACTACCAGGGGATATACTTAGGATAATCCAAATTTTATTTACAATCCATTATGAAGGATTTATGAGTATATACTTACTCAAAGAAAACATTTTTATGATTATGGATTATATCTATAAACTGTTCAATTTATGTTAAGTGTTTTACAAGTTTAGAATTATTTATTGCGATTCATAAACTAATCCAGTGTATGTCATTGTTTAGAAATGGTGCCCAGTGGAAGGAATGGAAACCATATAAATACACACAATACATGTAGGTACTTCCATCCTACTCAAGATAATTAGAGTGGAGTTGGTGATGTAAGTGGTACTGATCAGCTTATAACCATACTGGGACAACTCACTCAGGTTATGAATAATAACCTTACCTGTATGGAGCACCCTGATCCACAACATGGAGGATCAATGTTAGACCGATTCATAAGGAAACAACCACCAACATTAAATGGGACTAAAAATCCATTTGTAGATTAGAAATGCATAAGTTCCTTAGAGAAAATATTTCATGCTTTGGGGAGTAGCAAAAGGGATAAAGTTTTCATGGCGGTTTATCGCCTCATAGGAGATGCAGATCAATGGTGTTCATTGATTCAAAACAAAAAGGAATATGATGAAGTATCAAATAAGGAATGGAGAGAGTTTAAAAATCTTTTCTTAGAAAAATAATTTCCTCGTGACCATCGAGCGAATATGGAAAGGCAATTTCTAAGTCTGAAGCAAAAGGAGGATGAGAATGTTTCAAAGTATGAGGCTAACATTACAAGGTTATAAAGGCATGTTACAGATTATATATGTAACCCAAGGAGTAATATTGATCAATTATTTTATGGGTTAAAACCATTTATCCATTGAGAATTAGTCTCGCAATCCTTCTCATCGTACGAAGATATAGTCTCATGTGATATCAAGATAGAAAAATAATTCTCTAAGTCTTACGGCTTTAAAGCAAAGCATGAGAAGAAGAGATCTGCTGAACACTCCGAAAATGGAAATTAGAGGTAGAAGGAAAATTTTTAATTTCTATCCTATATTAAATGTGGGAAGAAATACCCTAGTACTTTCTTTAAGGGAAAAGGAGTCTATTAAAAGTGTGGTGAAAAAGGCCACTAAGCTCGTGATTGTAATGGAAACAAAGAGTATGTCAATTTCAAATGCTAAAATTTTTGAGAAATGGGGCATTATTCAAATGAATATCTTATGTGCCAAGAAAACATACCTTGAAAAAGACCAAGGGAGAAATTCCAAGATTATGTGAATACTACTACTGAGGTTGAATCTCTGAATGACATGGTGTTAGGTAATTTAATGGTTTCTCAAATTTATCCAATTCTTTATTTGATTCTGGATCATCATATTATTTCATATCTTCCCAGTTTTCTAAGAAAATTAGATATTTCCAATATGATTTAACAAGGGAGTTGTCAGTCAAAACTCCTAAGGAAAGTATCATTTCAACAATGTTTTGTAAATTTGTTCCCATTAGGCCATATAAACGTACTTTATATGCTGATCTCATCGTCATACCAATTATTTAATTTGATATAATCCTCGGTATGGAATGGTTTTCAGACCATGATGTGAAAAATTATTATAAGAAGATGGAGGTTACAATTTTCAATGATGATAATGAATACCTTATATTTAGAGTAGAAACATCACCATATGATTCTCATCTATATCCACCCCCAGTAGCTATACTAAATTCAAATATTTGGAAGGTATATACTGAAATAACTATGGGTGAGGAAAGGAATTTTTAAATAGAGGATGTACCTATTGCTCAAGAATATGTTGATATGTTTCCAACGGATTTACCTAGACATCCTCTAGAATGAAAAATTGAGTTTTCCATTGACTTAATTCCTAGTTCAAGGACCATATTTAAGACCCTTATAGAATAGACATTGTGGAATTAGTATAACTAAAGAAACAACTAGAGGAATTGAGTTATAAAGGATTTGTTTTCGCTATTGTTTCTCCATAGGGAGACCCTTTTCTTTTTGTTATGAAAAAGGATGGACCTATGAGGTTATGCATTGACTACAGGGAGAACAATGCTATAATAATAAAGAATAAGTATCCTCTACCTCACATTAATGATTTATTTGATCAACTTCATGGAGCTCAATATTTTTCAAAGATTGACCTTAGATCTAGATATTATTAGTTGTGTGTGAAGAAGGAAGACATTCTGAAGATAGCATTTCATACCAGGTATGGGCATAATGAGTTCACAGTACTGCCTTTTGGATGGACTAATGCACCCTCTGTCTTCATGGATCTAATGAATGTAGTTTTCAAGAAATATCTTGATGAATTTGTAGTGGTATTTATTAATAATATCTTGGTATACTCTAAAATCTCTGAAGATCATGAAAATAACTTGTGCAGTATTCTAAAGACTCTTAGAAGAAATGAATTATATGGGAAGTTTAGCATAAGTGGATTCTGGATTCATAAGATTTCTTTTATTGTCTATATTGTATCTAAGGATAGAATCTTTTTTGATCCTTTAAAGACAAGGTCAATACAAGAATAGACAGCACCGACGATTATAACTGAGTTATCCAGTTTTATTGGTTTAGCAGGTTATTATTGGCGTTTCATCTAGAATTTTACCTGATTGGCTAACCTGTTAACTAAACTCACACATAAAGGGGTTAAATTTCTTTGGAAAAAAGAGTGTGAAGAATTTTTTGAAGAACTGAACAGAATATTAGTCAATTCTTTTATCTTGACTCTACCATCGAGGAATGATGGGTTTGTTATTTATAGTGATGCTTCAAATAAAGGACTTGGTTGTGTCCTTATGTAGAATGATAGAGTTATTCCCTATGTATCGTGGCAGCTAAAAATTCATGAACAAAACTATCTCACTCATGATCTTTAGTTAGGAGTTGTAATCTTTGATTTGAATATATGGAGACACTATCACTATGGTAACAAAATGTGAGATTTATACTGATCACAAGAGTTTGATGTATATTTTCTCAAAAAAAGAACTCAACATGAGGCAAATGAGATGGCTCAAACTACTCAAATATTATGATTGCACTATACACTACCACCCAGGGATGGAAAATAAGGTGGTAGATGCTTTGAGAAGAAAGGATCGGGGAGTTTTGAACAAGATGAGAATTGAAAAGGATCTTATGTTCATGGATCTAATAAAGATGGATATGGGAATAATCATGGAAGGTGAAACATCGATACTTTTTCAAATGGTTTCCAAACCATATTTACTATAAAGGATAAAAAGTTCTCATACTGATGATGAGGAGTTTCAAAAGAAAATTAAACCTGTGAATGACGGGAGATTGATTGAATTCGTGTATGAAGATAGAATTTTGAAATTTGGGAAGAGACTTTGTGTTCTTGATATACCTGATCTAAAAATGGAATTGTTGAATGATGCTCGTAGCTCTAATTTCTCTATACACCCTAGTAGCACTAAGATGTATAGGGATTTGAAAGAACATTTTTGGTGGGACAACATGAAGAGGGAGATTGCTAATTAAGTGTCAAGATGTATGGTTTTTCAATAGGTTAAGGCTGTAAGACAACATCATGAAGGAGTTATGAAACCTATTCTCAAACCTGAGTGGAAATAGGATGATATTACTATAGACTTTGTCATGGGGATACCAAAGACTCCTAAAAGGAATGATATATTATGGGTCACTATTGATCGTCTTACCAAGTCAGTGCATTTTCTTACTATAAGAGAAGATTTAACACTTGAACGTTTAGAAAGACTATATATTAATGAAGTTGTAAGACTTCATGGTGTACCCCTATCGATTTTTTCTGATCGTGATCCCCGTTTTACATAAAGATTCCAGAAAATTATTCAAAAATCCTTAGATATTGAACATCATTTGAGCACCGCCAGCCACCCTAAAACTAATGGACAATCAGAATAAAATATTTAAACCTTAGAAGACATGTTGAGATCTTTCTCACTTGACTTTCAAGGTATCTGGGATCAGTATTTACCTCTGGTAAACTTTCACATAACAATAGCTTCCATTCAAGTATTCAGATGGCACCATATGAAGCGTTATATGGAAAGAGATGTCACGCACCAACTTGTTGGGATGATGTTGGTGAAAGAAAACTTTTAGGCCTAGAACTTGCTGAGTAAATAATAGAAAAGGTGAAGATTATCCAAAACCACATCAAAGCAGCTCAAAGTAGGAAAAAGAGATATGTTGATAACAAAAGGAAGGGGTTGGAATTTCAAGTAGGTGATCAAGTTTTCTTGAAGGTATCTTCATGGAAGGGCGCTATAAGTTTCGATAAGAATGGTAAATTAAGTCTCAGGTACATCAGACCTTTCAAAATTTTAGAAAGGATTGGAGATTTAGCTTACCATTTGGAAATGCCTCCCAGTCTCTCCAAAGTTCATGATGTGTTCCATGTATCACTATTTAGAAAATACATACCTGACCCAATGCATGTACTCACCTATGAATAAATATAACTTGAACCAGATCTGTCTTATTGTGAAGCGCCTATAAGGATTCTTGATACCAGTGAATAATTGTTGAGAGATCGGATGACTCGTCTGGTAAAAGTTCTATGGAGAAACTATAAGATGGAAGAGGCGATGTGGGAACCCAAGGAACTTATGATAAAGAACCATCCAAGTCTTTTTATGAAATAGTATTCTAAAAATTTTATGGATGAAATTATTTGAAGGAGAGAAGAATGTAACACCCCAAGCTTCCACGGTACCCTTTTCTTTGAATAATACAATAGCTTGCGTTGTACGCAACTTCGAGTTCTAGCACATCACAAAAAATCAAACTAGCCATTTAAAAAGCAGTTATGAATAGTAATACATGCTTTTTGAAATTTTGTAAATTTTATTTTTCAAATTGGACTTAATTTCTGAATTTGGAATATCAAAATTATCTTAGGGTGAATTTTTGGTATTTTTCTAAGAACTTTCAATTTTTGATAAATAGTGAAAAACACTACGTTATTGTTTAAAACTGACATTTTATTTGAATAATTATTTTCAATTTATATTTATTTTAATGCAAAAATAGATAAATAATACCTGTATTTTTCCAATGTAATTCATTGGAGTCATTTTATAATAATTTTAGATATATAAAATTTTATTGAACTTTTTACCATATTTTTCCCACCTTCTAGGCACATTTGCAAATTTGCATAAAACTTAATTTTACCACTTCTGTGAATTGAATATCAAAAATCTGAGATACATTTGACATCCGTATGTAAATTTTGTTTCAATAAGATGAAAATATTTTTTTGTGAATAGTGACTTTTTCTTTTATTTTCCACAGTTAAAAGTAAATAGGGTAATTAAAGGAAAAATCACATTATAATTACCCTGAAACATTTCCTAATTCTATTTGATAGGTTTATTAATACTAAAATCAACCTTAGTAATAAAATATGATCCTATTGATCCACTTGGATTAGATTAGGACATTTATTATTATTTTATTTAAAGAAGAGTTAAAAGTGTTAAATTCAAATTTTCATAACTAAAACATTTTTAATATAGAGTTATACATAAGATAAATTAAACTATAAATATTAATTATAAATCTAAAAATATTTCCTACAACATGTTATTTTATTTATAATTTTTAAACTTTAAATTATTAAATTTATTTATAACACAATTATGATGCAGTAATTACCTTATTAATGAACGATTAAATAAATTGATATTATAAATACCCAAATAAATGTAAATTGAGACTTCTAATACATTCCACTAATTTACTAATTTAATGTGAAATTTTAGGGTTGATTAAATAAATTTTTTTAGAAGTGATAAAGTTGTTATGACATTAACAAAAACAAAATACCAAATAGTGTCAAAATTGACATAAATGAGTTTTTAAAAAAATACTATATTATTAAATGATATAATATTCCTAAAAATATAAGGTTCAAAAAAAGTACTTAGGTATGGCTATCAATTTCAATAATGAACCACTTGGGTTTCTCTTGGCTTTTTATAGTATGTTTATGAACTATTTATTATAACAATATAAGAATACATGGTAAAAGTTAAACTATTCAACTAAGTGTTAAATCTAAACGATAAGGTTAATATGGTAACCTAAACCTATCTAAAACCTATTGGTTGAGAGGTTTTCAACCCATACCCATACTATCCTCGAAATAAACCCATTTGTATTCATTATAAACCAAAAATTATTTTATAATAAAATAATATTTCAAGCTTTTCCTAAAGTGACCCTCACCTCTCTTATAAAAGGGTACTTCGCTTTCTCTCAAAATAACACCTCCAAATCCATTTTTCTCGGCCAAACCCTGCTCAAATATCCTCCCAACTACACTAAATTCAACCTATAGGCCTTAATTTGATCATATATTTAATCTAAGGAGCCCTTTTGATCAAATCAATAGGTAACACCTGAAGAAGAGGTAATTATTTCATCACCTATTTCAAGTTCCTTTCTTCTTACACTTCCTCTTTATTTGTTATTACCATACCACAAATAATAACTCAGGTACCTTCTACATACTGTGATGTTATTATAAATATGGTACAACAATATTCATTATTCTATCTGTCCTATGAATGAAAAATTCACCATACGTGCATACGTACGTCTTACCGTCTCCACATCGTAGTGTAGTTTGTTATTCAACAATCAATTATTTGGATGGGTATAATATTGAGTATAATTGATGTCAATAATAATATAACTTGTTAATTATTATTTATATATGATATAAAATCCAATTACATATGATTTTACCATCAACAGAATGATATTGTCACACGTGCGTAGGTACGAATTACTGTCTCCATGAACGCGATGATATTCATTCCCCATTGTTACCATTCAAGAATAATTTTAATTTTATGATTAAAAATAATGTTTAAAGAACTTAATATAATTATTTATATGAATCAAATAAATCTTATCCATAACAAACATGACTTACATAACAAAACATATAAAGGAAAATGAATTAGTTAACACCCGAAACAATGATACAACTGAAATATCATTAACAAAGCAATATTAAAAGATCATATATGATATCATATTTATATATGTAGTTATTTTATAATTTAATAACAATTATTTAACCATTATACAGGAGTTTAAAGTTCCATCGACCAAGGAAAAGTACAAGTTAATGGTTAATTTTACAACCTCTTTGTTATCTGAGGTTGTTTATACGTAAGTATCTACTTGGACTTCTTTATCATCCACATACATGTTTATTATTCCTAGAATATTCGTTAAAATCATTTATACCCTTTTTTAAATTTTTATAAAATGTTTTTCAATTAATATTTTCATCATTTTACAAACAAGGTACTTTGTGACCTTTTCAACAAATTAAGGTAAGAATGTTTTTTTAACTTATACGATGAGTGCGGAAATTTTCCGCCATTATAACACCTTCGAATCTTCCCATGCAAGATTATAAGAATATTTTAAAAATAAATGTTTTCTTTTATAATTTTGTGACTTTTAAATGATTTCAAAATAGATAGAGATATTTTTCTCAAATAGTTTTTATTTTATCTATGTCAACATCCTTTGATGGATTTTACACTTTCTTGAAGTTGATTTATTATGATACAATCTTCCATATTTTATTGAAGGTTTTGTGATATGTTTGAATATGGATGTGTTATTTTTATACCATTCATGATTTATGGATAATGTATTAACATTTTTATGTTATTTTTAATATGAATTTTTATGTTATGTTTCAACCTTTTCATATAAAGAATGCATTAGAGTTAGTAAGTGATGGGTGGAGCCTGATATAGCTCCTCGATACATTGGTAGGTCTCATGAGATATAATAGTATCTTGGAACAAGGCCTTGAAAAACTCTTATTTGTAAACTTTGAATGAGTCCTTGAATATGTAGTTATAATGTCTCGTATTATGCATTCCATCATTATGAAATTGGATATTGATATTACATGTGATTCTTCGACTACTAGAATATCAATGTTAATAAGTAAATGGAATTATTTTATTTATCTTTGAAATATTATGCTGAAGTTTATGTTTAAAAGGCTTGTGTTTTAGTCTTATACATTGCCTTAAATTTTTATTCTTATTTATGAATGTTTCTACTATATTGTTATCCTTACTGAGCATCTGAGATCACCCCTTTCTATGTTTTATTTTTCCCCGGATGTGAATAAGTATATTACGATTAACATGTAGGAATAGGCTAAATGATATGAGTTTGTTCAAAGGGGTCACAATATTGTTGTTTTTTATTTCATGATATAATGTAAAACTCGTGTATGTATCTAGTACTTCCAAGGATATTAAACTAATCAGTCTTTTGAGACTTGATCTATTTTGATCATGCCAATGTTATGTAATAATGCACCGACTCTGGGTAACTAGGGTTAGGTAATTACATGGAACCACTATCTATTTTGGGAGAAATTTATCATATAGTTTGATCATAAAAATCTGAGGTATATCATCACTCAGTGGGATATGAACCTTATCCAGAGAAAGTGGGTAGAGTATGTACAGATATTAAACATTCATTTGAAATAGAACATAAGTATAAGAAATTATTTATGGATTCATTGATTTTTCTGATACCAAATAATGTAGTGATGGATTTGGATTAGAAATTTAATCTAATAAGCTAATTTGAAAAATTATGTGTAAAGATTCTTGTAGATGATGAGCCTATTATTTATAAAAATTTATAGATCAAATCCAATATTTTTGAATTGATACATCTATGGTAGGATGATAAACCTAATTTATAGTTAATATGTCGATTTTTAAATATTGAGTACACCATGAATGATTTTCCTCTATCTCTATATGGCACACTCCATATTCAAAATATTTATTCATTCCTCAAACTTTTAGTTTATAGTTAATATATGGTGGACACCATTCTAGTTGGGTGGTAAATCTCTAGGATAATAATATGTATTATGACTTCAAACATTGATATTTTTGGAATGGGATAAAGTGAGACATTACTAATTTTATTTCATGATTCCTTTCTTATCCATGATTTAAATCCAAGTGCAAGAGGCATGGGGGTTTATTACATCAAATTTTTATTATACTATGAAAATTGGATGAGATATCATTGAAAATTATGATGGGATTACCTCAGAATCTCAGTGGGAAGAACACCACATCAATGATAATTTATTGGGAAACAATGTAACACTATTTCTATCCATGAAGTAGACAACTAGATTTGGGTTTCTTAGAAGCCTATTTATATTAGAGATTGTAAAGATTAAAGTGGATCCTTTGTACATCAGTTTGGATTAGGGAAGAAATTTTAAATTTTATTTTAGGGAGTTTATACTAGAAGAAATGGTTTATCAACTAAAGTTGAGCATGGGATATGATTTATTGATGGAAGGTTGGTTATAACATGACATCTAGGTACTTGAGGATACACTTAGAACATGATTTGTTGATTTTGACTATTCATGGGAGAATTATATACTACTGGTTGAATTTTTGTGTGACAATAGCTATCAATCAATGATTACGATGACAACCTTGGAGGATTTTTATGGATGTTGGTGTCGGTCCCCTCTCTGCAAGTTGGAATTGGTTGAGTGTTACTTGTTAGGAAGATGTAACACCCCGATATTATAGAATATAATCATCATTAATATATTTAATTTTTTTGATATATTATGATATAAATGTCGCTAAAAGTAATTAAATAATGGTTTATTAAAACATAAAATAAAAGGCATAAATGGACCATTATGTAAATTTTATTAAATAAAATTCTTTGTAAAATAGGTCAAATTGACCGTAAGGAACAATAATAAATTCTAAAGAGATAGTTTTGAATTGATTTTCTTAATTATTCATTTATATAAGATTTGAAACATTTGAGGAAAAATATAAATAAAAAATATTTATGATATTATTTTAATAAAAAATATTATCACTTAGTTACATTCATGTAATGGTTGTGTTATGATACAAAATATTTGTCTAATAATTATTGACTAAACATGCCTCTTTTTTTAAAAACATTATTTTATTTATATAAGTTTTTATTTAAAATAAAATTTATATTACTTTTATTATTAGTCATGTGAAATAGTTTTTTATTAATGTATAAAAATTACTGATCATTCAAACATTTATTATGAAATTTTTGAAAACAAATATAAAAAAAATTTAGATATTAAAGAGATATTTTTTAAAAAAATTATTTTTATATTTGAATGGTATTTTTCATAATAACTTAAAAGAATAAATTTTGATGAATTATATTATTTAAATTTTTTTACAATATATTATATAAAATAAATTTACATTCACTTAGTAGTTTTTACTAGTGACCAAGTGAAAATAAAATCATTTTTATGCACAAGAACACATTTATCTAGAAATAACTTTTCTGTGTTTTGTGTATAGATGTTACAAATGATTTATTATAGTTATAAGAATTGATTCATGAAAAATTGATTCCATTTTTCAATAATAGTAATAAATATTAGGTAATATAGTAAACTAATTTTTTATACACAATGAAATGTTACCAAGGTAAAAAAAACTTATCACTACGGTAATGGTTATATTGTGTAATGAGGTGGTTCAAAAAAGAGATGAGGATTCAATCATCAGTAAAAAATGTATAAATATGGTTGGTTTATTATATTTAGAACATAAATTATCCTATATTTCAATATTTTTCCATATTATTCCACATTCCCATGAAATTGAATTTTTATTTTTTTAATGTTAAGGGTATTTACAAAGTTTTCACTGCACTTTCTATAAAATGGAACCTCTTCATAACACATATCCACACAACATGAGCACCATATATCAACTATTTACAACACAAATTTCACAAAAAAACCATTTTATACAACCTAGAGGGTTCATTATTCCCATAATACTTATCCATGAATACTTAAGATGATTTTAAGGGAGATTATCCAAGCCAGATGTATTTGACCTTACCAAATGCTTTCATGATTAATTGGTCATAAACATACTGAAAATATATTGTAAACATATTCAAATACATAAATTATATAATTTTTTATACTAAAATTTTTATGTTAATTGTATAGTCATTTTTTATCTCCTTTCCATTTATAGTAAAGTTAAAGTGACACTATTATGTAGGTGAGGAAAACCACCTTCATGAAGTAATATAATTAATTTTTCATAATTACCTATATAGGATAGTTTTAGAGATTCAATTAATAAATTTAAATTATATTAATGAAATACTTATGATTATATAAGGATTATTTATTATTTACTTTAATTTCATTCAATTCATTAAAAAATTAAAGCACAACCAGTCTGTACACGCGGACTTCCACCCCCAAAAAGTTATGTCATTCATTTTTCATCACTACCTTAAATGGTTGATTTTAAAAGTGTATATAGTTAATATATATGATATTTATGGAATTATTAAGGCTCTTGAGTTAATGAAAAAAACACTAAGGTGCAAGGAAAAAATTCATTATACGAAAACATGCATAGAAAAAGGAACAATTAACACCCAAATACTTATTCTAATGAAAAATTATTAATAAATGTGCAATTAGATTTTATATATAAAAAATATGTAATAAGATATTTATAAATAAGGTTTTATTAAATATTTATAAAAAACAATCATATAGTAGTTTAGAGTGTGTATGATGAAATTTAGGACATAAGGTAAAGGTTAATGTTACAATCTCTCTTTTTATTGGGATTTTTTATGTTTTAACTTCTATTGGGGGAATTTTATGATCTTCCAATCATTAACCAAATAAATTTTCTTTTCCTATATTTACTTATAATATTATACATATTTTTTATAAATTTACTAATCTTTTTACTAAAAAATACCAAAATAATGTTTTTATGAAAATCCAATATTATTACTTATTTTAGGTCAGGAATCATATTCTTCCCTGTCCATATTCATTAAAATGATTTAGGAAAGATGTTTTATATACTCTTATTATTTTAAAATTTGTTTTTAGTTATATTTTACTTAATATAAAAAATTTTAAAATGGAATCTTTATAATTTTTTCTACTATTTTTATATTGTTATTTTTAATATTGTGAAAATTTATATTCTTTAACATTTAGTAAATGAATATATTATCCGACCATGATGTATATTCGTTGTAATAATGGTTCAATTTCATTTTTATATATTCTTAAAAAGAATATCATATTCATATTTTTCTACTAATTGTTATTCATTATATTCTACCAAAATAAAAGGATGATTCCTCTTGTTTATCAAAGGATATTTACTATGCATTTATAAAAGTATTTTTATCTTTGGCAATATCCTTTAAGGAATCTTATACATTATCGGTGATCTTCACAAATGATACCAACCAATTTTTTTCTCGAGATGGCTTTTCATTATGACATTCAAATTATATTTTTATGAAACTCAGATCCTTTCTATTGATTAACTAAAACTTAATGAAATAATGAAGATTTTTCGACCTTGTTGAAGACATATGTATAGTTTTCATTATCTTAAAATTGGGACAAAAATTATATATCCCTCTAATGTATTGTTTAAAGAATAATATCTCATGTGATAATATGAAAGTGATTGGGGTGTAAACTCAATCCACTATGGGTATAAATCTATATTTTTAAGGAAATTAAAAGTGAACCCAATCCAATATAGGACATTCACTACAAAAAAAATGATCATTTGTGATGGGTTATTTGCGACAGGTTAGGGGCCCGTCGCAAATAACCCGTCAGAAACGGTTATTTGAGATGGGACAATCGGCCCACCACAAATAATAGATATTTGCAACATGGGGGTAAGGTTCTGTCACAAAAGGTTTGCACGCGAAATGCATGTCAAACCACAGGAATGGAATTTGCGTCGAGTTTCTATTATGATATCAAATGTCTGGCAGCGGTTTTTAGTATTTGCAATGAGATACTTGTCTCATCGCAAATAGTATGGCGGTAGGTACAATTTGCGACGGGGCCCATCACAAATAACTTTCTATCAACATACCTTAATTAATGTGGGCGGTGGCATTTGCGTGGGATCCTATCGCAAATAATTTAACCTATATATATCCCCATTTACTTTTCCTCTCATTCTACTCATTTCTCAACTTCTCTCTCAATTTCTTCTGAAAAATTGTCTTCTAAAATTTTTCATAGTTTAAACTTTTAAATCGGAGCATAATCTACTGCTTTTAGACTCTGAAAGCTTCAGTTTCAAGGTATTTATCTATTTTTTATTATTTAGTTAATTTATTTTATTTTAAATAATTTATAATTTCTGTTAATTAGATGCAATTAAATTAAATTAGAATTAGATATTTGTTTTTTAGTATTTATTTTTATAAATAGTTATGTGTAAGTGTTAATTATAATTAATTAGTAATAATTGGTAATAATTAGTAATAACTAGTAATAACTAGTAATAATTAGTAATAAATTGTAATAATTATAAATAAATTGTAATAATTATAAATAATTTGTAATAATTATAAATAATTTGTAATTATTATAAATAATTAGTAATAAATAGTAATAATCTAGATTAATTAGTAATAACTTGGATTAATTAATAATAATTAGGATTAATTTGTAATAATTAGGATTAATTGGTAATAACTAGCATTAATTATTAATAATTTGGATAAATTAGTAATAATTATGATTAATTGGTAATAATTAGGATTAATTAGTAATAATCAAGATTAATTGTTAATAATTAGTAATAAATTGTAATAATTATAAATAATTAGTAATAATTATAATTAATTAGTAATAATTAAGATTAAATAGTATTAATTAGTAATAATTATGATTGATTAGTAATAATTAGGATTAGTTGGTAATAATTAGGATTAATTAGTAATAATTTGGAATAATTAGTAATAATTAGGATTATTTAGTAATAATTATGATTAATTAGTAATAAATTTTAATAATTAGTAATAAATTGTAATAATTAGCAATAAATTGTAATAAATTGTAATAAATTGTAAGAATTAGTAATAAATTGTAATAATTAGTAATAAATTGTAAAAATTGGAAATAAATTGTAATAATTTTTAATAATTTGTAATAAATTGTAATAACTAGTAATAAATTGTAATAAGTATTAGTAGTTTGTAATAATTAGTAATAATTAGTAATAGTTATTAATAATTTTTAATAATTTTAAATAGTTTGTAATAATTAGTAATAATTAGTAATAATTAGTAATAATTAGTAATAAATTGTAATAATTTGTAATAATTTGTAATAAGTAGTAATAATTTGTAATAATTTATAATAATTAGTAATAATTAGTTATAATTAGTAATGATTAGTAATAATTAGTAATGATTAGTAATAATTAGTAATAATTAGTAATAATTAGTAATAATTAGTAATAATTAGTAATAATTAGTAATAATTAGTAATAATTAGTAATAATTAGTAATAATTAGTAATAATTAGGATTAATTATGATTAATTTGTAATAAATTGTAATAATTAGTAATAATTGGTAATAATTTGTGATAATTAGTAATAATTTGTAATAATTAGTAATAATTAGTAATAATAAGTAATAATTAGTAATAATAAGTAATAATTAGTAATAATTAGTAATAATTAGTAATAATTAGTAATAATTAGGATTCATTAGTAATTATTAGGATTAATTAGTAATAATTAGGATTGATTAGCAATGATTAGGATTAATTAATAATAAATTGTAATAACTAGTAATAAATTTTAACAATTAGTAATAAATTGTAATAATTATTAATAAATTGTAATAATTAGTAATAAAATGTAATAATTACAAATAAATTGTAATATTTACAAATAAATTGTAATAATTACAAATAAATTGTATTAATTACGAATAAAAAGTAATAATTAGAATTAATTAGGATTAATTAGGATTAATTAGGATTAATTGTGATTAATTATGATTAATTTTGATTGATTAGGATTAATTAAGATTAATTAAGATTGATTGGGATTAATTAGGATTAATTAGGATTAATTACTAATAATTAGGATTAATTAGGATTAATTAGTAATAATTAGGATTAATTATAATTAATTAGGATATATTAGGATTAATTGTGATTAATTAAGATTAATTAGGATTAATTAGAAAAAAATGGAATAAATTTGAGTACGTTGTGATAAATTGACATAATTTCTATCATATTAGAGACATTCATTTTGATCAACACCTCATCCCCTTGAAACTTTATCCCACTAAAATCAGTATGAAAAATCAACTCTGAGTACATCTCTGCAAATTTTTCATAGTGATTTCACTCGAAGAAAGTTTCAAGGAGGTGATACATCTGACAAAAGAGGCTCTTTTTTCCAACAACTCATCTCCTTGGAACTTATCTAATTGAAATAACTATGCAAAGTATGCTACAATATATGGATATCAATTTTTGTATGCATGAGCATGGAGAGAAATACGGTGAGGCCTCCCTACTCTCCATCCTCATGTATATGAAGATAGATATTCATACGTCGATGCAGACTGTTCGTACGGATTTTAGTAGAAGAAATTTGTAAGGGGATGAGTTGTTAGGAAAAATTGTTTCCTCCAATCTGCTAGAAATTGTGCGACTGATAATTAAAAATAACTAGTACGAAATACCTATAATTAATAATAATTAGTGGTAATTATTATAAGTTTTTATAAATGAGTGTAGATTAGTATAAAAGCGTAAAAATAGTATAAATAACTATAAAATAAAATAAATTATTATAAATTACTAGAAAAAATAATTTAATTGTCTTCTCTTTTTTGGATAGTGTTTATATTATATCTAATTATAAAAAATAACTAATTATTTCATATTTTTTAGAAAAATATAAAACAAGTAAATTGACAACGATCATTATTAGATGATCGTGTTTGGATAAATCCGCACAGGAATCCAAATAGTTTTGGTTTAAATCCTGTATATATTGTGGGTGTTGAAACTTTATTATCATTTTTATCATTAAAATCAGAATTTGTTTTAGAAGGGACAATTAAGTGTCCTTGTAAAAAATGTGCTCTATGGATGTATGACATATTTGACAATGTTTGAGATCATTTATTGTTTTTTTTTCAACAAAATTATGTTTTTTAGTATCAACATAGTGAACGCAGTTCCAGAGAAGATACTAATAATTTGGTTTCGAATCTAGCACGGTTTCAAAATTTAGTACATGATGTGGCAAGTCCGTCTTTTCAACAAACTAAAACTCAGGATGATATTAATTTAACTCCTGAGTTAGAAACATCTCATTTATATGAGTGGTTTATTTCCACTAAGGATGCCTTATATCATGGTTGAAATATAATAAATTTTGAATTTGTTACTAAATTTATGGCTATTAAATCAGATAATGGAATTTAAAACAGTTGTTTTGATCAGATAATCTCTTTTTTAAAATCACTACTACCTAAAAATGTGTTGCCTATAAATTTCTATGAGAGTAAGAGGTTGGTTCATAATATGTGTCTTGGTTATCAGAACATTCATGCATGTTCAAATGACCTCATCTTATATTATTGTGAAAATGAGTCGTTGGATAGTTGTCCTACATATAGGAAATCAAGGTATAATGAATCTTAACTAAGGATGTATGGATTTATTTCTATAAAAAAAATTGATATATTTCCCACTAACACCCATATTATAGAGTTTATTTATGTCTCAGAACACAGCAGCATTGATGACATGGCACAAAACCAATATTTCAACTAGTAAAAGTTTAAATCATCTCTATAATGGTGATTCATGTAAACATTTTGACCAAGTGCATCCATATTTTGTTTTAGAAGCCCGAAACATGTGATTGGGTTTTTATACTGATGATTTATATCTATTTGGTTCTTATAGTAGTCAGTATTCATGTTGGCCTGTCTTTATAACTCCTTAAAATTTACATCCATAGATGTTGATGAAGGATCCATATATCTTTTTTACCTTATTAATTTCAGCTCATCCTAAAAAGAAAATTCATGTTTATTTGAAACCATTGATTGATGAGGTAAATTCACTATAGAGTAATGGTGTCAGTACATATGATGTTTCTGCAAAACAAAACTTCTTAATGAAAGTTGTATTGATGTGGAAAATTAGTTACTTCCCAGTATATGGCATATTATCTGGCTAGAGTACACATAGTCCAAAGTCATGTCTGTACTATATGAGAAACATCAAAGCGTTTATGCTCATTAATGTAAAAAAACCTTGTTCTTTTGACTGTCATCGTAGATTCCTTCCAACCGATCATCCTTTTCGAAGAAATAAATATCATTTCAAAAAAAGAATAATTGAAAAAGGTGGAACTCCAAAAATGATATCAGGTATAGAGTTAAAATCAATTGTTTCTTTATTACCTCCCATCACATTTGTACCAACAATAAACCCACATAAAATTGATGGGTTTGAAAATGAAAACGATTGGATAAAACGGAGCATTTTTTGGGATTTTCCATATTGGTCTGATTTGTTGGTCTATCACATGATGGATGTCATGCATATTGAGAAGAACTATTTTTATCATTTATTTCATATAGTTTTGGATACACCAGGTAAGATCAAAGATAATGTAAAGGCACGATTAGATCTTTCCCAAATTTTTAAGCAGCCGGAACTTGAACTGTATGAAAATGTTAGATCACATAAGTTAATGAATCCAAAACCATCTTATACACTATCCAAGTAGAGTAACTTGTTATTTTGTTAGTGGATTGCAGATTTGATACTTCTAGATGGTTATGAAATCAATTTGGGTAGATGTATTATAAATTGTCATATTACCATATTGAAAAGTCATGACTGTCATGTTTTAATGGGAATACTTCTGCCGATTGGAGTAAGAGGTTTGTTAAATACTATGATTTTCGATACACTAATAGACATGTCATATTTTTTTTAGATATTTGTGCATCAACAACAGACTATCATATAGTAAGAAAACTACAAGAATATATCATTTTAATTTTATATAAAATGGAAAAAATATTCCCTCTATCTTTTTTGACTCAATGTAACATTTGATATTAAATTTTCTACATGAAGCAAAATGTGGAGGTCCGGTATAGTTCTGATGGATGTACCCATTCAAGAGATTCATATAGAAATTGAAGAAAAAAATTATATAACAAATCATTAGTTAAAGGCTCAATTTCAAAATCTTATTTGCAAGACGAATATTTTTCTGGTCTCATTACTTCTAATCTAAATATCCCTCCAAACACAATTGCATGGGTCATAGCGAGGGAAATGTTGATGATGAAATGAGAAAGAAATTATCAATTTTCAATCATCTTGAACTTTGATTCAATGGAGTTCATGAACGATGGCTTTCAAATGATGAACATCATAGAGCTGATACATATATTCTGATCAACTGTGAAGAAATGACACCATTTTTACTATGAGTGTTCCTATCACTTAATCAATAATTTTTGTAATAGTACATAAATCGTATTTTATTTTTAGGTTATATGATAATCATATCAAGAAATAGTTTCCACAAATTATAGCAGCTTCTCTTAAATAATGTCGTCAAAATAAATTTCTTATTGGTTTAAAAAACTGGTAACATAAATTGTTTTTGATTTCACATAAAAAATAAATTTAATACTTGTTATAGTGATAATTGTTTTAAAAAAATTTAAGTATCTCAAAATGATAATAAAATTTATAATTGATTATGTGTATTGAGTAACCCACTATAAAAAATGGTTAAATCTTATAATGCATTTGTGGTTAATGGTTTACGATTTTATACATGTGCACATGGGGAATCAAAAAAACAATGAATAGTGTTGTTTTCTTGAGAGGATCTCATCATAGAGAAACTAAATTTGACTTCTATAGAATGCTGTAAGAACTCATTGAATAGTGTTATCTGGGAAAACATTACATAACGATGTTTAAATATCAGTGGTTGGATATTGAGAGAGGCTTGCGTGTTCATCTGATCCATGGAATCGTTGATATTAAATATTAAAGTATTCTTATAGTAAATGAACCATTTTATTGGATCATCTGGCACATAAAATTTATTATAAAAATTATTGTGCTACTTTAAGAGATTTGGGTGATTGGTGGAGAACAATAAAATTTAAAAATTGAGATAATTAGTTTACTGAAAGTGAATTTGGTTCCATTGAAGTGAAATGAATTGAAATTTTTCATGAGACTGATCCAAATCTATATTTTTCATTAAGATACATGAATATCATTGATGGTACCCCATGATTAAGGGTTGATGGTGACGATGAGGTTAATGGTGTTAAAACTGAATTTGAAATAATAAGAGATGATGAACTTAAAACTAATATGGAAATAGATGATGATGATGAGGAAGATAAAGTCATTTACATTGATAGCTATTAATATTAAGATTAAGATGGATATTTACATAATTTAATGTTGGTTATAATCATATAATATATATATATATATAATATTTTTTTTCAAAAGTTTTCTAAAAATAATCATTTCGTATTTTAGATGGAAGAGGATCAGTATCGTCTATTGTACGAGACTGATCTACCTTTGGATGAGTAGGATATCGGATCATCTAACCCTCAAACTGTTGGCGATTCAGGGAGCACTGGAAGGGCATGTGGTCTTGCCTGACTGATGATTCATAACCTTATCCCTAAGCGACATCCATGTCTGGGATTCAATCCATGCACATAGAGGTATGTTTACCTGTGTATCTTAGTTTGTTTTCATTAATTTATCTATATTATAATTGTTTGATTAATTGTTCTTTTTTAATATCTTTACATATATAGTTGTTGTACAAGGGAGTTCTATATTATGAAATTATTTTTCTGAATCATGGGTTTCATGGGATCAGATTCACATTGATTTTCAACACTGTATGTTCGAGTATTGGATGGTATGTAAATAAATAATATTTATTTTGAAATTAATTTAATTTATAACTTGATATTATAATTTATTTGTAGGTTTTATGGTATACCATTGATGGGATCATGTGTGAGGCTATTTGGAAGGCATGGTAGGGATCTATGTGTCCATATTACACCCAGTTTTTTCATAATTTGAAAAGTAAATAAATGGATAAAGAAAGAGTGACAAATTTTAATGAGGCATGTCACATACACTGACCTAATTATATTTAAACTCAAGTTTGGGATGGATTATGTACACACTGGTTGAGTAGGAAAATGTAGATTAGATTATCAGTAGATCAGAAAAATCGGGGGAGATAGGAGGTGACACATTGAGCCAGTAGTCGTAAATTTAGTACGTATAGGGAGCATATGATAAGTATATTTGTTTTAAAATATTGTATATAACTTTAAATGTAAACAGTTTATTTTATATTCATATAGGCAGTCACACATCCCAATATTACAGAGTAAAATGTTTATAGGAGGATGTACAGTGATCCAGCTACTAGAGAGGTTAGGGTTTCTCGCTAGCGTCAGATTGTAGTCAGTATAATTTTTTTGAGTTTTAAATTTAACTACAAATAATATTTTTACTATTTTAATTTTAAATTGTAATTGAAGGAGTCATATAATGTTGAGAAATCTTAGAAACATAGTGAGATTCAGGTCGAGATCGATGGTTAGACCAGTGCCCACCGATTTGATGAGGTGGCATGGATGAAGGTGACCAAGTATGCCTTTAAGAAAGGCTGAGTTGTTGATATCGGCTCTCGATTGACCCCTGGGAGTTTTTATGGCACCGTTGTGATGTTGGTATCCAGCTCAAGAGGAGCTAACAGAGAGTTATCATCAACATCTGATGCATAGTATCATGAGTAGTTGCAAGCTCAGAGTGAGCTTATAGAAACTATGTGTAGGGAGCAGGAGGAGATCTGTCAGTGGCTGCAATAGCAGTAGGAAGAGTTCCTATGATAGCAGCAGTAGAAACAGGAGATGTAGGATGAGATGCATCGATGGTGGCATCAGTAAGAGCAGGAACATATGGAGTACATGCGAAGTCTTACTTATAGTTTAGGGATGGTGTTCTCTCCACCATCTCCTCCAGCTCCTCCAAATGAGGCTCCCCCTCAGTGATATATTTTTATTTTATAATGAAACATTTGAATGTAAATTTTTTTTATAATATTAACTATTTAAAGTTTAAAATAGTTCATTTTTATATTGTTACAAATATTAAAAAATTTATTATTTATTTAATTTTTTTATTATATATATTTTTTATTAATTGATATATTTTTATATTTTTTCAAATATTAAGGCTTTTATTATATTAATAATATTAATATTATAATTTTATTAATATTAATAATAATTTTTTTATTATATTATTTAATTTTTTTGTAATTAATTTTATTTTACTAATATTAATAATATTATTTCATTTATATTAATATTATATTATTATTATTATTATTTTATAAATAATTTTATTGTACTAATATTAATAATTTTATTTTTTTTATATTAATATAACATTATTATTAATATTTTTTATATTTTTTTTTGCCATTATTTGAGATGGGATCGTCGCAAAAATGATTTTTTTTAATCAGGAAAACTATTTGTGATGGGTGGCCAGCCCGTCACAATATGTATTTTAAAAAAATCATCGAACCTATTTTTGACGGTACCACTGCCAGTCGCAAATAATTAATTTTTGCGATGGACTATCGCAAAAGGTAATATTTGTGACGCTCATTTCTGCAACGGACCATTTGCGATGGGACCCCATCAAAAACAAACCTTTTTCTGTAGTGATTGTCCACTATGTTTATGGTAATTGAGATTGAACCCAATACACTATAGGGAACTATCTACAATGGTTATGGGAATGGAGAGTGTACCCAATCAACTATGGTAATTTTTACACTATGATACGATAGTCTTGACAGTGATACTTGACTAAGGAAATGATTTTATATGATTATGTGATTGAAAAAATACATGTCTTATTCTTAGTATATTAACCCATGTCATAACCATTATTATTGATGATTTTTCACTCTTATAACTCATTTGTTTTTTTATGTCAATTCTTTATTCCATGACTCATGTTTTGTGGTCTATAAAATATTTTGTATGTTTTATAAGTAATTATCATGTTTCGAGAACTTATTCTTAAATCATACTCCCTTATGATCAGAAATTGATATCATGCATGATTACTCATATGAGGTCACCTTTTCTCATGTTTCCTTTTCACTTAGTTGTGAAGAAATGTATTAAAAGGGATATGTATAAGAAGTGTACTATATGAAAATATCATTATGGAGGATGTTTAATATCATTTATGAAATAATTTTTTCTTTAAATATCCTTAAAATATACTTATAATTTATGGTTCTCATGTTTGTGTTGTTGAAAGATTCATTTAAATTCATAAATGATGTAATATTTATTTATGAAGTGATCAAGTCACCAAAAATGCTATCAAATGAGGGTTTAATTATTTATAGATATTATGTTATGAGTAATTAAATGATATAACATATGACTATAACACTACTATATGTTAAAAGGTAGATAGATAAATGTTACATTGGTACTAGAGGAGGAGCCCAACTGGATGTGTAGTGGAACTACCTAGGATAAGATATAGGGTCCACAATGGGGATGTTATGTTCTCAGTGGGTGGTGAATGTAACACCCTATAATTTTAAAGGGTTAAAATAGAAAATTTTATTGTCCATTTCAAAAAGTTGAACCATTATTTTTTAGATCCTACATTATTAGTACTCCATAGGTAATCGTGCTTGTCATACAATAGTGATTAGGATGGGTTACCTCCTGGGAAGTTTCTTATAGTTTTTGTGAGTGTGGAAAAGGAAAACTACAAGAACATGTGTTGAAATGAGGGGATAGTCATTTGTCTGATGAACCATTCGGGCACGTGGGTGGGTAAAAGGGATTGGAAAAAACATTTCTTAGGGAAAACTAGGGTTATTCCAAGGTCTATTTTTACAAACACAAACTATGATAAACCAAATTAATATATAATGAAACTAATGTTTCAAATAATAATATAATAGTTTTATAGTATAGGGTATCTTATAATGATTTAAATTATCATGTGATTATTTCCTTTTATTATTGATCCATAATTATCATATTATGTTTTTTGGTTATAGTCAATGATTTGATCCATGAGGAAACACGTGAACAATGAATGTGATTTGCAATAAAATGATCATCCTCATAATCAACTGAATGGGATGAAATATAGGGTGAATAAACTCATTAAAATTCATTAAAAATTTCTTAAAAAATAAATAATAATGTCATCCATGTTAAGTTATAAAACACACCATAGAAGGAGAAATTTTTTATCTTTTCTATTATGTAGAAATGTTTACCCTCTTTATGTGGGTCCTCTAATCAACTTATTGATGATAAATGGATGATTTAATAGAAATGATAATTTTTTTCATTGGTTATTATAAAATTATAATATTTTTTGGTTGAGTGTCATTTGGAAGGTGAAAATTATCAATGTTGGAATACTTTCTAAAAACAATGTAGGAGGATCAAATTGACTCCATTAAACAGTTCGATTTTATGATGATATTTTTTAATAAGTATTTTCCTTATGATCATCATAATAAAATATTATGGGAGTTTCTATAACTAATGTATAAGGATGGATAAGTAATTAGTACCTATGTGGAAAATATAACCATACTTTCATGGTATTATTATATATTTATCATTGACCCTAAAATTAAAATTGATCAAATCATAATATTATGTCTCTAACAAAAATTTATAAATGAAATGGATAAATACGTTGAAATCACATGATATTCCTTATAATTATAAATTAAGTGTGGATATTATTATTTTTATTGTTTTATTAGGGATAATAATACAATGATACAATTTTAGTTAAACTCATATAACATAACCCACAAATGAAACAAAACAATATCCCTTTATTCAAAAAAATGAGTAAATCCTAGGGAAATATAATTAAAGGAATAGGTAAATGCTTCAAGTTTGGAAGGGGAATCCATATTTATAATTAATTATGAAGAGACATAAAGAGGATGATCAATTATGATAAGAAATATCAACCAAATTCACCCATACACTTCAAATCAAAAGGTCAAAATAAAATAGATATTGCAAAAAATATATAAACAAAATACATGGGTTAATGATGATAATAAGTGTTCATAACATCATAGTCCAATAGTTAATGTAAAAGAATATAAATTCACAACTTTTGAATTGGTTCATGAGAATAAAGTGGTGAAGGATACACTTATCATCCACTATAGAACTGAAAATGTGATATTTGATTCTAATTATACCCACTATTTTACGTATGATGAAATATATAAGAGTATGAATTCCCCATCTAAATAGTTATATATTAATGTACTGATGAAAATTATTAATGTTGTAATTATTTCATCTCATATCTATATATCCTCTCTAAAAAATATTTCAAAAATATGTTTCCTAATAATACTGTTATTCTATCTTCAGTTGAATTTGATGTCATTTTAGGAATTGATTGTATCACTTTTTATAGTTTTTATTTCAATTAATAAGTAAAGTCAATAAGATTTGATATTCTATAGTCAACTAATGATCTTATATCAAAGTGAGTATTAACAAGAACATCCAATGGAAATTACTTCCATTATATTTATTTTATTACATATTCATGTAGAGTTTTTATCTAAAATTATGGTAGAGAAACACAATATTGATGATATACCGATAATTTATTTCCTACACGGTTGTTGAATCTTCATTTTATTCATGAATTTGAGTTTTTAATAGAACTCATACCTAGTAAAACAAATATTCCATATTCTATGGATAAAATAACCTTAATTTTTCTCCTAGAATTCAATAAGAAAATACAATAGAATCTAGTAAAGTGATTCATAATTCCTAGTGCATCACTATGGGGTGCACATTTACTTCTTATTGTAAAGAAAGATGTGTAAATTCATTATTTCATTGATTATCTAGAAATTAACAAGACTAATATCAAGATCATGTATCCTCTACCCTGTATTTTTTACTTGTTTGATCAACTTTATGGAAATCAATACCTTTTAAAGATTTATATTTAATCTGGATACCATCAATTAATGTACAAAAGGAGGATATACCCAAAATAACCTTCATTATGAGGTATGAAAACTATTAATGTATTTTAATTCCAATTGTACTTACCAATGCCTCCTCTATATTCATGTATATAATGAATTGATACTTTATAGATTTCATTGATTAGTTTATGATAGTATATATAGATTATATTATCATATATTCATAGGGAATTTATTTTCACAAAGATCATTATATTATATATTTGAATACCTTGAGAGAGGATAATTTGTATTACAAATTTATAAAGTGTAATATTTTTCTATAGAATGATTCATTCAAGTGTCATGTAATTACAATTTATGGTGTATTGACCGATCCTTAAAAGAAATAAGTTATTTAATTATGGTATATGATAACTATTGTGACTGAGATCCATAGTTTTATTGGATTTTATGTATATTATAAATTATTTTTGAGAAATTTCTCATGGATATAATATAAACTAACCATGTATATGTGGAAGGGATCTGAGTTCCTTAAGACCGATGTACATGAAGAAAAATTCATGAAAATAAAGAGAATAATTCATATTAAAGTTGTAATTACAATAATCTATAGTGGAAACTAGTTTGTGATATATATTGATTCATCATGGAAGTAAGTGGGATGTCTTATCATGAATAAAGAAATTTTATTAGTGTATTACTTATTCCAATTTAATATTCATTATAAAAATTAATTGAATCATTATTTAAATCTATAAATGACACCTTTTTACTTTAAAAATATATTGGAATTATAATTATGGAGAAACTTGTGATATATATACTATCATAAATTCTTGAAATATATACTTATATAGAAAGTGTTGAATTTGAACCAAAGAAGATGGTTGGATTTGATTAATTATATAATTTTAACACCATTTTAACCTCTAATTTAGGAACAATGTAATGATTTATGATATATCCACACTACATTAAAAAACAAGATCATCCCAGAACTATGATTATATATCAATAAAAATTCACGCACACTTTTGATATAAAAAATATGGATGAAGATTTATATTTTCATGAAATTTTTATATAACTTAATTCCAAAAGTGATCATGAAAATTAATATATAAAGAATTTTCATTCAAGAAATCATAAGTGATGTCTATCTATTCCTCAACATCAGTATTTTCTAACTGTATCCTCAATAAGAGATCATACACCATTACTACAAAACCCAATATTATTTAATTATAACATCAAATTTTTATAACAATAGTATCCAATGAACCATTATTTTCTTTGAATTATTCATGTTCGATGAGTTTCTTAATGAAGTATTATCAACAAATAAAATCATCTTAGAGAGGATGATATAGAATTTGAACATATCAATAGGAAAGAATACTATAAGAAGATCATCATCTACAGAGGTGTAGTTAATCTGGGAATCATTTTTTTTATGGATTTTATGGTAGATGGGTTGAATGATATGATCAATATACAATTATTATTTAGATTCCACAATTAAATCACTTTATTTAAACATTATGATGAAATCATTTTTAAAATTTAGAGATATTATAATCTAATATACTATGAAAATTCATTCTCATAATTTTGATCACTCAAGAACATAACACTCAATATCTCAAAAAAATACATAGACCCACATGTTATATTTTATTATATATATCTATCGTATAATAGAACAGAATTTATATATCAAAGGTGATGTATCCATCAAGAATATAAAAAATAGCCTACTTCAATATAATATAACTTTCACCTCTAGTAAACTCATCTCATCACTAGTTCTTAAATAAATTTCATCCACCAACTTCCCATCAAACACAAAATAGCCACATTATAAATCAAATACCACTGCTCACAAAACAATAAAATTTTAGAAATCACATCCATCATTCGAATTTCCAAAAATATTCATACACCAAATAATTTTTAAATAATATACATTATAAGAGTAACAAATGGGTATTCAAAATATACCCAACCATTAATTTAAAACTATAAAATAAAAAAATGAATAATTTTAAAAATTATATAGAGTTTTACCATCAGATAATGATAATAATGTTATCCATTTTAAGAGAATTGTTATCAATGTGTAAAAAAGTAATAAATAACTATATATATAATAAGAATATATCTCTTAAATCTATTTCATTTACAAATAAAATTATATAACAAGAGATAACTAATCTGAGATGCACCATCCTTGAAAATAATATAGATTTGTATTATAGAAGTTATAAAGGAAGAGGTCTTCCTAACCCATTAAATATAATGTTTTTAGTATCAGGGGTCAATAGAAGGTTCAAGTAATATATAAGGGATTATATTCGGTTTTTTATTTGGGAATAGTGTTCTAGGGCATAGACTTTAGTATTGAGTCATGAAGGGATGGATAAATGAGAAGTGTTTTTTTGTTTTGTGTGTCTCACTATAAAGTTTTAGGGAAAATTGTATTTAGTTTTTCGTGATAAATGTGGTAGTCTATGGGAGTTAGGTACCACATGGTATTATGGAGAAAAATATTTTAGGATCTTCCAGATTTCTATTTTGTCCTGATAGAGGAGAGGAACTGTTTCTAAATGTAAACCCATATTTTTTTAATAACTCATATGTATATTTTATTTATTATTACTATTTATTTTTCATTTTTCTAGTCATGGGACAACATTATTGGTTGTGATTCTAAAGTTACATAGATTATTATTTTTATCCATAAATTTCCTTAATTACAATTCTAAAGATTCTATAATGAGAATCCCTGATGAGGTGATTTCTAATTCATATCATTATGGTGTCACGATTTGAAAATATTTATTATTCCATAAACCCCATCATTCAAATTGATTTGAAATAGTTCTGACCATGGGCAATGGGGGTGATATAGAATATCATGTTGTGTACATAATATTTTTCTTGAGATATACCCTTTGTGGAGCAAATAATAAATTCCTTATTGTGATGAATTAAATTCCATACATTTTAATACATAATAAACTCCCTTTAAACTCTCCATATTTCATAAATTTTTTTTGAAACCTATGTAACTGAGTGTCCATCCATAGAGAACCTATAGTTCCCATTTATTGACTTCAATTTTCACCCTCTTCATGATACAAATTAATTATTATTTTCTTCTTATTTTATCCATGTATTTCCTACATGGGGAGATATCAATTATGATTAGGTTTGTTATTATTATGAATTAGATTTTATATTTTATTAATTTTCATAGGCCTCATAGTTTATCCTCAATCATTGGGTGGTGGTTGGATTGTGTTAATTCATAATTATATAAAGTGACCAGGAAACATCATTTGATGTTTCAGATTTCAAACTAATACCTTTTTATTTATGTGTAATTTTGGAACTACAATGATTTTATTTTGTTTAGGTAGATGGTAATAGTAAACTTATTGATGATAAAGAATAAAAATAAAATAAATTTAAGGGAATATGAGATTTTCATTTACTTTATATGGATTTATATTATTATATTTGAATGATGACTATTATTGATGCTAAAAATAGTTGCATTTTTTTATAATTAATGTTTCATTAACATGACTAATTGTGGTTATCACCCCACCTAAAAGGATAATCATGATAA
This sequence comes from Viscum album, assembly GCA_963277665.1. Taxonomy (NCBI): domain Eukaryota; kingdom Viridiplantae; phylum Streptophyta; class Magnoliopsida; order Santalales; family Viscaceae; genus Viscum; species Viscum album. The sequence continues at coordinate 211,344,469 of OY728141.1, forward strand.
CATGGAAATAAATTTTTTTCATGAGAATATATAATTTTGTTAATTATGTTTAAGAAGGTAATAAATAAATCTTATGAAATAATGATTGTTGACATGTTTTATGGTGCGTTTTTTTTTCTTTATTTGTTTTCATTTTTTGTGGTTGTGAATATGCTTTTAAATGGGGAGTGCTATAATGATAACATTAAAATCTAATTTGGGTATGATTATCACTTTCATAATTAGCTAAATAATGTAAATTTAATAATAAATAGGTTATTTAGAATTATGATTTATAAGAATGAATTATGTGGTTGATTCATCATGAGAATAATGTGGAAGAAGGTGTAAGGGGTGGTATGATTTTTGGCTTCAAATTGAGTATTTATTGTTAGAATTTTATTTCATGGTGGAATATTTAATGGATTTATGGTTGTTTTGGGGTTATATTCTAGATTCTAGGTGAAATGGAATGTGGTCATAGATGATGGATTCCATAATGGTTATAGGGATATAATTTTATCTATAATTTAAATTGATGAACAATATTGGATAAAAATAGAGAGTAATGAATCTGATTTTTCATGGTCAATGAAGAGTTTATGATTCACATTATGTATGGGTAAATGAACATTATAATGAATTTGATGTGGTTGGTAAAAGATAAATCTAAAAAATCGTACAGAATTTGAATAAATATGATGTATATGATGTTTTTCAATATTTGAAGTTTTTTTTGGAATGCTCCATGTATTGGTATTAGAAGTGTATCTATAGTTTAGTTAGTGTTCATAATGATTAATGTTGTGAATAAATTATAGGGTTATTTTGGTGTGATCCCTTAGGTTTTTTTATACGTATCTATATAAAATAATATATTTTCATTTTTATTTCATACACACCTTACCTGATAGAGATTACATTCGATGATAAAATTATATTTTTTTTTTGAGTTATTTCCCCAAAATATAGACTGGTGAGGCAATAAATGGATAGAAAATTCCTCTACCCTACTCTCTATTTAGACACAAAATAGGATATGATGGCTCAGATTAGGTATATTCATAATTTCATAGTGTAACATTATGTAATATACCATGATAAAGTGACATATGTAGGGGGGCATTAATTGTAATATTAGAGAACAAGATTTAAGTCCTTTATGTTTCTTATGATCAACTATTATATTAACATGTGGTTATGATATGATAATAGACGATGGGGGGGGGGTTTACAATATAGGATGAGTGAATGAGGTCAGTGTTTTATATAACTATGATACCTTAACATGCATGTTTTTTTTTGAAGAATGTATATAAGGATATTACAAATATAAGCCAATGAGAATGTTTCACCTAATATGGGTTGGGGATGGTAGGATTGTGGTTTATTGCATGTCAGTTATAATTCAAAATAATTCCAACAACCATATTAGACCCCATGAGGATAAGGGATTTTAGGGTTTAAATATATTCAATATCTATTGTGACATTATATACATATATGGTTATTTTTTTATTATATAAGGGATGTAAGAACATGTTGTTGGACAATGGGATGTCAGAGTAAAAAACCAGTGGAGAATTGGTTTCTAGGTTCCTTATTTATATATTATTATTTAATTATATTATTTAAAATTAATGTTATATTTGGTGAGTGAGCCTTAGATAGGATGGTTGGTAGATATCCTTTTGAAGGGGTGTATTGGATCCATTGATTATTTACTAAGGAATGAGTATTATTTTTCCAAATTTTCACAAGAGGACATGAGTCATATCTTACAGAGTATACTTTTAAACTAACACCTATATATATAAATAAATTATGTTATTTTCTAGAAGGATTTTGTAAATCTATTATGCTATTACTATCTCAGAACATAGTGTTTTGTTCAGTGTTTCTATTGAAGCATATTATCTTTGGTTTTCATTTGGGACATTATTTTATGATTGACATCATATATATCATAGAATGTTAATTTTTATACTATATTATGTAGTCTAATGGTACTTTATTTCTATTTTACAAGGATTTATGATATAAATGCCTCCCATTTTTTTTTCTATACTTTAAATTTTAGTATCTAACTTGTATCGTAGTAGAGATTGGCTTTAGGGGTTACCCTCCCTATTGTTGTATGCCAAGGGGGGATTCTCTGTGGGGGTGTATTGTGAAAGAGTGGAACCAGATCTATGGATTAGTGTTTTGATGGAGAATTTAGTTAATGACTAGTTGGGATTTAAAGTGAATGATATGGAAACCATGCTAATTGAACCTATTTGGTGATTTAGGTAGGTGGACTAGCTAAAATATAGGAAATCAGGTCCCCATGGGATATAATGAAAAGAACATGATTTTACTATAAACCATAGGATAGGTAATGTTGATTTCATTTTTGAGACCTATGTATGGTAAATAAACTATGCATGTTAAATATTTTTATTGAACTAGGTTGATTCTCAAGTATGAGTTAAAATATTTCTAATTAATCAACCACTAAAAAATTCTATATTATAGGAACTTGTATTGAGGTCATATCGGTAGAATGTTTCGAGGTTTTATATATATAAAGGGGGTTATTGGTATTATCATTTCTAATTTGGTGTATTGAAGTTATAAGTATACACCATTTTATGGGATGAATTTTTTATCTATATTGATTTATGCATATGATTATGTAAATAGTAATGTATTTTTTATCTTTTTTGAATGAAGTGACTAAATACATAGAGTAATTTTTCTTACATAAATCATTAATAAGTGATGACTTCCAAATTGAATAAATAGTTAATGGAAACCTCAAGTATGTTAAAATAAACTCTATAATATTTGAGATGTTGATATAAAGTGAAATTATATTTTTTACCTCGTATAATTCATAAAACTTATTGACATGTTTTTTCACCTAAAGGACATTGATAAAATAAATGATCCTTTCCTATTTTTTATAACTAATGCTATATGTTGAAATAAATTTAATGTTTTGATGTTAAAAAAGTTTATAATAGTTAGAAAAATAGAATATTGGAACATAAGATCCTGATCCCCCACTAATTTACCACCATCAATCACAAAACTGAATATATAGTATCGGTTTGTTGTGATAATGAATATTAATGAAATTATCAGATACCATATATTCATCAAACAATTTGATAAAGGAATTTTTGGTGATAATACTATATTTAATGTGAGGAGGAATCCATGAAACTCACTAGAGGAATGAACCTCATATGTTGTTTGGATTGTCCTCGATTCATTGTTATTGGGATGATAAATTTTGAGAAACAATAACAAAAAATAATATCATTTACTATTATACGTGATGATAAAACATAAACCGTAAATATTCTGTTGACCAACAAGTCAATATATTAGAAGAATTTATTTTAGTTCGACATGGGATAATAAAAAATAGGATTAAATCCACACACAAAAACATCATACATTATGTTAGTATAGATCTCTAGTGAATAATGGATCTATTTTTTCATATTTGGAAAGATACTAAAATTATATTGGTAAAAACAACCCTCAATTTGATGTCATTTTCCAAGCCCCCCCCCCACAACTCATCCTCTCAATTCATAAATTATCCATCCATCCCAATGGATTTTCTATAAAAATTTATTTATAGAGGATATAAAAAATTTAGGATTTTAATAAAAAAATATAAATATATATTAAATATATTTAATTATTTTTCTTATGGTGGTACTCAGAAAAAAAATCTATATGATGAAAATGATTATGTTATACCTAGTGTAAAATCCATGATCCAGATTCAAAGGAGTTCCTAGTTTTCAAATTCAAGGCTCTCTTTAGGTTTTATTCTATTATTTAAAAAAATCATATGTGTGATATAATTTTTTTAATATCTTTATTAAATAAAAATCAAGCCTCTCTAGTCCTTAGAATATCATGAAATCTCAGTGCCTAGATCCAATAATATTCATTAAATTAATGTAGTAATTTTCATGGAAAATAGAGATGTAAAAAGGTAATAATATTAACAAAATTAATTTCATACTTAATAGAAAAATTAATTAAAATACATTGTAATGTTTAAGGCCAAAATTGGTTTACCATTGTGCTAAAATACTGTATTAGTGATAAATATCCTATAAAAGTGTATAAATCATATTCTATTTTTTTATATTAAACCTATATCAAATAATATTTGTAAATAGTTAATTTTAGTGAAATTTGGATTGATTAAAATCATAATATAATGTAATCTTTTGAAAAAAAATCAAATTTTATATGCTCCTAACATATAAATTCACACACCTCTCATCACCACTCCACAAATAAATATCCATTTTTTCATAAAATACCCTCTACAATACATTCATTAAATACTTACCCATTTCCTAGAGGTTTTATTTTTTGTAGAATACCATACTTTTAAAGCTTAATGAATTAATCAAAGGAAGTATTTTGATAAAGAGGGATTTCTTTCAACCTAATGTTTAATTTTATTTCTAATTTAACATTAAAAAAACAATTTAAATTATTTTTATATAATAAAAACATATACCACATAATAAGATGTTATTATGTTGATTTTTGAACATGAACCCATAACTTTCTTCATCTAGTGGGAAATGAAACCATCATTTGGTTGTTCGGTGGACTACTGCCTCACAAACTGATGTAATTTGATTTACATCACCACCTCTAACGATTGGTTATAATGATGGATGTAAAGTATATATATGATATTCATGAAAAAATTATTATTCTATAAAGATAATATATATTTTATTTTCTTACCATTCCGTTCAATTAATATTGAGAGCATTGTTCGTCGGTACATGTGGATTACCACCCCTATGAAAGGATGTGATCCGTTCTTCATAAATTCCTCATATGGATGTTATATATGATTTTATTTAAAGATAAAATATTAAATTTATCATATAAATATCATTCTATAAAGATAAAATGGGGCATACCTTCCTTCCCTCACATTTTTGGATAAGTGGAAATGTAACTCACCCATACGTAGAACCTACTTTCTCCATGATTGTAAGATAATTCATTTTTCATAACCATTTTACTTATTTGGTTCTCAAATTATAATTAATGTATAATAACGATAATTATGTCATTATTATTATTTTGGATGTGATGTAATAATGGCATATTTTATCATTGAAATATGACCAAAGTTATTTTTATATTATATACCAAATATCCTCAAAACACCCTACATGGACTTAACTGAATATCTAATTAAATTTGTTATTAAAATAAATTGTTTAATGATAAGGTATTAAACCTTGAAAATTTTATATTTAAAGTTAATAATTTATTAAAGATCATTACATAATATATAAATAACACATGTGGAAAGATTGGATCTTGGTAAGGTACATGTTAACTTAAAACCTCATTTTTAATGATTTGAAGATTTATTTTCTAGCTTATTTATTCCATGTACATATTCTTACAATTATTTTAGGAAATTATTTATATTTAAAAAATTATTTATAAATGAAATTTTATGTGTCGTTTTAACTTTGTTCAAGGGATTCTAGAAGGAATGTTTTTATGTATTTTATATGGAATGTTTAAAAAAAGGAAAAAGGAATATTTTGTTTTTACATATATGATATCAATAGTTTTTTTCACTACTACAACCGTTATTTAACGTTCAAAATCCATTATAAAATTTTATTTTGTATTCATGTAAAAATAATACTTCCCATTATTCTGGATATTTTCAAAAGTGTTTTTAAATAGAATTTATATTTCAATATATAAAAATGATTTTCTTATGAGTGGAAAGAATTTTTTTGGTTGTGTAATGAAAAAAGGGGATTTTTCATGTGTTTTGATTATATAATGGTTCATAGGAATCTTTTATGATACTCGGTGAGAAATATAAAGCTCTTGATGATGGATGATCTGGATATAGGTCATAATGATGTGTGGTCCTAATTTAGCTCCCCAATTCATTGGGTAAAGGGATAGAGTTAACTGGTAATAGGTTTCTCCTAAGAGATAATTATAATTTACCAATTATGTTATTATATTTGTAAGAGTGATATCAAGATTATGCCTCCAGTTAAAGACATGATTTAACTATTCATACTATGGGTATTTAGGGAAATCTTATAATTTTATAAGGTATGTTAATGAGCATAAGATTAAAGAAATTTTTATTCTACTTCTTATGGATGAAATTTATAACTTTGTGAAAAAAAAAATTATAAATGATTATAATGAAAAAATTTGAGTTTATTATACCTTTAATATTCCTTATTTAATTTTTTAGGAAAATCATTGTGTGGTGAAGTTTATTTCTTATGTAAGAAAATGTTTATTTTTATCTGAATATTTGATATAAAAAAGAAATTTTTTTAAAGACTATTAATATACTAATGAATTTTTTTCATTGTTTTTATATGCCCCTTACTAAGATTTTTATGCACATCCCCACATTTTTCAATTACTTTTCATAGTTTTTTTAGGATGATTTGGTCAAGGATTAGGTTAATAAAAAAATTTTAAAGATATTACTTGAAATGAAAACTTATTTTTTATAAAATATGGGGTGTTTGGGGAAAATAGATACTGAGTAGAAGTGTGAACTTTGTGAAGTAACATATAATTATGTAATTGTGATGACCTAACTGTATAAAACACTAAACCTAAAATGTCTTAAAGAATGAAATAATATGAATTATTTTCTAAAGATTAAATTTACTAATTGGTTAAGGATGGGTCCTTATATATTTTCATTGTGTAATGTTGTAATCAATTTCTAGCGAACTCATGAAGTCACATGAAAACATGGATTCATATAGAATGATTTGGAATATTCATGATTATTATCAGTAGAGATAAGTACATGGATAGTTTATGATATCCATGGTTCACTTAACTTTAAAAATTATCAAAGGAACACCATATAGGCCTTTTATAGTCAAACTAATTGGTTACATTGATCATATAGAGGTTTAAAGGTTTAAGCTACCATATAAACTACACACTGGTATCATTCATTAATTACTCACTTAATGATTCTAATTTTTAATTTGTAATTTCAATATTAAAAACATATATAAGACTCTATCAAATAATATCACTCTATGTCACCATGTTGATAATGATATGAAGTGTAGGATTCTACCTATCATTATGTTTAATAGGAGGAAATCATAGGAAAACAGATACAAGACTAACTCTTAACCAAAATCATATTCATAACACCCATCCAAGAAGATGAGAAGCCATGGAAAAAAGGTAACATGATGGTATATGTTTTTTATGTGGAATGAAGAGAATATAAAGGAGAAACAACATCTGAAAAAATCAATATAAATTTTAGGGTTTATTTATCATTGGTTGAAATTTATCAATTTCTATAAATTGGGTATGAGATACAGTATCTGTAGCTCACATATGTTTTCAAATATATGAAAAAGTAGATTCTAATAAATATATTATGTTCTATGGGATATATGAGTATCCAATAGAAAAAGTTTTATTATTGGGGAAATTACAAATTAACACCACATGTTCCCAAACAAAATAATCTTGATTTTTAATTATATCTATTATGTGCCTTCAGTCACCAAAAACATTATTTCTATGTGCATGTGTGATACTGATTGACTTATTTTTTAATTTTGATATAATTTGTGATTCATTTATAAGTAAATAATTTGGCATGGTAGGTAATATTTAAATAATAATAAATACATGGTGTATTACATGAACCAAGTATTGGAAATCGATAACAAAAATAGTTCACATATGGTCTGACCTGGCATAGATCACCCAAACTTGTAGCCTATGAAATTAGTTATTATATAAACTGAAGGAAATTACCAATCCCCATGGGCTAGTGACTAGTGCCTGAGCAACCAAAAAAATAAGAGGGAATAATTTTTCCAATCTAAATCAATATACATCACATACATATTTAAATGAAAAATGAAAAATGAAACAATCCCTAGTGAATATAATAAATACATTTTCAAAATAATAGAGGTAGTAAAAAATTTAGGTACATGTACCAAAAACCAAAAAAAAGGTCAACCAAAACATATGATCCATGTGATATATGGAAAACATCCCACCTTCTCAACACCAACTACCAATTACCACAAAAAATAAACCTTATCTCCTTAATACAGTGAATATCCTTTTCATCATCATCTATTTATTTATTTTTTGGGAAAAATAAAATTACAAGGGAAATAAAAAGGAAAGTAGAAATCTAAGGGGCCTAAAATAGTGTAACCCAAGGGAATCCCTTCTAATAATATTAACCACCTCATGTTCCAAAAATTTAAAATTATTGAAGAAGGAAACAATTGAGTCCTGAATTGCTATAGAGGCTACGTGATCCAAAACTTTATTTTCCTCATGCTAGGTGTGGACCATTCAGATGTTGCTGGAGAGCATACCTCGACATTTTATAATGGTATATGAAATCAACTAAGGAATAGAACTGATGCCATGAAACGAATTGAGAAGGATCAGATAATCAGTTTCAACTTTATAGATAAAAATGTTCCCTTAGCACTATAAGGTAAGGCTAGTGAGCAGAGCATGGGCCTCCACCTAAAGAGAAGACCCATAGACAAAGTGAGCTATGAATTCTAATATTACCAGACCCCTAGAGTATCGAATAACCCCTACTCCTCTCATAACTCTTGATATATGGGAACCATCTATGTTATGTTTCAAACCCATGGAGGGTGGGTTCCATCAGATCCATTAGAATCACAAATCACTGCAACCAAGCTAAGAGACCTGAGTGCCAGTGAGAAATAGAGGTAGGGATAGAGCATCCCTCCAGTTTCTAGTGAGTTTGACCAAGCTTATGAGGTGATTTCTAGTTCTAGTGATGATTTCCTTCCCTGAGGAATATATCCCCTCGTACCTCTCTTTATTCCTAGCCTTCCATAAGCACCAACATCCAGCATGCAAGATGGTTTTCCACGCCAATTTCTTTGGGCCCCTACCACCCGATACATGAAACCAAAAATCAAGAAAAGGGGATTCATGCATGATTTGGGATGATAAATAATTAAACTCGCCAAAGAAATACTAGATATAATGCACCCATTCGCTCTTGAAGAAAAATATGGACATTGATCTCCTCCTTTTGGATGTTATAGTAGGATCATTAGGAGACTATGTTGATACAACATCTTCTAATGTTCTCATCCGTGGGAACCACAATGTTTCTAATCCTCCATGTGAGGAAGTTAAACTTAGTTAAAATTTTCTTAAACCATGGGACCTCATTATAGATATTATTATGCTCTTGGGGTTAAAGAGACCAGTAAATGTCCTTTGTGGATAAGGTCCCCAAGGTGGATGGTGTGAACACACACCTATATGGATCTGAGTTGATATAGATAAGGTTAAAGTTAACCTGTTGAACTTTACTCAAAACAGCCTTAATAAATGTCAAGTAATTACTACCATCCCTAAATGAGATATCGGTGACAGGGAATCCTAGGAATATGATCACCATTCTAGCCCAATTATGGTTCTAAAAGGATAGATCACCCTCCCCCATAATACAGCAGGTGTGGGGTTGAAGAGTTGTGAAAAGGGTAAAATTATAGACATGAAGGGAGACGCATGGCTTACAAGCATGTCTGGGCTACCATCATAGTTTTTGTAAAAGACTTCCCCCCATAAGGTATGATGTTCATGGATTTCCTAGGACAATTTTTCATGAATGAAGAGGAGGGTATATGAAAGGCTAAGAACATTGATTCCTTCATCCTGAATAGGCCTCACCATCTTACCCTAGAATACTCTGTGATTTTTACCTTCCGCAAGGTTGTCACATATAAAGTGGCCCATGATATTTTCAAGGTTGGTGATGAATCCTTTTGGTACTTTTATGGAATAATGTTCATGGATAGAAGAGGCCAGAAGTATGCTATTAACCAATGAAATCTGACCCCCAAATAATAAGATTCTATTATTCCTATTGAGGAACCGGTCGGTGATCTTGTTGATGTTGTGATCAAAGTCACAAATTTGATGTTTGTTTGAGGATATAGGAGCACCTAGATATTCCATAGGAAATCTCCATCTTTGCATATCTAGGAGGCAGAATAAGGAGGAGACTCAGTGGGAAGAACACCTATTAGAAATGAAAAACTACTCTTTGTCTTGTTGATATCAGGTCCGCTTCAATGATAGTATTCCTATAGAACCTTGATAAATCCTTGGACCGACCTCCTATTGGAATTAATTAATATTAAGGTGTCATCTACACACATGAGGTGGGGGATATAAGGGAGTTTAATCCTTATTCATTATGTTAGAATATCTCTATTGCTCATGCTTTTGTGGATGAGGTGACTGAGATTGTCCTCAGTGAGGATGAAAAGGCTTGATGATATGGTAACACCCTGTCTAATTCCACGAGTCATCTTAATGAAACCATCACTACTAGAATATTAGACTATGAAGCCCCCTAACACTAGTGACCGCCAAATGCGGTCGTTTCCCTTTGTAAAAAAAATTAAGGGCTTCTCCCCCCCCTGTTGCCCTCGACCTAGCCCCCCCCTGTCGCCCTCAACCCCCCCCCCATCGCCACCCTCCCTGTGCGTCGTCTCCCGTCGCCCTCGATCGCCCCCCACCCCCATCGCCGCCGTGCCTCGCCCTCCGTGCGCCATCCCCCTCCGCCCTGCCTCGCCCTCCGATCGTTGTCCCTCGTCGTCCCTGTTTCCGCCCTCCACCCTCCGCGCACCCTCCACCCTCTTCCCTCCCGCTCCGGCCACCCTCCGCCATCCATCCATCCTCTTCTCCCCTCTGGCATCCCTCCGCCCTCTGGCCTCTGCCCTCCAGCCTCCGCCCTCCGCCCTCCGGCCTCCGCCCCCTCCGTATCTTACCCCTCGGCCCTCCGGCTTCTGCCCTCATCCCTCCGCCCCCTCGGCCCTCCCCCCCCCCCAACCCCTGATCCCTCGCACCCCGGACACCCCCCCCCCCCCCCCCCGCACCCCGGACAGCCCCCGCACCTCGGACAGCCTCCCCGCACCCCGAACGCCCCCCGAACCCCCCCCCCCCCCCCCGCACTCCGGACAGCCCCCTCGCACCCCGGACACCCCCCCCCTCGCACCCCGGACACCCCTCCCCGCACCCCAGACATCCCCCCCCACCACACCCTGGACACCCCCCCCCCTCACTGCCCGTCCCCCATCCCCTCACCGCCTCCTCTCCTCCGGCTCCCCGCCGCCACCGTCGCTTGTCCCCTCCCTCGGCGCACTACCTTTGGCTCCGGCTCCCCTTCACTTCCTCTCCTCTCCCTCGCAACACCGCCTTCGGCTCCCCTCCCTTCCAGGTTTGTAGCGCAATCAGTTATGACATGGGTTGTCACTTAAATTATTATTTTATCAATGGTTCATAAACAAATGATTAGTATTTATTTTAAATATAGTTGATTTGAAAAATGAAAATGTAATAAGTATTGTGTAAATGTTTGTTATACAGATATTATTATGGATAAGAGTTGGATTGATCTTCCAAATCGAACGTCTAGAGAATATTTCAATGGCATTATGCATTTTATTGACTTCACCAGAGGATTTGAAAGTGACTATATTAGTTTTCCACATAGAAAATGTTCTAACATATATCAATTCACACGAGATACTTTGAGGGAGCACCTATTCCTTAATGGATTTCTGAAAAATTATAAGAGTTGGACTCTTCATGGAGAATAATATGTTCGTTGTCAAAATACGGATGCAGCTCAGATGGATGTTGATGCAAGTATGAATGATCCAATGCATGAAATTCTTACGGAAATGGTACGTGGGTTTGATCATGAAGGAATTGACATCCAGAATCTTGAGACCGGTGAGATAAATCTTCGCTCTAGTGATGATCATGATTCGAGGAGGTTTTATGAAGCACTTGATAATGCGAAAACAGAATTATATCCTGTATGTACTTCTTACAATAAAAATTCGTTTATCGTGGAGTTGTTGCATTTGAAGACTTTGAATAATTGGTCAGACACATTATTCGACATGATTTTGGTGTTATTGAAAAAGGTTCTTCTTGTCAACGCTAAGATTACCGAGTCGTATTACCATGCTCGTAAGCTGATAGAGAACTTAGGTTTTATATATGAGACCATAGATTCATGTGCAAACAACTATATATTGTTTAGATGTAAAACTGCCCATTTGGATATTTGTATGGTTTGTGGTGCTTCTAGGTGGAAAGAGAACAGGGGAAATCAGACTCATCAAAGTCAGATTGCGATACAGGGGACACTGATTACCATAAAGAAAATGCATTACTTTTCCCTTAAACCGAGGTTGAAAATATTTTTTATGTCATCTAAAGTTTCTAATTTAATGAGATGGAATGCAGAAATAGTTTATGAAAGTGATATGTTAACCCACCCGGCAGACTCTCATGCATGGAAGGATTTTGACAAGAGACATCTCGACTTTTCTAAAGATGTTCGTAATGTACGATTGGGATTGGCAGCAGATGGTTTTAATCCATTCAAGTCTATGGTTGGTGAAACTCGTAGCACATGGCCCATGGTGTTGGTTTTATATAATCTTCCTTTGTGGCATTATATGAAGCAACAATTTATATTACTTTCCACTCTTATCGATGGACCTAAAAGTCCGGGGGATAAGATTGATGTTTACCTTCAGCCATTGATTGATGATTTGAATTAATTTTGGGGCGATGGTGTGATGACTTATGACTGTGAAACGAATGAAATGTCCAAACTGCAGGCTACTTTATTGTGGACAATCAATGACTTCCGAGCTTATGAAAATTTATCAGGCTGGAGTACAAAAGGGTAATTTTCTTACTCTTGTTTCAACAAAAGTAAAAACTTTGTATGGATTAAGCATTCCAAAAAATGGGCATACATGGGTCAGAGACATTTTCTCCCCCCTCAACACAGGTTCAGAAAGGACAGAGTGGCATTTGATGGTTCTATAGAGTTTAACCCAGCACTAAAGATCATGACAGGAGTCGAAATGTTATCGCATATTGAGGAAGAAAACATCCACATGGTATATGAAATTCAGGATTTGGTGTCTCCTCCGGTACATAATATTCGAGCTGCGGGTAGGAAGCACAGTCACAATTGGAAAAAGAAAAGTATTTTTTATAGTCTCCTGTATTGGAAAACTAACATGCTGAGGCATAATTTGGATTTCATGCACATTGAAAAAAAAATTGTGATAACATATTGTGGACCATTTTAGGAGTCAGTGGAAAATCAAAGGACCATGTTAATGCACGCCGTGATTTGGAAGAAATGGGTTTAATGAAACATTTTCATTTATAGTTAGCTGAGGGAAACAAGGCATATATGCCTTCTTCACAGTATACAATGACTACAAAGGAGAAAGAGACATTTCTTTCCATTTTGAAGATGCTCAAGGTGCCTGATGGTTACTCTTCTAATATTTCAAAGTGTGTGAATTTGATGAGCAAGACATTGTAAGGGTTGAAAATTCATGACAATAACATACTACTTCAGCAGTTGATTCCAATCGTAATTTGTGATTGTTTATCCCCCAATGTTGTTCAGTCGTTGATTGAGATGAGTAATTTATTTAGACAGCTTTGTTTAAGAAATCAACGAATGAGTGATTTAAAAAAGTTTACAGGACCGAATTGTACTTACGCTTTGTCACTTTGAGAAACTATTTCCCCCCTCATTTTTCGATGTTATGGTCCACTTGACAGTGCACCTAACTGATGAAGTAATGGCTCCTGGTCCAGTGAAATTCAGGCGGATGTATCCTATTGAGCGGTATTTGAGTACATTGAAATGATTTTTACGCAATAGAGCTTGTCCGGAGGCATCAATAGTCAATGGTTATTTGATGGATGACTGTACTAATTTTTGTGCAGAATATCTTACGGATGATGAAACAAAATTAGATAGACCTCTCGGATTCAGGATGGTCCAGTTGGAGAAGGAACCTGTCACGAACCGAATCTGTTCGCCATCAAACCGACACCAAACCCGGCTCATGGCAAGACCCGAAGGGCATTCCCCATCCCCACGGGCTGGCCCAAGTGCCCGGGTATCATAAAAATTCATTTGGGAACGATTTACCCGAGTTTGGGTTCATAAGATAACCAAAAACAAACAACAAACCAAATCTGAAAAATCATGCCAAACAAGACTTAATAAAAATTCAGAACTTAGTACATGAGTTTAAATAAGACACAATAGGTCCAAAGGTACATAAAAGTAGCAGCAAACAGCCCATGAGACTCCACACGACAAGGGGTCGTCACCCACAAGCCGTCTCCACAACACTGCACCATCGAGAGAAACTAGCAACCTGAACCACCATCGCTCAAGGCTTTTCCTTTGCCTGTGTCAAACATGATCAAGTCTACTTACACCCAATGGTGTAATTAGGGTGTGAGACTAATCCCAATAGTATATCACCCAAGGATTTCAAGTTATAGGCATTGTAAAATAAAAGGCTTGCAAGAGTTATAAATAGATAATAGTGGCATTTATTTCTAAAAGTGAAACTTTGAAAAGAAAATAAATTTCAATGATGATAACTATAAAGAATGAGTGAAATTGAATAAAACATTCAAGATTCTGGTTTTCACATCCCAAAATACCATAAAGAAAGTTTAAATTCCAAAAAGGCCACGAGCACAAAGCATAGGAACACCCCTAGGTACTAGTTTGCTGTGATCCCCAAGTACCTCGTACCTCGGTGAAAGTGACCATAACGAAATTCGTTCTCGTGAACGAGCCACTAGTAGGGATAATACCCATAACCTAGTGGTCTCCAATCATCTCCATTATAGTTTTTTTAGTGTTATTCATGTCAGACTTGCTAAGTGAACCATGGTCAAAACCCCTCCGTTCACTAGCGTACTAGTACATGTTAGCCCACCTAGATACTCGGGTTTCCCGTATTGTGCTCAAATAGTCACCACATGCTACCAAAATCAATTTTCACATATAAATATCAGTTCTGGTAACACACATTCAAAACAGTATCTACACCTTCTTTTCACCTTTCGTATAACTCAATAAACCGTTTATAATTTCCATAAAACAATTTCAAGAAAATTAATCAAATGTTGCACATTAACTTCATCTAAAATCCCAAATTTAAAACCAAATGGATGCCAATATTATAAAAAAACATAAATTTCAGCATGAAAACATTTTTATAAATCAAATCTCTGAATTATAAAACAACACCAAGAGGCACAACATGGGTTACACATGTAAAACACCCATTTTCACACAAGATTGGCACTTAAAAATAAACCACTTTTAAAATGCTACCCAAATAAATTCTTGAAATAAAAATACTGAATGATGAACATAATTGAAACATAAATACAGCAAGCCAACTCATTATACAATACCTACATATGAAATCACCTACCAAAAGAGTCAAAACCCCCAAATCCTTGTGCGTCACTTCAACCGCACCTCCGCCGCACCACAAAGGAGTAAGATTGAACCTAAAACCAGAGGATTGGACCACGAAACTCAAACCTAAAACCCTAGGTACGAAACCCCATCTTCTGGACATTTGGGGATTCAATAAAAAAAGAACAAACCCTAAGAATAAGGGTGGAATAAGGAAGAGAAACAACTTACTTGAGAAATCTGGACGTTTTTTGGAGCTTCAGAAGTTCGGCCCTAAATCGAGATCAATATGAGCTCCAAAGAGGCTAAAACGAAGATGGAGGTGTGTATGGGTTCGATGGGAATGTGTGAGAGGTGGAATCACCGAAAAAGGATAAAAAATAAATATTTTATGAAAGAATTACAAATATATTTTAAAACTGGAAATGGGATTTCGGGTTGGCCCAATACCTAATTTGATCACCCAAATCCAAGTTTCTAATTAATTTTTAAGGGTCCCAAAAATATTTTGTGCTTTTAATATTTAAATTAATGTCATTTTGGAAGTTTAATGGTTGAAAAATGTTGAAAAACGAAGGATTTATTAAAGAAACAAAATATACTTTAAAAACTGGAAATCGGCTCTCAGGTTGGCCCAAATTTTGGAAACCCACTATTTCCTTCAAAAATGCATGAAAAACCACCAAAACCAAGCAAGGATGTAAATTAAATGAAAAATACCTCTAAATATTTCATTTATGTGACAATTCTCCCCCCCCATGAAGGACTTTCCGCCCCGGAAAGTCAACATGAGGCTTGATTTGAAAACAAGAACGGGTACTCTTCCTCGACCCACGACTTTCGCTCCCATGTCTCATGTGTATCATTTCCATGCTGCCATAGAACCCGGACTAATGGAATAGACTTCCCTCGAAGTATCTTCTCTTGGGAGTCCACTATTTTCACTGGCCTCTCAACAATAGACAAGTCAGGCTCTATCTCCAGTTCTTCCCTACTCAACACATGGGATGGATCCGGGTAGTATTTCTTCAACTGAGAAACATGGAAGACATCATGGATGGACGTCAACTGAGAATGTAAGGCCAACCTGTATGCCACCTTTCTAATACGTTCAATGATCTCAAATGGCCTGACATACCGCAGAGTTAGCTTACCTTGCTTCCCCAATCGACGATGGCCTAAACGAGGGGCCACCTTCAAGAATACTCTATCACCCACAGAAAAC
This sequence comes from Viscum album, assembly GCA_963277665.1. Lineage (NCBI taxonomy): Eukaryota > Viridiplantae > Streptophyta > Magnoliopsida > Santalales > Viscaceae > Viscum > Viscum album. The sequence continues at coordinate 211,361,067 of OY728141.1, forward strand.
TCTAGGTCTCGACGCCTCCGGTCAGCATATAATTTATGACGACTCGGAGCTGTCAATAAACTTTTCCTGATTAATTTTACCTTCTCAGATGTCTCCTGCACCATACTCGGCCCAAGTAGTGAGGTCTCACCTACCTCAGCCCAACAGAGGGGGGGGACCGACAAGGCCGACCATATAGCGCCTCAAAAGGAGCCATTCGAATCGAGGATTGGTAACTGTTATTATAAGCAAACTCAACCAATACCAAATGGGTATCCCAAGAACCTCCAAAGTCTAGGACATATGCACGAAGCATGTCCTCCAAAATCTGATTCGCCCGCTCTGTCTGACCATCTGTCTGTGGATGGTATGCTGTGCTCATCTTAATCTGGGACCCCATGGACTTCTGAAGGCCTTCCCAGAACTGAGATGTGAAACGAGGGTCTCTATCTGAGACAACTGCTGATGGAACACCATGGAGTCTCACCACCTCTTGAAGATACAGACGGCCCAACTCATCCACTTTAGATGTATCTCTGATCGGAATGAAGTGGGCTGATTTGGTTAGACGATCAATCACCACCCAAATGGCATTCTTACCTCGAGGTGTATGAGGTAATCCCACAATGAAGTCCATGGAAACCTCGTCCCACTTCCAGGTAGGAATGGGTAGTGGTTGGAGCAAACCGGAGGGCCTTTGGTGATCTGCTTTCACCTGCTGGCATGTGTAGCATCTCGACACAAAGTCCTCTATGTCCCGTCTCATACCAGGCCACCAAAACTGCCGAAGGGCATCATAATACATCTTAGTGGCACCCGTATGGACAGCCCACTGAGAATGGTGGCTATCCTGCATCACCACCTTCTGTAGAGATAACGGCACTACCGAACGACCCTTGAAGCACAAGATGCCCTCGGGAGACGACGACCAATCAGAGGATGTCTCCCCACCATGAAGAAACTGCTTCGATCGCTGAAAAATCTCATCACTAGGTTTTTCCCGCTGAATCAACTCCAACAGAGAAGGAGTCAACTGGATGCTCGCCAAGAATGCCCCTCCACTATGTTCCTTGGTCTCCACATGCATCTGAGAAAGGATCCCCATCAATGTCCACTCATCACTAGACTTCCTCAAAGCCTGCACTGGAAACCTTCTGCTCAAGGCGTCGGCCACTACATTACCCTTACCTGGGGTATAGACAATGTCAAAATCAAACCCCAGCAAGTACTCGATCCAGCGACGCTGCCTCAAGTTGAGGTCCTTTTGTGAGAAGATATAAGCCAAGCTTTTGTGATCAGAATAGACCACAAACTTCTCCCCAAAGAGGTAGTGACGCCACGTCTTCAAAGCATGCATCACTGCTGCCTACTCCAAGTCATGGGTTGGGTAGTTCTTTTCGTGTGGCCAAAGTTCTCGAGAGCCATACGCCACCACATGATCATCATGCATAAGCACACACCCAAGACCCATACCTGAAGCATCATAATAAACCACATATCCCTTTCCAGCCTCTGGTTAAATCAGCACGGGGGACAGTAGTCAATCGCCTCTTTAGCTCCTCGAATGATGCCTGACATTCTGGACCCCATACAAACCTCACCTCATTTTGGGTGAGGGTAGTCATCGATGAAGCAAGCTGAGAAAAATCCCGAACAAATCGCCTATAATAACCAGCCAGGCCAAGGAAACTCTTGATCTCGAACACATTCTTCGGCTGCTCTCATGACATAACCGCACTAATCTTATCAGGGTCCACTGAAACTCCATTCTCTGAGATCACATGCCCGAGAAATTTCACCTCCCTGATCCAGAAATTGCACTTTGACAACTTTGCATAGAGGCGGTGATCCCGTAATGTACCCAAAACGAACCTCAAGTGATGTTCGTGTTCCTCCTCAGAGCTAGAGTATACCATAATTTCGTCCACGAACACCACAACAAAGGAATCGAGATATTGATGGAACACCCTATTCATAAGTTCCATAAAGACTGTAGGAGCATTTGTCAATACAAAGGGCATGACCAAATACTCAAAGTGGTCGTACCTGCTTCGGAAGGCTGTCTTTGGGATATCTGACTCCATCACCCTGAGTTGATGATACCCTGAATGTAGGTCTATATTTGAGAACCACTTTCCCCCTTCAACTAATCAAACAAATCATCTATTCTGGGTAAAGGGTATTTGTTTTTAATTGTTACCTTATTCAGCTTTCGGTAGTCAATGCACAACTGGAGGGATCCATAAGCCTTTTTCGCCAACAATACAGGAGCAGCCCAAGGAGAGACGCTCGGGCGAATGAATCCTTTGGATTCTAAGTCTTCCAGCTGTATCTTTAATTCCCTCATCTCGGTGGGGGCCATGCGATAAGAGGGAAGAGATATCGGTTGTGTTCCCGGCGCCAGATCAATTGAAAACTCCACATCCCGCTCCGGGGGCAAGCCTGAAAAATCATCTGGGAATACCTCCGGAAACTCATTCACTACATGAGGTAGTTCACCTTCAGGGGAAAGACCATCCTCTAGCATAAGAGAAGATAACTAGAAGATAACACTTCCCAACTCTGGGAGTGGAGGCCCTGCACGACCTGACCGAGGATCCCATTCTCCATGAAAAACCTGACGACTCCCATCAGGTGCCGTGAAACTCACACACCGTCTTTAGCAATCGATGTGTGCCTGGAAGTGTACTAGCCAATCCATCCCGAGTATGACATCAAAATGGTTCATATCTAAGACCAAGAGGTCCCACTCCATCTCAACCCCTGACACAGAAAGTGCACATGATGGGCACCTGAGACCCTGCTCCTTCTACTTTCCCAGCGGTGTCACCAACTCCATTGCAAATGACATCAAATCAGTTGGAAAATTCAGAATGTCCACAAAACGGGAATAAATGAATGAAATAGAGGCACTAGTATCAAAAAGTGTAGAAGCTATAGAAGATGAAATCAAAACGGTACCTCGAACAGTCGACGGTCCCGCCTCTGGTCCTGCTGGTGCCTGATTCACTGCATGGAGATGTCTAGTCTCTGCCTAAAGATGACCGCTAGTATGTGGCTGTGCCCTGAACTGGCTCTGCCTAGAAGATGACCCAGCCCTACCACCACGGTTTCCAAATCGAGATCCCCCAGTCCTCGACGGCTCAGACTGTGTTGGCACTCCTCTGGGAGCCATGGACCCTGCCCCACTTTGAAGTGGACGCGCTATCCCACAAAAGTGTTGCACGTGTCCCATACCTCCACACTGGAAATAGGTCTTCGGAGGATGAGGGCATGCTGGACGGATGTGCCCAGGCTTCGCACACTGGTGGCACACGACGAATCTCGCATCAGAAGCCGCTGATGAAAACTGCATGGAAGAGTTCTCTGAACTGCCTCCTCCTTTCTTCACATGATCCTCCCGCTTCCTTTTCTTCTCTGAGGAGATTCCACTTCCCACTGCTGATACAGAACCATAGAAACCAGCCCTGCCTTTTCTATTAATATCCACCATGCACGCCCGATCAACGACCTCATCATAGGTACTCAGCTTAAACAAGAACACCTGGGAGTATATCTCTGATCTCAAGCCTTTCTCAAACCTCTGGGCCTTCGCTTGATCATTAGAGACAATTTCTGGAGCATACCGAACCAACTCAGCGAAATGGTTGGCATACTCCATCACAGATAGATTTCCCTGAACAAGTTCCATGAACTCTCTAGACTTGGCATAAGCCAACACCTCAGGGCAGTACTGTTCATTGAAGACAGCCTTGAAATATCCCCAGCGCATCTGCTCATTCTTCCCAGCCTGAAGCAATGACTCCCACCATTTACGGCTGGGACCCTCCAACAGAAAGGAGGCACACTTCACCCTGAGCTCCTCGGGTGTTTCCAGGAACTCAAACATACGCTCGATCTTCTCGAGCCATTCCTCTGCTTCTTGGGGTTCTGAGCTGCCTCGGAAGGTTGGAGGCTTATTTTTCAAGAACTCCTGGGCCTTTCCCTTTCTAGGACCAGTCTCATTCTCTCTAATAGGAGCTGGAACTGGAGCTGGTCCATATCCTAGAGCTTGGACAGCCTGGACCACGGCCTCGACTAGCCTCTGATCAATTGGTATGGGAGAACTCTCTCCGGCTTCCTCCCGTGGGTGCGTGAGAGCTTTCCGGGGAGGCATGTTGCTACAAAATGTAACAGTCACAAAATAATAATCAATACCACAATTCTGAAAATTTTAATCAAATACATCAAATATAAATAATCTAAACACATTTCAGTAATAAAATAAACAACTACAACACATCCGCATGATATCCACATGTGGTCTGCAGCCCACACGTCTCACCTGGAAGTGAAGTCAATCTTTAAATTCCAACATCCCCTGGTGACTCAGGGTATGCCATGAGAGGTGTGGGCCAGACACCCTACTCACAACCAAAACCCCGATCCCTGACAGTCCTAGCTCCTGTCTATCTCGACTCATCCCAAAATAACAATATAACCCAAAAACATTAACCACCTTTGATAGCATTTTGTCACGAACCGAATCTGGTCGCCATCAAACCGGCACCAAACCCGGCTCATGGAAAGACCCGAATGGCGTTCCCCATCCCCACGGGCTGGCACAAGTTCCCGGGTATCATAAAAATTCATTTGGGAAATATTTACCTGAGTTTGGGTTCATAAGATAACCAAAAACAAACAACAAATCAAATCTGAAAAATCATGCCAAACAAGACTTAATAAAAATTCAGAACATAGTACATGAGTTTAAACAAGACACAATAGGTCCAAAGGTACATAAAAGTAGCAGAAAACATCCCATGAGACTCCACACGACAAGGGGTCATCACCCACAAGCCGTCTCCACAACACCGCACCATCGAGAGAAACTAGCAACTCGAACCGCCATCGCCCAAGGCTTTTCCTTTGCCTGTGTCAAACATGATCAAGTATACTTACACCCAATGGTGTAAGTAGGGTGTGAGACTAAGCCCAATAGGATATCACCCAAGTATTTCAAGTGATAGGCATTGTAAAATAAAAGTCTTGCAAGAGTTATAAATAGATAATAGTGGCATTTATTTCTAAAAGTGCAACTTTGAAAAGAAAATAAATTTCAATGAGGATAACTATAAAGAATGAGAGAAATTGAATAAAACATTCAATCTTCTGGTTTTCACATCCCAAAATACCATAAAGAATGTTTAAATTCCAAAAAGTCCACGAGCACCAAGCATAGGAACACCCCTAGGTACTAGTTTGCTGTGATCCCCAAGTACCTCGTACCTCGGTGAAAGTGACCATAACGAAATTTGTTCTCGTGCACGAGCCACTAGTAGGGAGAATACTCATAACCTAGTGGTCTCAAATCATCTCCATTATAGTTTTGTTAGTGTTATTCATGTCAGACTTGCTAAGTGAACCATGGTCAAAACCCCTCCGTTTACTAGCGTACTAGTACATGTTAGCCCACCTAGATACCCGGGTTTCCCGTATTGTGCTCAAATAGTCACCACATGCCACAAAAATCAATTTTCACATATAAATATCAGTTCTGGTAACACACATTCAAAACAGTATCTACACCTTCTTTTCACCTTTCGTATAACTCAATAAACCGTTTATAATTTCCATAAAACAATTTCAAGAAAATTAATCAAATGTTGCACATTAACTTCATCTAAAATCCCATATTTAAAACCAAATGGAGACCAATGTTATAACAAAACATAAATTTCAGCATCAAAATATTTTTATAAATCAAATCTCTGAATTATAAAACAACACCAAGAGGCACAACATGAGTTACACATGTAAAACACCCATTTTCACACAAGATTGGCACTTAAAAATCAACCACTTTTAAAATGCTACCCAAATAAATTCTTGAAATAAAAATACTGAATGATGAACATAATTGAAACATAAATACATCAAGCCAACTCATTATACAATACCTACATATGAAATCACCTACCAAAAGAGTCAAAACCCCCAAATCCTTGTGCGTCACTTCAACTGCACCTCCGCCGCACCACAAAGGAGTAAGATTGAACCTAAAACCAGAGGATTGGACCACGAAACTCAAACCTAAAACCATAGGTACGAAACCCCATCTTATGTACATTTGGGGATTCAATAAAAAAGGAACAAACCCTAAGAATAAGGGTGGAATAAGGAAGAGAAACAACTTACTTGAGAAATCTGGACGTTTTTTGGAGCTTCAGAATTTCGGCCCTAAATCGCGATCCATATGAGCTCCAAAGAGGTGAAAACGAAGATGGAGGTGTGGATGGGTTCTATGGGAATGTGTGAGAGGTGGAATCACCGAAAAAGGATAAAAAATAAATATTTTATGAAATAATTACAAATATATTTTAAAACTGGAAATGGGCTTTCGGGTTGGCCCAATACCTAATTTGATCACCCAAATCCAAGTTTCTAATGAATTTTTAAGGGTCCCAAAATTATTTTGTGCTTTTAATATTTAAATGAAGGTCATTTTGGAAGTTGAATGGTTGAAAAATGTTGAAAAACGAAGGATTTATTAAAGAAACAAAATATACTTTAAAAACTGGAAATGGGCTCTCAGGTTGGCCCAAATTTTGGAAACCCACTATTTCCTTCAAAAATGCATGAAAAACCACCAAAACCAAGCAAGGATGTAAATTAAATGAAAAATACCTCTAAATATTTCATGTATGTGACAGAACCACATATGATATGGACAACATCGAGTGGATACAAGCGCATCGATATATCTTGTTCAATACTCCATCAGTTGCACCATTAATGCAGTAAGTATCTTATCACTTTTATTGTTTAACTTCTACATGTTTTGTTTGCATAAGTTGATCATTTAAATATCGCATTATAATTTTAAGGAAACACATTAATGAGATAAAATAAGAGATGTATCGTTCAATTGAGTTGCAAATTTAACATTCTCATTATGCATCATTTCATGATTGGTTCAAGGATTATGTATGTATAAATTGATTTTCATTACGAGTGAAGTATTATACTAATTTCTTTCTTTATATATCATTATTGAATTCTATTAATTATGTAGGTTCATAAGCTGAGGGAGTTAGGGGACCCCACGCTAACTGAAGAATTTATCCAACTGGCTGAGGGTCCATCTATAACGGCTCGTCGTTATAAATCTATAGATGCTAATGGTTTTTGATTTCGCATTAAAGATGTTGATGACAAACGAGCAACAAAAAATAGTGGCATCAGTTGTCCATTTGTCAATTCTGGTTATTACTATGGTCAATTGATAGACATCATTGAATTTGTATACACACATGGGCTGAAGTACATATTGTTAAAGTGTAATTGGGTTGATCCAGTGCGTGGATGTAAAGTCGATCAATATCAGTTTTCATTGGTAAATTTTAACTATATGTTATACAGAAATGAACGAGTTGATAATGAACCTTTCATTTTGACATCACAAGCAGAACAAGTATTCTTCGTTACTTTGCCTTCGAATCAAAGTTGGCAAGTTGTTGTCAAAATGTCTCGGTGATGAGTGTTTGTATTTGAACAAGATGAACCCGAGACTGTTCCTTTTGTTTCCTAATAGCTTGATCAACATACCATAGTTCAACTTGAAGAAGATATTTATTGGGTCAGAGTGGCTGTTGAAGGAGAAATGGTCGATTTTCATGCTTAATGAAAGGTATAATTGTTTTCCCGCTATTCATTCTAAGATATCATAAATTATCTAATCATTTTATAAATCCTTGTAAGTTTTAATCCTCACTTTTGGAAGTTTATTCAGTTATAAATATTTAGAGTGATTTAACTCATGTTATATTTATGTTATTGTCGGTGTATCTTCCCATTGAGGTATTCTTCATTTGGTTCATGTGCTGCTTGAATTTTTATTAATTCAATTTGAAATTTGGCTATGCATTGATTGGTTTTGTACATAATTTATATATCTGTTTTGTGAACATTCTGATATTTTAAAATTCTTTCACAACTAATTATTCAATCCCTTTTTGTTTTATTAACAACTGTACAAGTTTGATTTTTTTTAAAAACAATCCAATTTATCATTTAGACACTTTGGATAGTCCCCTTACTAATGTTTTCCATGACTGCAGGCATGTTAGGGGAAGAGGCAGAAGATCCACATCATCCATCTGAGGCATCTACGTCTCAGGGTCGAGGTATGTTGGAATTTCATTGTATCTATTTTTTATGTAATTAATAAAAATATATATATTTATTTATTTATTTATTTATAACATCTGTCAATTTTTATATAAAATTATTTTCAACAGGATCAGACTCGACTGCTTCTTCCTCTCACAGGAGAGGCCCTGGTCGTGGCATATTATCATGGAATTTCGACACGACTTTTTATGTTTCATTTGATAAGGTATTTCATCCTGTGGGATGGAATTCCCCTGCATTTTTTCGTCAGCTGGGTCATATCATACATGATCCACATCGATTTCCATTGACCACGCGTGACTGGGCTTCTATCCCTCATGACACATTAGATCGTCTTTGGAGGGAGGTTCAGGTAACAAGACCATTTTATTTTATTCCCTGTGTATAACCAACAATAACATATGTGATTTTTTTCTTTAATAGCAAAATTTTAAAGTATGTCCCGATGAGTATTGGCCAGTGTGTATGAGAAAATGTCATAAGATGTGGAAAGACTATAAAGGCAAAGTCAAGAGGGACCACTGGGTACCAAATGTGGGTGCCCCAGACATTCTGGAAAAAGTCCCGAGAGGTGTCCTCCCAGCTCAGTGGCATGATTTAGTTGCATATTGGTCTACTGAGGGTGTTTCGGTTTGTATATTTATTTTGGTATATATATTTTCAAGAATGTGTGATTTGTTTGAAATTTGAATGAATTGAATGTAGGAGGTGTCAACACGCCATTCTAAGAATCGAGCGTTACAGGGACCACCTCACAGGCTCGGGACTCGTCACGTGTCTCAGCTCTGACATGAGGTATTTATTATTCATTTTTTAATTTTTTTTAATTAATATGGTTTTCTGTTTATATTCTATTCATATACAGTTGCGGGATCAAGGTGCACCAACTGATAAAATGTAGGTGTGGATGAGGACTCGTGATCGCAATTATCCAGAGGTTGCAGCATTGATAGTAAGTGCTTGTACTCATTACCAATACATACATAAAATCTGTATATTAATATATTTATATATATTAAAATATTTCACAGGCTCAATTTGAAGCTAAATTAGAACATCTGCCAAAGGACCAGTGACAGCTTCCCATGCGAAGGGATGAGATCTTTCATCGCATTATTGGTCGGGATGGGCATTGTTATAGTTTGACCTATAGAATAGGGATTCCTCATTCTGTAGAGTCACGCGTTGCGGTTGTCGGTCCTTCTATTGCTTAGATGACACAACGGTTGTCAGATTTCGAGGCACGGCTGCACATTTCCGAGGAGGTAAATTCGCAATTGATCGCTGAGGTTAGAGCACTGAGACAATATGTGCATCCAGGTGATGGTTCAGGGGATCAAATGACGCAGGTTTATACTGTATTTATTTATTTAATTTATATTATTTTTGTTATGAAAATATTCATAATGTTTTTTTGCTGTAGGCCCCTGACCCACCTGATGGAGGTAGTAGTCATGACCAAGCATGACGCATCATATTCACGAGGTGTGTTTTGGCTTTTAATGGTGGGGTTGTTATTGATATTTATGTTGTTTTTCTAGTGAGTTTTTTTGTGATTTGGGGGTATCATGTGTGTTTTGGCCTCATGCAATGTTTGTGTGCACGAATTGAGAAGTAACCATGAAACTGATTAATGATTTGGATATTTTTTGTTCATTTAATTTTCAATGTTTAGAATTGCATGTTCTGTAATATTTTTGAAAAAACATGTGATTCCTAATATAAACCATTAAACTTGTTTTTGATGAATGAGCTGAGTTCACTATTTGTAGTCCTCGGCCTACCCCGGACAGCCCTCCCCGCACTCCGGACAGCCACCACTTCACCCCCCCGCACCCCGTACATTCCCCCCCCCCACCTCGGACAGCCCTCCCGCACTCCGGACATCCCTCCCTACACCCCGGACAGCCCTCCCCGCACCCCGGACAGCCCTCCCCACACCCCGGACAGCCCTCCCGCACCCCGGACAGCCCTCCCCGCACCCCAGACAGCCCTCCCCACACCCCGGACAACCCTCTCGCACCCCGGACAGGCCCCCCTCACTCCAGATAGTCCTTCGCGCACCCCGGACAGCTCCCTCGTACCCCGGACAGCCCCCCCCCCCCGGACAGGCCCCCCGCACCCCGGACAGCCCCCCCCCCCCCCCCCCCCCCGCACCCCGGACAGCCCTCCCTGCACTCTGGACAGTCCTTCCTCACCCTGGAAAACCCTCCCCGCACCCTGTACAGGCTCCCCGCACCCTGGACAGGCTCCCCGCACCCCGGAGGTGTCGTTTGACCGCGGTGACCGAAAACGCGTTTTTGGTGTCATAAAACACCGGAAACGGTGTGAGACGGTCGAATTCAAAGAAAACATGCTCCACATGACCTGAAACCACACTAAAACATTAGGAATATTATTCGTGACATATAGGAGGAGACGACATGCCCATCGGACGTGCGGTGCACACGGTACGGCCGATTGTGTCGTTTTCAGCAGCTCGGTACGCGCTAAAATGGTGCGTTGGGGGGTCAAAACCACCTGAACAACCTCATAATTCCATGAAACAGTACCAAAACATCCATTGTGTGAATTGTGAAATGTTCGTGCAGACGTCACATCAATTAGAGGTCTTTTGACCGCGGTGACCAGAAACGCGTTTCCAGTGTCATAAAACACCAGAAATGGCATGAGACGGTCGAATTCGGAGCAAATGTGCTCTGAATGACCTGAAACCACACGAAAACATTAGTAATATTATTCGTGATGTGTAGGAGAAGACGACATTCCCATCAGATGTGTGGTGCGTGCGGTACGTCCGATTGTGTCGTTTTAAGCAGCTCGGCGCGCGCTAAAATGGCATGTTGGGGGGTCAAAACCACCCGAACGACCTCGGAATGCCATGAAACCATACAAAAAAAATCTATTGTTTGAATTGTAAAATGGTCATACAGACGGCATGTCAATCGGAGGTGTCTTTTGACCGCGGTGACCGGAAACGCGTTTCCGGTGTTATAAAACACCAAAAAACGGCGTGTGACGGTCGAATTCAGAGAAAACGTGCTCCGAATGACCTGAAACCACACGAAAACATTAGGAATATTATTCTTGATGTGTAGGAGGAGAAGGAAGGCCCATCGGACCTGCGGTGCGCGCAGTACGACCGATTGTGTCGTTTTCAACAGCTCGGCGCGCGCTAAAATGGCGCGTTGGGGGGTCAAACCCACCCGAACGACCTCAGAATGCCATGAAACCGTAGGAAAATAGCCATTGTGTGATTTTTGAAATGGTCGGGTAGATGGCACGTCAATCAGAGGTGTCGTTTGACCGCGGTGACCAGAAACACGTTTTCGGTGTCATAAAACACCAAAAACGGCGTGAGACGGTCGAATTCAGAGCAAACGTGCTCTGAATGACCTGAAACCACACGAAAACATTAGAATATTATTCTTGACGTGTATGAGGAGACATCAGGCCCATCGGACGTGCGGTGTGCGCGGTACAGCTGATTGTATCGTTTTCAGCAGCACGGTGCGTGCTAAAATGGCGCGTTGGGGGGTCAAAACCACCAGAACGACCTTGGAATGCCATGAAACCGTACGAAAACAGACGCTGTGTGATTTGTAAAATGGTCGGGTAGACAGCACGTCAATCGGAGGTGTCTTTTGACCGTGGTGACCGGAAAGGCGTTTTCGGTGTTATAAAACACCAAAAACGGCGTGAGACGGTCGAATTAGGAGAAAACGTGCTCCGAATGACCTGAAACCACATAAAAACATTAGGAATATTTTTCGTCATGTGTAGGAGGAGAGGTCACACCCATCGGACATGCGGTGCGCACGGTACGGCCGATTGTGTCGTTTTAAGAAGCTCGGCGCGCGCTAAAATGGCGCGTTGGGAGGTCAAAACCACCCGAACGACCTCGGAATGCCATGAAACCGTATAACAACAGCCTTTGTGTGATTTGTGAAATGGTTGGGTAGACAGCATGTCAATCGGAGGTGTCTTTTGACCATCGTGACCGGAAACTCATTTTCGGTGTCATAAAACACCAGAAACGGCGTGAGACGGTCGAATTCAGAGCAAACGTGCTCCGAATGACCTAAAACCACATGAAAACATTAGGAATATTATTCGTGACATGTAGGAGGAGACGGAAGACCCATCGGAAGTGCGGTGTGCACGGTACGGCCAATTTTGTCGTTTTCAGCAGCTCGGCGCGCGCTAAAATGGCGCGTTGGGGGGTCAAAACCTCCCGAATGACCTCGGAATGCCATGAAACCATACGAAAATAGCCGTTGTGTGATTTTTGAAATGGTCGGCTAGACGTCATGTCAATCAGTGGTGTATTTTGACCGCGGTGACCAGAAACGCGTTTCCGGTGTAATAAAACAACAAAAACGATGTGAGACGGTCGAATTAGGAGAAAACGTGCTCCGAATTACCTGAAACCACACGAAAACATTAGAAATATTATTCGTGACGTGTAGGAGGAGATGGCACGCCCATCGGACGTCCGCTGCGCGTGGTACTGTCGATTGTGTCATTTTCAGCAGCTCGGCGCGCGCTAAAATGGCGCGTTTGGGGGGTCAAACCCAGCCGAACGACCTCGGAATTCCATGAAACCGTACGACAACAGCCGTTGTGTGATTTTTTAAATTTTTAGGTAGACGAAACATCAATCGGAGGTGTTGTTTGACCGTGGAGACCGGAAACGCGTTTCTAGTGTCACAAAACACCAAAAACGGCGTGAGACAGTCGAATTCGGAGCAAACCTACTCCGAATGACCTCAAACCACACGAAAATATTAGGAATATTATTCGTGACATGTAGGAGGAGACGGCAGGCCCATCAGACGTGCAGTGTGCACGGTACGGCCGATTGTGTCGTTTTCAGCAGCTCGGTGTGCGCTAAAATGGCGCGTTGGGGGGTCAAAACCACCCAAACGACCTCGGAATTCCATGAAACCGTACAACAACAACCTTTGTGTGATTTTTGAAATGTTCAGGCAGATGGCACGTCATTCGAAGGTGTCGTTTGACCTCGGTGATCGGAAACGTGTTTCCGGTATCATAAAACACCAAAAACGGCGTGAGACGGTCGAATTCGGAGCAAACATGCTCCGAATGACCTGAAACCACAGGAAAACATTAGTAATATTATGAGGGAGGAGGTTTGCGGATCCATGCCACTAGAATACTCAAGCGATAAAGAATTCTAATTCTAGCATAGAGGGTTCCTAGAATTTGATAAAAATAGCGGGAGACATTTAATGGTTTAATTAATTAGTCACAATGTTTCAAACGGTAATCAAGATAAAAAGTACAAATCTGCTTGATTTTTAATTTGTAGAAAATAGAATGAAATGCCACAAGATTTTAACTGCAATAATAAATAGACAAATTAAATGTCCACACTAGCACACGTTTTCAAGTGTAGTACACGTTTTTGTGCACAATACTACAGTACGGGATGTTCATTGTGCTCGTGTTCCCAATACCTGTTAAACTACCTCATGAATAGATTGTGTAAATATTTCTTACAAGATACTAATATGCAATTCATATGATAGTTATGTCATTATGAAATCATCAATGTTCAATGATAGTTGTGATCACTACATTGGTCATCAATGATATAACATTTAGTATCATCTCTGAGTATTTTCTAAGGAGAATGTAAATCAAGATATGAATGATATGATTACACTATTTATGCGTAATTTGTTAGGGATATCATGATCTTTCATGTCATCCCCATTCATACACCCATTTACTCAAGTCTTGTTTTAGGTAACAAAACGAACAGTTTTGAGTAAACTGTTTATTACTATTTAGATAAGGTTCTCCATGTAAATAAGAATATAAAAGATATTTTAATCTTAATTCTTATAGAAATAAAATTGAATGGAAAGGTAAAAATTCTAATAGAAAGTAATTCCAAAGGCACATTCACAATGAATTTCAACAAAATAGGTATTAGAAGGAGGTTATTTTCACCGCATAGCATGAAATAAATTCTATGGAAGTTTAATGCAATGAACTGAATTAAATGAGAGAGTTATGGATTCTTCTTTATATATATTCATCACATAATTGCAATGTTTCAATCATACTTCTTGGGTATTAAGTAGAATATACTTGTCACATATTTGTACCGAAATATAGTAACTATATAAGTATAGAAACATTACTAGAAGTAAGGTGTATTCTTCAAGCAGATGAGAAAGGGTGATTCCTACATCAGCGACGAGAAGTGAATGAATTTCATACTACAGAGAGAATTTTTTTTAGAGAAATTATTGGGTATTACCCAAACATCTATCTCATGTGCCTATTGGACACAAGGGGACATTATTCCATGTTATGGAATGAATGTTTTTTGTGGCATCTCATACTCAATCAACAGTTTAGTGATACTTCAATCATAAGTAATAAGTGATGAATATAAAAAGTATGACTTTTATACCCAACCGTGGAAAGATAATTTTTTCCAAGTAAGACTAAAAGTGGATGTAAGTATATACCTAGTTTGGTATTTAGGCTTGGTAAGGGAAAAATCCTTTGGTATTATCATAATCTTTAGTTTGGAAAAAGAAACCTTAAGAGATAAAGGAATGCCACAAAGCTTTCAGAATTAGTTCAGATAGAGAGTGTGAACTATTCCAAGATTAAGCTAGAGGTATATATAAATCATAAGATTCCTTTAAGTAAATATGGAATGGTAATTTGAAGTATATGCATTGTTAGTAGAAATGAGTTGTTTTGGGCCAGAAAGCCGAAGAATATCTTGACCAAGCAATCATCGATCATGATAATGTATCATGGAACTAGTCCTAAACGCACATCACCTTATCTGAATAACGACATTGATGTTAATAAGGACAATCAATGATGATGTCTTACATGCTAACATTGAATAAAAAATATAGCATTTACAAGTTCCTAAATGCACATTTTTATATCAGAATACTGATGTAAGGAGTATCAATGTTGCAACTTGCAAAAACGTCCATAATATTTTATGACGCGCTTTGTAAATAACAGTGATATCCCATAACTATATGCCAACTATAATGAAAAATGGATATCATATGAGTCATAGTATGATGTAAATCAATTGTCATAAAACATGTGTTTAGATGCAAAGTGTTTGTTAGGATATAAAAAACCATTCACTGAGAACCAACACAATATTCATCTAAATAAGTTATCTTAATAGTTTCTTAGGATATTACACATATCCATAAAATAGAAAAGTGGTAGTCAAGTGATAGAATACATTTCTATATAAGGGTGCACATCACTTTTGGGGTAGTGGGAGCCAAATTGACATGGGTTTATTCAATGCTTAAGATGCACATGTAGTTGCCATAGAAACTAGTTCCACAATTTCATGTGGAACAAGAATGTTCCAGAGAAACATACTGCGTAGGAAGGTTAACACTATGGGGATGATTTTTATTTCACCATGGATGGGGAGACATTATTCATTAAGAATTATATTTTTGACAAGTAAGTAGTATATGTAAATTAGCTAAGATTGGTAAGACCGACTAATATTCAATAATGGATTCCATATATCAATGTGAAAAGGGGATTATTATTTTGAATATTGCAATAGGTATTCAAATGAAATGATACATGGAAGATACATGTGTAGTACCAATAAGTATCGATTGGTTATACCAAGTCAGAATGTATAAATCCATTCAAATTTTACTTGTCCTTGCTAATTTGTATGATCATATTTTTTAGCATTGGATGTCATTACCACCAATTGTGGAAGGTGTGAATATGACACAACCAAAAAGGGATAATCACCTAACAAAATGATAAGAAAAGTTAAAAGTTATAAATATACAATTTTAGGATTAAATTAAGAAACAAGATCATAGAGTGTTCATTAGGGATGAATGTTTTCATGTGTCTATTAGGGGTTAGTTGGGTGACATCATTTTCCTGGTTCAATATGTTCAAAAACATATGGAAAAAATGTTGGTCTTCAAGATAGTTAAGACCATAATGAAAGAATCTATTATCCTATGATGGAATTAAATTAGCAACCTAATTTATAGTGAACAAGATATACTAAGGTAGATCTGAAGGAATCATGGACCTAGTCAATTGTACATATAGTGACATGGTATTGAAAAATACAGGTTGGAACAATTCAAGGGAATAATTATTGCAAGTATCACATCACATAAATATCTTCAGGTTGACATGTTCAGTGCATGGGATGATATTAATGCGGTGAGTTGAAATCCATATACTTAAGTGATGGACCGATCATGTATTCCATGATATGTACAAAAATTTATTTTTATAGGATATAATTTATTCTTGGAAAATATAAATTATATCCAGGAGCACTGTAAGTGAAGCATTTAACACTATCTGATTGTACTTCTATATGTACAAAATACATGTACCTGGTAAGTGGAGAAGAATCGATACTAGTTTTCAGGGTACATAAACTAGTCATCCTTAGACCTATCACGACCCGTCCTAGTGGGGCTCGAGCCACAACTCCCCAAGCCCGCCTCCAATAGGCCAGAGGCTAGTGACTAGCACCGAGTAGGCATGCTGCCAACATGGGAGGCATTGCCTATAAACCTGTACACATTCACACACATCTCCAAGCCCACGAAGCTGAAAAGTAAAAACTACTAAAAATGGGAATGCATGCATACACTAAAATCCCAACCAACAGAGTACGACAGGAAAGTAAAGTACAGTAATGTAAAGCCCTGGTCCAAAAGTACAAGCCCACCAAAAGAAAGTCTGCAACAAAGTCCATCCTATAAAGAAAGGTACTGGGACTACAATCCATAGTCGTAGGAACACACCTCGGCCTGCTTGATCTCACCGAGCACCGTCCAGTACTGGTCCACCTAGAATACTGTCAAAGGCTCGCTCGTCTGCATAAGACACGACACATGCAGGGAAAGCTCGTGCAAGGGAGAGTATAACAATACCCAGTAGGGCACCCCAAAACCAAAAAGGAATATAAGGGAAATACCACAAAGGAATGATACAGTCAACTCTACACAATATATATTTACAGAACATATAACAAGAATATCCATATATACTCATACACGATCGACTATCATGAAACCACCACTAAGATCCTGCTCGAAGATTCCACTAAGCACATAACAATGAGAACACACTCCTATGTCTGAAGAGAGAGATACAATGTACTCGTTCTGGTAGAACACACTCCACAAGTACTTGAGAATATGATGCTCAGATGAGGATCACAACCAATAGCCATGGGGTGATTCCAACAACTCAGTCTTAACTAATTCGCTAAGCAGAGGATCAATGACCAGGTAAAGTAGGTCACGTCGATACCAAGAACTCTACCTAGGGTTCCAGGAATGAATAGAGGATCCGGATCTAAGACTCATAGAGGGGATTCCAACAACTCTATTCAGGAAGTTCTACTGAATGGATCATAATTCTGTACGTAGGAAATGATACCAGAACCTTCAGGGGAAAGACCAGGGGGTACGAACCCTAAAGAAGATAGTCCAAGTCACGGAAGACAAAATGATCAAGCCATGTAAAATAGGTTACACAGCGTGTAGTATAGTTACATTCCGTGTTCTTTGACACCGGGTACTGCCCATGTAAACGACCCATGTCTCTAGTCCAGGTGTGTAAAAATAGACTGCACGACGTGTAGAAGGATCACACGCCATGTTCCTTGACTCCAGGTACTGCCTGTTTAAATGGCCCACATATCTAGGATTGTCGTATAAAATGAACTACACGGTGTGTAGAAGGATTACACACCGTGTCCGAGCACCTCAGGTTCGATCCATGTATGCTGGCCACGTGCCCGTACACGGTCTTTGTCTATGTCGCCTGCCCGTGTACTAGTACACGGGGTATCCCATGTATCTGGCCGGGTCTGGCCGGGGAAGGGTATACACGCTGTGTCCTTGGCTGTGTACCCAACCCATGTCTGTGTACTCCCGGAGTACACGCCAGGTGGTCCACCGACGAACACACACCGTGTAGCCCATACTACACGCCATGTAGTTGGGAAATTTCCAGAACCGTCGTCTTCCTCCTCACGCCTCGACCGATCTTCCAGTTTCCGTTTCCATGGTCCATTTTCCACGAAACTAAAGATCAGGGGTCGCCTCATCATCATGATGTCGAATCCATGGGTTTCAGGCCTTCGATCGACTCCAAAATCCAATTCCGGTCACCAGTGCGGGAATCGTTCGAAGAATGTTATCTTCCTATCCGCTTCGATCCGTCCACTGAAATCGTCGTCGCACCTCTATGGGGTTGTTCTGATGCTAGATCTTCAATTTGGGATCATTGCGTCACACAATGGATGTGAAACGATCCGTCGTTCATACCTCTGCGAAGAACGCGTAGAATGCACATGAAGAACGTGAGAAAATTGGGGGAGAAAGGCACAATAAATCGAGAGGGACGAACCTCGAATGATGTTCATGTCGATCTTGGTTTGTTATCATTAGAAGATTAAACAAAACCAAAACAACTTCAAGAATCAAATCCCCAAAATTCACATAAAAAGCCCACCCCGCAAATACGATCGATCCACGGGCTAATCTGTTCTTGGACTAGTCCGCGTTCATTGTAGGAATCAAGAATGGGAAAGAAATCACAAAGAGATCAAACGCCCAACCTGGATCCGCGACATTCGTTGGTGAAGATCTGGTCGCCGCGTCGTCGTCGCCGACAAAATTCATCAAGAACGTCGTCGTCGCGTTGAGGGTTTCCTCTAGAGCCTCAAGATCCTCCAAGGGTTTCAGGGTTATGAGGTATGTAACCCTGGACCCCTGCACAAACCTTTATTTAAAAAGATAAAAGATATCCGCTGCAATAATATTTAATAAATTATTTTTATTAAATATTTTATTACAGTTATTTCCAAAAACTAGATTTCTCCGCCAACCTGCGCCGACCGATGTTAGGCCTCGCCTAAGGTAAAATCGCTGCTCTGAATGCAACGATGCCCTCATATTTTTGATCCGATCACCTGTTCATAAGTTATTCCAATTTTTCAGGAAAACCACACGCGCACATTATTTAATTATTTAATTAAATTCAAACCTTTATTCCAGGCTCACCGGGCCTTAGAAATGCACGCCGTCTCAAAGCCTGGTCTCAAAATAATTCCCATATAATATTAAAATAATACATGGAAAAATATGAGACATTACATCCTCCCCAGATTAGGGCTTTATGTCCTCGAAAATACAAAACAAATGATACTCAAAAAGATGTGGGTACTGCGCACAGATCTGAGCCTCCCACTCCCACGTGCTCTCCTGGAGATTCCCGTGCGGCCACCGGACACACACCAGGGGAATAGCTCGACCATGAAGGATCTTCTTCTGCTGATCCTTGATCTCCACTGGGTACTCAGCAAAGGTCTCTCCATCATCGATGTCTATCATTCCCCATTCGATAACGTGCGATGGATCATGCACGTACCTCCATAGTTGTGACACATGGAAGACGTTGTGTACCCGATCCATCTGAGGAGGTAGATCCAAGTGGTATGCCACCTCCCCAATTCTACACAGAATCTGAAAAGGGCCAATGAACCTTAGAGATAGCTTACCACCTAGGCCAAATCTTCGCAGTCCCCATCGTGGTGAGACCCAAAGGAACACATGGTCTCCCTCCTCAAACTCCAAGGGCCTCCGTATCCTATCATCATAAGACATTTTCCAACTCTATGCAGTCTTCATCCACTCCTAGATGACCTGCACCTTCTCCATAGTAGCTCGCACCATCTCTGGGCCCATGAGTGCTGACTCTCCTGTGTCAGTCCAACAAAGTGGCAACCTGCAAGGTCGCCCGTACAAAGCCTCGAATGGTGTCATACCAATAGTGGAATGATAACTGTTGTTATAAGCAAACTCCACCAGTGGTAGGTGATCCTCCCAGCTACGACCGAAGTCATGTATGCAAGCTCGTAGCATATCCTCCAGAACCTGGATGGTCCGCTATGTCTGTCTATCAGTTTGAGGATGAAACGCTGTGCTCAAGCGTAACTGAGTCCCAAAAGCTTCCTGCAATCTCTTACACATACGGGATGTGAAACAAGCATCACGATCTGAGACAATCATGGATAGAACTCCATGAAGTCAAACTATCTCCTGCACATTGAGGCGTCCCAAGCTCTCTACTGAACTCTACTCTCGTATGGCTAGGAAGTGGGCCGACTTGGTGAGTCGGTCAACAATCACCCAGATGGCATCATGTTCCCTAGATGTATGTGGTAAACCCGTCACAAAGTCCATAGATATCTCATCCCACTTCCACTCTGGCACCTCAAGGGGCTGAGTCAAACCTGCTGGAACCTGGTGCTTATCCTTTACTTGTTGACAAGTAAGGCACCGAGAAACAATCTCTACCACACTCTTCTTCATTCCTGGACACCAGAACTGATGCCAGAGGTCTTGGTACATCTTTTTCATGCCTGGATGCACCGCCAAAGGAGATGTATGGAACTACCTCAGAACCTCCTCCCGCAACGTCACTGGTACTACTGTGTGCCCTCTGAAAAGAACAACATGCTCCCCACCTTTTGAATATCCATCAGCAGCATCACCTGCTGATATCTGAGCATGTAGAGTCTCACAGCTAGCATCCTCGAGCTATGCTTCCCTGACTCTATATAAGAGTGGAGGGGTAACAACCACTACAAAATATTTCACTTTTTCCAATGGGGGAATATCTATTGGTAAAAGTACATTTTTTGTTAGTAAAATGTTTTACCAACTAAACTGTCGGTAAAAACTCTGTCGCTAAATGTTTTTGCGACAGATAAAATCATTCTATTACAATTATAATAATACCAAAAAATAATATATATGTTGGTTAAACTGTTTAGCAATAAGTTCTAATAACAAAATTTTCTGTTGGTAATAATATTACCAACATATAATTTCTATTTATAAATTATATTTGAATAAAAATTATAAATTTTAATTTCTAGTTATATTTTGTATTATATTTATTAATTTATCATATATGAGATTTTCAAACATGATCAAAATTTGAAAAAATAATAATTATATTAATAATTAAATTTAATACAAAATGAATCAATACATGATACAAAATCTATCCACCCAAAGGATCCATCACACACCCGACCAAACCGAAATAGCTCCCCCTCCATATCAGCAAGCCAGAAGCTGCCCATCGATGCCACACCAAGGACCAGTGAGCACCCCAGAACCAGTGAGCCAACAATAGCCCATCCATTCCCCAGGACCAGTGAGCCAGCTCCAATACTTCCATGCCACCCCAGGTACAAGCAAGCATCAACAACCCATCCATGACTTGAGACAAGCGAGCCGAACTCCAACTCAAACCAGTGAAAAATATCAGCATGAACCATAGTTGTTCCAAAGTTAACAAACCCATAAATTATCAGGAAATGTTTGGCTTAAGAAGTACTTTTAAATAGTAATGGAAAAGACAAACAATAGTATTTTTAATAGTTTATTTGGTATATATGAAAAATGTGTGATGAAATATGTAATTTTAGAGACATAAAAAACACATAAAAAACACACATTGTAAGAGACCTACCCGAAATGGCGTGAATCCTTATTAAAAGTCATCAAAATTAAAAATGATGGAGACTTCATGTGGAATAAAACCCCTCATATGAATGGACCTGGCGCCACACATAGTCATGTCACCTGGAAATCCAAATTGCATCCACCAGCATGTAAAGAACATCTAGGAGAAAAAAATTGTGAAAAACCCCCAAGTATAAGATGACAATGTGCTGAGAGTCAAGAATAACTTTAAAGAGAAAAAAAATAAACAAATTAGGTTCACATCAACACAGATTTCATCAGATCCATGCATTGAACCACCTTAGTCTAGTTGAAACATTAGTGTTCCCTCAGAACCCGTAAATAAAAAGAACACAAAAGAATAGTGACCATGGCACCTTACAATAGATAAGCCGAAACTGTTCAATTTGCTGAGGATCATGTAGATAGTAGTTGTTGTAGTGCTTGAAACAGAGAAAAACAGATCCTAAAATCATATTCGGTGGGAAACAGACAATCCTTTAGGAGCATAAAAAGTGTAGCATTAACATCAGAGTCTCCAGATAAAATATCAATAGAAAACCATTCAAGTACATCAAATAAAGAGAACAAGCAACACACAATCTAAAAAAAATAACACTATGATCCCCACCTTTCAACAAAGCATCTAGAACCAGAGTCAAGCAACAAATTATAGTCAATCCTCAAGGAAAACTGTGGGCATCATAACCAAATCAAAAGTGGATACCTGTTAAAAACCAAGCGCCTTTTGTCTAAATGAAACAGAAAGCAATGTATTCTTCACTAGAACTGGAGAGTAACATCTACTCCTTTGGACAATAAATAGCTCCTTTAATACCTAAAATAGAAACCATGACATCCACACATCATAGAATAAAGGAAAAAATAGACTCAAATGTAAGGCCCAATCAATATCGTCATTGTCTCAAGTACTCTCTGCAAAGTCTCAAATACAAAAATCCTTTAGAGGAGTCCACTCTTCAACAGTTGAGGATCCAAGCACTAATTGACCAGCCAAAGTCCAGTGTAATCCATTGAGACCAAAATAAAAAACAACAAACTGCAAGGTGGTCATCAAGGATAAAAATTTCAAGGTGAAGTCGGCCATCATTGAAACATTATGATTTGAGGAAGAAAAGCAACCCTTTGAGTGTTTCCCAACTTGTTAGTGTCGAGATGAAAAACCAAAATAACTCAAAAAGAACTTGTAATTTACCAGCCATATTTCATATAAATCTAATCCATGATTATAAAAAATCTATAGTTGTTTCCAAGTGACTGAGACATACCGTTTAGGTCATGAAATCATCATGGAAATAACAATTCCAAGTAAA
This sequence comes from Viscum album, assembly GCA_963277665.1. Lineage (NCBI taxonomy): Eukaryota > Viridiplantae > Streptophyta > Magnoliopsida > Santalales > Viscaceae > Viscum > Viscum album. Next base: position 211,384,129 of record OY728141.1, read on the forward strand.
TTTGAAATTAATAAACCCACATCCCATAGAAAATCATAATTTAACAATTCCTTGGGGACTCATGAGAACAAACTAAATAGACAGAGATGAAAAGACCAGACCACAAACATCCAAGATGATGAGATAGTACTCAGAGTTAGACATATTCAAGATTATTCGATCAAAAAGAAGATAAAATAAAGGTGACTCCTAAAAACCATGCAGACTTTACCTGGAAAATTTATAGAAAGAAAAAGACCACAAGACCATGACAAGAATGAGTTCAATGGTGCGTACAAATGAAATATTAACCCAGAAAAAACACTCCCTTAATCTGGAGACCCAAAACATAGACAAATTCTATATCCACCTCAAGATTCCCTACTGCAAAAATGATCAAACACCCATAGCCCTGAGGTAAAACATATTACTCTCCCTTATCTTTTCCCTTGTCATCAAATGGATTCAGAATCCATGCCACTTATTTTTTACACTGCACCACAACAATGAACCCACCATTAATGAACACTCCAAATAACATTCATACCTCTACGACCACCCGCACTTAAATAATGACTATGAATCTGGTGCTTAAGACCCGCCACAAACACTACAACACACCGCTAAAAAACGTCCATGAATGCCAAAGTACACTTGAAAAACCTTGAAATGAACCATCAATGCAAAAATAGAATAAGAAAAGAAATGAAAAAAAACTTGTCACAAACCATAAAAAAACAAACACATCTAATAGGTTCATCATAGGAAATTTATCAAAGGAAATGCACTCTATTGTTTACAAAAATTAGTAAATGAAAAGGGAGGCCATGGGAAATCATTTTGTCTCCAAACTACTAGTCTCACAAGTAATGACCATAAGTTAAGTGATTAGACCTTCAACCTAGAGATGATTAGTGAAAATAAAGAACACAAAATATCAATTTGAACCAAAAAAACATGATGGAGAATCTCTAAGAAACATGCTGAAACTAAAAAATAATAAATAAAACAACCAACCTAATCAAACATCCTTAATCTGTTCAAGTTTTCACTCAAATACCAAGAGAAAATGATTATAAAAATGATTCGATAAATCCCAAAAATATGGAATATCTAAATTATTTATTAATATCATTTTAAAATTTAGAAAATAAATAATTAGTAAACAAATTCAATAACATATTCCATTCCATATAAGTGGAAAGATAACCAATGAATACTAGAACAAAATTATAATTTAATTGTAGTATCAAATAACATAAACATGAAATATAGATTCAAAGTTTCAAAACCAAAATTGAACAAATAATATTTAATTCATGACAATATTCACAACAATTTCAAAATATTTATGATTCAATACAAAAAATGAAATGATCTAAAAAATGTTGCGATGGTCAAAACAAAACAATTTGTTTCATAAAACAAAATTAACATTATCACAATTCTAATTCTAAAACACAAATTGAAGCATAAATAGTTCAAGTAAAATGAAATAATAGAGATGATAATAAATGAGTAACCAAATAAAATGGCAGTGACTGAGGCTAAGGTGATGAGACACCTGGAGTTTGATGAGAAATCTCAACCAGAGACAACAAATAGAGAGCCCGAGACTAGCAACAGAAACATAATGTGAGCTCGAGACCAGTGAAAGAGGAACAATCCAAGACTAGACCACCGATGCACACACCTATATCACTTCCAAAACACTTAGACAAGCCTCCACATACCATCAGAGATATCTAGCATCGAACACAACGAATCCCCACAACTCAAACCAAGGCTTGCATACATAGTCTGAACCCAACACCCTTGGATAGCTAAGTGGACCCAACACCCCTAAAGGGTAGGAGGAAATGCCTAATCAATATGAGGGGCTGAACATATCCACAACGGGGAGCTTGGACTGACCAATATGCCTCATAGGAAACATAAGAAGAGAGAAGGGGGAACTGGGGCATGCCAGAGATCACGATTGCGAGGGGATAACCCAGAACATTCAGAACCAAGGAAGGGGGTGATTGACCGTCGGTAGTTGAAGAGAGAACCAAACACAACAAGAAACCACCACAAATAGAAATGAAAAATGAAGAACCCAAATAGTAGGCAACCAAAATACCGAAGGGGGAAGAAAAGGGCCTATGAGGAAAGAAGACGTCGCTATGATATAAAAGGCAGAACCCTAGATGAAGTGACGAAGAGAGATCCCCCCTAATCGAGTGAGGAGCCATGATTTTGACAATGGGATTTTGTGTGAGGATGCCTTTGAGGGTGCGTCTGAATTCCTGCGAGGTGGTCCGTGAAGAACATCGGCCGCGGGAAATGCCGGAAGCTGGGAATGAGGTCGGGTTGGGGTAGGGGAGTGTTTCTAAACACATTAGGGTTTTTTGCAGATACATTTATTTATTTATTTATATACATATATAAATTAAAAAGTTATTAATTTATATAAAAAATTATATTTCATAAGGATTATGTTTTTATGTATATATATATATTACCAATAAAAATTACTAAATTATGGATATTTTAATTAATTATATATTTTTATGATCAAATGACATGATTGTAATGGGTAATATATATATATATATTTAATTTTTGATAAAATATTTTATATTACTAAATAATTTATTAAGAATGGATTTTTTAATGGTAAAAGATTTTTTGGTAACAATAACAAATATCAACAGATTTATTTATCGAAGAATAAATTGTTGGTATTATTATGATAATACAATAGATTTAAATGTTAGTAAAAGATTTGTTGGTATTGAACTACTAATATAAATAGATATAAATGTTGGTAAAAATAATTGTGGATACCTAAAGTTAATATCAATAGAATTTAATATATGTTGGAATTAATCATTTTTACCAACATATATATTATCTGTCAGTAATTTTCTATTGGTAAAAGTCACTTTTTTTGTAGTGAACCATCGACTGAAGGTAATCTCCCTCATCTCTATCCATGAAGGATAACTGTAAAGATGCCAACTGCCTCGTCGCCTCATCCCGCAACTACGAACTGGATTTCTTGCTGAGAACATCTGCCACAACGTTCCCCTTCCCAGGAGTATAAAAAATCTCAAAGTCATAATCCTGGAGGAAATCAAGCCATCGCCTCTGTCTTAAATTCAGATCCTTCCGCGAAAAGATATTTTTGAGACTCTTGTGATCAGAGAAGACTATAAACTGCTCGCCCATCAGGTAGTGCCGCCAAATCTTTAATGAGAAGACTACCGCTACCAACTCAAGATCATGGGTTGCTAGTTCTGCTCATGTGGCCTCAACTCATGTGATTCATATGAAATCACTACTTGCCTCTACATTAGGACACAACCAAGCCCAGTTCCTGATGCGTTGCAGAACACTACATACTCAACACACTCTTCTGGTAATCTCAATATAGGGGTGCTCGTCAAACTCTGTCACAACTGCTGGAAAGCCTGCTGGCATCTCTCGGTCCACACGAAAGGCTTCCACTTTCGGGTCAAAGCTATCATGGGTAATGAAATCCTGGAGAAATTAGGAATGAATCTCTGATAGTAGCCTGCCAACCCAAGGAAGCTCCGCACCTCTATCACTCTCCATGGTGGCTCCCATGCTAACACTGCCTCTACCTTGACTGGGTTTATTGCTACACCATCTTTTCAGATGACGTATCCCAGAAAGTGGACCTCCTGTATCCAGAATTAAAACTTCGAGAGTTTCCCGTACAACTGGTGCTCTCAGAGTGTGTCCAGAACTATCCTTAGGTGCCTCACGTGCTCCTCCTCGGATGTAGAGTACCCAAGGATATCATCGATGAAGACCACTACTAACCGATCTAGATAAGGATGAAAGATCTGGTTCATGAGTCCCATAAACACTACTGGGGCGTTTGTCATGACAAAGGGCATCACCACGTACTCATAGTTACCATAGCGACATATGAAATTCGTCTTCAGTATATCCTCATCCCGTACTGACAACCGGTGATAGCCTGATCATAGATCAACCTCTGAGAACCATCGTTCCCCTCTTAACTGGTTGAAGAGATCATCGATTCTCGGTAGTGGATATCGGTTCTTCATGGTCACTTGATTCAAGCGCCAGTAATCCACACAAAGCCTCAAGCTCCCGTCTAACTTCTTGGAAAAAAACAATGGGGCCACCCAGGGTGAAACTCTGGGTCTCACAAAACCCTTCCTCTATAGGTCTTCCAGCTGCACTCTCAGCTCACGAAGCTCTGAAGGGGACATCCGACATGCTGATGCTGATATCGGTGTCATCCCGGGTTTCAACTCAATGAATAAATCTGTCTCCCGAAGGGGAGGTAGTCTGGGGACATCCTCCAAAAAGATGTACTCATACTCAGCCACTACAGCTAGAAACTGGAAACTCGTAACATCTGCTACGCCAAGGAATAGGCTAGCCAACTGATGTGAAATTGGCTGTACCTTCCTACGCACGAGTCTATCCTTTCTTCCTGGGTCTACTTTTCACTAACGAAGGAGAACCTCGTTCCATCACTGTGGACACACCGCACCCTTCGCCTAAAACAGTCAATCTGGGCATGAACTGTGGATAGCCAATCCATACCAAGAATGAAATCGTAAGGCCTCAACGCTACCACCAAGAGGTTCCAACCGAAACTCTCGCCTCTAAGGGTCAGGTCACACTGTCTGCAAAGGTGTGTGATCTATGAATCTTTTCCAGTCGGTGTTTCTAAGCGTAAGGGTCGAGTTAACGACTCAAATGTAATATCAAGGTATCATATATGATAACCAGCCAGAAAATAATGAATAGAACCTGTGTCTATCAACACGACATCCAAAGTAGAAAATACACAGATTGTACCTCTAATCATTCCAGGAGTACCTGGGTCATAAGCCTCTGCTACCTGAAGCTATCCCTGCCTCTGTCCACCATCTCCCTGAACCTGGGGTGGACCTTCTGGGGGTGGTGGTGGTAAAAGGTCAAAATGCCAACCACCTCCAGCTGCTCTCCCAGCTCCTCTACCACATCCTCCACCCCGCGGATCTGTCTTCTCTACACGTTGTCTCTGCCTCAGTGGTCCATCCACTGCTCCCATATCAGTAGTATGGAGGATCAGGAAATCTTGAGTGAGATGTCCCCTTCCATCACATGAGTATAATCGCCTCTCTCGAGGATGGTTGGATGCACCTTGCGAACCCTGTATGGCAGATCCTCTATCCTGGGATCTCCTCTGAAAACGTCTCCCATGCCTGGGTCCCTGACGTTGGCTCCCTACTACCAAGGTCTCTACTCCAGCTCGCTCACTACTGACAACTGCTGGTTGTCTCTACTCTGCCAAGAAGCTCTCAACCACCAAATCCTGCTCGAGCACCCCAGCATAAGTAGGAATTATCATAGGGATGATGCTAGCTCGGATGTCTCTGCGCAATCCCCGCTCAAAATTCTGAGATCTAAAGTACTAATCCCTGACCATATCCATAGAGTACCGTGATAGGTCGGTAAACCTCGATGAATAGTCAGCCACCATCATGGTTCCATGTGGGAGATGAAGAAGCTCCTGTATACGTACTACTCTCAGAGTAACCGGTGAAAACTCCTTTCTGAAGAGATGCTCAAAATATGACCACGCAAGAGTCTCCTCATCATGAGTTAGGATAAACGAACTCCACCATCGTCCTGCCGAGCCCTGTAGAAGGCTCACTGCCAGGATCACCATCTGATCTGATCTACTAGTGTCTTGACCAAATGGAAGAATCTGGTCACCGACTCAAGCTATTCCTCTGCTGCCTGAGGGCTAGGCTTGCCTCAAAACCTGAGGGGTCTCTGTCTCTGAAACTCGTGGAGTGCGCTCAGCCTGCGCTCCTCCTCTACTGGTACAACAGGCACTAAACAGTACTCCACATGTGGTGGAACAACCGGCACACCACCCAATGGTAAAACAAGGGGATCTGATCCCTGTATCGAAGCTTCATCACTGAGGGGGTCATCCTCGTGATCGAGCTACTGTATCCTAACGGGTGCGCGTCGCGGAGGCATCCTGTAAAGAAACAAGATGTATCTCAGTCAATGAGTATATCTAGAGAGATGACTCAAGAAGGACATGGAAACCACAACCCATTACTATATGATTCATGTACCATTATCTTCCCTTGCAACTAGTGTTCTCATGTTCTAAGTCGAAGAGCAAGTTATCAGAGTCCTGTTGTATGGATACGTCGGCCGCCCGCACTAACACTGGGGTCCCTGACCTGAAAGACGAACTCGAAACACTTAACACTGTTGCCCCAAACCAACTCATAGACTCTCGGTCCTAAGGTAGAACTGACCACCTCTGATACCACTCTGTCATGACCCATCCCAGTGGAGCCCGAGCCGCAAATCCCCAAGCCCACCTCTAAAAGGCCAGGGGTTGGTGACTAGCACCGAGTAGGCATGCTACTAACATGGGAGGCATTGCCTATAATCCTATACACATGCACAGAAATATCTAAGCCCACGAAGCTAAAAAGTAAAAACTACTAAAAATGGAAATGCATGCATACACTAAAATCTAAACCAACAGAGTATGACAGGAAAGTAAAGTATAGTAATGTAAAACCCTGGGGAAAAGGTTCAAGACCGCCATAAGAAATTCTGAAACAAAGTAAAACCTGTAAAGAAAGGTACTAGGACTGAAATCCGTAGCTGTAGGAATGCACCTCGACCTGCTTGATCTCACTGAGCACCGTCCAGTCCTGGTCCACCTAGAATCCTGTCAAAGGCTTTCTCGTCTGCACAAGACACGACATGTGTGGGCAAAGCCCGTGCATGGGTGAGTATAACAATACCCAGTAGGACACCCTGAAACCAAAAAGGAATACAACAAGGGAAATACAACAAAGTAATGATACAGTCATCTCTACACAATATATGTTTATAGAACATATAACAAGAATATCTAGATATACTCATACACAATCGACTATTGTGAAACCACCAGTAAGATCTAGCTCGAAGATTCCACTAAGCACGTAACAATGAGAACACACTCCTAGGTATAAAGAGAGATATACAAAGTACTCATTCTGGGAGAACACACATCACAAGTACTTGAGAATATGATGCTCAGATGAGGATCACAACCAATAGCCATGGGGTGATTCCAACAGCTCAGTCTAAACTAATCCGCTAAGCAGAGGATCGGTGCCTGGGTAAAGTAGGTCATGTCGATACCAAGAACTCTACCTAGGGTTCTAGGAATGAATAGAGGATACATATCTAAGTCTCACAGAGGGGATTCCAACAACTCTATTTAGGAAGTCCTGCTGAAGGGATCATACTCCGGTACCTAGGAAATGATACCAGATCCTTCAGGGGAAATACTAGGGGGTGCGAACCTTAAGGAAGATAGTCCAAGTCATGAAAGACAAAAGGATCAAGCCATGTAAAACAGGTTACACGGTGTGTATTATGGTTACACGCCTTGTTCTTTGACTCTGAGTACTGCTTGTGTAAATGGACCGTGTCTCCAGTCCAGGTGTGTAAAACTAAACTACCCGACATGTAGAAGGATCACACGCCGTGTTCCTTGACTCCGGGTACTACCCGTGTAAATGGGCCATGTATCTTGGCTTGTCATATAAAAGGAACTACAAATCATGTAGAAGTATTACATGCCGTGTCTGAGCACCTGGGGTTCACTCCGTGTACGCTAGCCATGTGCCCGTACACAGTCTCTGTCAGTGTCGCCTGCTCATGCACCAGTACACAGGGTATCCCGTGTATCTGACCAGGTCTGTCTGGGGAAGGGTATACATGCTGTGTCCTTGGCCGTATACCCAACTCGTGTTCATGTACTCCCAGAGTACATGCCAGGTGGTCCGCCTATGAACACATGCTGTGTAGCCCATACTATATGCCATGTAGTAGGGAAATTTCAAGAACCGTTGTCTTCCTCCTCGTGCCTTGACCGATCTTACGGTTTCCATTTACATGGTCTGTTTTCCATGAAACTCAAGATTGTGGGTCACCTCGTCATCATTATGCCGAATCTGTGGGTTTCAGGCCTTCGATCGACTCCAAAATCTGATTTCAGTCACCTGTGCGTGAATCGTTCAAAGAACGATATCTTCTGATCTGGTTCGCTTCGTCCGCCGAAACCATCGTCGCACCTCCGTGGGGTTGTTCTGATGTTAGATCTTCAATTTGGGATCGTTGCGTCACACAACGGATGCACAATGATCCATCGTTCATACCTCTATGAAGAATGCGTAGAACACACATGAAGAACACGAGAAAATTGGGGGAGAAAGGCACAACAAATTGATTGGGACGAACCTCGATCGATGTTCATGTCAATCTTGGTTCATCATCATTAGAAGATTAAATGAAACCGAAACAACTTTAATAATCAAATCCCCAAAATTCCCGCAAAAAGCCCACCCCGCAAATACGATCGATCCACGGGCTAATCTATTCATGGATTAGTCTGTGTTCATCGTAGGAATGAAGAACGGGAACGAAATAACAAAGAGATCAAATTCCCTATCTGGATCCGTGGCATTCGTTGGCAAAGATCCAGTCACTACGTCATCGTCGCCAATGAAATTCATCAAGAACGTCGTCACCGCGTTGGGGGTTTCCTCCAGAGCCTCCAGAGCCTCCAAGGGTTTAGGGTTATGAGGCCTGTAACCCTGGACCCTTGCACAAACCTTTATTTTAAAAGATAACAGATATCCACTGTAAAAAGATTTAATAAAATATTTTTATTAAATATTTTATTATAATTACGTCAAAAAACTAGATTTCACCGCCGACCTGCGCCATCTGATGTTAGGCCTCACCTAAGGTAAAATTGCTGCTCTGAATGCAACGGTGCACTCATATTTCTGATCCAAGTACCCGTTCAGGAGTTATTCCAATTTTTCAGGAAAAACACATGAACACATTATTTAATTATCTAATTAAATTCAAACCTTTGTTCCAGGCTCACCGGGCCTCAGAACTACACGCCGTCTCAAATAATGGTCTCGAAATAATTCCCATATAATATTAAAATAATACATGGAAAAAATCCGGGACATTAAAAGATCAATGTGATCTAATATCACAGTTCAACTAAAGTTGATAAGCAATACAAGCTCATAAAAGTGAGTGGTATCCATAACTAAAAATACTGAGTATGTTGTAGCTTCTAAGGCAGATAAGAAGTAGTTATAAACAACGATTTGTTCTTGTTCTTAGAATCTCACCTAGTAAGTCAAGAATTATCATAATGTAAATTCTAATATTCTTACTAGCCAAGATGTCAGGTTATGAAAATGGAAAAGGGTACATACTTTGGGATACCATTTTATGAGATGTTTTACTCAATTATATGAGGTCTCAAATAGCAGAATGAATATGCAGTAAAAACATGGAAGGCCTAGAAACTAAATACATGACTCAAAAAAAAACATGATCTTAATCATGTGATTGATAACATGTATGGTTAGCAGGTTCGCTCTCGTGAAAGTGTGAGTGTTGAAATAGTGGGTTCCCTATACACAACTATATAGTGATTTTGATCACCATATCATGTATACAAGTTAGATATACATGATGAATAATTATCATTATTGTGTAGATATTTATTCAATCACTATTTATTGATAATGTATATAGATTATTTATCATATTAAAAGGTTATAGAAAATCCCACTCTATATGAGAACCTTGAGAGAATATGACATTAATATAAAACATATGTCCTATAGTCTATATAAAAATTATTTACTGAATATAGTAGCTATTTGAATATTAGGTTATGGGGGTTCAAAATCATTGAGACTACTTCTCATGATGTTCGCACTTGGTGATCTCTAGAAGTTAGATCATAAGGAAAAAACATAATTTAGGAACACCACATGTTTTATGTATGATTGGTTAAACCTATCTATGAAAATTTGTGATGGTCTCATGACTTGAAATCATTTCCAATGTGTTCCATTTGATCACATACCTTTATGTGAGGAAACAACTACGATAAAGAAATCATGGTGAGGTATATTGTGTTGGGTGCGTCATAAGTGTTATGAAATTAGTTGAATGGTAATGAAATGATTAATCGCTTCTAGGTTAATAAATTTGTATATAAAGGGCCATGTTGATCAAGATGGTGGTACCTTGATAAATCCATGACCATAGTGGTTCAAGGTAAATCCATCCAGTTAGATAAAGTAATAATAAAGTAAGAAAAAGACAATGACACGAGTGTGTGGCCTGCTTCATGAAATATTAAACATAAAGATATTATGTTACACAATGCGTGTTCATAGGTTGGTTATTACTGTAGTGACTATCCTCATCTATTTAGGGGTCATGATTGGTTTCTAGATCCTTCTATTGGTCTATGAATAATATTCACTCTAATCCAGGAAAGGTCCTAGAGGGTCACACATAATAGCATGTTCAAGAACATACCATATTCAGTCGAATATGAGCATTGGACATGGTGGGCCCCACCACTGGGTCCTGGATTTTTTCAAGGACAAATGATCACTAAAGTATAAATAAATTCATATTATTCATGTTAAGAATAATTGGTATATAATTTTTTTTATTAAATGTATTTAAAAGTTTTAAAGTAAATACATGAAAATATTAATTGAATGAATATTATTTCAAAATATTTAAGGTTCATTTAATATTTTTGGGAACTTAAATATGAGTAAATGGATTAGGTATTATCATATAAACTATTAATTATATTATAGTAATGTAGTAATAATAATAAATGGTATTTGTGGGTTAGAATAGTAGGCATGATATCATTTTATAGTGCGCTAATTATTTGGGGGTCAAGGTTCCATTACTGGGTAATTTATTAACATGATATAAATTGAGGAAGATAATACTTTTCAATGAATATTTATATCCTTGCTCTTTCTATTCTTATTTCACCCACATTCTATAGAGAGAGGATCTGGATACAGGAGCTCAGATCGAGCTCTCTCTCAAACATCACAAGCATGGTGATGTGGTTATCATCGGAGTGTTGAAGGCTTCATAAGATCTCTATGATATCACATAGAATTAAATGATCAACAAACCCATAGTTTCTTTATACTTGTGTGGATAATCTAGAGGAATTTGTCTTAAGATTCTTTGACCAATGATCGTTGATGATGAGCAGATGTCGTGAGCGACTTCAGATCAAACCCTATATTTATAGTTTTAATTTTTGTTCTTAAAATAGATCATGTGAGATACTCGACTTAAATTGAGTTATGATTCACCAACATCATCATGTTCATGTTTATTTTCAGTGAAAATTTTAAAATCATGTCTTTCGGGGCTTCCACTACATGCCTGGCACCTCCATACTTAACCATGAACTTTAATTTTGTTCCATCGTCAACCACATTTATATATTATAAAAATATAATTAAAAAATAACTTTTGTATTTTCAATATAATTATATTTAATTTTGGTAAATTACTAACCTATATCCATCTCATCATGTATAAAATGGAAATTGAAATTGTCGATCGTGTTTATGGAGAGTTACCGCCTCACAAACAGATGTAATTCATTTTCTGTCATTGTCTTTCAATGGGGAATAAAATGATGTATTTAATGTGTATATATGATATTAAGGACATAATTTCACTTTTATAATTATAATACCATATCAACATTTTTAAAATATAATCCACTATAAAATGATAACGTTGCTCGTGTGTACGTGTGGACTATCACCTCCATGAAGTGATGTGAATCATTTTTAATTTATTTAGACATGGATGGTAATAAATATTGATTTAATTAATATATATGAAATAAATGATATAAAAATTATTTGGTAATGGTTAATTAAAATTTACCTTTCATTTGTTCCACTCGTCTAGAAAATAGAAATAGTGTCCATGTGTATGTATGGCACAACCTCTCCCTGAATAGTGTAATTCATTTTTATATCAAAATTTTATGTATTATTATAAATACATACATAATGAGTATATAATATATTTATATTATTATTAATATTATTGATATTCTTTAACTGTGATCAAATATGAAGGATGAAAATTACTTAACCTAAACATACATTATACATAAAGTAATTATTACCCAAAATAATGAATTTAACAAAAAAACATTTAATAAACATGTGATAAATGGTTACAAGTAAATCATATATGAAATTAAATATATGGTTATGGTTATTTAATAGATCTATAATAAACCTATATTTTTTTACATAGGTTGATTGAACATGTAATATGAATGTAATTACTTAAGGTAAATGATTTTCTCTCTATTTCAACTCCCTTGTGACACATTTCATGTTATACACCTATTTACATTTATGAAGTCTATATACATACCCACAGACATATTATATCATGAATAATTTTATTTTTATGATATAAATTTTTTAATTTAATTTGATTATTTAATGGAGAATATGATATAAATGTTTCCAATGTGGAAAGGGATATTTGTCTCACTTTTATTTCCATGAGACAAATGCCATATTCACCACTTATTTCTTTTATGTGGTGTATATAATGCACATGGATGTATATTATGACTATTATTATGAAAATTACAGGATTTATATATATATATATATATATATATATATATTTCCATCCAATGCTATTTTGTTCATTGGGATTATGATTTAATGGATACCAAAAATCTCATATTTGAGGAAATTGTTTATGATTATGTTTTGGTGATGTAATATTATGCTCTATCGCCAAATAAATTCATGTATTTTCTTCTCCTATGGTCATTTTTGGGGAATAAATATTTTTATTTCTTTTTCCCCACTTCAAAAATTGAAGGCACCAATATAATTTTTTAAGTAATACTGCCATTATTTAACCCTTCGGTCGAAAACCATTTCTCTTCCATGTTAATGTATTATAAAAATATTTTAAAGATTATTTTCAATATTATCCCCTATTTTTTTAATTTCAATTATAACCTATTTTAAATTTTTACAAAATTTGTTTAAAAGTAACCTTCTTATAATTTTCTAAATGAAGAACTTTTGAATGTTTACAAAAACTATGAGTGGAATATTTTTTTAACATAAATAAAATAATGAAATTTTCAACTATCATGACTACACTATTATTTGAATATTCAACTAAATGTTTCCATGTTTATCTTCATAGAAAAAAATTCCTTAATATTTTAGAAATTTTTACATTTTAAATATGCAATTTCGTAGTAAAAATTTATGTTTTTCTTCATGAAATAATCCAAGTGATCTTTAGAATCATTTTCCATCTACGATGAAATCCTTTGATGTTTTGTAATATTAACTGGGTATATGATTCAATGTTACCATCCTTATCTATTATTTGTGTGGTTTATGATTATGATGACAATATTCTTATGAAACAAATTTCATTACCATGGGTTAAATCACATTGAAATTTCTATGAAACTTGTTCCTTTCCCATATGTTATATGAATAATTAATGACACATTAGTGAGACCTATTTGTTTTCCACGGGTTATTCCATGATGAAATTGTTAATTTTTTTCCTTTTCATGTGTTTTGATATAATGAAAATTTTATTATCTTATGGAAAAAATCATTATTATTTTCATTATGTGATTATAAAAATGGAATTATATATCTCTCCAATAAATTGGGTAAATATTGATATCTCATCAAACAAGCAATGGTGGAACGAGGAGTGAACCCAATTTGTGAAGTGAATATATCAAATATAATGATCTTAAGAGCGAGTCATCAAAAATATGATGTATTAGGGATTGAATAAATTCCACTATGATGTACATAGAAATGATACTTTACTACTAATTAAATGATTTTATATTCTTTTGTGGATTCCATAAATCTATGTCTTATGAAAATTGTATTCTCTCATGGATCTTGTTATTGATTCCATTATGATTATTGTATTTTGAACATACATGATTTTTTTAATGATTTAAGATTATGATAAATGATATGAAGGGTATGGTTTTAATGTATTATTATCATATTCTTATACTGTTATGCTCATGTCATGTTAAAATTTACCTTGTTTACCATGATTGAGCATCCGAGTTCACCATTTATTTAGTTTCTGTTACCCATGTTATGAAAAAGGTATTAATCATGATATTTATTATAAGGGTTCCAGTTATGATGAACATAGTGGGGGATGATGTAGTTCACTTTTTAAATAGTTGTTCATGTATCCATTTTTTCAATGATACATGACCTATATGATTCTATTGTGGATGGTTATGTTATTTAAATGAATATTTTTTAATGGGATGAATGTAGATGAAGTGAAAGAATATTATCCTTGGGAAAACTCATGTGTGATCTGTTGGTGATTCATAGATCTCTACCCAAGTGCATCATGGGGAAAGGGTTTACATTAGGGATTATAGAAAGAGTACCACCTATAAAGTTTAAAAACCCAGGGATTTATCTTATAAATATAAAAAATATCCCAATTTAAATAATTCTAGAACATTATATTTGGTATCAGATCAATTATTTTTTTACCATTAGAAACTAGGATGTGATAAATTTAGTGAGAACCATAAGGATATGTCTATGTATAGTTAAATATCCAGGATTTTTGGTGATCGATAGAGAAATTGGTTTACATGAAATGATATCCATGTATCGATACTACTTATAGATGTGGCTCTTGAATTTTTATACATAAGGTTAATAAATTTGAAAAGGGTGCATTGGGAATTCACTTGATAGTCACCTGGTGTATGATAATGTTCCTGACTGCAAACATAATTTGACCCCCATGGGGATATGTTTTAGAAATTCACAAAAACAAATTTATTCATTTATGAAAGATTTAAATAGACGATGTCTATGATTAACCACGTTTAAACCTAAGGTATTATAGTTTTAAAATAATTTGTGAGGATTTAGACATCATATGAATTATTGATCAATCAGATCAATGATTCTTGACATCTATACTAACATTTTTTTTCAAACAATATTGAATATACAATAATTCTATTGGGGTGGTGACAAGTATTCTTAAATATTGAAAAAACTTATTTGAGAAAGGCTATATAAATCCCCTTATATCATGAAATGTATTTAGGAATGTTAATTAATATCTTTAGTTATTATATGTTTAATTGGACATGAAAATCAATAATTGTATTATGATAACATCTAAGGACTATGATTCTTCTCAAGTCTAAGAGTGCAGGAATGTGATTTTTAAAAACCATATTATTCTCCCTATGGATGAATTTGATGTTCCCTTAGGAATGTATTGGATTTATCTATAAAAACCTCACATCAATTTATGATAAAGTGTAGTAACATTTGATATTCTAGACCAACCAATGACCATATATCAGAGAGATTATAAATAATGAAACATCCCATCTAGACTGATTATGAAACCATTAGTCGGACCGGATGCCACATTTCCTAAAGCATGTCTCCCCATATGCTAGAGGTAGCCAATTAGAAGTTAGGGACTAATGGTTGTTTGGTGGGGATACTATAACTACATGAGCATAATTTCACAATGAGATAATAATAATTAAACAATAGACAATATCATAAATAATATCAAATAAATGACAAGTTAGAAGAATGTAAATGCAATAACTAAAATAAATATAAATGGTTATCGCCAAGTACAATGTGGAATTCATATACAGTTGATTCTAAAAATATATTTTGTAGAATGTAAAACAAAAAATACCATATGATAAATAAACCAAAATAAGAAGAAAAAAAATTATGAGGGAGATATCCATGAGCATCTGGAGTGCTAGCTCAGTAATATGATCATAATATCCCATGAATAATGCATAAGAAAATGATAACCTAAAAGACCCGTGAACATGAATATCTCCTCAGGTTCACCAGGGCAATGGAATCCCAAGTAGGGTGTAAGATATAATAAATATGCCACATCAAATAGTGTCTGAAGCATAATCCAGTTCGTGAATATAAAGTATTGTAGTGTGCATGTCTCACAGTGAAGAAGTTTAAAATAAAATTATATAGGTTGGCATAGATTCCTAAGGGGAATTTAGCTGACTATAGCTTCTTAGGCCTAATAAATAATTCCCCTAAACATAAAAAAACTTCTACCAATTTGATAAGGCACACACATGGTTCATCATAAATAATGAATTATGTGTGTACTGACCTGAAGTGTGTGATTTTTCATTGCAGATGTGTCCCTAAGAAATTAATTAAACATTACACAGATTTAATAATAATTAATCACATGTAATATAATAAAGGCCACCAAAAAATCAAATAAATGAAACCTGAATCCGTCTAATAATATCTATATAGGAATCCTAGGGTTCACTGTAGGAGCTTATGAAATATCCAATATTTAAGATCTCATCAATGGAGACCCATGAATGGAGTCCCTTGTATCATTCATGGCATGGTGTATTAATACCCACTGATCTCATCCCATGTATCTTGCATAGGGGACCATGTATCACTCGAGGCATGGTATAACCATCTTGCTAATGATACCATCCATAGTGTCTCCCATAGGAAACTTGTGTCACTAATGGTTAGATATAATCCATGCTGAGAGCCCATCCAAGCCAAGACATGTGTCATTCCCGAAACATCCAACAGTCCTAACACAAATCATGGTGAGCCCGTTCATGACATCATAATTTTGGAACCCATGTTTTATCCCATATCATAAAAATTTAAGGCATTATAAGAATTATCTAAAGGTTGATGATCCCATCCTTATCATTTTGTGGAAGGAAATCCGAGTATCACTAATGGCATTCATAATACATTTAATCAATTATATTAAAAAATAATAAGTCCATGTTAGTGAGAATGTAATATTATGATAAAAGGGTTCTTTAAGAAGGTCCATGACCAAAATACTATTCATTTATGAATAAAAAGTCCCAAATACAAAAATAAGAAACATAAAGAATCTAGAACAAAAAATTAGGCCATGGAGACACCCATACCATAAAGCCAAGAAAGTCACATCACATAGCAAACTTTTACATTTTGAAGAAAGTGAACTGAATGAAGGGGTTTTATTTGAAAATATTACATTATTTATCAAACAATTGATTTATATCACATTAGGATAAACAATTCCACCACAAGGAACAAAACAACCGACATCAAAGTTGGTTTTAGAATAAAAGAGAATAACAATTTAATATATAAATAAAAAACACACCAAATGGGGTGGCTCTAATTAATGTAGACAACATTTAGAGAGGTATTGAAAATAAAACCACACTATAGGGGTGGTTTGGATTGAGTTCGTAACATCCAACCACACCAAGAAGCATTTAAACACATCATAAGGAATGATATAAAATTTAAATGAATGAAATTTATTATTTTTAAGTGACACCATGTAAGATCAGTGCACAGAAGAACACCAATATTTTATAAACTGGTCATACTTGGGAAAAAATCTATATACCCCTAACTCATGAATATGATGACCCAGATATCCAATATCAAGGTCTAATTTGGTCTGATTTGAGAGAAAATAAATAAGTAGATGAATGCCTAGATGAGTTGAAAATTCCCTAAAAAACATCACCTGATATTTATATCTCACCCGTTATTAACTTGATTTCATTCTTGAAACAGTTCCTTACTGACAGAATTGAACGAAACCGAAGGATAACCAGTTGATTCACTTTTTTCCTACTATTATCAAAATACTAAGCTTTTATGGCCTTCAAATCACAACCCAAAATGTAATTCCTTTCTCTGAGAAACCTCATATTTACTTTAAACACATCCCCAAAGCCCTTAAATAGCTTTAAGTGACATCTTATGCCAAGAAATCCATTCTAATTATTGTGCTGCAACATGAACATGGGTGTATAAATGATCCATCAAAGATGGATTTTTACCCTTGAACATCACATATGAACTTGAATGAGTTATATGGTAACCTTTTAATCATCAACTAGAGTCGAAGGAGCTCATACAAGGTACTTTATACTCTATAATTTACATATGACACATCAGTGCACAACCAAAACATCAACGCATCAACACATTGAATGATCCTAAAGAGGAATATTCTTGGTTATCAAGTCAAAATGAAAAGATAGTTTCTATGAATCCATCCCAGGGGTTCCTATATGGGAACACATGTATCAATATAGAAAAACCATTCCTCGATAACAACCATTCCTCTAGTATGAAACTATGATTAAGACAACTTACCAAGCCCAAGGGATTTTTAATTTAGTGTGGTATAAAGCTAATGATCCCTCTATGTATCCCAAAGATGTCAAGATAGGGGGCCTATAAATCATTGAGAAAAGAGTAAAACAATAGGGTTTAAATAATTACATAAAGGATTTAAGATACTTTAATCATATCAATATGAATTACACAGAATGACTTAGAATATATTGACAAATGTTTAAAGGAAGATCAATTGCACCACTCTTGTATACTTCTCTGAACAAATATCATTTTAACCTATCGATGCTTCATCACAACCCAATCACAAATAATTTATCATCTGTGGCATTCTGTGATCCCTCAGTCAAAACAACCAAAGACCATTCATGATTAATGAAATATATAATGGGTGTATACATATCTAAACATAATACCATTATACTTTTTTGAATGAAATAACATATAGAATTTTACTAATCTAAGGGTAATTTTAAGTGAGGAAAACAATTTCAATATTTTCCGTCGACGTCCCTTATACACGGAAGGAAATACTACGACACTACTGAAATATTTCTCCCCACTATATGAATGTACTTATCATATTTTACTGAGAATGAGATATCATCCCATGAAACATTCCACATCGACTAGAATTTATGAGTTATAGACATGGGCAACATGCTTTAGCAAGAATTAACCTGATGAGAAAGAGTACCAACCTACAAATATTACAATATTATAGTCACATTTATATGGAAAAGTGACTCCTCTTGAGTCACATCCATGTGTTCTATAACATTAGGCATAAAATCCAAAAATATTTACCAACTTCTAAAAACAGATGACCCTCTTTACAAAATCATCCAAATAATTGAAAAGAGTATGATTTCTCTAGACTCTCAGGTCAGCCAACCTCAAAGATGACTTGTGGTTGAAGTTTGGCAGTTGAATATTAAAATATTGACACAAAAATAAAATGTTTATATGTACCATTTTAACAACTTCAAGGGTATCATGTGTATCAAGGCATGCTAACCCATGGTTTCATAGTAAAATGTAAAATCCTCGATACTATCTGTATGAATAATACCCTATTCATGCTAGTTTCTAATGTCTTATACAAGTGTTTTAACCCCAAATCATAATAAATTATATAAAGATTACCCTAGATGATGATGTACTGATTCATTCATCACTAAAAAGGAAGGAGGGGGTCACAAGACCTATTAAGTAGCTGACCATGCCCGAGGCATGTATATCCCACTAAAAATGAACATTACATGATGCTCACTCTTATAATGAGGGTCAAAAAAATAAAATACTACCCATTAAGATAAGGATACTTCATTTTAATCTAAGAGTCCTATGAGGTACAATCATCAACCAAATGAATCCTCACATCAGAACCACTCATAAGAAACTATCATGGGATTTGAAGATCTGAGGGTGATACCTATAATCATCCACCCCCATACCAATGATTAAAGCATCAAACCAAAACAATGTTGCATCTAGAAGAGGTCACTAGGATAAAGGGCATATAATTTTGATTCATCTATAGGGAAAGAGGCCTAAAGAAAACACTGACAGCTCCATTCCAGGAAAACCCTATGAAAGATATTAAACTAACCTAATGTTTCATTCAATGTCATCACATTAATTTAAATTTAATTCTTTAAAAATTTTAAAAGATTTAATTGATGTCATGTGATAGTTAGGAAAATTCTTATACAAGTTAATTTATTTTTCCAAATCCAAAAATAAAAAATAACTTCTATCAAAATTCCTTTTTATAAAATATTTATTTTGATGACATCTGGTCATAAATAGGAGATTGATTATATGAAAACCCATTTAAAAATCATTCATTTATTTATAATATTTCATAAGTAGACCAATTATAGAATATATAAATTTCAATATATAAAGGAAGAAACCCTTTTAGTTGAAATTTTCATTTTATATAACAAACTACCCATATAAATAAAAATCCAATGAAAATAAAAGGTATTTTATTAATTAAATAGGCATTGGTCCAGTAAGATGCCACCATAATATTATATGTAAAACTATATAAATTTCTGCAGACACATTAAATAAAAATATTTATATAGTATTAATGTACCCCCATGGGTTTAAATACTAATGAATTAAAATAGAAGGTGACCTATGATGGTCCCATTAAATCATTATTGGTTCATCTATATATATTCCAAACATTTTAAAACATTAAAATTTGAAACACCTTTTGTGGGTTAATCTCATAAATACAAGTACCACAACTAACCTACTAGGTCATGTCAAGTCTATATCTGAACAACATTTACCAACTAACCTATGTTGTTTCAGTTTTTCATTTAGAAACATAAACATGTGGGTCATCATGAAAAAATAATAAAATTTCCATTTTTAGAAAGGAAAAAAATCATTTTAATGTATAAATTAAATATCTATTACATTTATATGAATATATATATATATATATATATTATTCTTAGAGAGAGGGTTCAATTACATGGCTCACCATTCTCTAATTTATAAAGTGCCTATACACATTATAAATTCCACATTGGCTCCCATTTAATTGTAACCAGTATATTCCAGCCCATGAAACTAATGGTTCATGGATTAAACATTTCATGACTAATTTTCCAAATAGAATGTCACCATAAATTTATGTAATAAGACAAAAATAAGATTTATTCTAACATTTTATTTTACAAACCTTAAAATTAAAGTTTTAATTTCATGCTATCAGAAGCAGTAAATAAAACAAAAAATTATGAATAAGTATATAAGCATGGTGTATGAGAGAAACATACTAATTAATCACCTAAAAATTGTAAAAAGTTTGGAATTATAAATAAATGAATATAAATTATAAACCTATAAACAAGTACAGGTATACAAGCTAAATAAGCACAAGCATGGAAAATACGAATAGAAACCTACTATATAAAAAGGAAAAGCTCAACCATGGAATATAAGAAATGAATGATAATTAAATCATAGAATTACATTTAACTAGAAAAAAATGATAAATTAAACACATATCATATTATAAAAATAATCATGATAATCAATTACTTAATCAGGAAAAAACTGGACATGTTATTAAAATTCCTAATATGTCATATAAAAAGCATGCTAATGAAACACACAAGGAACATCAAAAAATTCAAAAAACATAGCAATGAAATCTACATGGCCTGGAATATGCATGGGATTTTAATCCATTTGTTCCTATAATGATTCATGTAATTCTACTTCCATTCCTTTATAGGATAAGGTTATAATGATATAAACATCATAAATTAGTAATCAGTAGAAATTACTACCATCACTCAAGGTAAAATCATAATCAACTGTAATAGTGAAGAACATGAACATCAATACCATCCCTAGCCACTCAGACTTTTTCCATATGTGGGTTGAACAATCCCACACATGTCTATTTACAAAAAATTGAGACATTCCTAGTCCCCTATCTACCATCCCAAAATAGTAAATAAAATCAAAGAATGCTCTTATACAACATTGCAAAGTCCCAAACCGACTTACTATGAAACCAAAAGCTGAACAAGTAACCACATGTTATCAACCATGCCTACCCATATGTTAGAGGCTACCAACTATTAGAGAGGTTCTAATGGTGGTATGGTCAGGAGAATATACATGCATAATTAGAGTAAAAAATGGGATAGTAATATGGAAACAATATAAAATAAAGAAAAAAATATTAATTAAATGACAAGGCAGTGGAATGTAAATAAAATAACTAAAATAAATATAAATAGAAATATCCATGTAAATTGATTCATGCATGTCCGAGTGACGCAACTAGTACAAGAAGCAGAAAGTATAGAAGAGAATATAATATGATAAATGAAATAAAATAAGGAATAAAAATCCCTGAGGGCGATCCCCACTGGCATCCTGAGTGATAGCTTTGTCTTATGATCCTATGATCACATGAACAATGAATAGTATAATAATAATCTTAAATACCTAAAAATAAGAAGACATATTCAAGTACCACCGTGTAAGGTAGGATTGGTCAGGGTGTGAGATATACTTATTGGGCCACCAAAAATAATGTCTAAATCATAATCCATTCCATGAATATAAATCATAATAGTGTGAAGGTATGATAGATAAGAAGTAACTAATAAAAGTAAACATGTTGTCTAATGTTACTTAGGGACATCGGGCCGACTAGACCTGCGCCTTCATAATAAAAAATGCTTCTTAACATAATATAACCTATAACTATGTGATAAGGTATGTACATGGGTCATAATAAATAAATTATCAAGTGTGGACCGACCCCAATCATGTGATTTTTCTTGGTGGGAGTATCACTAAGGCATCAGTTAAGAAATCTCATAACATAATAATAATAAATGAAATGTAATCTAAGAAGGGAAAATATGAAATTCAATAAATGAAACTATTTACTATACAAGGTGATACATATAAAAATCCCATGGGACTTTGTAGGAGCTTGAAAAATATCAAATACTGCAGATAATTTCCAAGGAGACCAATGAAAGGTGTCCCTTATATCACTATCACCATGGTGTATGCATGACCACTAAGCCCATACTAGGTACCTCACATTGGGGACTGAATATCACTCAAGGAATGGTATAACCAACTTCCCAATGAGCACATCCAAAATGTATCCCCTTGGGAACTAGTGTCACTCATGTGAATATATTATCTGCATGAAATCCCTTCCAAGGAAAGACATGTGTCACTCTCGACTGTCCAATAGTCCAAACATGAATCACGATGTGCCCATCCACTATGAATTTAAGTCAAGACACATGTTCACTCTCAACTTGTGAGAGGTTAAGGAATATAAATAATGACCAAAAGAATGATGATACCATCCTTGGAATATCATGGAAGCAGGCCTAAGTATCACTCACAACATTCATAATTTTTTTAATCAATTAAATTAAACAATACTGATGACCTGTTAGTGATAATTACATAATTTTAAAAAAGGATTCCCTAAGAGGGACACACATTTTACATTTCATTGTAGAATAAAAAGAACCAAATACAAAAGTAATACACATCAATAATCAAGAATAAAAAATAAGTCCATGGATACACCCATTCTATAAGGCCAAGCATGGCTTAACACATATATCACTTTTCCATTTTATAGACAGTGCACCTTATTGAGGGGAATTTTTAAAAAACCTAATGTTGTTAGAAAAAAAATTCATTTTGTTCAATTTTGGAAAACCAATTTAATCACAAGGAATAATGTAACCCACATCAAAGGTGGTTTTAGAATAGGAGAGAATCATAATTTAATATATAAATAAAAAAATGCACACAAAGGGGTGGCTCTAACAAAGGTAGATAACTTTTATAGAGGGATGTCACATGAATCCACCCTGAAGGGGTGGTTTCAGTTGAATTCATAACCTATGACCACCCCATGAAGTGTCTAAACACATGAAAAAGAATGATAAACAATTTAAATAAAGAGAATTTATTATTCTGAAATGAAACCGTGTAAGACTGAAACACAGAAAAATAAAAATATTTTATAACGAGGGACGTATTAAGGGAAAAGTTATAGTCCAACTACCTCATGATTAGAATAACCCACACATCCAATATCATGTATTTATTTGGATAAGTTTGAGAGAACAAAAATAAATAGATGAACACCAAAAAATAGGTTGAATTATGTTGCAAAAAAATAGGACATATGAGAAGCAGAGAAACTATCAATGTAGGAATGAAGATTCATAGACATATAAATGTTATTCAAACACACCTAACAATGCTTGAATATTACATCGGATAGAGGATATCCCTCAATTTAAGTAGAGGTGAGGAGATGTTCCCACATAGGGGGTTCTATGTGTGGGAGAGAGGAAAATAAGTGGAGGAATGTAACACCCCAAGATTCCATGGTACGCTTCTCTTTGAATAATATAATAGCTTGCGTTGTAAGAAGCTTCGAGTTCTAACACACCAAAACCAATCAAACTAGCCGTTATGAATAGTAATACCCACTTTTTAAATTTTATAAATTTTATTTTTCAAAATGGACTTCATTTTTGAATTCGGAATATCGAAATTATCTTAGGGTGATTTTTTGGTATTTTTCTAAAAACTTTCAATATTTGATGAATAGTGAAAAACACTGAGTTATTATTTAAAACCAAATTTTTATTTAAATAATTATTTATTTTATTTAAATTTATTTTAGGTCAAAATAGATACACAATACCTATATAAGTTCAATGTAATTCATTGGAGTCATTTTATAATAAGCTTAGATATATAAAATTTTATTGGACTTTTTACCGTCTTTTACCCACCTCCTAAGAGCATTTGCAAATTTGCATAAAACGTAATTTTACTACTTCTGTGAGTTGAATTTCAGAAATCTGAGAGACACAGTTGATATCAGTAAGTAAAATGTGGTTCAATAAGATGAAAATAATTTTTGGTGAATAGTAACTTTTAACTTTTGTTTACCATGGTTAAAAGTAAATAAGGTAATTGAAAGTAAAATGATATTATAATTACCCTAAAACATGTAATAATTAAATTGGATAATTATAATTAGAACAAAAACAACCTTAGGAATAAAATACGATCCTTTAGGTCAACTTGGATTAGATTAGGACATTTATTATTATTTAATTTAAAGAAGAGTTAAAAGTGTTAAATTCAAGTTTTCATAACTAAAAAATTTTTTATATAGGGTTATACATAGGATAAATTTGACTATAAATTTCAATTAGAAATATAATAATATTTCCTACATAATGGTATTTTATTTATAATTTTTAGACATTAAATAATTAAAATTATTTATGACACAATGATGATACAATAATTATCTTATTAATAAAAAATTGAAAAAATTGATATTATAAATATCAAAATAAATGTATTTTGAGACTTTTGATGAATTAAAATAATTTTATAGGTTAATATGACATGTTAGGGTTGATTAAATAATTTTTTTGAAGTAATCATGCTGTTATGACTTCAAAAAAAATCAATTACCAAATAGTGTCAAAATTGACATAAAAGAGTTTTTAAAACAAATATTATATTATTAATTGATATAGTATTCCTAAAAATCTAAGGATTGGCCAAATAACTTATATAATTATAGGTATATCATTAATTAATCACTACTGGTTCACTTGGAATTTTATAGTAAGTTTATTAACCAATTATTATAATAATACATGAATACATGGTAAAAGTTAAACTATTTAACAAAGAGTTAAATCTAAAACATAAGGTTAATATAGTGACCGAAACCAATCTAAAACCTATTGGTTCAGATGTTTTAGAACCATACCCACCTTATTTTAGAAATAAATAATTTTGGAGCCATTAGAAACTGAAAATGATTTTATTATAAAATAATATTTCAATATTTTCCTAAGGTACCCCTCACCTCTCTTATAAAATGGCACTTCCCCTTCACTCAATTCACACATCCAAAGCCATTTGGCTTGAAAAAACCCTGACCAAATATCCTCCCAATTTTCCTCAATTCAATTTAGAGGCCTTAGTTTGATCAGAAATCCAACCTATGGATCCCTTTTGATCAACTCAAAAGGAATCACCCAAAGAAGAGGTAAATATTTCATCACCTCTTTCAAGTTCTTTTCTTTTTCCACTTCCTCTTTCTTTGTTGTTTCCATTATAAAATAATAAATCTAGTATCTTATATATACTGTGATATTATTATAAAAATGGTATAACCATATTCATTATTCTATCCATCATATGAATGACATGTCACCATATTTGCGTACGTACGACTTACCGTCTCCACGTTGTGGTGTAGTTGTTATTCAATACATTATTATTTGGATGGGTATAATAATGATGTATAATTGATGTAAATAATAAATATAATATGTTAATTATTCGGTATATATGATGTACCATCCATTTACATACGATTTTAATATCAAAAGAATGATATTGTCGCTCGTGTGTACATACATATTACCGTCTCCAGGAACACAATGAGATTCATTACCAATCGTAATCATTCAAGAATAATATTAATTTTTTGATTAAAAATAATATTTAAAGAACTTAATATCATTCTAGATATGAATCAAATACTTCTTATCCATAACAAACATGACTTACATAACAAAACATATAAAGGAAAGTGAATTAGTTAACACCCGAAACGACGATAATACTAAAATATTTTTAACAAAGAAATATTAGAAGATCATATATGATATCATATTTATGTATGTGATTATTTTATAATTTAATAACAATTATTTAACTATTATACAATAGGTTAACATACCCTCAACTAAGGAAAATTACAAGGTAATGGTTAATTTCACAATATCTTTATTATCTGAGGTTGTTTTTATGTAAGTATCTACTGGGATATATTTATTATCCATATCCATATTTCATAAAATATTTTTCAAAGGGAATATTTTTAAGGGAATTTTTACTAAAACATCATTTTAAAATGTTTTAATGATTTATTATTATAAACCTTTCTCACTAATGTCCATGTTTTCAAAATGGTTTTAAGGATTTATTTGTATGGACATGAATGTTTTAAAATGTTAATTCATTTAAAAAGTTTCAAAGTGGTACGGAACACTTTGATTCAAAAATATCTTTTAAATGACCTCCTTTATAAATTATGTGACTTTTAAATGATTTCATGAAAAATGGATATTTCTCTCAAATATTTTTACTGATGATTTTCTACTATGTCAACAGCCTTTACAAGATATTATTCTTGATCAAGGTTGATTTATTATGATACAAATCTTCCATATTGTATTGAAGGTTTTGTGATATGTTTGACTGTGGATGTGTTATTTTTATACGATTCATGGTTTATGGATAAATTATTGACATTTCGTATGCTAGTTTTAATATTAATGTTTATGTTATGTTTAAACCTTTTCATATTATGAATGAATTGGACATAGTAAGTGACGGGTGAAGCTTTCTATAGCTCCTCAATGCATCGGTAGGTTTCATGAAACAAACTAGTGTCTTAGCACAAGGCCTTGACAAAATCTTATTTGTAGTCTTGGAACAAGGCCTTGATTATGTGGTTATTAAGTTTGGAATTATGAATTCCATCATTATGAATTCGTCTATTGATATTGCATGTGATTATTCGACTTGTAGAATATCCATGTGAATAATTAAATGACATTATTTTGATTTATATTTTCCATATTATGATGAAGTTTAAGTTTAAAAGGCTTTTGTTTTAGTCTTATACATTGCGTTAATGTTTATGATTATTTATGAATGTTTCTGCTATATTTTTATCCTTACTGAGCATCTGATCTCACCCCTTTCTATGTTTTATTTTTTCCCAGGTTGTGAAGAAGTATATTATGACTGACCTCCAAGGATAGTCTAAGGGATATGAGTGTGGTCAATGGAGACAATTTTTTTGTTGTTTTTCATTTTATAATGTATTGTAAAAATTATGAATTTATCTAGTACTTCCAAGGCTACTAAACTAATCGGTCTTTTGAGAGTTGATCTTTTGTGATCATTCCAATGTTATGTAATAATGCACTGACTCTGGGTAACTAGGGTCATGGCATTAGAGTTGGTATCAGAGAAAGTTTAGTGCAATCATTGGAAAAAATATTTAGAAAAAAAATCTAATTATATCACATTACCCTAAGATAGACTTTGAGGATTATTATAGAAGAGCTTCCTAGAATTTTGGTAATTTATAGATTTTGTGTATTTTCTAAGCAATACATCCTTGTCTGGATACGATCAGGTAGAGTCAGCTTTGGAACAGATGTACCTAGGAGTGAAAACTCTGATAAGGAGTTTCAGTCTTGACCTGGGGTATCTTGGTACATGACAATGGGCCTTGCTGCACTCTTGGTTATGACACTCCCAAGGGATATTCTTAGGATAATTCACATTTTTTATAAACCATTATGGAGGATTTATGAGTATATACCTATTCAAAGAAAACATTTTTATGATTATGGATTATATCCATAAACTATTCAATTTATGTTAAGTATGTTATAAGTTTGGAATTATGCATTGCGATTCATAAACTAATATAGTGTATGCCATTGTTTAGAAATGGTGCCTAGTGGAAGGAATGGAAACCATATCAACGTACGTAATCCATGTAGGGATTTCCCTCCCAGTCAAGATAATTATAGTGGAGCTGGTGATGCAACTGGTGCTGATCAGCTTATCACCATATCGGGACAACTCACTCAGGTTATGAATAATAACCTTACCCGTATGGAGCATCCTGATCCACAACATGGAGGATAAATGTTAGACTACTTTATGAGGTAACAACCACCAACATTCGATGGGAATAAAAATCTATTTGTAGCTGAGCAATGGATAAGTTCCTTAGAGAAAATATTTCATGCTTTGGGGAGTAGTGAAAGGGAAAAAGTTTTCATGGTAGTTTATCATCTCACAGGAGATGCAGATCAATGGTGGTCATTGATTCAAAACACAAAAAAAGATGAAGAAGTATCAAATATGGAATAGAGAGAGTTTAAAGATCTCTCCTTAGTTAAATATTTTCCTCATGACCATCAAGAGGATATGGAAATACAATTTTTGAGTCTAAGGTAAAAGGAGGATGAGAATGTCGCAAAGTATGAGGCTAAATTTACAAGGTTAGAAAGACATCCATAAGATTATATACATAACCCAAGGAGTAATATTGATTGATTATTTGATGTGTTAAAACCATTTCTCCATTGATCATTAGTCTCACAATCCTTCTTGTCATATGAAGATATTGTCTCATGTGCTATCAAGACAGAAAAATAATTCTCTATATCTTATGACTTTAAAGCAAATCAAGAGAAGAAGCGATCTGCTGAACACTTTGGAAATGAAAATAAGGGGAAAAAGGGAAAGTTTGAATATCCTCATGCAGTAAATGTGGGAAGAAACACCCTGGTACTTGCCTAAAGGGAATGAGAGTTTGTTATAAGTGTGGTGAAAAAGGCCACCAAGATCATGATTGCAAGGGGAAGAAAGAGGCTTTCAATGTTGAATGCTATAATTGTATAGAAATGGGACATTATTCAAATAAATTTATTAAGCGTTAGGGAAACTTTCATCAGAAAAGGATAAGGGAGCAAGGCCAAGCTTATGCGATCACTACTGCTAAGGTTGAAGCTCCGAAAGATGTGGTGGTAGGTAATTTAATGGTTTCCTCAATTTTATCCAATGCTTTATTTGATTTTGGATCATCACATTGTTTCATATCTTCATAGTTTGCTAAGAAAATTAGATATTTCCAAATTGATTTAACAAGAGAGTTGTCAGTTAAAAATCTAAAGGGGAGTTTCATTGCAACATAGTTTTGTCAATCAGTTCCCATTAAGGAATATAAATGTTATTTATCTACTAATATCATTATCATACCCATGATTGAATTTGATATAATCCTCAGTATGGATTTTCTTTTGGACCTTGATGTGAATATTTATTTTAAGAATAAGGAGTTTACAATTTTCGATGATGATAAGAAGTACCTTATTTTTAGAGAAGAAATGTCACCATATGATTATTATCTAGATCCACCCCCAGTAGCTCTACTAAATTCAATTATTAGGGAGGAATAGAATGAAATAACTATGGGTGAGGAAAGGAATGTTCAAATAGAGGATGTACCTATTGTGCAAGAATATGTTGATATGTTTCCAAAAGATTTACCTAGAAATCCTCCAGAATGAGAAATTGAGTTTTCCATTGATTTAATTCCCGGTTGAATGCCCATATCAAAGACCCCTTATAGAATGGACACTGTTGAATTAGTGGAAATAAAGAAACAACTAGAAGAATTAAGTAATAAGGTATTTATTCACCCTAGGGTTTCTCCATGGGGATCCCCTGTTCTTTCCGTTAAGATGAAGGATGGATCTATGAGGTTGTGCATTGACTACAGAGAGATCAATGCTATAACAATAAAGAACAAGTATCCCCTACCTCGCATTGATGATTTATTAGGCCAACTTCATGGAGATCAATATTTTTCAAAGATTGACCTCCGATCTGGATATCATCAGTTGTGTGTAAATAAGGAAGGCATTTTAAAGAATACATTTCGTACCAGGTATGGGCATTATGAGTTTACAGT
The DNA here is from genome assembly GCA_963277665.1 of Viscum album. Taxonomy (NCBI): domain Eukaryota; kingdom Viridiplantae; phylum Streptophyta; class Magnoliopsida; order Santalales; family Viscaceae; genus Viscum; species Viscum album. The sequence goes on from OY728141.1 coordinate 211,414,411, forward strand.
AATGCCTTTTGGGATGACTAATGCACCCTCTTTTTTCATGGATCTAATGAATAGTGTTTTCAAATAATATATTGATGACTTTGTAGTGGTATTTATTGATGATATCTTGGTATACTCCAAAATATACGAAGATCATGAAAATAACTTGCACATTTTTCTAATGACTCTTAAAAGAAATGAATTATATGGAATGTTTAACAAGTGTGAATTATGGCTTCAAGAGATTTCTTTTCTTGGCCATATTGTTTCTAAGGATGGAATATCTATTGATCCTTCAAATACTAAGGAAATCCAAGAATGGACTACACTGACAAGTACAACTGAGGTACACAGTTTTATTGGTTTAGTAGGTTATTATTTCCTCTTTGTCTAGATTGTTTCCCAATTAGCTAACCCATTATCCAAGCTCACACATAAAGGGGTTAAATTTTTTTAGACAAAAGAGTGTGAAGAATTTTTTAAAGAACTGAAGAAAATATTAGTCAATTCTCCTATCTTGACTCTACTATTGGGGAATGATGAGTTTTTTATTTATAGTGATGCTTCAAAGAAAGGACTTGGCTATGTACTTATGCAGAATGATAAAGTTATTTTCTATGCATCACGACAACTAAAAATTCATGAACAAAACTATCCCTGTAACAGCCCGAGATTTTATGAAAAATATTCTTTTTAATTTTATTAATGTATTGTGTTGTACGCTACACCAAAAGGAGCTTGCACAACACGCATCCTTGACTTGCCTTGCATTACACGCAATCACAACCTTCCTCGATAGCGTGTGTAGTACGCAATACTGAGTTTCACGAAATATTATTAAAACTAGCCGTTATGAATAGTAATAACCAATTTTTAAATTTTAGAAAATTTAGCTCTCAAAATGGACTTCTTTTTTGGATTCGGAGTATCGAATTTAGCCTAAGGTGAAATTTTGGTACTTTTCAGATAACTTTCATATTCTGATGAATAGTGAAAATTACTAAATTATAATTAAAAACAACTTTTTTAATCAAAATAATTAATAGTGATAAATTATGAATTTGAGAGGTTTTAAAGTATATTTAGAATATATTTTTACAGTTTAATACAATGTTGGTCATTGGTTGTAATTTCACATTTAAACCAGACATAATCAAGTGTCAATCTTTTGATATATATTGTTTCCTAAAAACACGCTATTTATTTTAACAGCGGGATTTAATTATAAAATTAATTAATGAAACTTCTATGTTATGAATTTGGTAAAATAGATTTCATTTTTGAATTCGGAATATGAAATATAGCTTAGGATGAAATTTTGGCATTGTTCTGAAAAACATCAATTTTTGATGAATAGTGAAACTACTAAGTGGTAGTTAAAAAAACTGAATTTTTCATAAAACTTAATTTTACCGCTTCTGTGAATGGAATTTCAAAAATCCGACAGACACGGTTGATATCAGTAAGTAAAATGTGGTTCAATGAGATAAAAATAATTTTTTGGTGAATAGTAACTTTTTACTATTTTTACCGTAGTTAATAGTAAATAGGGTAACTAATAGTAAAAATGATATTAATATTACCCTAACACATGTCCTAATTCTATTGTACAAGTGTATCTCGACCAAAAACAACCTTAAGTGTAAAATATTATCATTTAGGCCCACTTGGATTAGATTAGAACATTTATTATTATTTAATTCAAAGAAGAGTTAAAAGAGTTAAAATCAAAGTTTATTTACTAAAACATTTTTAATATAGGGTTATACATAAGATAAATTCGATTGTAAAAATTCATTAGTAAGCTAAAAATATTTCCTACATAATGGTATTTTATTTGTAATTTTTAGACATCAAATAATTTAATTTATTTATGACACAAAGATGATGTAGTAATTATCTTATTAATGAAATATTGACATAATTGATGTTATAAACACCAAACTAAATGTAATTTTAGACTTTTTATGAATTCCACTAATTTTCTAGGTTACTATGATATATTAGTATTGATTTAATCAACTTGGTTCGAACATATAATTCTGTTAGGACTTTCACAAAAATCATATATCAAATAGTGTCAAAATTGACACAAAATAGGTTTTAAATGAAATATTATATTATTAATTGTTATTTTATTCCTAAAAATCTAAGGTTCGGCCAAATGACTTAGATAAGGATATATGTATTACTAATAAACAATTTGGGGTTCGTTTGGCATGTTATAGTATGTGTATAAACCATATAGTGAAAGAAAACAAAAAGACACGGTAAAAGTTAAATTATTTAACTTAGAGTTAAATCTAATTGATAAGGTTAAAATAATACCCTAAACTTGTCTAAATCTTATTTGTTGATAGGATTTCGACCCATCCCCACTTTAGATCCTAAATAAGACCCTTTGGAACCATTATAAACCGATTTTGACTTTAATATAAAATAATATTTTGAGGTATTCCTAAGGTGCCCCTCTCCTCCCTTATAAAAGGGTACCTCCCCCCCTCCTCCTCACACCAATTTGAGCACTCAAGCTCGGCCAACCCCTACCAAAATATCTTCTCCACTTCCCTAGAAACATCCTAGAGGTTCTGGTCTTCCTCAAAGACAAATTTTAGTGCCCTAAGAGGAGGTCTCAAAGAGGCGATTCAAAGAAGAGGTAATTACCGTTACCAATTCTTTCATCTTTATTTCTTCTTCCACTTCTTCTTCTTAGGTTGTTTCATTATGAAGTAATAACATCAGTATCACTCATATACTGATATGTTATTATAAGTATTAAACAACCCTATTTCACCATCTATCCATCCTACGGAAAAAGAAATCACTGCGCGTGCGTACGTACGGAATACCGTCTCCACGCCGTGGTGTAATCTATTTTCCACCACCACCTTACATGGATGGGTATAATGGTGTAAATAATAACTATACATAGTTATTACAACATCATATTGATTATGATATATTGTATAATCCACTCCAATTCAGTTCAATATTTATGGAAATGATATCATCGCTCGTGCGTACGTACGGAATACCGTCTCCACGACGCGATGAGATTCATTCTCCATGTTAACCATTTAAGAATGATTACAAAGTATATATAAGAAATAATAATGAAATATATGACATTATAAAGCTACTGGATTTATGTATATATGTATATGTATGTCATCTACTTACTTCCATTCAAGATAATAAGGAAAGGAAAACAGCGTTCATGCGTACGTACGGACTACCGTCTCCATGAACAGTGTTTTTAATTTTCTTTATCTATCTATTATATATATATATATATACTGAATATATATGATATATAAATCATATTTTATATTCTGGAAGTAAGTAAATCATGATATAAGTAATAATAATGTCAAGAACAACAAGTCAAAACACCTACGATAAATGAGACGATTTTACCCAAAACGCTTCTTTAACATGGAATTTACAAAAGAACGGGTAATATAAAGTCATAAGTGAAACATATATGATATCATAACAATGAATATGATTCTGTAATAAGTCAATGGCATTATTTAAATCATTATACAGGAGGTTCAGACACATACGAAGCAAATCGGACCTAAGGTAAGGGAAATATCACAATCTCATTTTTATCCGAGATTGTTTATTCGTAAGTATTTACTGGGGTGTATTTTATCATCCACATCCATGTTCCCTCAATATGTAATATTGTTTCCATCGACTTACAATAGTTTAAATCCAATTTTACCCTTCGGTGAGTTTTTAGTAAAGAATATGAAAGGAATCTTTTGTAGTTTTTTCGTACGAGGTACTTTTTGACTTTTCCGACAAAAGTACGAAGAATGTTTTTTTAACTTATAGGCATGAATGGATTTTTAAAAATTATTTCCAAGAAGATTCCTTTACAAGTTTTCGAGTTTATTTTTAATCAACTTCTTTTATTTTAATGTTTTATGACATGTTATGAAAGGAAAAAAAATTTTGAAGAAGAAAGGATATTTTCCTCAAGAATGGAGTTCAAGTGTTTTATCAAAATTATTTTCCATATAAGATAATAAAGGGTTCTGTTTTTATCCCTATTATTACATTGATTTGATCATGTTGTGATTGAATTATTTTTATGAATTCCATTATCTTATATGAATTGATTTATGATGTCACGATGTTTCAAGAATCCCATTTTTGTTACATGTGTTATGCGATGATGTATGATTTATGATTATGTGGCACACATAAGAAAGGATTCATTATGAGATGGGTGGGACCTATATCTCCCTCCAATGAATTGGGTAAATATTTTATATCTCATGAGATAGACATGGCTGGAATGGTAGGTTATACCGGTTCAGTGAAACAGGACTGAAACGAGGGTTACTCGATTCAGAAAGGGACTTTGTCCACTAAGATAGTCTTGGCAATGAGTCTTGACTAACAAGAAATGATTCTCTATGATTATGTGTGAATGCCACAAAGTTTCATGTTTTAAGTTATGATTATTGTGATTACATTTCACTGCCATGATTTACCCCATGTTATGAAATTATGATCTCTTTTGCAGGTTAAGATTTCCAAAAGTTATGTGCTAATGTATATGATGTGATTGATATTTCTTTTGTTTACCCTTACTGAGCATTTGAGCTCACCCTTTTATGTTTTCTTTTCCCCAGGATATAAAGAAAGGTTTTAGGTAAAAAAATAAGATCTTTATGGGAGATTTTGAAGATCTTTCCCCACGATTAGAAGATTATATTCCGAGTTTCCAAAGACACTAAACTATTACGATCCTTGTGTGTGTGTTTTTTGTTATGTACTAAGTATTCCGCAAATTTAATGTAAAGTCAATGTACGTCAAGATACGGGTCTCTACAGTTGGTATCAGAGGAAAGGTTTAGTCAACCTTTGGAAACTAGGATGCGAAAACGTTAGTGAGATCCCTAGAGATATTTCTACGGTATGTCTAGGGATGTCCCTAAGGTTAAGTATACGTATAGGTTATAGTACTAGAACTACGCTAACGATCATAGAATTTAACCTAAGATGTTAGATATTGAAGGTACTTCCCCTTTATTATGTTGTTTTCCCTAGCATGATTTTTGCCTCTCACACTATTCTTTTTGGGTTTTAGACGATGGCTGGAACCCGAAGGAACCGTGTTGATCAATGCAATGGACAATGCAATGATTGTCCTCCTGAACAAACAAATGTTATGGGAGATGGAGTGCAAAATCTTATTGCTATACTTACACAAGCTATGAATCATTCTGGACTTCCAAATGAGCAGGAAGGGAACAATATTCTATTGAGTCCTTCATGAGGCAACGTCCACCTTCTTTCAGTGGGTCTTCTGATCCACTTGTTGCTGAACAATGGATTAGTACCACTGAAAAGATATTTTCAGTTCTTCAATGTTCTGAACATGATAAAGTCATCTTAGCAGTATATCGTTTGGAAGGTGAAGCTGATCAATGGTGGAATCTTATCAAGAATATGAGGCCAAGAGATGAAATTGAATCCATGGAATGGGACGAGTTCAAGAACTTATTTTTCAATAAGTACTTCCCTCGTATTCTTCGAACAAAGATGGAGAAGGAGTTTCTTGAACTAAAGCAAAAGGATGATGAATCTGTTGGTATATACGAAGCGAATTTTACAAGACTTGCAAGGTATGCATCTGGCATTATCATCCAACCTGAAAGTAAAGTTGATCGATTTTTCAGTGGCTTAAAACCAAGTCTTCGAAGGTCATTAGCTATAAGAGACTTCAGTAGCTATGAAGAAATTGTGAGTTGTGCTATCAAGGTAGAAATGGAAGTTGGTGTTACATATCCATCTCTAGGTTTTGACAAGAAACGAAAGATGGAGTTCAAGGAGAAATCTCAGAATAATGGTGAAAAGAAGATGAATGTTTCCTTATGCACAAAGTGTGGAAAGAAGCATGGTGGAGATTGTCTTAAAGGGACTAGAAAATGTTTTAAGTGTGGAAAAGAAGGTCATCGAGCAGCTGAGTGTCGAAGTAATGGAAAAAGGGTTTCTAATGATGTGAATAAAGCAAACACTGCAGAGAACGCACCACCAACACTTCAATGCTTCAAGTGAAAGGAAATGGGGCATTATGCTAATAAATGCCCTAATCCAAGGGTTAGTGATGATCAACATGAGCAACCACTTAAGGCAAAGGACAAAGGGAAGTCACATGCGATCTCTATTGGCAATGTTGAATATGACAATGATGTGGTGGAATGATTAAGTGTTTATGTAATGGGATTCCAAAATAATGTTGTATCATGTAGTATTGGAATATTTATGTATTTGTCTAATGTGGTATTCAAAGTAATTGAGACATTATGCGCATAATGAAGGGAAAACGAGAAAATAAAATGGTTAACAGTATTCATGAGCTCATGATTGATATAAGGACTAAGTGATATCATGGTTTGAGTATATAGAATTTTGAGGATTTTGGTATGTGGAAAGTGTTAGATTTTAACTGCATTCATGTTTTCACTAAGGTATTCAATAGAATACATGATTAAGGACTTTGAATGTTTGGAATGTGACCAACAAAACATATCTTATGATATATGGGGATCGACGATGGTGTTAAATCTCTGGTAATCATTTTCACTATGTTATGAGAGTAGACTGCAGTATTATGGATAAGCCTAAAGAATTGGAATGGATTATGTTGTACATAAGTTATTATTGATTAAGGATAGAAGTTCTCTCGATATTATTGATGGGATGCTATAGTAATATAGTTTTTGAAAAAGGACAACCTGCAGGACGGGCGACAGCCCATCACTTCGGACAAGGCTGTGGGAATCGAACCCACAACCAAAGTGCGACTGGCCTTTATCGCCTACCACTGGCCTACATGAAGCCCCTGTTTAGTAGAAAATAGTTTTATTTTATTAAGCGGTATGATATATGAAGTATAAGTTCATTTTTGGAACCATATACGATTAATCTCACTATAAGATGGACTTATAACTTTTGCTAACCTTTTGTTTGAAATAGATGGAATGACCCATCCTTCTATCACATGATCTGCTAATGCTTCATGAATAACAAATTCAACTTCATTTCTTTATGATATGAAGTGGAAATTGTTCAATTCACGAACAACAGTGAGATTGTAACAAAATCATGTAAGTATTTCTTTTAATTCATCAACTTTAGGGAAATGATCTTGAAAACCAAAAATGATGTCCTAGTGCTCTTATATCTGATTAATCAGATGGTACCTTAGATCGTCACAAATTTATGTCTTTGTGATTGCTAGATTTTCCATAGCCATGTTCTCTACCACTCTCCATCAGAACATGATGGTTTGATTTTTCTTCCATATCCATATTTTCACCTATGTGGAAACCCAGTGATTAGTTTATTTGGGTAACCGTTACGTTTCATACTTTCGTTTTTTAAAGATTGGTTTTGGTATTCCTTTTTACGATGTGGGTTTCTATTAAAGAAACTTTCGAATAGTAAACCATTTATAACCCCGACGAATTTCGAGGGCGAAATTCATTTTAAGGGGGGTAGAATGTAACAGCCCGAGATTTTATGAAAAATATTCTTTTTAATTTTATTAATGTATTGTGTTGTACGCTAAACCAAAAGGATCTTGCACAACACGCATCCTTGACTTGCCTTGCATTACACGCAATCACAACCTTCCTCGATAGCGTGTGTAGTACGCAATACTGAGTTTCATGAAATATTATTAAAACTAGCCGTTATGAATAATAATAACCAATTTTTAAATTTTAGAAAATTTAGCTCTCAAAATGGACTTCTTTTTTGGATTCGGAGTATCGAATTTAGCCTAAGGTTAAATTTTGGTACTTTTCGGATAACTTTCATATTCTGATGAATAGTGAAAATTACTAAATTATAATTAAAAACAACTTTTTTAATCGAAATAATTAATAGTGATAAATTATTAATTTGAGTGGTTTTAAAGTATATTTAGAATATATTTTTACAATTTAATACAATGTTGGTCATTGGTTGTAATTTCACATTTAAACCAGACATAATCAAGTGTCAATCTTTTGATATATATTGTTTCCTAAAAACACGCTATTTATTTTAACAGCGGGATTTAATTATAAAATTAATTAATGCAACTTATATGTTATGAATTTGGTAAAATAGATTTCATTTTTGAATTCGGAATATGAAATATAGCTTAGGATGAAATTTTGGCATTGTTCTGAAAAACATCAATTTTTGATGAATAGTGAAACTACTAAGTGGTAGTTAAAAAAACTGAATTTTTCATAAAACTTAATTTTACCGCTTCTGTGAATGGAATTTCAAAAATCCGACAGACACGGTTGATATCAGTAAGTAAAATGTGGTTCAATGAGATAAAAATAATTTTTTGGTGAATAGTAACTTTTTACTATTTTTACCGCAGTTAATAGTAAATAGGGTAACTAATAGTAAAAATGATATTAATATTACCATAACACATGTCCTAATTCTATTGGACAAGTGTATCTCGAACAAAAACAACCTTAAGTGTAATATATTATCATTTAGGCCCACTTGGATTAGATTAGGACATTTATTATTATTTAATTCAAAGAAGAGTTAAAAGAGTTAAAATCAAAGTTTATTTACTAAAACATTTTTAATATAGGGTTATACATAAGATAAATTCGATTGTAAATATTCATTAGTAAGATAAAAAGATTTCCTACATAATGGTATTTTATTTGTAATTTTTAGACATCAAATAATTTAATTTATTTATGACACAAAGATGATGCAGTAATTATCTTATTAATGAAATATTGACATAATTGATGTTATAAACACCAAACTAAATGTAATTTTAGACTTTTTATGAATTCCACTAATTTTCTAGGTTACTATGATATATTAGTATTGATTTAATCAACTTGGTTCGAACATATAATTCTGTTAGGACTTTCAAAAAAATCATATATCAAATAGTGTCAAAATTGACACAAAATAGTTTTTAAATCAAATATTATATTATTAATTGTTATTTTATTCCTAAAAATCTAAGGTTCAGCCAAATTACTTAGATAAGGATATATGTATTACTAATAAACAATTTGGGGTTCGTTTGGCATGTTATAGTATGTGTATTAACCATATAGTGAAAGAAAACAAAAAAGACACGGTAAAAGTTAAATTATTTAACTTAGAGTTAAATCTAATTGATAAGGTTAAAATAATACCCTAAACTTGTCTAAATCTTATTGGTTGATATGATTTCGACCCATCCCCACTTTAGCTCCTAAATAAGACCCTTTGGAACCATTATAAACCGATTTTGACTTTAATATAAAATAATATTTTGAGGTATTCCTAAGGTGCCCCTCTCCTCCCTTATAAAAGGGTACCTCCTCCCCCTCCTCCTCACACCAATTTGAGCACTCAAGCTCGGCCAACCCCTGCCAAAATCTCTTCTCCACTTCCCTAGAAACATCCTAGAGGTTCTGGTATTCCTCAAAGACCAATTTTAGTGCCCTAAGAGGAGGTCTCAAAGAGGCGATTCAAAGAAGAGGTAATTACCGTTACCAATTCTTTCATCTTTATTTCTTCTTCCACTTCTTCTTCTTAGGTTGTTTCATTATGAAGTAATTACATCAGTATCACTCATATACTGATATGTTATTATAAGTATGAAACAACCCTATTTCACCATCTATCCATCCTACGGAAAAAGAAATCACCGCGCGTGCGTACGTACAGAATATCGTCTCCACGCCGTGGTGTAATCTATTTTCCACCACCACCTTACATGGATGGGTATAATGGTGTAAATAATAACTATACATAGTTATTACAACATCATATTGATTATGATATATTGTATAATCCACTCCAATTCAGTTCAATATTTATGGAAATGATATCATCGCTCGTGCGTACGTACGGAATACCGTCTCCACGACGCGATGAGATTCATTCTCTATGTTAACCATTTAAGAATGATTACAAAGTATATATAAGAAATAATAATGAAATATATGACATTATAAATCTACTGGATTTATGTATATATGTATATGTATGTCATCTACTTACTTCCATTCAAGATAATAAGGAAAGGAAAACAGCGTTCATGCGTACGTACGGACTACCGTCTCCATGAACAGTGTTTTTAATTTTCTTTATCTATCTATTATATATATATATATACTGAATATATATGATATATAAATCATATTTTATATTCTGGAAGTAAGTAAATCATGATATAAGTAATAATAATGTCAATAACAACAAGTCAAAACACCTACGATAAATGAGACGATTTTACCCAAAACGCTTCATTAACATGGAATTTACAAAAGAACGAGTAATATAAAGTCATAAGTGAAACATATATGATATCATAACAATGAATATGATTCTTTAATAAGTCAATGACATTATTTAAATCATTATACAGGAGGTTCGGACACATACGAAGCAAATCGGACCTAAGGTAAGGGAAATATCACAATCTCATTTTTATCCGAGATTGTTTATTCGTAAGTATTTACTGGGGTGTATTTTATCATCCACATCCATGTTCCCTCAATATGTAATATTGTTTCCATCGACTTACAATAGTTTAAATCCAATTTTCCCCTTCAGTGAGTTTTTAGAAAAGAATATGAAAGGAATATTTTGTCGTTTTTTCGTACGAGGTACTTTTTGACTTTTCCGACAAAAGTACGAAGAATGTTTTTTTAACTTATACGGCATGAATGGATTTTTAAACATTATTTCCAAGAAGCTTCCTTTACAAGTTTTCGAGTTTATTTTTAATCAAATTCTTTTATTTTAAAGTTTTATGACATGTTATGAAAGGAAAAATGTTTTTGAAGAAGAAAAGATATTTTCCTCAAGAATGGAGTTCAAGTGTTTTATAAAAATTATTTTCCATATAAGATAATAAAGGGTTCTGTTTTTATCCCTATTATTACATTGATTTGATCATGTTGTGATTGAATTATTTTTATGAATTCCATTATCTTATATGAATTGATTTATGATGTCATGATGTTTCAAGAATCCCATTTTTGTTACATGTGTTATGCGATGATGTATGATTTATGATTATGTGGCACACATAAGAAAGGATTCATTATGAGATGGGTGGGACCTATATCTCCCTCCAATGCATTGGGTAAAGATTTTATATCTCATGAGATAGACATGGCTAGAATGGTAGGTTATACCGGTTCAGTGAAACAGGACTGAAACGAGGGTTACTCGATTCAGAAAGGGACTTTGTCCACTAAGATAGTCTTGGCAATGAGTCTTGACTAACAAGAAATGATTCTCTATGATTATGTGTGAATGCCACAAAGTTTCATGTTTTATGTTATGATTATTGTGATTACATTTCACTGCCATGATTTACCCCATGTTATGAAATTACGATCTCTTTTGCAGGTTAAGATTTCCAAAAGTTATGTGCTAATGTATATGATGTGATTGATATTTCTTTTGTTTACCCTTACTGAGCATTTGAGCTCACCCTTTTATGTTTTCTTTTCCCCAGGATATAAAGAAAGGTTTTAGGTAAAAAAAAGAAGATCTTTATGGGAGATTTTGAAGATCTTTCACCACGATTAGAAGATTATATTCCTAGTTTCCAAAGACACTAAACTATTACGATCCTTGTGTGTGTGTTTTTTGTTATGTACTAAGTATTCCGCAAATTTAATGTAAAGTCAATGTACGTCAAGATACGGGTCTCTACAGTTGGTATCAGAGGAAAGGTTTAGTCAACCTTTGGAAACTAGGATGCGAAAACGTTAGTGAGATCCCTAGAGATATTTCTACGGTATGTCTAGGGATGTCCCTAAGGTTAAGTATACGTATAGGTTATAGTACTAGAACTACGCTAACGATCATAGAATTAAACCTAAGATGTTAGATATTGAAGGTACTTCCCCTTTATTATGTTGTTTTCCCTAGCATGATTTTTGCCTCTCACACTATTCTTTTTGGGTTTTAGACGATGGCTGGAACCCGAAGGAACCGTGTTGATCAATGCAATGGACAATGCAATGATTGTCCTCCTGAACAAACAAATGTTATGGGAGATGGAGTGCAAAATCTTATTGCTATACTTACACAAGCTATGAATCATTCTGGACTTCCAAATGAGCAGAGAAGGGAACAATATTCTATTGAGTCCTTCATGAGGCAACGTCCACCTTCTTTCAGTGGGTCTTCTGATCCACTTGTTGCTGAACAATGGATTAGTACCACTGAAAAGATATTTTCAGTTCTTCAATGTTCTGAACATGATAAAGTCATCTTAGCAGTATATCGTTTGGAAGGTGAAGCTGATCAATGGTGGAATCTTATCAAGAATATGAGGCCAGGAGATGAAATTGAGTCCATGGAATGGGACGAGTTCAAGAACTTATTTTTCAATAAGTACTTCCCTTGTATTCTTCGAACAAAGATGGAGAAGGAGTTTCTTGAACTAAAGCAAAAGGATGATGAATCTGTTGGTATATACGAAGCGAATTTTACAAGACTTGCAAGGTATGCATCTGGCATTATCATCCAACCTGAAAGTAAAGTTGATCGATTTTTCAGTGGCTTAAAACCAAGTCTTCGAAGGTCATTAGCTATAAGAGACTTCAGTAGCTATGAAGAAATTGTGCGTTGTGCTATCAAGGTAGAAATGGAAGTTGGTGTTACATATCCATCTCATGGTTTTGACAAGAAACGAAAGATGGAGTTCAAGGAGAAATCTCAGAATAATGGTGAAAAGAAGATGAATGTTTCCTTATGCACAAAGTGTGGAAAGAAGCATGGTGGAGATTGTCTTAAAGGGACTAGAAAATGTTTTAAGTGTGGAAAAGAAGGTCATCGAGCAGCTGAGTGTCGAAGTAATGGAAAAAGGGTTTCTAATGATGTGAATAAAGCAAACACTGCAGAGAACGCACCACCAACACTTCAATGCTTCAAGTGCAAGGAAATGGGGCATTATGCTAATAAATGCCCTAATCCAAGGGTTAGTGACGATCAACATGAGCAACCACTTAAGGCAAAGGACAAAGGGAAGTCACATGCGATCTCTATTGGCAATGTTGAATATGAAAATGATGTGGTGGAATGATTAAGTGTTTATGTAATGGGATTCCAAAATAATGTTGTATCATGTAGTATTGGAATATTTATGTATTTGTCTAATGTGGTATTCAAAGTAATTGAGACATTATGCGCATAATGAAGGGAAAACGAGAAAATAAAATGTTTAACAGTATTCATGAGCTCATGATTGATATAAGGACTAAGTGATATCATGGTTTGAGTATATAGAATTTTGAGGATTTTGGTATGTGGAAAGTGTTAGATTTTAACTGCATTCATGTTTTCACTAAGGTATTCAATAGAATACATGATTAAGGACTTTGAATGTTTGGAATGTGACCAACAAAACATATCTTATGATATATGGGGATCGACGATGGTGTTAAATCTCTGGTAATCATTTTCACTATGTTATGAGAGTAGACTGCAGTATTATGGATAAGCCTAAAGAATTGGAATGGATTATGTTGTACATAATTTATTATTGATTAAGGATAGAAGTTCTCTCGATATTATTGATGGGATGTTATAGTAATATAGTTTTTGAAAAAGGACAACCTGCAGGACGGGCGACAGCCCATCGCTTCGGACAAGGCTGTGGGAATCGAACCCACAACCAAAGTGCGACTGGACTTTATCACCTACCACTGGCCTACAGGAAGTCCCTGTTTAGTAGAAACTAGTTTTATTTTATTAAGCTGTATGATATATGAAGTATAAGTTCATTTTTGGAACCATATACGATTAATCTCACTATAAGATGGACTTATAACTTTTGCTAACATTTTGTTTGAAATAGATGGAATGACCCATCATTCTATCACATGATCTGCTAATACTTCATGAATAACATATTCAACTTCATTTCTTTATGATATGAAGTGGAAATTGTTCAATTCACGAACAACAGTGAGATTGTAACAAAATCATGCAAGTATTTCTTTTAATTCATCAACTTTAGGGAAATGATCTTGAAAACCAAAAATGATGTCCTAGTGCTCTTATATATGATTAATCAGATGGTACCTTAGATCGTCACAAATTTATGGCTTTGTGATTGCAGGATTTTCCATAACCATGTTCTCTACTACTCTCCATCAGATCATGATGGTTAGATTTTTCTTCCATATCCATATTTTCACCTATGTGGAAACCCAGTGATTAGTTTATTTGGGTAACCGTTACGTTTCATACTTTCGTTTTTTAAAGATTGGTTTTGGTATTCCTTTTTACGATGTGGGTTTCTATTAAAGAAACTTTCGAATAGTAAACCATTTATAACCCCGACGAATTTCGAGGGCGAAATTCATTTTAAGGGGGGTAGAATGTAACAGCCCGAGATTTTATGAAAAATATTCTTTTTAATTTTATTAATGTATTGTGTTGTACGCTACACCAAAAGGAGCTTGCACAACACGCATCCTTGACTTGCCTTGCATTACACGCAATCGCAACCTTCCTCGATAGCGTGTTTAGTACGCAATACTCAGTTTCACGAAATATTATTAAAACTAGCCGTTATGAATAGTAATAACCAATTTTTAAATTTTAGAAAATTTAGCTCTCAAAATGGACTTCTTTTTTGGATTCGGAGTATCGAATTTAGCCTAAGTTTAAATTTTGGTACTTTTCGGATAACTTTCATATTCTGATGAATAGTGAAAATTACTAAATTATAATTAAAAACAACTTTTTTAATCGAAATAATTAATAGTGATAAATTATTAATTTGAGTGGTTTTAAAGTATATTTAGAATATATTTTTACAATTTAATACAATGTTGGTCATTGGTTGTAATTTCACATTTAAACCAGACATAATCAAGTGTCAATCTTTTGATATATATTGTTTCCTAAAAACACGCTATTTATTTTAACAGCGGGATTTAATAATAAAATTAATTAATGCAACTTATATGTTATGAATTTGGTAAAATAGATTTCATTTTTGAATTCGGAATATGAAATATAGCTTAGGATGAAATTTTGGCATTGTTCTGAAAAACATCAATTTTTGATGAATAGTGAATCTACTAAGTGGTAGTTAAAAAAACTGAATTTTTCATAAAACTTAATTTTACCGCTTATGTGAATGGAATTTCAAAAATCCGATAGACACGGTTGATATCAGTAAGTAAAATTTGGTTCAATGAGATAAAAATAATTTTTTGGTGAATAGTAACTTTTTACTATTTTTACCGCAGTTAATAGTAAATAGGGTAACTAATAGTAAAAATGATATTAATATTACCATAACACATGTCCTAATTCTATTGGACAAGTGTATCTCGACCAAAAACAACCTTAAGTGTAAAATATTATCATTTAGGCCCACTTGGATTAGATTAGGACATTTATTATTATTTAATTCAAAGAAGAGTTAAAAGAGTTAAAATCAAAGTTTATTTACTAAAACATTTTTAATATAGGGTTATACATAAGATAAATTCGATTGTAAATATTCATTAGTAAGCTAAAAAGATTTCCTACATAATGGTATTTTATTTGTAATTTTTAGACATCAAATAATTTAATTTATTTATGACACAAAGATGATGCAGTAATTATCTTATTAATGAAATATTGACATAATTGATGTTATAAACACCAAACTAAATGTAATTTTAGACTTTTTATGAATTCCACTAATTTTCTAGGTTACTATGATATATTAGTATTGATTTAATCAACTTGGTTCGAACATATAATTCTGTTAGGACTTTCAAAAAAATCATATATCAAATAGTGTCAAAATTGACACAAAATAGTTTTTAAATCAAATATTATATTATTAATTGTTATTTTATTCCTAAAAATCTAAGGTTCGGCCAAATGACTTAGATAAGGATATATGTGTTACTAATAAACAATTTGGGGTTCTTTTGGCATGTTATTGTAAGTTTATTAACCATATAGTGAAAGAAAACAAAAAAGACACGGTAAAAGTTAAATTATTTAACTTAGAGTTAAATCTAATTGATAAGGTTAAAATAATACACCAAACTTGTCTAAATCTTATTGGTTGATAGGATTTCGACCCATCCCCACTTTAGCTCCTAAATAAGACCCTTTGGAACCATTATAAACCGATTTTGACTTTAATATAAAATAATATTTTGAGGTATTCCTAAGGTGCCCCTCTCCTCCCTTATAAAAGGGTACCTCCTCCCCCTCCTCCTCACACCAATTTGAGCACTCAAGCTCGGCCAACCCCTGCCAAAATCTCTTCTCCACTTCCCTAGCAAAATCCTAGAGGTTCTGGTCTTCCTTAAAGACCAATTTTAGTGCCCTAAGAGGAGGTCTCAAAGAGGCGATTCAAAGAAGAGGTAATTACCGTTACCAATTCTTTCATCTTTATTTCTTCTTCCACTTCTTCTTCTTAGGTTGTTTCATTATGAAGTAATAACATCAGTATCACTCATATACTGATATGTTATTATAAGAATGAAACAACCCTATTTCACCATCTATCCATCCTACGGAAAAATAAATCACTGCGCGTGCGTACGTACAGAATACCGTCTCCACGCCGTGGTGTAATCTATTTTCCACCACCACCTTACATGGATGGGTATAATGGTGTAAATAATAACTATACATAGTTATTACAACATCATATTGATTATGATATATTGTATAATCCACTCCAATTCAGTTCAATATTTATGGAAATGATATCATCGCTCGTGCGTACGTACGGAATACCGTCTCCACGACGCGATGAGATTCATTCTCCATGTTAACCATTTAAGAATGATTACAAAGTATATATAAGAAATAATAATGAAATATATGACATTATAAAGCTACTGGATTTATGTATATATGTATATGTATGTCATCTACTTACTTCCATTCAAGATAATAAGGAAAGGAAAACAGCGTTCATGCGTACGTACGGACTACCGTCTCCATGAACAGTGTTTTTAATTTTCTTTATCTATCTATTATATATATATATATACTGAATATATATGATATATAAATCATATTTTATATTCTGGAAGTAAGTAAATCATGATATAAGTAATAATAATGTCAAGAACAACAAGTCAAAACACCTACGATAAATGAGACGATTTTACCCAAAACGCTTCTTTAACATGGAATTTACAAAAGAACGGGTAATATAAAGTCATAAGTGAAACATATATGATATCATAACAATGAATATGATTCTGTAATAAGTCAATGACATTATTTAAATCATTATACAGGAGGTTCGGACACATACGAAGCAAATCAGACCTAAGGTAAGGGAAATATCACAATCTCATTTTTATCCGAGATTGTTTATTCATAAGTATTTACTGGGGTGTATTTTATCATCCACATCCATGTTCCCTCAATATGTAATATTGTTTCCATCGACTTACAATAGTTTAAATCCAATTTTACCCTTCGGTGAGTTTTTAGTAAAGAATATGAAAGGAATCTTTTGTCGTTTTTTCGTACGAGGTACTTTTTGACTTTTCCGACAAAAGTACGAAGACTGTTTTTTTTAACTTATACGGCATGAATGGATTTTTAAACATTATTTCCAAGAAGCTTCCTTTACAAGTTTTAGAGTTTATTTTTAATCAACTTATTTTATTTTAATGTTTTATGACATGTTATGAAAGGAAAAATGTTTTTGAAGAAGAAAAGATATTTTCCTCAAGAATGGATTTCAAGTGTTTTATAAAAATTATTTTCCATATAAGATAATAAAGGGTTATGTTTTTATCCCTATTATTACATTGATTTGATCATGTTGTGATTGAATTATTTTTATGAATTCCATTATCTTATATGAATTGATTTATGATGTCATGATGTTTCAAGAATCCCATTTTTGTTACATGTGTTATGCGATGATGTGTGATTTATGATTATGTGGCACACATAAGAAAGGATTCATTATGAGATGGGTGGGACCTATATCTCCCTCCAATGCATTGGTTAAAGATTTTATATCTCATGAGATAGACATGGCTGGAATGGTAGGTTATACCGGTTCAGTGAAACAGGACTGAAACGAGGGTTACTCGATTCAGAAAGGGACTTTGTCCACTAAGATAGTCTTGTCAATGAGTCTTGACTAACAAGAAATGATTCTCTATGATTATGTGTGAATGCCACAAAGTTTCATGTTTTATGTTATGATTATTGTGATTACATTTCACTGCCATGATTTACCCCATGTTATGAAATTATGATCTCTTTGGCAGGTTAAGATTTCCAAAAGTTATGTGCTAATGTATATGATGTGATTGATATTTCTTTTGTTTACCCATACTGAGCATTTGAGCTCACCCTTTTATGTTTTCTTTTCCCCAGGATATAAAGAAAGGTTTTAGGTAAAAAAAAAGAAGATCTTTATGGGATATTTTGAAGATCTTTCACCACGATTAGAAGATTATATTCCGAGTTTCCAAAGACACTAAACTATTACTATCCTTGTGTGTGTGTTTTTTGTTATGTACTAAATATTCCGCAAATTTAATGTAAAGTCAATGTACGTCAAGATACGGGTCTCTACAGTTGGTATCAGAGGAAAGGTTTAGTCAACCTTTGGAAACTAGGATGCGAAAACGTTAGTGAGATCCCTAGAGATATTTCTACGGTATGTCTAGGGGTGTCCCTAAGGTTAAGTATACGTATAGGTTATAGTACTAGAACTACGCTAACGATCATAGAATTAAACCTAAGATGTTAGATATTGAAGGTACTTCCCCTTTATTATGTTGTTTTCCCTAGCATGATTTTTTCCTCTCACACTATTCTTTTTTGGTTTTAGACGATGGCTGGAACCCGAAGGAACCGTGTTGATCAATGCAATGGACAATGCAATGATTGTCCTCCTGAACAAACAAATGTTATGGGAGATGGAGTGCAAAATCTTATTGCTATACTTACACAAGCTATGAATCATTCTGGACATCCAAATGAGCAGAGAAGGGAACAATATTCTATTGAGTCCTTCATGAGGCAACGTCCACCTTCTTTCAGTGGGTCTTCTGATCCACCTGTTGCTGAACAATGGATTAGTACAACTGAAAAGATATTTTCAGTTCTTCAATGTTCTGAACATGATAAAGTCATCTTAGCAGTATATCGTTTGAAAGGTGAAGCTGATCAATGGTGGAATCTTATCAAGAATATGATGCCAAGAGATGAAATTGAGTCCATGGAATGGGACGAGTTCAAGAACTTATTTTTCAATAAGTACTTCCCTCGTATTCTTCGAACAAAGATGGAGAAGGAGTTTCTTGAACTAAAGCAAAAGGATGATGAATCTGTTGGTATATACGAAGCGAATTTTACAAGACTTGCAAGGTATGCATCTGGCATTATCATCCAACCTGAATGTAAAGATGATCGATTTTTCAGTGGCTTAAAACCAAGTCTTCGAAGGTCATTAGCTATAAGAGACTTCAGTAGCTATGAAGAAATTGTGCGTTGTGCTATCAAGGTAGAAATGGAAGTTGGTGTTACATATCCATCTCATGGTTTTGACAAGAAACGAAAGATGGAGTTCAAGGAGAAATCTCAGAATAATGGTGAAAAGAAGATGAATGTTTCCTTATGCACAAAGTGTGGAAAGAAGCATGGTGGAGATTGTCTTAAGGGGACTAGAAAATGTTTTAAGTGTAAAAAAGAAGGTCATCGAGCAGCTGAGTGTCGAAGTAATGGAAAAAGGGTTTCTAATGATGTGAATAAAGCAAACACTGCAGAGAACGCACCACCAACACTTCAATGCTTCAAGTGCAAGGAAATGGGGCATTATGCTAATAAATGCCCTAATCCAAGGGTTAGTGACGATCAACATGAGCAACCACTTAAGGCAAAGGACAAAGGGAAGTCACATGCGATCTCTATTGGCAATGTTGAATATGACAATGATGTGGTGGAATGATTAAGTGTTTATGTAATGGGATTCCAAAATAATGTTGTATCATGTAGTATTGGAATATTTATGTATTTGTCTAATGTGGTATTCAAAGTAATTGAGACATTATGCGCATAATGAAGGGAAAACGAGAAAATAAAATGTTTAACAGTATTCATGAGCTCATGATTGATATAAGGACTAAGTGATATCATGGTTTGAGTATATAGAATTTTGAGGATTTTGGTATGTGGAAAGTGTTAGATTTTAACTGCATTCATGTTTTCACTAAGGTATTCAATAGAATACATGATTAAGGACTTTGAATGTTTGGAATGTGACCAACAAAACATATCTTATGATATATGGGGATCGACGATGGTGTTAAATCTCTGGTAATCATTTTCACTATGTTATGAGAGTAGACTGCAGTATTATGGATAAGCCTAAAGAATTGGAATGGATTATGTTGTACATAAGTTATTATTGATTAAGGATAGAAGTTCTCTCGATATTATTGATGGGATGTTATAGTAATATAGTTTTTGAAAAAGGACAACCTGCAGGACGGGCGACAGCCCATCGCTTCGGACAAGGCTGTGGGAATCGAACCCACAACCAAAGTGCGACTGGCCTTTATCGCCTACCACTGGCCTACAGGAAGTCCCTGTTTAGTAGAAACTAGTTTTATTTTATTAAGCGGTATGATATATGAAGTATAAGTTCATTTTTGGAACCATATACGATTAATCTCACTATAAGATGGACTTATAACTTTTGCTAACCTTTTGTTTGAAATAGATGGAATGACTCATCCTTCTATCACATGATCTGCTAATGCTTCATGAATAACAAATTCAACTTCATTTCTTTATGATATGAAGTGGAAATTGTTCAATTCACGAACAACAGTGAGATTGTAACAAAATCATGTAAGTATTTCTTTTAATTCATCAACTTTAGGGAAATGATCTTGAAAACCAAAAATGATGTCCTAGTGCTCTTATATCTGATTAATCAGATGGTACCTTAGATCGTCACAAATTTATGGCTTTGTGATTGCTAGATTTTCCATAGCCATGTTCTCTACCACTCTCCATCAGAACATGATGGTTAGATTTTTCTTCCATATCCATATTTTCACCTATGTGGAAACCCAGTGATTAGTTTATTTGGGTAACCGTTACGTTTCATACTTTCGTTTTTTAAAGATTGGTTTTGGTATTCCTTTTTACGATGTGGGTTTCTATTAAAGAAACTTTCGAATAGTAAACCATTTATAACCCCGACGAATTTCGAGGGCGAAATTCATTTTAAGGGGGGTAGAATGTAACAGCCCGAGATTTTATGAAAAATATTCTTTTTAATTTTATTAATGTATTGTGTTGTACACTACACCAAAAGGAGCTTGCACAAAAAGCATCCTTGACTTGCCTTGCATTACACGCAATCGCAACCTTCCTCGATAGCGTGTGTAGTACGCAATACTGAGTTTCACGAAATATTATTAAAACTAGCCGTGATGAATAGTAATAACCAATTTTTAAATTTTAGAAAATTTAGCTCTCAAAATGGACTTCTTTTTTGGATTCGGAGTATCGAATTTAGCCTAAGGTGAAATTTTGGTACTTTTCGGATAACTTTCATATTCTGATGAATAGTGAAAATTACTAAATTATAATTAAAAACAACTTTTATAATCGAAATAATTAATTGTGATAAATTATTAATTTGAGTGGTTTTAAAGTATATTTAGAATATATTTTTACAATTTAATACAATGTTGGTCATTGGTTGTAATTTCACATTTAAACCAGACATAATCAAGTGTCAATCTTTTGATATATATTGTTTCCTAAAAACACGCTATTTATTTTAACAACGGGATTTAATAATAAAATTAATTAATGCAACTTATATGTTATGAATTTGGTAAAATAGATTTCATTTTTGAATTCGGAATATGAAATATAGCTTAGGATGAAATTTTGGCATTGTTCTGAAAAACATCAATTTTTGATGAATAGTGAAACTACTAAGTGGTAGTTAAAAAAACTGAATTTTTCATAAAACTTAATTTTACCGCTTCTGTGAATGGAATTTCAAAAATCCGATAGACACGGTTGATATCAGTAAGTAAAATGTGGTTCAATGAGATAAAAATAATTTTTTGGTGAATAGTAACTTTTTACTATTTTTACCGCAGTTAATAGTAAATAGGGTAACTAATAGTAAAAATGATATTAATATTACCATAACACATGTCCTAATTCTATTGGACAAGTGTATCTCGACCAAAAACAACCTTAAGTGTAAAATATTATCATTTAGGACCACTTGGATTAGATTAGGACATTTATTATTATTTAATTCAAAGAAGAGTTAAAAGAGTTAAAATCAAAGTTTATTTACTAAAACATTTTTAATATAGGGTTATACATAAGATAAATTCGATTGTAAATATTCATTAGTAAGCTAAAAAGATTTCCTACATAATGGTATTTTATTTGTAATTTTTAGACATCATATAATTTAATTTATTTATGACACAAAGATGATGCAGTAATTATCTTATTAATGAAATATTGACATAATTGATGTTATAAACACCAAACTAAATGTAATTTTAGACTTTTTATGAATTCCACTAATTTTCTAGGTTACTATGATATATTATTATTGATTTAATCAACTTGGTTCGAACATATAATTCTGTTAGGACTTTCAAAAAAATCATATATCAAATAGTGTCAAAATTGACACAAAATAGTTTTTAAATCAAATATTATATTATTAATTGTTATTTTATTCCTAAAAATCTAAGGTTCGGACAAATGACTTAGATAAGGATATATGTTTTACTAATAAACAATTTGGGGTTCGTTTGGCATGTTATTGTAAGTGTATTAACCATATAGTGAAAGAAAACAAAAAAGACACGGTAAAAGTTAAATTATTTAACTTAGAGTTAAATCTAATTGATAAGGTTAAAATAATACACTAAACTTGTCTAAATCTTATTGGTTGATAGGATTTCGACCCATACCCACTTTAGCTCCTAAATAAGACCCTTTGGAACCATTATAAACCGATTTTGACTTTAATATAAAATAATATTTTGAGGTATTCCTAAGGTGCCCCTCTCCTCCCTTATAAAAGGGTACCTCCTCCCCCTCCTCCTCACACCAATTTGAGCACTCAAGCTCGGCCAACCCCTGCCAAAATCTCTTCTCCACTTCCCTAGCAACATCCTAGAGGTTCTGGTCTTCCTCAAAGACCAATTTTAGTGCCCTAAGAGGAGGTCTCAAAGAGGCGATTCAAAGAAGAGGTAATTACCGTTACCAATTCTTTCATCTTTATTTCTTCTTCCACTTCTTCTTCTTAGGTTGTTTCATTATGAAGTAATAACATCAGTATCACTCATATACTGATATGTTATTATAAGAATGAAACAACCCTATTTCACCATCTATCCATCCTACGGAAAAATAAATCACTGCGCGTGCGTACGTACAGAATACCGTCTCCACGCCGTGGTGTAATCTATTTTCCACCACCACCTTACATGGATGGGTATAATGGTGTAAATAATAACTATACATAGTTATTAAAACATCATATTGATTATGATATATTGTATAATCCACTCCAATTCAGTTCAATATTTATGGAAATGATATCATCGCTCGTGCGTACGTTCGGAATACCGTCTCCACGACGCGATGAGATTCATTCTCCATGTTAACCATTTAAGAATGATAACAAAGTATATATAAGAAATAATAATGAAATATATGACATTATAAAGCTACTGGATTTATGTATATATGTATATGTATGTCATCTACTTACTTCCATTCAAGATAATAAGGAAAGGAAAACAGCGTTCATGCGTACGTACGGACTACCGTCTCCATGAACAGTGTTTTTAATTTTCTTTATCTATCTATTATATATATATATATACTGAATATATATGATATATAAATCATATTTTATATTCTGGAAGTAAGTAAATCATGATATAAGTAATAATAATGTCAAGAACAACAAGTCAAAACACCTACGATAAATGAGACGATTTTACCCAAAACGCTTCTTTAACATGGAATTTACAAAAGAACGGGTAATATAAAGTCATAAGTGAAACATATATGATATCATAAAAATTAATATGATTCTGTAATAAGTCAATGACATTATTTAAATCATTATACAGGAGGTTCGGACACATACGAAGCAAATCGGACCTATGGTAAGGGAAATATCACAATCTCATTTTTATCCGAGATTGTTTATTCGTAAGTATTTACTAGGGTGTATTTTATCATCCACATCCATGTTCCCTCAATATGTAATATTGTTTCCATAGACTTACAATAGTTTAAATCCAATTTTAACCTTCGGTGAGTTTTTAGTAAAAAATATGAAAGGAATCTTTTGTCGTTTTTTCGTACGAGGTACTTTTTGACTTTTCCAACAAAAGTACGAAGAATGTTTTTTTAACTTATACGGCATGAATGGATTTTTAAACATTATTTCCAAGAAGCTTCCTTTACAAGTTTTCGAGTTTATTTTTAATCAACTTATTTTATTTTAAAGTTTTATGACATGTTATGAAAGGAAAAATGTTTTTGAAGAAGAAAAGATATTTTCCTCAAGAATGGAGTTCAAGTGTTTTATAAAAATTATTTTCCATATAAGATAATAAAGGGTTCTGTTTTTATCCCTATTATTACATTGATTTGATCATGTTGGGATTGAATTATTTTTATGAATTCCATTATCTTATATGAATTGATTTATGATGTCATGATGTTTCAAGAATCCCATTTTTGTTACATGTGTTATGCGATGATGTATGATTTATGATTATGTGGCACACATAAGAAAGGATTCATTATGAGATGGGTGGGACCTATATCTCCCTCCAATGCATTGGGTAAATATTTTATATCTCATGAGATAGACATGGCTGGAATGGTAGGTTATACCGGTTCAGTGAAACAGGACTGAAACGAGGGTTACTCGATTCAGAAAGGGACTTTGTCCACTAAGATAGTCTTGGCAATGAGTCTCGACTAACAAGAAATGATTCTCTATGATTATGTGTGAATGCCACAAAGTTTCATGTTTTAAGTTATGATTATTGTGATTACATTTCACTGCCATGATTTACCCCATGTTATGAAATTATGATCTCTTTTGCAGGTTAAGATTTCCAAAAGTTATGTGCTAATGTATATGATGTGATTGATATTTCTTTTGTTTACCCTTACTGAGCATTTGAGCTCACCCTTTTATGTTTTCTTTTCCCCAGGATATAAAGAAAGGTTTTAGGTAAAAAAAAAGAAGATCTTTATGGGAGATTTTGAAGATCTTTCACCACGATTAGAAGATTATATTCCGAGTTTCCAAAGACACTAAACTATTACGATCCTTGTGTGTGTGTTTTTTGTTATGTACTAAGTATTCCGCAAATTTAATGTAAAGTCAATGTACGTCAAGATACGGGTCTCTACAGTTGGTATCAGAGGAAAGGTTTAGTCAACCTTTGGAAACTAGGATGCGAAAACGTTAGTGAGATCCCTAGAGATATTTCTACGGTATGTCTAGGGATGTCCCTAAGGTTAAGTATACGTATAGGTTATAGTACTAGAACTACGCTAACGATCATAGAATTAAACCTAAGATGTTAGATATTGAAGGTACTTCCCCTTTATTATGTTGTTTTCCCTAGCATGATTTTTGCCTCTCACACTATTCTTTTTTGGTTTTAGACGATGGCTGGAACCCGAAGGAACCGTGTTGATCAATGCAATGGACAATGCAATGATTGTCCTCCTGAACAAACAAATGTTATGGGAGATGGAGTGCAAAATCTTATTGCTATACTTACACAAGCTATGAATCATTCTGGACTTCCAAATGAGCAGAGAAGGGAACAATATTCTATTGAGTCCTTCATGAGGCAACGTCCACCTTCTTTCAGTGGGTCTTCTGATCCACCTGTTGCTGAACAATGGATTAGTACAACTGAAAAGATATTTTCAGTTCTTCAATGTTCTGAACATGATAAAGTCATCTTAGCAGTATATCGTTTGAAAGGTGAAGCTGATCAATGGTGGAATCTTATCAAGAATATGATGCCAAGAGATGAAATTGAGTCCATGGAATGGGACGAGTTCAAGAACTTATTTTTCAATAAGTACTTCCCTCGTATTCTTCGAACAAAGATGGAGAAGGAGTTTCTTGAACTAAAGCAAAAGGATGATGAATCTGTTGGTATATACGAAGCGAATTTTACAAGACTTGCAAGGTATGCATCTGGCATTATCATCCAACCTGAAAGTAAAGTTGATCGATTTTTCAGTGGCTTAAAACCAAGTCTTCAAAGGTCATTAGCTATAAGAGACTTCAGTAGCTATGAAGAAATTGTGCGTTGTGCTATCAAGGTAGAAATGGAAGTTGGTGTTACATATCCTTCTCATGGTTTTGACAAGAAACGAAAGATGGAGTTCAAGGAGAAATCTCAGAATAATGGTGAAAAGAAGATGAATGTTTCCTTATGCACAAAGTGTGGAAAGAAGCATGGTGGAGATTGTCTTAAGGGGACTAGAAAATGTTTTAAGTGTAAAAAAGAAGGTCATCGAGCAGCTGAGTGTCGAAGTAATGGAAAAAGGGTTTCTAATGATGTGAATAAAGCAAACACTGCAGAGAACGCACCACCAACACTTCAATGCTTCAAGTGCAAGGAAATGGGGCATTATGCTAATAAATGCCCTAATCCAAGGGTTAGTGACGATCAACATGAGCAACCACTTAAGGCAAAGGACAAAGGGATGTCACATGCGATCTCTATTGGCAATGTTGAATATGACAATGATGTGGTGGAATGATTAAGTGTTTATGTAATGGGATTCCAAAATAATGTTGTATCATGTAGTATTGGAATATTTATGTATTTGTCTAATGTGGTATTCAAAGTAATTGAGAAATTATGCGCATAATGAAGGGAAAACGAGAAAATAAAATTTTTAACAGTATTCATGAGATCCTGATTGATATAAGGACTAAGTGATATCATGGTTTGAGTATATAGAATTTTGAGGATTTTGGTATGTGGAAAGTGTTAGATTTTAACTGCATTCATGTTTTCACTAAGGTATTCAATAGAATACATGATTAAGGACTTTGAATGTTTGGAATGTGACCAACAAAACATATCTTATGATATATGGGGATCGACGATGGTGTTAAATCTCTGGTAATCATTTTCACTATGTTATGAGAGTAGACTGCAGTATTATGGATAAGCCTAAAGAATTGGAATGGATTATGTTGTACATAAGTTATTATTGATTAAGGATAGAAGTTCTCTCGATATTATTGATGGGATGTTATAGTAATATAGTTTTTGAAAAAGGACAACCTGCAGGACGGGCGACAGCCCATCGCTTCGAACAAGGCTGTGGGAATCGAACCCACAACCAAAGTGCAACTGGCCTTTATCGCCTACCACTGGCCTACAGGAAGTCCCTGTTTAGTAGAAACTAGTTTTATTTTATTAAGCGGTATGATATATGAAGTATAAGTTCATTTTTGGAACCATATACGATTAATCTCACTATAAGATGGACTTATAACTTTTGCTAACCTTTTGTTTGAAATAGATGGAATGACCCATCCTTCTATCACATGATCTGCTAATGCTTCATGAATAACAAATTCAACTTCATTTCTTTATGATATGAAGTGGAAATTGTTCAATTCACGAACAACAGTGAGATTGTAACAAAATCATGTAAGTATTTCTTTTAATTCATCAACTTTAGGGAAATGATCTTGAAAACCAAAAATGATGTCCTAGTGCTCTTATATCTGATTAATCAGATGGTACCTTAGATCGTCACAAATTTATGGCTTTGTGATTGCTAGATTTTCCATAGCCATGTTCTCTACCACTCTCCATCAGAACATGATGGTTAGATTTTTCTTCCATATCCATATTTTCACCTATGTGGAAACCCAGTGATTAGTTTATTTGGGTAACCGTTACGTTTCATACTTTCGTTTTTTAAAGATTGGTTTTGGTATTCCTTTTTACGATGTGGGTTTCTATTAAAGAAACTTTCGAATAGTATACCATTTATAACCCCGACGAATTTCGAGGGCGAAATTCATTTTAAGGGGGGTAGAATGTAACAGCCCGAGATTTTATGAAAAATATTCTTTTTAATTTTATTAATGTATTGTGTTGTACACTACACCAAAAGGAGCTTGCACAACACGCATCCTTGACTTGCCTTGCATTACACGCAATCGCAACCTTTCTCGATAGCGTGTGTAGTACGCAATACTGTGTTTCACGAAATATTATTAAAACTAGCCGTTATGAATAGTAATAACAAATTTTTAAATTTTAGAAAATTTATCTCTCAAAATGGACTTCTTTTTTGGATTCAGAGTATCGAATTTAGCCTAAGGTGAAATTTTGGTACTTTTCGGATAACTTTCATATTCTGATGAATAGTGAAAATTACTAAATTATAATTAAAAACAACTTTTTTAATAGAAATAATTAATAGTGATAAATTATTAATTTGAGTGGTTTTAAAGTATATTTAGAATATATTTTTACAATTTAATACAATGTTGGTCATTGGTTGTAATTTCACATTTAAACCAGACATAATCAAGTGTCAATCTTTTGATATATATTGTTTCCTAAAAACACGCTATTTATTTTAACAGCGGGATTTAATTATAAAATTAATTAATGAAACTTATATGTTATGAATTTGGTAAAATAGATTTCATTTTTGAATTCGGAATATGAAATATAGCTTAGGATGAAATTTTGGCATTGTTCTGAAAAACATCAATTTTTGATGAATAGTGAAACTACTAAGTGGTAGTTAAAAAAACTGAATTTTTCATAAAACTTAATTTTACCGCTTCTGTGAATGGAATTTCAAAAATCCGACAGACACGGTTGATATCAGTAAGTAAAATGTGGTTCAATGAGATAAAAATAATTTTTTGGTGAATAGTAACTTTTTACTATTTTTACCGCAGTTAATAGTAAATAGGGTAACTAATAGTAAAAATGATATTAATATTACCATAACACATGTCCTAATTCTATTGGACAAGTGTATCTCGAACAAAAACAACCTGAAGTGTAAAATATTATCATTTAGGCCCACTTGGATTAGATTAGGACATTTATTATTATTTAATTCAAAGAAGAGTTAAAAGAGTTAAAATCAAAGTTTATTTACTAAAACATTTTTAATATAGGGTTATACATAAGATAAATTCGATTGTAAATATTCATTAGTAAGCTAAAAAGATTTCCTACATAATGGTATTTTATTTGTAATTTTTAGACATCAAATAATTTAATTTATTAATGACACAAAGATGATGCAGTAATTATCTTATTAATGAAATATTGACATAATTGATGTTATAAACACCAAACTAAATGTAATTTTAGACTTTTTATGAATTCCACTAATTTTCTAGGTTACTATGATATATTAGTATTGATTTAATCAACTTGTTTCGAACATATAATTCTGTTAGGACTTTCAAAAAAATCATATATCAAATAGTGTCAAAATTGACACAAAATAGTTTTTAAATCAAATATTATATTATTAATTGTTATTTTATTCCTAAAAATCTAAGGTTCGGCCAAATGACTTAGATAAGGATATATGTATTACTAATAAACAATTTGGGGTTCATTTGGCAGGTTATAGAAAGTTTATTAACCATATAGTGAAAGAAAACAAAAAAGACACGGTAAAATTAAATTATTTAACTTAGAGTTAAATCTAATTGATAAGGTTAAAATAATACCCTAAACTTGTCTAAATCTTATTGGTTGATAGGATTTAGACCCATCCCCACTTTAGCTCCTAAATAAGACCCTTTGGAACCATTATAAACCGATTTTGACTTTAATATAAAATAATATTTTGAGGTATTCCAAAGGTGCCCCTCTCCTCCCTTATAAAAGGGTACCTCCTCCCCCTCCTCCTCACACCAATTTGAGCACTCAAGCTCGGCCAACCCCTGCCAAAATATCTTCTCCACTTCCCTAGCAACATCCTAGAGGTTCTGGTCTTCCTCAAAGACCAATTTTAGTGCCCTAAGAGGAGGTCTCAAAGAGGCGATTCAAAGAAGAGTTAATTACCGTTACCAATTCTTTCATCTTTATTTCTTCTTCCACTTCTTCTTCTTAGGTTGTTTCATTATGAATTAATAACATCAGTATCACTCACATACTGATATGTTATTATAAGTATGAAACAACTCTATTTCACCATCTATCCATCCTACGGAAAAAGAAATCACCGCGCGTGCGTACGTACAGAATACCGTCTCCACGCCGTGGTGTAATCTATTTTCCACCACCACCTTACATGGATGGGTATAATGGTGTAAATAATAACTATACATAGTTATTACAACATCATATTTATTATGATATATTGTATAATCCACTGAAATTCAGTTCAATATTTATGGAAATGATATCATCGCTCGTGCGTACGTACGGAATACCGTCTCCACGACGCGATGAGATTCATTCTCCATGTTAACCATTTAAGAATGATTACAAAGTATATATAAGAAATAATAATGAAATATATGACATTATAAAGCTACTGGATTTATGTATATATGTATATGTAGGTCATCTACTTACTTCCATTCAAGATAATAAGGAAAGGAAAACAGCGTTCATGCGTACGTACGGACTACCGTCTCCATGAACAGTGTTTTTAATTTTCTTTATCTATCTATTATATATATATATATACTGAATATATATGATATATAAATCATATTTTATATTCTGGAAGTAAGTAAATCATGATATAAGTAATAATAATGTCAAGAACAACAAGTCAAAACACCTACGATAAATGAGACGATTTTACCCAAAACGCTTCTTTAACATGGAATTTACAAAAGAACGGGTAATATAAAGTCATAAGTGAAACATATATGATATCATAAAAATGAATATGATTCTGTAATAAGTCAATGACATTATTTAAATCATTATACAGGAGGTTTGGACACATACGAAGCAAATCGGACCTATGGTAAGGGAAATATCACAATCTCATTTTTATCCGAGATTGTTTATTCGTAAGTATTTACTGGGGTGTATTTTATCATCCACATCCATGTTCCCTCAATATGTAATATTGTTTACATCGACTTACAATAGTTTAAATCCAATTTTACCCTTCGGTGAGTTTTTAGTAAAAAATATGAAAGGAATCTTTTGTCGTTTTTTCGTACGAGGTACTTTTTGACTTTTCCGACAAAAGTACGAAGAATGTTTTTTTAACTTATACGGCATGAATGGATTTTTAAACATTATTTCCAAGAAGCATCCTTTACAAGTTTTCGAGTTTATTTTTAATCAACTTCTTTTATTTTAAAGTTTTATGACATGTTATGAAAGGAAAAATGTTTTTGAAGAAGAAAAGATATTTTCCTCAAGAATGGAGTTCAAGTGTTTTATAAAAATTATTTTCCATATAAGATAATAAAGGGTTCTGTTTTTATCCCTATTATTACATTGATTTGATCATGTTGTGATTGAATTATTTTTATGAATTCCATTATCTTATATGAATTGATTTATGATGTCATGATGTTTCAAGAATCCCATTTTTGTTACATGTTTTATGCGATGATGTATGATTTATGATTATGTGGCACACATAAGAAAGGATTCATTATGAGATGGGTGGGACCTATATCTCCCTCCAATGCATTGGGTAAATATTTTATATCTCATGATATAGACATGGCTAGAATGGTAGGTTATACCGGTTCAGTGAAACGGGATTGAAACGAGGGTTACTCGATTCAGAAAGGGACTTTGTCCACTAAGATAGTCTTGGCAATGAGTCTTGACTAACAAGAAATGATTCTCTATGATTATGTGTGAATGCCACAATGTTTCATGTTTTAAGTTATGATTATTGTGATTACATTTCACTGCCATGATTTACCCCATGTTATGAAATTATGATCTCTTTTGCAGGTTAAGATTTCCAAAAGTTATGTGCTAATGTATATGATGTGATTGATATTTCTTTTGTTTACCCTTACTGAGAATTTGAGCTCACCCTTTAATGTTTTCTTTTCCCCAGGATATAAAGAAAGGTTTTAGGTAAAAAAAAGAAGATCTTTATGGGAGATTTTGAAGATCTTTCACCACGATTAGAAGATTATATTCCGAGTTTCCAAAGACACTAAACTATTACGATCCTTGTGTGTGTGTTTTTTGTTATGTACTAAGTATTCCGCAAATTTAATGTAAAGTCAATGTACGTCAAGATACGGGTCTCTACAATCCCACTCATGATCTTAAGTTAGCAGCTGTAATATTTGATATGATGATATGGAGGCATTATCTCTACAGTGAAAAATGCTAGATTTATACCGATCACAAGAGTTTAAAGTATATTTTTCTCACAAAAAAACTCAACATGAGGTAAATTAGATGGATTGAACTACTCAAGGATTATTATTGCAGTATACACTACCACTCGAGGAAGGAAAATAATGTGGAAGATGCTTTGAGTAGAAAGGATCATGGAGTATTGAACAAGATGGTAGTCTAAAGGGACTCTGTTCATGGATCTAGTAAAGATGGATATGGGAATAATCATGGAAGGTGAAACATCAATACTTTTTCAAATGATTGATAAAACATTTTTACTAGAAAGGATAAAATGTTCTCAGACTGATGATGTAGAGTTTAGAAAGAAAATTGAAGCTATGAACGATGGGAAACTGATCTACTTCGTATATGAAGATGTGATTTTGAAATTTGGGAAAAGACTTTGTGTTCCTAACATACCTGGTCTAAAAAGTGAATTTTTGGATGATGCTCATACCTCTAATTTTTCTGTACACCCTGGTAGCACTATGATGTATAGAAATTTGAAGGAACATTTTTGGTGGGACAACATGAAGAGAGAGATTTCTGATTTTGTGTCGAGATGTATGGTTTTCTAACAAGTGAAATATGGAAGACAACATCTTAGAGGAGTCATGAATCCTCTTACCATACCTAAGTGGAAATGGGATGATATTATGATGGACTTTTTCATGGGACTACCAAAGACTCCTAGAAGAAATGATGAAATATGGGTCATTATTGATCATCTTATGAAGTCAGCACATTTTCTTGCTATAAGAGAAGATTTACCACTTGAATGTTTAGCAAGATTATATATTAATGAAGTTGTAAGTCTTCATGGAGTACCCCTATCAATTTTTTCTGATTGTGATACCCGTTTTACATCAAGATTATGGAAAATTATTTAAAAGGCCTTGGATACTGAACTTCATTTGAGTATTTCTTACCACTCTCAAACTGATTGACAATTAGAACAAACTATTCAAACCTTATAAGACATGTTGAGATCTTGATCACTTGACTTTCAAGGTATGTGGGATCAATATTTACCTCTGGTAGAATTTTCCAATAATAATAGATTCCATTAAAGTATTCACATGGAACAATACAAAGCGTTATACGGAAAGAGATGTCGCACACCAACTTGTTGGGATGATGTTGGTGAAAGAAAACTAATAGGCCTAGAACTTGTTGAAGAAACAATGGAAAAGGTGAAGGTTATCCAAACCGACACCAAAGCAGCTCAAATTAGACAAAAGAGATATGCTGATAATCGATGGAAGGATTTCGAATATTAGGTTGGAGATCATGTTTTACTGAAGGTATCTCCATGGAAGGGAGTTATACATTTTAGTAAGAAGGGTAAATTAAGTCCCAGGTACATCAGACCTTTCGAAATTCTAGAACGAATTGGGGCTGTAGCTTACTATTTGGAAATGCCGCCAAGTCTCTCTAAAGCCCATGATGTGTTCCACATATCATTATTGAGAAAATACATTCCTGACCCAACACATGTACTCACCTATGAAGAAATAAAACTAGAACCCGATCTGTCTTATTGTGAAGAGCCTGTCAATATTCTTGATACCAGAGAACAAGTGTTGAGAAACCAGACGACTCGTGTGGTAAAAGTTCTATGGAGAAACCATAAGATGGAAGAGGCGGCATGGGAACCTGAGGAACTTATGATGAAGAACCACCCGAGTCTTTTTATGCAGTGATATTCTAGAAATTTTGACGACAAAATTATTTGAAGGAGGGAAGAATGTAACACCTCATGCTTCCATGGCACACTTCTATTTAAATAATACAATATCTTGCGTTGTATGCAACTTCGAGTGCCAACACACAAAAACCAATCAAACAAGCCATTATGAATAGTAATACCCAATTTTTAAAATTTTATAAATTTTATTTTTCAAAATGGACTTCATTTTTGAATTCGGAATATCGAAATTATCTTAGGGTGAATTTTTAGTATTTTTCTCAAAACTTTCAATTTTTGACGAATAGTGAAAAACACTAAGTTATTATTTAAAAACTACTTTTTATTTAAATAATTATTTATTTTATATAAATTTATTTTAGGTCAAAATATATACATAATACTTATATAAGTTAAATGTAATTCATTGGAGTCATTTTATAATATGTTTAGATATATAAAATTTTATTGAACTTTTTACCGTCTTTTACCCACCTCCTAGGAGCATTTGCAAATTTACCTAAAACTTAATTTTACCACTTCTGTGAGTTGAATTTTGAAAATCCGAGAGACTCGGTTGATATAAGTAAGTAAAATGAGGTTCAATAAGATGAAAATAATTTTTGGTGAATAGTAACTTTTAACTTTTATTTACCACGATTAAAAGTAAATAGGGTAATTAAAGGTAAAAATGATATTATAATTACCCTAACACATGTACTAATTCTATTGGATAAGTATAATTAGACAAAGAAAACTTTATTAATAAAATATGATCCTTTAGGTTCACTTGGATTAGATTAGAACATTTATTATTATTTAATTTAAAGAAGAGTTAAAAGTGTTAAATTCAAGTTTTCATAACTAAAACATTTTTAATATAGGATTATACATAGAATAAATTATTCTATAAATATTAATTATAAAGCTAAAAATATTTCCTAAATAATGGTATTTTATTTATAATTTTTAGACATTAAATAATTAAAATTATTTATGACACAATGATGATGCAGTAAATACCTTATTAATAAAAATTAAAATAATTGATATTATAAATATCCAAATAAATGTAGTTTGAGAATTTTGATGAATTAAACTAATTTCATAGGTTAATATGACATTTTAGGGTTGATTAAATGATTTTTTGACGTAATCATTCCGTTATGACTTCCACAAAAATGAATTACCAAATAGTGTCAAAATTGACATAAAAGAGTTTTTAAAAAAAATATTATATTATTAATTGATATAGTATTCCTAAAAATATAAGGTTCGGCCAAATAACTTATATAATGATAGGTATATCATTAATTAACCACTTGGGGTTCTATTGATATTTATAGTAAGTTTATTAACCAATTATTAGAATAATACAAGAATACATGGTAAAAGTTAAACTATTTAACTAAGAGTTAAATCTAAAAGATAAGGTTAATATAGTGACCCAAACCTATCTAAAACCTATTATTTGAGAGGTTTTAGACCCATACCGACCTTATCCTATAAATATATCATTTTGGAGCCATTATAAATCAAAAATTATTTTATTATAAAATAATATTTCAATCTTTTCCTAAGGTGCCCCTCACCTCTCTTATAAAAGGGCACTTCCACTTCCCTCAATTAACACCACCAAATACATTTGGATCTGCCAAACCCTACCCAAATATCCTCCCAATTTTCCTAAATTCAAATTAGATGACTTATTTGGATCATAAATCCAACCTAAGGAACCCTTTTGAACAACTCAAAAGGAATCACCTAAAGAAGAGGTAAATATTTCATCACCTCTTTCAAGTTATTTTCTTCTTCCACTTCCTATTTCTTTGTTGTTTCCATTATAAAATAATAAATCTGTTATCTTCTATATACTTTGATGTTATTATAAAAATGTTACAACCATATTCATTATTCTATCCTTCCCATGAATGACATGTCACCACACATGCGTACGTACGACTTACCGTCTCCACGTCGTGGTGTAGTTGTTATTCAATACATTATTATTTTGATGGGTATAATAATGATGTATAATTGATGTAAATAATAAATAAAACATGTTAATTATTATGTATATATGATGTACCATACATTTACATACGAATTTAATATTAAAATAATGATATTGTTGCTCATGCATACGTACGGATTACCGTCTCCACGAATGCGATGAGATTAATTCCCCATTGTAATCATTCAAGAATAATTTTCATTTGATGATTAAAAATAATATTTAAAGAAATTAATACCATTCTGGATATGAATCAAATACATCTTATCAATAACAAACATAACTTATGTAACAAAACAAATAAAGGAAAGTGAATCAGTTAACAACCAAAACAACGATAATACTAAAATATTATTAACAAAGTAAAATTAGAAGATCATATATGATATCATATTTATGTACCTGGTTATTTTATAATTTAATATCAATTATTTAACTATTATACAGGAGGTTAACATACCCTCTACCAAGGAAAAAAACAAGGTAAGGGTTAATTTCACAATCTCTTTATTATCCGAGGTTGTTTTTACGTAAGTATATATTGGGACATATATATTATCCATGTCCATGTTTTATAAAATAGTTTTTAAATGGAATATTTTTAAGGGAATTTTTACTAAAACATCATTTTAAAATGTTTTAAAGATTTATTCTTATAAACCTTTCTCATTAATGTCCATATTTTTAAAATGGTTTTAAGGATTTATTTGTATGAACATGAATGTTTTAAAATGTTAATTTCTTTAAAAAGTTTCAAAGTGGTATGGGACAATTTGATTCAAAGCTATATTTTAAATTAATTCCTTTATAAATTATGTGACTTTTAAATTATTTCATGAAAAAGGGATATTTCTCTCAAATATTTTTACTTATCATTTTCAACTATGTCAACATCCTTTACGGGATATTATTCTTGATTGAGGTTGATTTATTATGATACAAATCTTCCATATTGTATTGAAGGATTTGTGATATGTTTGACTGTGGATGTGTTATTTTAATACCATTCATGGTTTATGGATAAAGTATTGACATTTTTTATGCTAGTTTTAATACGAATGTTTATGTTATGTTTAAACCTTTTCATATGAGAAATACATTGGACTTAGTAAGTGAAGGGTGGAGCCCACTATATCTCCTCGATGCATCGGTAGGTCTCATTAGAGAAACTAGTGTCTTGGCATAAGGCCTTGACAAAATGTTATTTATAGTCTTGGAACAAGGCCATGAATATGTGTTTATGAAGTCTAGAATTATGCATTCCATCATTATGAATTTGGATATTGATATTGCATGTGATTATTCAACTACTAGAATATCCATGTGAATAAGTAAATGGAATTATTTTGATTTATATTTTCCATATTATGATGAATTTTATGTTTAAAAGGCTTTTGTTTTAGTCTTATACATTATATTAAATGTTTATGATTATTTATGAAAGTTTCTGCTATATTGTTATCCTTACTGAGCATCTGAGCTCACCCCTTTATATGTTTTATTTTTTCCCAGGATGTGAAGAAGTATATTATGACTAACCTGCAGGGATAGTCTAAGGGATATGAGTGTGGTCAATGGAGACAATGTTGTTTTTGTTTTTCATTTTATAATGTAATGTAAAAATTAGGAATATATATAGTATTTCCAATGCTACTAAACTATTCGGTCTTTTGAGACTTTATCTTTTGTGATCATGCCAATGTTATGTAATAATGCACCGACTCTGGGTAACTATGGTTGGGGTGTTACAAGGAAAATAAAATAAGGATGGAGGGGATTTTTTTTTAATATCTATGATTGTTAATGAGGAATTTTTTTTCCACATGGTTCACTAAACCATGCGTTAACTATGAATGTACCACTACTCAAGATGGGTGGTCACATGGTTCATGTGCATAGTTTGAGAAACTATGAAAAAACCATATGTTTTACCTCTATTCAATACCTGGAGCAAGATGCATGGCTGTGTGGCCTGGTTCACAAATTTAGACCAAACTGTGGGATACCCTTAGCCCCTCTTAGCATACCACATAGTTTATTATAAAGGGTTCCATGGTTTTAGAAAAACAATGCATCCATGTCATCATTCTTCAGATTTGATATTTTGGGTCTGATGCTCCTAAAACTCATCAAGACACCTATGGAACCTATTGGGACTTCAATAAATTCTTGAAACAAAAAACTTGGGTTTCATACCACTAGAAATATCATTCTAAATCTCGGTTTAAAGAATATCCCATCCACCAAATGATAAATTTTGAGTTCCATCAGAATTTATTCTATATAAAAAACACTAGATGATTCAAATATGAAATTTCAATATATATAAAATTCATTTTATAGCTCTTGATTCCTATTAAAAAGGGTTTTTAACTCATATTTTTTATGGAGGAACTCAACATCAAGGATATTTTTATTATTTTGGAATCTGATATCTTTCTAAAAGAGTTTTCTATTCTTCCATATAATTGTAAGGTTTAGTTATTTATAAAAATCAAACCTAGTGCTAGACTTATGTTAAATAATTCATATAGAATGAACCTAATTGAGTTGTAGGAATTAAATAAGAAAATCACATAGAATCTTAACAATGTATTAATTTGTCCAAATGTGTCACCTTATGGTGAAACTTTATTTTTTTACAAGAGTACATATGGATCAATGAGGATCGACATTGATTATCAAGAACTTAACAATATCACAATCATGAACAAATATACAATATCCCATATTATTGACATGTATGACCAACTCTATGGATAAATTTACCTTTTCAAGATTGAATTTCATTCTAGATATCATTAATTGAGTTTCAATGAGAAGGATATACCAAAGATAATATTCTATACATGCTACATACACTATTAATATATAATGATTCCTTTTGTCCTTTTTAATTACCATGATATCTTAATTAATTTAATGAAATGATTATTTAGAGAATAATTTGATCATTCTTGAGTAATATTTAGAGATGAAATTATTATCTTTTCAAATAGTAAGGAAGATAATGAATATAAATTTATAATTGTGTTAATGACCCTAAGGATGGATAATTTTTTTAAAAATTTACCAAGTGTAAAATTTGGAAACAAAATCATTCATTTTTTGGACATATAATCTCAAGATAGGTTATATCTATGGATCCATAAAATTTCGGGTTTATTAAATTTTTTCCTAGACCAACCACTATGACTGAGATCCAATGATTTCTTTCTTATATAGACATTGTTGATAGTTTTTTGATAATAACTAATGTATTCATAATAAACCAAATAGGTTAAATTGGAAGGGATATAAGTTAAATTTTATAGATGTATGTGAATATAATTTTATGGAACTAATGATAATATTATTCAGTGCATAAGTGATTACATTACCCTATATAGTGAAAAGGGTTTATAATCTATAGTGATGCATAAAAGGATATAATCAAACTATTTATCATATAGAATGATATAGTGTTAGCTTATGCTTCATGTAAATTAATTGTTTATGAGAAAATTTAAAAAATCATGATTTGGAGATAGCTATGGAAATTTTTGAATTAATGATATAAGGAAATTTAATTTTTATAGAAAGGGATGATATATATACTAATCATAATATTTTAAATTATATTTTTCACATATAATGTGTTCATCATGTTCCAAGAAAAATGGATGGAGGTTATTAATTATTATTAATGATCAATATATTACCACATGGGTAATGAAAACCTAGTGGAATATACTTTGATTCAAAAGGATAATAGTAGATTTTCTATGATAAGGATCATAAAAGAGAAAATATTTCTATATTTTCAATGGATGGACATAGAAATCTGGAAGGAAGGGGAGAAATGTTATCATTCTCAAAATATTGTTCAAACTCCTTTACATGTGATGATTAATGTGCTAGATAAGAAAAATTTTGAGATATAGAATAATGAAAAAAGTTTTCACTAGTTTACACATAATTAACATTAAATAATAAGGTTCAATAGTCGTGTATGTGTTCTTTTCATACTATATTTGTGGAATGTGATGTTAAAGGAATTTCATAGTTATTTATTCTCTATTTATCTTAGAAAAATGATGATGTATATATATTTTAAAGTATAATTATAGTGGGATGGAATAAAGAAATATGTTATAGATTTTGTATGTTGGTACTTATTATGTCAGAAAGTTAAGGCTGAGAGATAATAGTCTAAGGGTGTGTTATAACCATTATAAATATTATAATGGATATATGAAATAATTTCCATGTATTTTAAAGTTGGAATACCTAAAAAATCTAAAGGGTATAATTCTGTATGGGTTGTAGTCAATCAACTTTTGAATTCAGAACAGTTCACTACTATCAAATAAGATTTCACCCTTGATCATACCTCAAAAACATATTTTATAGAAATTGTAAGTTTTCATGCAATACCATATTCTATTTTATTGAACCGGGATATGAGGATTACATAAATGTTTTGACAAAGACTTCAGCAGACTCTATATTTGGAGTTTTGTTTTGGCACTTCATATTATCGTTAGATATATGGTCAACTTGAGATAAATATTTAATATTCATAGGATAATATAAGAACATTTAATATATATTTAAAAGGTGTTTGGGAACAAAAAATTCCTCTACTTGAGTTCTTATACAATAGTAGCATTCACTATAGAATTTAGATGGCACATTTTCATTCACACTATATAAAGAAGTGTAAATTTTTTTTTGGATGATTTTGGATAAATAAAGATATTAGGACTAGATCTAGTTGAATAAATAGAATAGAAGGATATATCCATTTATAAACACATAAGGGAATCAAAAAGTTGATAGAAAAGTTCTAATTATTATCATCTATGTGATATAGAATTTGATGTTTAGGATAAGGTGATTCTATAAAATAATCCAAGGAAGAATATTATAAAATTATGAAAGAGAGGAATGTTAATATATATATATATATATTATCCTTTTTAGAATTCTTGATTAAGAAGGGATGATTTATTATCCCATGTAACTTCCACCGAATATCTCTCAAGTCCACAATGTGTTCCATGTATCTCTCTTGAGGAAGAACATAATTAATTATTCACAAGTACTGAACATAGAGGCTGTAAAAAAGAATTATGATTCTCCATATGAAGAAAAACCTTTGGTGAATCTGAATCTTGGTGATAAATTTTTTTAAAAAAAGACCATGAAAATCATCATGGTTTTGTGGCAGAACCACAAACATGAAGAAGCTATGCGGGGACCTAAGGATATGATGAGACATAAGTAAGATTATTTGATTATATCAAGGTGACTAAAATTAGAGTGAGAAATTAATTAAAGAGATATAATTTAACTCCACAATTTTTTATGAAATATTTATGAAAAATTTAATTTCTTTAATTTCATGCGTTACACGCACCACAGTGTTTTAACGAACTATAATATACTATTAATTTTATTATTAAAACAGGATGGTTATAGTGTATCCATTAAAATTGGTAGTAAGAATATTAAAAAACACATTTTTAAAGATAATTATAATGGGTTTATATAAATAAAATATATTTATAAATGAGAAATTATTTATTAGTAAATCCATTATATTCATTGAGAATATATTTTCTCTCAAAATAATGATTTTCATTGTTTTTTATGAAAAAATAATTTTTTTTATAAATTTTCTAAATTATTAAAAAAAAGAAATTATTTTTTAAAATCTTGTTTCCTAAATTAAATTAGAGATTTTTTTTAAATTTTATGTAAATTTTAATTTTTTTGGAGAATAGTGATAAATACTGATTTTTATTAAAAACATCATATTTGTTTAATGCATTTAAAATTTTCCTCTTTTTAACAAAATTTTAAAAATATTTTTTTAATTATATTATGATTCATTCAATTTAAGTTATTTGAATCAATTATATTTTAAATTTTGATAATTGAACCTTTTATACACATGAAAAAATTTTCTTTGGAAAACAGTTTACTCATTGCATCTGCCGACATATTATTAAATTAAATTATGTCACTTATTTTAATTGATTTTTTTAAAATTATTTCCATGTTTTTAATCATAATTATTAATATCTTGTAGTATTTCCAACATAATTTTTGGTTATAATGAAGAATTAAAATAATTACAATTAATAATCATGGTTATGGTTAAAATGAGTTTATCAGGGGGTTAAACAAAAATGTTAAGTGTTAAAATGACTTAAAAACATATCCAATTACTATTTTATGGAAATATTATAACTTATAATTTTAAATAATATAATATATAGTCATCTTCTTGCATTTAGATCTAGAATTTCTTTATGGATTTTTATTCATTTGGGAAATTTCCATGTGGATTCCATATGGGACCATTCCCCTACTTATAAAAGGACACCACCTATCCTATCATATTAACAAATATATAGACTTTTTTCAGAAAATACCAACCCATAAACATTCAATAATTCCATTATAATTTCATTGGGTCCTTATTTTTATTATTAAAACCTTCTAATAAAGATTTTGGTGCAACCCTAAAGATGTTCTCCAAAGAAGAGGTACAATACTTAACCATGTGTTTTTATTTTATTTAATATTCAAAAATGTTCAAATAATATCCAAATATTATTAAATAATATCATACTTATATTATATATAATAATATTTATAATGGTAATGGTATAAACCATATCCATATCTTCATCCATCAAATGGGATACAAAATTGTTCATCATGTGCAAAACAGACTACTACCTCACAAACCAATGTAATATGTTTTCCATAACTAAATCTCACAAGTGGATATAATTATGGGTTTAAATTATATATATTATATTTATCAAATATTTTCAATTCTATAATTATAATATCCATCTATCTACATGCCTTTCAATC
Source organism: Viscum album (assembly GCA_963277665.1). NCBI lineage: Eukaryota > Viridiplantae > Streptophyta > Magnoliopsida > Santalales > Viscaceae > Viscum > Viscum album. The sequence goes on from OY728141.1 coordinate 211,457,390, forward strand.
TGTTGGAAAATGACAACGTCTCCTGTGCGTACGTGTGGACTACCCCCTCTATGAAGCAATGTGATATGTTATTATTTTATTTTTAAATGGAGGGTGAGAAGAATATATTTAATGAATATATATGATATATATTATATAAAAATTATTCCATAATGGTGAATAAATATTACCTTTCTTTTTTCCATCCGTTGGTAAAATGAATAATTCTTTCATGCATACATGCGACCTACCTCTCCATGAACCGTGTAATTAATTATATATATATGAAATATTTTATTATTATAAATATATATTTAATTAATATATATTATATTTATATAATTATTAAAATAATTGATATTATTGATTAATTATCAAAGTTATAGTAAAAAATTACAAAGAAAAAACATACATGAAAAAACAAAGCAGTTATTGCCTGAAAGAGTGATTTTAACAACGAATTGTTAATAAATGTGTGATAAAAGAATATAAGTAAATAATATATAATATTATTTATATTATTATGGTTATGTAATATATTTATAAAAACATATATTTATTATATATTATGTTCGAACATGTACAAAAAAAGTCAAGACGTGCGGTGGGGGATTTCGTCAAACTTTTCACTCCATTGAGATATATTTGTTATTATGAAGCTATTTAATTTTATTAGGTGTATATTAAACCCCTTTGGAATGGTATATCATTAAATTATTATTTTTTCAATATATTTAATTTTTAATTTAATTTTACATTATATTGTATCCTACGATTCAAAAGTTTCCAAGGTGGTAAGGGATATTCATGTTACTGTAATTTCCATGGGACACATTAAATATCAACAACCTATTTCTTCAGTGAAGTGTATATAATTACAATTAATTAAATTTTTGTGTATTCTAATGAAGATTATGTCATATATATATCCAGTAAATATTATTTTTTTATGGGGCTTACAATTCAAATGTGACTAATGTGGTAATGGTTTTATATTACTACCTCATTTTTTATCAAGATTGTTTATCATTATTTTTATAATGATAAAATATTATTCTATATATAAAAATATACTTATTCCTTTTCTTATTATATTTTTATTTTTCAGGAATACATGATTTCTTTTCATTTCCATCTCTTTAATATCAAAAAAGACTAAAAGAACTTTTTTTATGGAAAATCAATTTTTTATATTAATTCAAAAATAATTTATCTTCTCTAATAACTATTTAAATTCATTATTAACAACAGTTGAATTCATAAAAAAATTTAAAAATGGAATATTATTTTCATTTTTTGAAATAGTCACTTTTTAATTTTTAATGAAAATGTGAATGGAAAAATTGTTTTAACATACACAGAATAAATATAATTTTCACCATCATAAATACTCAATTAATTAAATAATACTTTACAATAATCTAAGTTTATTTTTAAAGAAACTATTATTCATAATATTTAGTAAATTTATAGATTATAAATCTATTATTTAAATGTTAAATGTATATATTCATCATGAAATTTTACATGTTATCATTAAATAATTTTTCATCTAAGATTAAATTCATTTATTTTTCCTAATCTTTACCAACAATATCATTAAATGTTACCATCCTATTTTTTTCTCTATATGGTTTGTGATTATTTTGATATGATGTTTATGAAACATGTCTCTTTTATAATGGTTACTCCATGATGAAATGAATATGAAACTTTTTCAATTTACATAGGTTATATATCCGTCCAATTCATTGGTTATGGATTGATATATAATCATATAAATAGTTATAGAATGGGGAGTAAACCTAGTTCATTAAAGGACTCTATTGACTATAATAGTCATGGGAGTGTACATTAACTACTAAGATGATTTTTTGAGTTAATATGTCTCACTATTATAGTCTTGGAAACGAGCCTTGATTACTATGTAAATTATTTTCAATGATTGTGTGTATAAGGAAAATATATGTCTTATGCCAATGTTATGCTCTCATATATCACATTATTTTAATCATTTATGATTCATGTCTTATAAACAACCATGATTTATTCCATGGGATAATATTATGATCTATTATTCACAAGGAATGGTTTTCAAATGTTATGCTCATGTTATCATAACAATACTTTTATGTTAAATTGATATCTCCCTTATTTACACTTACTAAGAATATGTGATCACCCTTTATTATAACTCATTTACCTAGGTTACGATTAAATGTAATATGTATGATTTTTATAATAAGGGTGATTTTTTTTGAATAATTTTGTGGGAGATGATTTAGTTCCCTTATAAACCCGTTATTTATATATCAATGTCTCTAAGGATAATATAATTACTTGACTATGGTATGGACTTTTTTGTTATAAAATGAATATTCATCTAATAATATGAAACATCTATGAATGAAAAGTGTGGGTAACTATAGGGATTATACCCGAGGAAATGTAGGATGACATAATTCCCCCCACTATATGAATTTATATCCTTAGAAAGTCAAGTGGAGGATGGATGCTCTAAAAAAATGGTAGGCCACTTCAGCCTCACCAATGAATTATGCTCCCTTGTCTTATGAGAAACTACGTTGTGTCTCCACAAAACATTGACCAACATAAAATAATTTTCATATGGATGTTTTATCTAAGAATAAAAATTGTCCACTGGCTATTCCACAACAATTATTTCTATAGCTAACTCAATATCCTCTTACTTGGAAAATAGGAATCATTTTGATGATTCTTATTAGGATATGTTACATATAAAACATCAAGATTACATAACAACTGAATTGGTAATTCCAACTGATAGATAACCTAATAAAGAAACTCAGTGATCTCAAATGAACCAACAAATCTCAAAGCCAACTTAACAAATTTACCAAGATGAATGTTACCTAAATGAGGAGAAACTTTCTAGAAGAAATGTTCAACCAATGAAAATCCTATGGAATATGTAATGATCTGAATTTTATTTAATCTAAATATAAGATGTATCCAAGAAACTTTTTATATCCCAAATCCTCACTAATATCTCCTAGATAATACTGAATCCCATGAAAGTTGTCTCACATACCACAAAATAGAAAATATGTAAACTATATTTAATGATAAATATATAATTGAAGGGATCCAATCTAATCGATGACTGGTAACATTTATTATAGGAAATATGAACCCATCCTAGATTTATATCCCATGATCAGATTAAATCCAAGACACATGCATGAATAATATCCTCTAGGATCTGAATATTGCACTTTATATGACTATATGCATATGGGTATTAATTTGTACTCAACATAACTTGGGATCTCATTTCCTCATAGAGAAATTTTCAAAACCGAGAGGTAAATATTTGATCACTATTAGAGAAAATGGATGTGGGAACCCCATGACACCTAAAAAGTATCTATATGTAATATTTACAATGATCTTCAACTTTGGTGTTGTCCCCAATAAAAATCTAAATTAGATGATTTCATCAACAAACCAGTCACTACCAAAAATATTATTATTTACTTAGGGTGAATATCATAATCAAACTATCAAGTTAATGTGATCTTATGCCCATTTCTATATTGGCATTGTATGAGGCTTGAAGAGTCCTGAAGTAATTAAGTGTTATGACTCAATCATTTAGAAAGTGTAACAACACGGAACATAATTTTTGATGTCTCTCTTCAAAACCAACCACCATAAAAATCAACTCATGACATAATACATAATCATAGTGAGATTATTAATGTCCCATGAATAACTATGAAAATAAAGCAATATAGTATTCCTGTAATAATTATGGATTTTGAATGATCTCCCAAATATAAGAATCCCATGATATGGGGGAGACCAAAATGAAATAGTCTCCCTAAAATATAATGATTCTATGATTCATCTAAACTCATGATCCTAAAACTCATCCTATATAATTTACTCAATGAGAGATGGTGATAACTAAACATTGGTCAAAAACTATACCCGATTAATCCTCCCCTGAATGTAGCTGATACTGAGAAAAAATCCCCATATGTTTCATCTCCTATTTTTATTCTTATATATCTTGAGAAAGGAATTTCATTTTGTGATCATAAAAAAGTCATTACCCCTCATTGGGGTATAGGTGAGGTAAAAGTCAATATATAGAGTCATTCTACAAAATATTCCTTCTAGTGTATCATATCCTACTTGAAATATATATATATCAACATATAATGTTGGGAAAATTCTATGATCTAATAATTGATGTTATATATTTGGATATATATAGAAATTTTTTTTGATAGTGGAAAGCTCCAAGTCATGAATTTTGTAATTATCCTTATGTGGTCAGAGCTAACAAGAACCCTATTCCACCACATGATCATCCTATATAATCATACACCCTAGAACTATACTCAATGTATAAAAAAATTAACATACACATTTCTAGTTTCCAAAACTATCGGAATAGGATCCCATGTCAAATGATACCTCAATTCATCAAAAGACACTGAACAATTATCATTCCAAGATAATTTTACCCTTTATGGTAATAGTTTTCAATGGTGATACAAACATCTAGATATCCTTGAAAAACCGTTAAAAATATCCATTTATTAACATGAATCTATATTTCCCAAGGAAGATCCATGGTTATTATAATGATAATACAACAAAAACCTTTTTAGGATCAACTAAGAAATCATGTTCCATTTTCACAATCCCAAATTATTTCAACTATTGGGTTAAGAAATTTAATTTTCATATCTTCTAATAAAAGTGGATACTCTTAAATATTTTTAAAACAAATTTACATGGTTTTCATTCCCATTATCATATCATAAAAAAATAATGTTATAATCTAAATTTTTTATAAAATATGTATCGAGATATTGGAAGAACATGAGGTTCATCATAGACATAAATTTTATAGGAGCATTAGTTAGACCAAAATCCTTTAAAAGATATTCACATGGGCTATACCAACTCTTGAAAGTAGTCTTCAGGATATATTATTCCTTAATTCAATATAGATGATAACCTGACTGAATATCTATTTTTAAAAACCATGTTCCCCATTTAATTGACCAAAAATTTAATCAATACAAAGAAAAAAGGGTACTACTGCTTAACATTCACCTGATTCAGCTTCTGATAATTTATGAAATTTTAGATAGTACCACAAGCCTTGTTATAAAAGAGCATGAGGTACACCCATGAAAAAAAACTTGTGTGAATAAATCCTTTCTCCATTATTTCATCTAACTTGATCTTATTCTCTTTCATCTTAGCAGGAGTAATATGGTATGAGTGAATTGATATCAAGTGTATACCCAGTAGTAATTCAATAGGGAACTATACCACCCTATCTAAATGAAAACTAGATAAGTCATTTGTGAAAATATTAATAAAATAAAAAATATATAATGAAAGAAAAAAAATTCAAGGGTAAATTATTGAACTCATCTTTAATGGCCGAAAATAAACTCCTAATATATTCATGGTATGGTCCTACATGAATGGATCTCAAGTCCCTCTCATCTGGGAACACCTAATAGACCTCATTTTTAGTTGATAATGAAACATTTTGGTGAATATAATTAGTCATATCTTAGTGAGAAACCATCCAATCCACCCCAATGATAATGTTTAAGAGGTTTAAATCAAGAACCAAGAAATCCTAGACTAACTCTCTTTTAGTTACTGAAGGAGAATAATATAGAAAAAAACACCTAATCTTTCTTCTCAATAGGTATTTTTAACTCCATAACAATGGACATAAGATCTATCGATTTTTTTAACACACCCATATAATGGGTTGATATAAATGAGTGTTAAGAGGATGTCTCAACATATAAGATAATATAGATGAAAGAATAAAAAGGTAACCTATCACTATAACAAGGACCACATCAAATCCCATCAGAAAATCAAAAAATAAATGATCATAATTCACTTTAGAGGCTAATGGTGTCAGCCTTTTTGACATTTATGATTCTTACCGCATCATACTAACCTTTGGAGTTAATGAACTATTTCTATATTGGGTCAAATATTGATCCTTGATGAAACACTATTGATGACCTCAGCGGCCACAAACACACAAATTCATTTGAGGTGTGGGGAAGGATCATAGATTGTGTACCACATTTCTAAACATGATGAATGATATTGTTAAATTTCTAGTCGTTTCTGTTGGAGTAGATAAATAACACTATTTAGAGACACATAAACCACCCTATTAACCATTATACCACTATCACTTCTTGCAATGTACACTACTAGAACTATTAATAAGTGGGATGAAAGTCCAAGAAATATGTTATTTCCTTACATGTAAATCTCTTCTATAATAAACATATCAACTGTTTTTGAATATGCAGTGATCTTAAACATATATACCTTTGATCATATATCATAATACACTCCATGTAGGTATTTTTATGCTTACAGTTGATCATTCATCACAACCTATAGAAAAAAATAAGTAACTTAGTCAAATATTTATTGTACTATGTAACTGAATTATTTACCTATTATAATAAGAAAAAATACATATTCATACCCATAATCATAGATTTTGGGAATATCTAATAAATGAAAAGGGTCTTAATTCCATTTTACTCCAATACCACATATCAATTCTCCATAACCATAGAGTCCACCTCCTTTATCTAAGAATGTTGAGAATAAAGGCATCATATATAATGTTAAGCTAAAAATTTTTCTATATGATTTAAAAAATCAGGTTTTATTTTTTTACTTTAAATGATCCACCTCTTGAATGAAATTAGTATACTTACAAGATTGGGGTTTTTGGTGTAGGATCTCTGAGTCACGATCCTTATCTCATCCATATCATGGTTGTACCTCACAAACATGGTTCTGGATAAGTGGTGAATTTTTATCCACAGATAAACTACCCACACGGTATCCTCTAAGAGATTATAGTGAAGGGAATGATTAACTATACAAGAATTTCCCATCACACACTCCTGAGAAACCATAAAAACATGAATTAGAAGCATGATTCTATATTTCAAAACAAAAAAGTAAATGATAATATGATGAATTGATATCACTATCAATAAAATGTAACATAATAAAAATATATATATTTATATAAAAACTATACAAAGGTGTCCCACATTAAAACATATCATGATGAGTAAAGGATTATTATAGTATGTGGTAGTTAGGAACCCACCAAAACCATCATCTCATACACTCAAAATCTAATCTCCTCTCCACTAGAAATCCTAAGACAAGTAAACATGATGACAAATCTCTTTTGATATCAAATTTTCATTAAATATCCTAGATAACCCATATAAATAGGCATATATATATATATATATACATTTATGTGATGATAAGGGAATTCCTAATCCCCACAAGCCATAAACTACAACTAATTAATCTAACATTGATAATAGAGAATAATTTTCCCTTCCTGAAATTTAACATCATGTGACTTCCCAACCTACTACTTTTATGGTTTTGGTGGTTAGGGGGTGTATAGAGAAGGTTTTGAAGGGTTTTTTGGAGGTTTGAGCTATATGAGTTCTATAAAATGTGGTTCATGACATCAATTAGATTCACATAATTCTTTTATGGTTTATATATTGTGTAGATATCTGGCTTCATGGTTTAGTTCTGGTGGTGGAGAAGATATGTGAAATAAATTCACATCATGAATTGAGTTCATGACATGTAATTAATTCGAGTATGATGAGAATTAATTCTCTATAGTAACAAAAAATATTCTCATTTCATTCCTTGTACATTATTCATGGCTTCTAATCTACGATGCCTTGATGAAATCCTATCATGAATGTAATTAAAATTATGATAGGGTAGGGTTTCATTTTTTATATCTTTTTTTAGATAACCATTCATATATTAAATTTTCATCTCTTTTTTCATATTTTATAGAACCTTAGGTGACATCAGAGATCTTCCCATCATATCTTCCTGATTTGTGATATGTTTCTTTTGGTGGCTCTTTATCAATGATTGGGGGAAAACATTTATCCATTTATGGGTTTTTCTTTATTTCTTTCACATGATTCCACTATCCATTATGGTTTCTATTTGAGGGTAAATATGGGATTGATTTTTATGATACATGGGTTCATTGAAGTTTGATTAATGGTTTCCCATATGTGGTTGTTGTTTGAAAGAATTTTATCTTCAACATATGGTGTGGAGGGAGTTGACAATAATTTTTCAGGGAGGGAATTCATTATTCCTCACTTTTGTGGATCATGTGAGAGTGAATTACTATTTTTTGTCTATGGGTAATGATTTTGACTATCCTAATCATGATAAATTAATTAATTTATCAATTATTTTTGTATACAGTGCTTTTTACACATGATTTTTCATCTTTGATATTATTATCTTTAGATTTTTAATTTTATGGGTTTGTTATAGTAATGAGAATCATCACTCTTGGAAGAATTTACTCATTTTATAGTAATTTTGATATTGAATCTTATTGTGTCTCATTATGATATCAATCCAAAATTATAAATTGGATAACCACTTATTTTGTTCTTATAAAATCATTTCCCCTTAGTATATGGATTTTGTGATAATACCCTTTAGAAAATAAGTGGAATGTGATAAATTAAGATTTTTCGTAAATATAAAAAGTGTTATGTTTATGTAATGTGTTGTGGTGAGGCCATTCTATGGGGGCGTTGATGTCTGATTGTGAGTTTTTTGAGGGTAATGTGTGGTTTTTATAATACCTTCTTTTGAGGATGTGAAGTGTGGTTGCGATGTGGCATGGGGTGATGTGCGGTTAGTATGAGGCTATGTCATTAGATGGTGATGTGCGGTTGATATGTGTCATGGGGTGATGTGTGGTTGGTATGAGGCTGTTCTATGGGGATGTGATTTATTTTTTTATGCTATGGAGATATTTATTATTGGTATGAGTACGTGTTGTGGGGAAATGATGTGTGGCTTTATTATATGGTGGATGAGATGAGAAAAATTGTGTTTCACTAGATTATCAAGTATTCATGGAATAATAAGATAATAATGTTTGAAATCACTTTTTCAAGTTTGGTTGATGGGATGGAAATGGTTAATAAATGCAATAATAAAAGTTTCTATGGTTTAATTTTTTATTGAAAATTAATGAATGGAATGGGATTTTTAAATTAATGTTTCAGGGATTATAATGAAAATTGGATTATCTCTTATGTTTTTACATGGTTATATACATTTAGTGGTTTATATGAATGTGTTTATGCTCTGATCTGGTTAGTGTTTATTGTTAAACCATAGGATGATCTTGTGTGTGGATATATATATATATATATATAATTTTTATGATCCTTGTAATTTTTTATAAATAAACCCCCACCCATGTCAAGAACTATGTGCCAACACTAATATATATATAATTATTCCCACCCTCTCTTTCCCACACTCTCTTACAGATGAGTAAATATGCATAGGATGTGATGGTTGGAGGTCATACAGTGCATATGGGGATGGATTAGGAGTCTGTAAGTGCTATTTTTTGTGACCATGCTATGGAGTAGTGGCCCAAGTGTCTACGGGCATGATGTGATGTGATTTAGCTATGTGAATGTCATATATGTTATATAAAATAGATGGGAGAACCCAGAAATTTGGTGTTGGGGTGTGTGAGTGGGAAATATGTGGAAAAGTTGTGTGAGGTTCTATATATCTATATTATTATTAATATATTATTATACACATCTTGTGTTATTTGGTGATTATTTCCTAGGGAGCCATGGGTTAAAATCTAAAACTTTTTAAGTGGTGTTGATTCTGGTTTTGGATCATGGATGAATTAGTATTATCCTTTCACATGATTACACAAGAAATTGATTTTCCTATTAAATATTCATGTATTCTCACCCTATGTATATATATAGATTTATAGGTTACCCGGAAGATTATATTGAATGTGCTATACATTAATTGCTCAAACCCTTGGATTGTTGTTGTTTCATTGCTTTAGCTTTACATTGGTGTATTTACCTTATATATTTTCATTTGTACCTTTTTTTATATATGCATTGTGGGGTGGTTTTTTATTTCTTTCTATACTATTAATTAGAGTTCACATCATTTTATTCATCCTATCTAACAATATTATATTAATATGGAGGTTGATTCCAACCATTTATGATATTTTATTCCCTCGATGCTAGTCTTTAACCTAAGACCTACTAGAGGTGGGACTGAAGGTTTTATAATATTTTTCCCCTCAATGATGTATCTTTGGTAGGAGGGGGTTGTGATAGAGTGGTATCATAATGTATGGTTAAGTATTTTGGAGTTACATATAGTGAGGATTTCATCGGTTTGTGTGGAAATATTTCTAGCTGTTCATGGTTTGTGATATAGGATTGGGAGACCAGCTTGAATATGGGATGTTAGGTCCCCCATGATATGATTCACAGGATATTAGATTATTGAAAAACCAAGTGTGGTGAAAATTTTTATTGTATATATCACTGGTAATGGTGTGTACATCATGATGAATTCAATTTTTTTCCTCAATTGGGTGTTTTTTGTTCTAATATGTTAAAAGGAATTAAAATTATTTTATTAAATGTAAATAATAAATTTAATACTACATGGTATTTGGAAATCATGGTGTCCCTTTTCAGTTATGCCTTATGGCCACCCTTTTCATGTGGTTTAGGCAGTGAAGGTTCAACATGCTTATCTAGTTAATCTCTAGAAGATTGATCAAGCTGTGGAGGATGATCTATGAGAGAGGATGTTACATGATCATTAGTGTCAGACTTTGGGGATATGTGAGGGATATTTTTTGATTTAGAGAAAGAGTGATAGTTGAGGAACATGGATCTCCTTCAGTTTGGTCTTCACCCCATTGGAGTATTTGGTACCCTTTATAGTTATTTAGATGTGGGGATATACATGTCAATGGTGGAAGTATCATCTAGGTGATTTGAAGAAGGCAGAAGTTTCATGGGTCTACTTTCAAATTGTGTTCAGTTTAGAGTTCCTTTCATCAAATATAAAGGATTTAAAGATGCATTATCTTCTTTCTCTCTAGTAGGGTAGTTTTTCAATGCAAGAGTTGGGAATCATGTTAAAGGACATTCAATGTTTTTTCTAAGATCCTTTTCCTAATTAGGAGTCTCATTTGAGGCATCTTAAAGAGTAATTATGTCCATAAATCTAGTATTTTGTTACTCCTCCTATGTTTACAACATATATATACTTTTATTAGAATACTAAGGTACTCTTATATATTCACTCACATGGAGGTTAACCATGAGAGGGGAACAAGTAGGGTACCTTAATTATGAAAGTTGTTTGTGGAAGGTCTCAGTTTCTATGACCTTCAAGGGTCTGACCAATAGGAATTCAACAACAACTATTTATTTTCTGTATTTCTAGGTATATGGGTTTTTATAGTTTTTCTAGAGCCTTGGGTCCACTGTATATTGTATGTGGAATTTTTGGCCAAACCCAAACCAAGTTCCCAATGAATCGTTGAGATCAGTTTGGTGGAGGATGATACATTAAATGAAAAAATCTTATGCAGTTTATATTTAGGCCATTTAAATAGTAGGGATAGAAATATTATGCTCCATCAAGGAGAAATGGAGTAGGTAGAGTCCATACTTATGATTTTATTTATGTTAAGGTACCTCGACCTAAGAATAGTGGTGGAGGTGGATATTAGAAGATAGGTAGATGAAAAGGGACAAATTTTTTATAGGTAGTATAGGTAGTAATGCTATAGGGTATTGAGATAGTTTGAGGTATGATCATTTTTTCATGTACACATTATTGTGAATTTTTTTATTTAATAGATTCACACACCTTTATTACACCAACTATTTTCAGTGCTTTGAGTTAGACATAGAGAGGATTCATCTGCCAGTAGTGTTGACTACACCAGTCAATGTCTAGACTAGCTTGTTTGATCTGTGTTGGGGATGTATGATAATGTTGTAGACATTTCATTCCAGTGGATATATTTTCTTCCTTTAGATGTAGTAATATTATGTCATTGTCAATATCGACTAGTTCTATGTTTTCCATGGTTTTATTAATTTCATCTGATGTAGAGTTTTCTTCTTGAACATTGATATCCATTGAGGGTTTTTTATAGTCAGAAGGTTTGTGAGGTTGGTAGTAGATGTGTATATCCCTATATATCTTTTATGGATGAGTTTTTTATGGAATCAAAATACATTTGGATGGATGAGGTTCCCAAGTTTATTTGGGAGATTTTGGATGTTTTATTGATGGATATTATTATTCTAACCCATTTATTTGGTGTTGTTTTATAGATATACTTACATCCCAGTGATTTTCTAGTGTTGAGGTATCCTTATTAGATGAAACATTCTGAGTTGTGGCAATTGAGAATTCAGATAGATGATCAAATACAAAATGGTTTCAACTAAACTAGTGTTTTGTCATTGGGGGCTCTAGTGTTCTTCACCATGAAAGTGGATGACAATATGAGGGTTTACATACACTAGAGGAGGTATAATATGGAAATCATCTTGGACTATTACCCAAATCTAATGATAGAAAACATTTTTGACTAGTTAGAAGGGGCCATTTGGTTTACTAAGATGAATATTGATTCGGGGTATCACTAGTTGAGAATTAAGGTTTGTGATATCCCAAAGTCTATCCTCAAATATTAGTATGAGTGCTTTATGTTCATGGTAATGGATTTTGGTGTCATGAATTCACTATCTATGTTTATGGGGATGATAAACTCCACATTCAATGAATTCCAGGAATAGTTTGTAATTGTGTTCATTGATGACATATTGATCTACATGAGGTTAGAGGTTGTTCATTCTGATTATATCAGAGTTGTCTTTTCAGAACATTGACTCTAATGTATCTATGAAAATGATTAAAATATTTTTTCTGCAATACATTATTTGTATTTCCTTGGGGTGAGTTGGAGAGGTGGAATATCAGTCGGTTTTTTCACCATAGGTGGACAATATCTATGTTTTCTACCACATCACTCAACTTTGATTGAATCTTCATGAGGACTCCCATTCCACTGACTAGGTAAATTTCAATATCAAATATGATGTTACATTTGTTTATTAATTAGTATATATATAGGATAATCAATAGAGTGTGATTCAAATCCAATCCATTCAATTGGGTTGCGTGTTGTGGAGGAATGGTGGCTTGGAAAAGAGTACTTTGGAACATGGGACACAGACGTATTCCAATTACCAAATATTATTTTTGAGTATTTTAAAACTTTTTTTCCAACTAATTTTTTCGACCTCATAGTTTTATGAGATGTTTTATTCATTTTTTGTTTTGTTTTTATTAATGTATAATTTTTAATAAATATATTACATATGAAATGGTAGGGACTAAGTCCTAATCGAGGCACATTATTCAATAATGTGATTAAACTAGTGTGGGAAAGTTAATGCCTCCTAGAGTGGATAGTAGAATGACATGAAGGTTAAAATTCCCTGATTCATATGTTTAGAGTAGTGTGGTTTTTCAGTTTCAACAATTGTTGGTTTTGGATATATCGTGATTGAGATAGTTGTGCAGATGATTGTATGGTGTGTGGGGGTCATGTGGATGGTAACATATTATATGGTGATTTTCTTAGTGATAGGTGGGGATGTGGTTGTGAGTTTTTTTGGGGAATTTCACATTGTTGTGTTTTCATTGTGGTAGCATTTAACGTATGGTGCGATCCTTGAGTGGAATCTCATTAGGTGGTTATTTAGTTCCCTTTATTTTATTCAAGTTTAATTTTGATTCTCAAGAATACAAATCATTTTAAATGTATTTGGAATAATGAAATCATCCTTCCCAGCATTTTTTTATTGAAAACATTGGTGGTTAGAAAAATCTTGGAGGAATTTATAGAGGGTTTGGTGGAGGTTGGAGGTATAGATGTGCTATAGGAGGTGCTTCACAACATGAAACAGATTTGTTTTGTGAGTTATCAATTCTAGGATGATATAACCATATTTTTTTCTATATTGGGTGTGTTGGTGGAGGAAATCCATGAAATGAATTGAAATTATGAAACAAATTCTTGATGTTTAATAAATTTTAGGCCGATACGACAATTTTTTTGATGGAAATAATAAATTTTGGGTTTCATGAACTCTATTAGATTCATTACTTGTAATTATTGGGTCCACGATGAATCCACATCATGAAGGGGAGGGTTATATTTTTTATATTTTGTTTATAGAACCTTTAGTAATTTATCCACCCTCCCTTCTCTCATTTTTTATATAACCCTCAAAGCATTAGGATATCTTTTAGCCCCATCTTCCCAAACCATGATCTATTTTGTATGGGGGTTTTTCATTGTTGATCGATGGTATTCATTTCCCAATTATTAGTTCCTTTATTTCCTTTATTCTAATAGTAATCCACTATGTCATCACAATAAAAGATTATGGTTGTTTGTGGGATGAGTTTTCATGATACTTGTTCATACTGTTGGTTGATCAATTTTTTCTAATGTGAGTATGTGGGTTTTTAATATTTATTATTCTCCCTAAAGTGTGAAGTGATTTATAAATTAATCTTTGAGGTATGTAATCCTTCATTTCTCACTTTTGTGTTTCATGATAATGGGAATTACTCTTGTTTATCTGTAGATGGTGGTTTTCACTAACCTAATCATGATATTGTGATTAGTTAAATGAAATTTAAGGGGGAGGGTTTTGATATTATTCCTTTACCTCATTGGTTTTTTATATATTAATTTTGAATTTTATAGGAATGATGCCCCACTGAACATCATTAATCATTGGAGCATTTTCACAAGTTTTTTTTGTTGTGATATGGAGTCCTTGTTACATGATATTGTAAAGTCTCTACAAAATGGTAATTTTATAACCAATTATATTCATATAATTAAATGGTTTCTCCTAGATTTATGGTCTTTTTAGATTTCCCTAAATAATGAATTGGAATGTGAGGAAATTACCTTTTTCATGAATCTGAAAATTTTTATGTTTGTATGGTTCATTATGGAAAGGAAGTGTTTTGGGGCAGTGATGTGTGGTTGTGATGTTTTATGCGGTGATTTTTGGTTGGTATAATATTGTATTATGGGGAAGAAATATTTGGTTATGACACTATAATGGGTGATTTGTGGTTTTTATGAGGCCATGTTGGGGGATGATGATGTGCGGTTATGATGTGGTATGAGGGTGACGTATGGTTGGTATAAGTTAGTGTTATGGGGTAACAATATATTGCTGTGATATAGAATGGGGAGATATGTGGTTTTTATGGTTTCATGTTGTGGGGAGGCAATGTGTGGATGTGTTATGTGGTGAATGAAAAGGGAATGGTTTTTTTGTGCATAAATCAAGGGTACTGATGGAATTACTGGCTATTATTATTTAAAAATATTAGTATGTTTTGGAAAATAGGATATAAATGGTTAAAGAATTAATTAATAATGGGTTTTTTTGTAAAATGTGACCGTTGATAAACGATGAAAGTAATGGGTTGTTCAAAAAAAAATTCTTAGATTATAAGGAAATGTTTCGTATGGTTTATGTTTATTATGTGGTTTTCAACATTTATTAGTTCAAGAGAAAGTGGTGATGTTTTGAGTTGGTTAATGATTGTTATGAGACCATAAGTTGATATTATGTTTGGATATGTTTATTTACACTATGTATGATATTTTTGATTTACTATTATCACCCCACCCCTGTCGATAACTATGTTCCAATAAACATATATATATGGCTCTTATTTTCACAACATCATAGTAGGGAGTATTAATAAATGTACACCCATTCTTTTCACACTCTCTTAAATGTGTGTAGATATGCATAAGAAGTGATGGTGGATGGTTAGATAGTTCACTATATGATGGGACATGTGTCTGAATGCAAAATGTGACGTGATCATGTTGTAGGGTGGTGTCCTAGCTGTCTATGGGAATGATGTGATGTGACTATGTTATGAGTTTGTGTAATATTTTATATAGAAGAGATTGTAGTTTTGGGATGTATGATGATTTTGGGTAAGGTAGGAAAATCGGGGTAAATGTGTTGCAGTACCCTTTAATGTTTTTATCCTTATTGTGTTACTATACATGGATTACATTATTTGGGGAGTGTGTCTTGGTGAGGTTTGGGTTGTAAATTTTTCCTCTTTTAGTGTTTTTAGATTTTTTATTTCTTCATGTATACATTAGTATTATTCTTTAATATGTGCACAAGAGACAATGGTTTTTTAATTGAGTATAATTGTATTATCACCCATTGTATATAAACTACTTTTATGGTTTCCAAGAGGATTACTTGGACTGTGATGGATATTACTAGCTCCGACCCTTGGATTCTTGTTATGTCACTACTATAGCTGTAGTTTTGGGTATTTACCTTGGAATACATTCATCTATATTTATTTTTTTATACATTCATTTCTAGATGGTTTTGGTTTTATTTTAATCTTATTATACGGAATTTATTATAATTGATTAATCACATCTCCTAATATTATATAATATTAGAAGATAATGCCTCCCATTTATGATATTTTTCTACCCCTAGCACTTGTGTCCAACACTAGAAAAACTAGAGGCGAGACTCAAGGGGGTCATTATCTCTCTACCTTCATTATTGAATATTTTTTGGGATGGGTTAGTAACATGAAACAAGTTAGATAGAATACATATGGAAGAAAAAACCCAGAAATGAAATATTCTATATTCAAATGTATAATAACAGTAAGATGAAAACTAACTTATAATGTCAAAAACTGGTCTATATATCCAAAAATAAACCAAAAAGGAAAACTAAAATAGCTACAACATGTGGTAACTAGAAAACATCCAACTATTCCCCACTATATACTCCTGGTTAGATAAAATTATCCTCACTATCTCACCATATCCCCTTTTACTTTCATATAGAATGTTTGGAATGTATTATCTCAACAATACTATATGAATCTTATTGATTTTTATTATCACAAATAACTTGGTTTGTTTAACTAATGAAATTACTTTATGTATTTTTCAGAAATTTATTTTTTGAGATTTATTTTTTATGGGTTAAAATATTTATCTAAATTATTATATATGCATTTGAACATATATGAGAAACACTGTTCATACACTATGTATATAAGAATAATATATTGTTTAAGAACCTTATGCTTGAAATTAATTATATAGATTAAGTACCCAATGCTATTGGAAAGATATGGATAATGAACTCTATGTTTGGAAGAAAACCTATGTTTAAATGAATAAAAATATAGTTAATGAGCCCTAATCTTTCAAAAAATAGTACATTTTCAACCATACTTTTGGTGTTTATCTCTATACGAAGGAACCCTACATTTGACTAGTCAATGACAAAGTTTTATATTAAAGATATTATCTATGATATATAGAATGGTCTTTGTAGAAGAAAATATATTTTTAAAGATATTTTACAACTAATTCAAAGTATCATATTACATGGATTTAATTATTCATATTTCTATGGGAATTTACTACTTTATTTAAATGTATCAAATTAAAATGATCATAATTTTTCAAGTGATATACTTGGTTCTTTTATGACCAAAATCAAGCGAAGTATTTCTTTTAAAATAGAAAGAATATTTTCATTTTCAAATATTTAGTGTGATATATTTCTGAATATATTGTTACCTTAAAAGTAAAAATACCAAACATTTAGGTTGTTTTGAATAAGAAATATATTTTAGAGATAAATGGTTAAATCTTGTCCTGATTAAAACTACTGACTAATTTCTATTGCTGTAATTTTTTTATTTTTATTTTTATTGATGATCTTTTAAATCAATAGCTCTAAAAAGTTGAACTTTCTAGAAGGAATTTCTGTTTTATGGAGAGGATTAATTTTATTTTAGTTCCTAATGAAACTATGAACAATACTCTATTTATTCACACAAATGAAACTATCTTAATTTATTTGAGTATCAGCTACTCAGACATAATTGTGGTGGTGTAGTATCAGCTTCCCAGACTAAGTTGTGGATAAATCACTTCCTTATAAAAGAACTATAAGGCTCTATTAAAGTGTTATTTTAAAGGTTTTAACTTATTTTAATTAGTTTTTATGGTCATATGATAATAATAAATGTTTAGTTAAAATCACCAGGATGATAGAGAGAGCATTGGGGGAGTAGAATAGGGGATCTTTGGGCTCTGAAAAACTATAGGAATTTTTTGTTCATCTTATATATTAATTGGATACTCAACTTAATTAAATTGTACCACTATGAATATAATATAAAATCATGAATAAGGATATAAGTTTTAATCTTTATAGAATATTGAAAAGATACAATTCACTTCTCTTGTGTATCATTGAATTATTCAGACCCAAAAATTGGTATTAGATGAGTTCTTTTTGATGAAAGATGATACACTCTAGCTAGATAAATTTTAATTGCCTATAAAAATATAGATTTAAATGATAAAACTAAATAAAGTTATGTCAATGATTTTTTTATCCTTACTTAGATGATGATAATTATAGATGTTTTAAATCTTCTATGATTATCTATTTTAAAAATAATTAATTTAAAGTATACATGAAGATTGTAACCCCATATGTAATCCCAAAAAATAGAAAGATATTATGATACCAAATAAGTTTAGTATGATATAAATTCATGAGAAATTAATGCTATTGTATATGAACTAAGTTCATATGAATTAAATTATGTATCCCAAGTTTCTAGTTCCTATAAAATTTGGAATACTATTATTGTTTCCAATGAAGGAACTAACAATATCAGAAAATTATGGTACACTACTACAAAGAAAAAAAATTTCACCTTCAGAATGTATGATGGTAAAAGAATCACCCAAATTAATAGGAAATTAATAGAGATATTATATGGTATTTTTACCTTAATAAATTAAATTTCACAATCATGGTAGGCACTGAAACTACTCAGAGTACTACCCTATAAATTGAATGGAATATCTATTGATTTATGACAATCAAAACCAATCAATGATTTGAAAATGAATTAATTGATCAAAGAATTGATTATGTATGAAGTATAAATGAAATCATAAGTAGAATATCATAAAATGAAAAAGGTACAATATTTCACATAAATTTACTACTCAGAATCATGAAATTAAAAAAAAGAATATACCAAATTCTCAAATGATTCAGAATGTTATAATTCTAAAATAGAGTTGGCTAAATTAGTAAGAAGATTAAAAAAAACCTGTAATGAAAATATAGGTTTCAATATGACATCCAAGAATGATGAAAAATAACTAAATAATAACGATTTTATGAATATAAAAACATGGTATATACCTGACCAGATTGTCCAAATCTAAATTAATAAAAACAAAATATATAGAAGAAATAAAAGAAAAATATTATGAGAAATGATTATGAGTGAATTGGAAAGAAATATATGGTGGCTACTTGGTGTATATTTGAAGACTCCTTCTTCAAATCTAAATCTAACTTAGAAAAAGAGCCAATAATCTGAAGGAAAATATGTGATTTATGACTATGAAAGAAGATAAGGTCTAATCCTATTCTTCTTCTTCTTCTGATTCAGAATGTCTTTGTAATAGAAAAGTAGATTGTTATATCTCCATAGTTTATTAAATATTTGAATCATTAAAAAATATAAAATCTCTATAGAATATTCATAATAATTTTTGAAGTAGAAAATAATAATTGTTAAAAAACATTAAGAAATAGAAGAAAAATTGATCAAATCCACTTCAAACAGAACAAATCATGAAAATAGTGTAAAATAATTACAAGATGATTTATAATCATTAAAAAGTGTTTATATTATGTTAGATAAAGTATAATAATATTAAAATTATATTATTGGATAAAATTTTATAGAAAAATAAAAAAATCAAACATGAAGCAAGGATGAAAAATAAAAATTATATATAAATTACTCTATAAATTATTCTAAAAAAAAATATATATCTGTAGTTACTTGTTTTTATTATGGAATTAAAGGAAATTAATCTAATGATTTTTATTTAAGAAATCTATATATTTATGGAATTGAAGATACTATTATTTATAAAAACATGATTAAATATTATAGTACAAATTCTGGTAAAATAATGCAAATCTATTTTCACAAATCTTTTCATGCTGAAATAGATGGACCTATAAAAAAATGGGTGCTGAATAAAATTAATATATTTTGTAAAAAAAAATCACAAGAAAAAATGTTTTATTATATATGGATAATGTCTTCTCAATACACATGAGTATAGACTATTCAAATATTTATACACAAGAAAAATTTGTTAGAGGACTAGTTATCATTAGAGATAATTATAAAGTGAAAATAGTTGGAGTACGATCATTTGGTGATCCAAAATCAAATTCAATAAATAATTTTTTATATTTTTAATAGAATAATCACAATATGTTAAGTATCTCTCAACACTATGATGATGTATTTTATCCCAATTTATACAAAATATCATGATAATTTTTTAAAGATAAATTTCTTAATTTTAGAACAATAAGAACTAAAATAGTTTAAACCTTGGATCTTAATTACTTGTGCATAAAAAAATTGAAATCATTAACTATTAAGACAAATGAATCTTAGATCTCACATTGGATACTTGGACACTATAATGAATTTATTTATATAAATTATTGAAACACTTATTTATTGATTTTCCTTGTAATTAATTTGTTAAACATGGATTCTATGATGCATGGAAAATTGGAATTTATTACATGTCATCCATAAAATCTATTAACAATTTTTCTACATCAAAACCACTCGAATATATCCATATATATTTATTTGAACCGTTAAGAGTAGCAGGTTTTGTTGGAAGATAATTTTTTTATTAATTTATGAATTTTTAATATTTACATGGTTTTATTTTATAATGAGTAAAAGTGACATTTTCTATATTTCTTAAATATTTTTTAAAATTATTAAAATGATAAATATTTTAAAATAATTTCATTAAGAACTGATCTTAGTCAATAATTTTAGAATCAAGAATTTAATTATTTTTTCTCATACATAGGTATTAAACACACCATCTATGCACCAAGAACACCAAAACATAATGGAATTGTAGAAAAAAGAAATATGACTATTTGGGAAATGGAATGTACTATGCTAAATGAATATAGTCTTCCAATCTATTTTTTTAGAAGAATATGCAAGAACACCTTATAATATTATGAATAGAGTTTTGATATTAACCCTTGTTAAAAATACACCCAATAAACCATATAATAATATGAAACCTAATTTTAGGTACATTAATGTGTTTGGATGCAAGGTAAATATCATGAGTACTAAGGAAAACATTCATAAATTTGATCAAATGGTGGATGAATGAATATTTTTATGATATTCTATTACCTATAAATATTATATAGTATATAATAAAAAGGTATGGAATATTGAAGATTCTATTCATGTAATGTTTTTTGAAATTAGTTTTTTTGATAAAAAAAATTATTAAATACATTAAATTGATGGATCTTTAGGAAAAATTACACTTGAATCAACTTAGATTGTTTTTGAAAATAAAATAAATTAAATTCAGTCTAGTTTAGAGGAACATAAATTTTATGAACCTGAAAGTGCCCTAACTAAAAAAATTAGAACCTAAATGGATCACCCAATAAAAACTATAATAGGAGATCTAAATATAGGTGTGAGAACACTAAGTGAAATTGGAAACATAACTGAACCCTTCCTATCTCAAATCAGAACCAAATACTGTAGAAGATGAATTAGAAGATGAATGTTTAATAATGGATATAAAAGAAGAACATACCCAATTTAGTAGGAATATAGTTTTGAAATTAGTTGATAGACCAACCAATAATCTAGTAATAGGAACAACATGGATGTTTAGAAATAAACAAGATGAAAAAGTAATAATTTCAAGAAATAAATCCACATTAGTATATAAATGACACAATCAATAAGAAATAATTAATAATGATGAAACCTTTGCACCTATTTCTAGAATTTATGTTATTAGAAAAATCCATGCTTTTTCATCTCATATGAAATTTAAATTATATTATATTGATTTCAAATTGGATTTTTAATGGATATTTAATGAAGTATATCTATATTTAATAAACACTAGATTTTGAAAATTCTCATATACCAAATTCAGTTTTCAAACATTCTGAAGATCTTTATTGATTTAGACATGAACCTAGATCTTTTTATGAAAGATTAAATTATATTTTATTGGAAAATTTATTTTCTATAGGGTTATTAGATCCTTCTCTCTTTATGAAAACAATTTTTTATAATATATTCTTAGTATAGACTTTTATAGATATTGTTATTATTTGTTTAAAAATTAAAAAACATTGTAATGATTCTTCAATTCATATGAAAAATAACTGAATAGCATATTATGTGAGAATTATACTTCTTTCTTGAATTTAAAATCTATAAAAAGGATTATAGAATTGTTTTAAACCAAAGTAAATATACTAATTATTTATTGAAAAATATTGGACTACAGAATAATTTTACTTATACAGCCCCCATGTGTACTAATGTAAAATGTCATTTGGATTAATCTTGAAAACATATTGAAGAAATTTTATATAGTGTTATGATTGGTAGTTTACTATATCATACTACTAGAAGACCAGAAATACTGTTTTATATTTTTTATGAGAAATATGTATATAAAAACCAAAATAATACCATCATGATTCTATTAAAATAATTTTTATATATTTAAATGGAACTATTTATCAATGTATACTTTTTATAAAAAAATTAAAATTAAAATTTAATTTCATATCCATATTATGGATTTTGAGGTTGTAGATTAGATAAAAAATGTTCATTGGGATACTATCACTCTTTATGGTAATCTATATATTCAAGGTCTAGTAAGAAATAACATTATTTAGTTTTATTAATAGCTAAGGAGGAATAAATATCTTTTGGAAGTCATTAAAAATGTTTTGGATGAAACAACCCTTACTAGAATTTAGTCATAATTTCAATAATATATCTATTATATGGGACAAAAAATGTAAAAAAAACATTTTAAAAAATCTGATAAGTAACTAAATAACTAAGAATATTGATATAAGACATCATTTTCTAAGGGATCATTATTTTAAAAAAGCAATATATTTAGAATCTTTAAATATTGAATATCTTCTTGCTGTTATTTTTACTAAACCACTTCCAACTCCTAGTTTTGAATTTATTAAAGGGGAGTCAGATATTTTGTTAAAATAATTTTTTATTAATTTTTTTATTTAATTGTGTATTAATTTCATTACTTATTTTGTTCGGTTATTATTCATTTATTTTATAACATCCATATTATTTATTACACATTAATTAATGAATTATTATATAAAAATACACATAATACAACCAGGAAGATCGAGAATTATAGTTAATATTTTCATTTTGTACATAGCATAACATATTGAACATGGGATATAACAATATTATTGAAAACATCCTTAACATGCTTCTAAAATTCCATGGCTTGTAAAACTACACAGTATAACCTTGGGACCTACATAGTAAAAAGGGTGATATATAAATCCCAATAAGGTAATAAACATGGAATAAGGTGATACATGATATAAAATTTCCATATAAAGCGGAATAAAGTATTTTATAATCATAAAAATGAATAATAAGTCTTGATATAGAATGATAATAATAATAAAATGTGGAAATGTGAACAAACAGTACATCATAAAAATAGGTAAATAGTAACTAAAAATATATCATAATGGGAAAAGTATCATAAAGGAATCTGGTTCACCCCCTTTCCCAACATGATACCTCATGATACTAAACATTACCCACTACATTGGAGCACTATATAATTCTAAGAGGACCCATAACTTTTATTTCATTCTCATGTTTAAGTGTTCAATATATATCATACTTCATGTATTAATTTATAATCATATTTTTTTCCACGATCATGTAGTGTGTAATAGATACATGTAAGTACCATTTTAATAAGTTATAATTTTATAAAGGTTAATACTCTTTATAGTATATGGGTAAGTTATTAACTACACAATTTATTTTGGCATAGAAAATCAAGATGAAATTTTGATAGCATAAAAGTGTCACATACATAACCAAAACCTAAAACCATCCAATGGCTTTTGACCATGTTTTCTTCTAAATGGGTGTGGTTCTAATTATTTTATAAATAAGAAGTTCAAAATTAATAAATAAAATACCATTTCTTATGTGGAGGTGATTCATACTCTTAAATAAATTGTTTTAAAACATTAAAATATATTTATTATTTTGGAGGATTTATAAGGGGTTTATAAAATTAATCAAATAAAAAATAATAATATTATATTAAATTTAAAACATATATTTTTTATGGAGACCCTTTCTTGTATTTATTAATTCTTTTTTGGTCGTTATGATGTCATAATACACAAATTATATTTACACAACATTTAATTTTCACCCAAAAATAAACTATCTCAAAAAATTATTAAAAATTCACTGATGGATAATTTTGACATTCTTATTTGGAAAATAATATTCAATTTATATTCATAATTTTATAAATATGTTCATTTTCACTTTTAAAAGACTAACTAAATTTTATTAAAAATTGTATGGTTTTATGAAAATAATTTTTTTGAACTATTATAGAAATCACATTTGATTTTATAAAAATTACATGATCATTGATATTTAATAATAATATTTTATTTATTTCAAAAATCCATTAATTCATAAGAATTAATTCCTTAATTGAATTTGAATATTAACCAAAAATACTATTTTTATTTTATTGAATCAAAATAAAAATCATCTATAAAGTAATAATAATAGGATTAAAATATTTTTATTATTATATAAAAAATAATATACAAAATAATATTTATAGTGTATTTATACATACCCTTTAATACACCCTAAAACACCCTAAGAGTAAGGTGCGTGATTGAGAGATTTTCATGGAGTGGTTCAATGAACATGGTTTGTGCCATGATCTCAATGAGGATGAGATTATCCTATATATGCTTCTGTTCATGCATAAGTTATTAGATCTTGAATTGTGATTCATCAAGGGACAACCCTAGGGACTCTATATCCCTCATAATCTCTAATAAATGGGGTTCATAGGGTATTGTCCTTCTGGTTAAGGCCATCACAACCTTTTTCTGAGTTAATTGGATTTGTTTAAACCCTATACTTATACTAATCATGTGATCACTCTTAAATCACTATATCATCAACTATAATTATTCATAATATCCATTTAAATCAAAAATAATATAATAAAACAAATGGAGATCATTTGTTTTCTAGGACCATATTACATAATAATACATTTAATTAAACCGTAAGGGAAATTTTATTTATAACAGTTCATGTCGTTATAATTTCCCCCTTATGAAATTTCACCCTTGAAGTTTTATTCTCACACACTAAAATAGATTAGGGTAACCATATTTTACCACATCCTCTAGTTCCCACATCACTTCTTTAAACATAATATTTCTCCACAACACTTTTACAAGGATCACTCTCTTATTTCTTATAAAATTTTTCCTAAGATCTATGATCTTCACTAGCTGCTCTTAATAGGAATGATCATTCTCAAATGGTACCAACTTTTTTTTGAGTACATGTGATGGGTATGGTATGTAATTACTCAATATGGATAAATAAAATACATCATATTCTTGAGATAAGTTCGATGGTAGTTCTTATCGATAGGCCCACACTCCAATGCGATGAAGAATATCACCAGGGCTGATGAATCTTGAACTATGATTTTCATTATTCCAAAATCCCATCACATTATTCCATTAAAATATGTCTAAAAAAACCATGTCTCAAAAACCAAACTCTAGGTCTCATTGATGATTATCATCATAACTCTTCTATCGACTTTGACCAGCCATGATTTGCTGTTGAGTGGACTTAACCTTTTCCACCTTTTCATCAACCGTTTCAGGATTTAGAAATCTCTATTCCCCAATATAACCCCAATATATATGTGTTCAACATCTCTTCCATAAAAGGCATCATAGATATCCATTAGTACTCTTTAGTGGAAACTGTTATTTTAGGATAATTCAACCATAGAAATATGTTGATCCCATCCTTCATTTATGTCAATTTAGAATTCTCTCAACATATCCTCAATTGACTATATGGTCTGATCAGATTGGCCATCATTTTGTGGGTGATATACTGTGATGAAGTTCAACTCAATGCTCATAGTGTGTTATAAAATCTTCCAAAACATATAAAAAAATCATAGGTCTCGATCAAATACAATCAATAGTGGAACTTCATGAAGACTTACCACTTCTTTGATGTATATCTATGAAAGTTGATCCAATGAGAAATCTTCTAAAATAAAAATGAATTTCATAGTATTTATAATATGATCTACTATATCTCATATAGAATTATTCCCTCTTGATGTCTTCATAAGACTAGTGTCAATGCCCATGAAGATGTTTTCCCATTTCCATTTTGGTATGGTTAATGTTTTCATCATCCCCTTGTATTTTTTTATTTCCACTTTAAATTATTTACATACTGTACATCTTGATGTATATTCTACAATCTCCTTGTTCATATTATCCCACTAATAGGGTTCTCTGAGATCTCAACACATCTTTTTGATTACTAGGTTGATGGAGAAGGTTGATCTTTGTTCATCATCCAACAACATGTTCTTTAACTCAGTATTTTATGGTACACATAGTCTTAACCCAAATTACAAAACTAATTCTTTATTAACATTTAATTATAAGGATTTCCATTTCCATATAGCTTCCACTTTATTCTTAATTACCACATAATATCTTTAAGAAACCTTTAACTTTTACAAAAGTGATGGTTGATCAATTAGTTTTGAAGGGATTGATGATGTTACTTCCTTTATGATTCCGATGTCCATCCTTTAAATATTTAAGAATATTAGATCCCTCTAAATTCTCATCAATGGGAGAATTAGTAGATAATTTCTACTTTGAGAATATACAAAATTATTCACTTTACATGGATGGTAGTTAATTGATCATTTATATTCCTTGATCATCTTTTAAAATCTTCATTGGCGCATATTGAGATATTTCTGTAGGAATATATACATGAGGTTTTTGTGATCCATATATATTTCACACTTCTCCCCAAAGAGATAATTCCATAATATTTTCAAAGTGATGATCACCACATCCAAACCTTGATCATTTTTTGGTTATTTATTTTCATGAAACATCAGCTTACTTGAAGAAGGGTCTATGACTTTGTTATTATACATTAACACACAACCTAACACCTTCATCAAAGAATCACTGAATACCAAAAGTGTTCTCCATTTTTGGGTAGTTTGAGAATAGTTTCAATAATAATCCTTATTTTTATTTCCTTTAATCTCTCTTCACATACATCATTCCAAGAAAATTTGACTTCTTTCCGAGTTACCTTGGTTATAGGGTTTTATAGTTAAGAGAAATTTCTCCCAAATAACTAATATTTCCTAGCCAATCAAACAAAAATATGTATATATCTCACATATTTTGGCCTCATCCATCATTTATTTGCATCCATCTTTGAATAATCCACAAATATCCCATTTATAATGACGATATTCCCCAATAATGGGTCTTACTTTAACCAAAATTTACATTTTATGTACACAAAATAAATATTTTCCCATGGTAATGTATTTATCACATTTCTCTGATGCTCTATAGAAATATCCTTTCTTTTGGAGTATATTAGAATATCATATATAAATACTACCTAAAAATTATAAATAAAATTTGAAAGACTTTATTAATCAAGTCCATGAATATTTTTGGAACATTAGTGAGTTTGAATGGAATTAATATGAACTCATAGTTCATGTACCTTTCATGAAAATAATTCTTGGAGACATCCTCCATCTTCATCCAATCTTGGTAATATCCCGACCGCAAATCCACCATGTAGAAGTATTGTGATTAACATAGACAATCCAAGAAGTATTCAATTTGAGGTAGAAGATACTTTTTCTTTATCATGATTTTTTTGATATCAAAATAATCAATGGAAAGGCATATTGACCCATCCTTCTTCTTGACAAAGAGGACCAGTATTCCCCATGGTGAAGCACATGGGAATATGAACACTTTATCCATATTCTCCTATATTTTTTTATTCACTTCCCAATGTTCTACAAAATCCATTATATATTGATTGTTGGATAATGTTAATGCACTAGGTATAAGTTTGATTAGAAATTCAACGTCTTGGTTTGGAGGAAAACCAAAAAATTCATTAGGAAACACTTTAGCATATTCCCTCAGAATATGTAAGAATTAAAGGATGATTATTTCCTTAGGATAATTAATTTAAGATATATACACTTTATCATAGGGAAATAATATTGTTTCTTGATATGTTGGTGCTAAATAAGATTCATACTCCTCCTTTCACTTGTAGATAAGTAGTGGTTGATTCATAAAATTTAGAGTTATTTCCTTCTCGCATCAATTTATTTTAGATCTATATATAGAAATACAATCCATTACCATAATTGTATAAAATTATATCAAAGAGAGTATAAATATGGTCATTGGTAGGTTCATACCACAAATACTGATAGGGGGAGTTATATAATTAGGATTCAATAATTTCCCCATTTGCTGTTTTCACTGATAACTCCACCTTCATGATTTGTGGTGATGTTTGAATAGTTCTACTAAAATTTTGTTATATGAAGGAATTCATAGAACCATAATTAATATGTATATTCTCTATCCTTGAATTAATAACTAGCATACCTAGAAACTCTTTGTAATTGAGTTACACCTTGGCAGTTGTGATTGATAAAGATCTCCCTTTTAGACTTTGAGGTTCTTGGTTGTCTTCAAAAACACATTAATTAGTGCATTAATTTGAAAAGTTTCCTAGTTCCTTACAGTTGAAGGAATGAAAAATGATCCGAGAGTTGACTAGATCATTCCTTTCCTCTATCTCATTAGTGGCTTTATCCTGTCAATAATTGATATAAAGGTTACCTTATTTCCTACACCTAATGAATTTTCACATTCACTTAGTCAATTTCTGGGGCACTTCATTCCACACTATTGACAAGTGGGATGTTGAAATTTATTAGAACCATTATATTTCTCTATATGATCACCAAAATTAAAGTTATATTTCAACTTCTTATCCCTGTGATTCCCTTACGACTCACCGATATCCATTTTGACATTTAAGGAACATCATAATATTATCTCATATTTATGAAAGTCTCTAATTGCTATTTATTTTCATAGACTATGTTTTATCCCACCAAAGAGGCAGTCAACCATTCATTCAGGTGAAAAGATAATGCTAGTGGTGTATCATTCAAGTCTTGTGATGTTTTCCGCATACGCCATGATAGATTAATTTCCTTTTTTATTGAATGAATGGAAACCACTTCCTATTTAAAAATGGAGAGTGTAGTGAAAATATTTATCAGAAAACATTTTCCATAACTCCTTCCACCCAATCACTTCGATCTCTTCATCTGTATTTATATTCCAGATCAATTTCAACCACTAATCATCTTTACACTCTATATAATAAACAACTACTAGATACTTATCATTATTGTAACACTGAATAATGGATAAGATCTTCTCAATGTAGTTAATCCATTGTTCCATGATTAAGGTATCAGAGGATCCATTGAATGTTAGAGGCCTTTATTACATAAAGAACACAATTATAGATTGTTCATTCTTAGGGGATTTTTACTCTAATCCCGATCCATGTTTCTATTTTGAACATGATTATTTTGAGAGAGTACCATAAAAAATTTTGTGACTCCTATTACCATCAGGTTGGGCATCTCGTTGGGGAATTCATCACATTACCTGTCACATTGATTGTTTACCAGATTCTAGATATTTCGAACAATTATAAAAATTAAAATAGAAATTATGGATGATTTTTTTAAACTATTAATCTCATATAGGATAATCTAATGAAATTAAAGGGATAAATTATAATTTTCAATTATATCCATAACTTGTGAATTTCTTGGCTTCAATCTATGACATATATGATCTATTTCCTAACATATATTCTTATGTGCATTTTTTCCCTTATTAATGGATCATAATGAGCTTATGAATTTACTAAATCATTTACTCTGGGATTATTATACTAGGTGCTCAGTAAGGCTCATTGTCATGTATCAGGTTACATCGAGTCTGACTGATGCTCCTTATCGGAGTTATTACCCCAAGGTACATCTGTCCAAGAAATACGAACATAGGTAGTATCCAGGTAGGGAGGTATTTTCTTGATAATAAACTTATTATACACTTATCAAAATATAGAGTTGTTTACTTATACATAGTCTTATTCTAATGGATTTCTATAGAGTTTTCTAATATGATCTCTAAAAATAACTAAACATTGATATGATACAACTATATCAACCTTGTTCTTTATTA
The DNA here is from genome assembly GCA_963277665.1 of Viscum album. NCBI lineage: Eukaryota > Viridiplantae > Streptophyta > Magnoliopsida > Santalales > Viscaceae > Viscum > Viscum album. The sequence continues at coordinate 211,487,836 of OY728141.1, forward strand.
CACATTAATTCATGATATATTTCATAAAATTAAACATGATAAAAACTGAAAAATAAATATTTCTAGTGTCTTTAGGAATTAGGTATATAGAATAACATCTTGAACATCAGATACAAACATAATATTTAAAGATTTTTAACCATGCTTCTAAAAATCAACGGCTTTTAATGTTTCACGGGATAAATTAGGGATATATATAAGAATGGGGTGGGATATAAATCACATTAAGAATAAACATGGAATAATATTATAAATTATAGAAAATGAGAATATATATGGGGAATAAATGGTGTGATATTCATAAACATGAATAATTAGGCAAGATATAGAATGATAATCAAAATGTTGGGAATTGTGGAAACATTTTAAAACCCCACATCAAAAAAATAGGTCATGGAAAAATACCAAGACATTATAGTGAAAAAATTACCATAAATGAATTAGGTTCACCACCTATTTCAATTTTACATCTTATGAGAGTAAACATTACCCAATTAATTGGAGCACTATATATTTTTGAATGCACCAGTCAATTTAATTTCATTCTCATCCTTAAGTGTCCCACAGAGATCATACAACATGGATTCTTCCATCATTATATTTTGTTCCAAGATCACAATGTGTGGAATGAAAACATGTAAATCCCATGTGTAATAGCTATAAGTGTATAAAGGTGAATACCCTTGATAATAAATGTCTATGGTATTCACTACATAATTGTTTTGGTATGGAAAATCAAGATGAAATTTCTGTAGCATAACGATATCACATTAAAATTAATTAAATAGATTAATGAGAGAAAAAGGTATATATAGTAATTTGGAAATAAATTGGATAGTAATGGTGAAATTTATTAACAAATCCTATTATACATAAATGAAAATAAAATTTATAAGGTAAAGAAGTTACATTAATAAAGAGAAGAAAGGAAAAGATCCCTTACTTGTGTGTGCAACCCCAAATCCTCAGGAGGGGCTTCTTGATAGCTTGGGGGTGCCTTGTTAGTAATATAGGGAGTTTATTGAAGTTTATGGATGAGATAAAAATAGTTTTAGTGAAGATAAATGGGATCTTGAGTGGGTTTATATAAGAAACTAGGGGGGTTCCTTTATTATTTAGGTTTTGACTCTACATCATAAAATAAGAAAACCAAAGACATACCATGGTTTTTTCAAAATGGGATTGTATGTAATTATTTGATAAGTCCAATGGTCTAATATAATTGAATAATACCCTTGATTATGTATATGTGAGCCATACTCTTAATGAAATTGTCTTAAAACCATAATATAAATTAATGGGTTTAGATGATTTAGAAGGGCTTCATAAAATGAATAAAATAAACATAAAATCACATTATTTTAAATCTGAAACCTATATTTTATTATTTATACCCTTTATGGTATTTATTACATCACTTTTGTGTCATTATGATTTTATAATACAAAAAGTAAATTTATATGGTATTTAATTTATACCAGAAAATTTGACTGTCATAAAATTGTGAAAAACTCACCATTTAATCATTTTGATCTTCTAATTCCAAAAATAATATTCATTTTTTCCAATTTATTTTCTAAGTATGATAATTTTTATTTTTAAAATAGTATTTGACATTAATTTAGAAATGCTGGGTTTTTTGACCTTAACAGTTTTTAAACCCTTATAACAATTACCTTTGACATCTTAAAAATTATATGATAAACACTATTTAATAAATATTATTTAGTAAATTTTTTTTATATAATATTATTTATTTGAAAAATGTAATAATTTATCAAACTAAATTCCCTAATTTAATAACAATATTACCAAAAAATAATGTTTGTGTTTTATTGAATTAGAATAAAAATTATTTATAAATTAAAAATAATATAATGAAAATATAAAAATAATTCTATTCAAAATAATATACATAATCATATTTATATGATCCAGATACATATCCCTTTAATAAACTAGAAAAATCCATAAGAAGTATGGTGTGAGACTATGATATTTTGATGGTGTAATTCATCGAACATGGTTTGGGCCATGATCTCGATGAGCTTAAACATCTCTCATAGAAGGTTTTGCTCATTATTAAGTTGTTGGATATCAACATGGGATCGATCAAAGGGAAATTCCACTAACACTCTCTCCCTTGGAATCTCTAACAAAAGGTATTTATAGGGTATTATCATATTGTTTGAGGCATCGATTCCTTTTTTTATGTCAATTGGATTTTTTAAAACCCAATTTTATATTAGTAAAGTGACCACTATTCAATAGATATATTATGAACAATAATTATTATTAAGGGTTATTTAAAATCATGAAATTTTTTATTTATAATAGTTCGGGTTGTTATATATTAATAAATTATTTAAAATGAGAATTTTTTGTTTTTATTTGAAAATGATATTAGTTTCAAAAGAAAAACTATATAATTATTAAGCAGAGTAAATGGAATGAGAAGTCAAAATTAGAATCCCTAAAAGAGTAAAAAATATATCTCTATATCTCTATCTACTTCAATATTACCCCAAGTATTCTAACCCTTTCAACTTGCATACCATTCATTTTTACATTGAAACATAGATATATGAAACATTAACCTTATAATTTATATAAATTTTGATGAAAAATATGATATATAGAGGTGAATGGAGATAATTTAAGTGCCAATGTGTAACTTTTAGAAATATTCATAAATGGAATGTTGTATATTTTGAATGGATGCATCAGATGAAGATTCAATTGAATAATTTTTTTATCCTTTCTAGGATTATAATTCCATTTCAATGATGGAAATAAAAAAATTTGTTTGAAATATAAGTAAGGTTATTTATATACATGTTTAGTTAATATTTGGTGATATAGTAGACATCATCATTTTATTGGTAAATGATAAAGAATTTTCCATTTTTTTAAAGTAATTGAAAATGTAATTCTATTTTCCCATTATGGATTTTATCATTTCGATCTTCGATCCATTAGAATCCAAGATCATAAATATTAATATATAATGTGTGTTATCTTTGGCTGAATATTTATTCAAAAAATGTTCATAAAGGACCCTGAGGATGACTAGAAGGTTCTCATCTAATTCATTCAGTTAGAAATACATTTGAGAATTTATCAGTTAGAAAATATACTTTATGTCAATGTATACACAATATTTTTGGTGATGAGTATATTATGTTTATTTTCCACAATATAAGCATCGTTATGTGCATAATTATTTTCAAACAGAATAAATGATGTCCTTTTATCCAGAAGGAAGTATTTTTTATGTTCTTTTGTATTGAAAGAAAAATATTCAGGATATACAAATCCACAAAAGGTGTCATCATAGTAAAATTATGAATGATTTAATGTTAAAAAGGATATATTTTTCAATAGTTTCATAAAAGTAAATATATTACCTATTAGTTCTAATGAACAAAAATAAATGGTCTTATTTATCAATGGGAGTATGGAAAGATAAATGTAAATATATTAATCTGTATTCATGAAGAGGATGTTAGAGAATAACGAATAGAGTATGTTGTTCAAAGGAAGATATGCATAATCAAATATGATTTCTCTGATCCTAAAGATGAAAGATATGTTCATCAATATCTTCAAGAACATTTAGAAGAATAACACAATTAAGACCTTGCCACATAGCTTAGTCAAATTTAGGAATATACAAATTATACTCTTAAAGGTCAGAATCTAGATGCTATGGTGGTTGTAATGTGCGATATTAACCAACGAATTTTTTTATGAGTGTCATTAACCCCTAAGTAACAAAAAATTTAGATTCAAATATACAATATATATGAGTAATAAGCTCATGAAAAATTAAAAGTTGAAGAAACTTCTCAATGTGGTGAGCATGAAAAATAATAAGTAGTTGAAATGAAAATATTAATTCATAATAAAATAGTCTCTACTATTGCATATTATTTGGATAAAAATGATTATATATCTCGTTATAAGACATATGTTCTTTGAAATATATCTTCCTCTTCTAGTAAAAAGGATAAAGGTAAATCATTATCTATGGCTAGAAGAATAAATCCATCAAAAAATTATGAAGAAGAATATTATGATTCTGTAAATAATAAAAAAGAAGAGTTAGTGATGAAATATAATACCATGAAGGATGAGAAATCAAATTTGAAAATTTTCATGGATTATAATAAGAAATATTAGGAATATTTAAGAATCTAAACTATTCCTAGAGAATCATTGGAATCAATAAAAGTTTAATTGTAAACAATTTGAGTGAATTCAATTTCCAGAAGAGTTTTTGATTTATTTCAAAGAGAAATGGAAGATCACATTGTAAATATGAGAGTAGAATAAGTTTTAAATAAAAAATTTGGTGGCTTAAAGAAGTATTTTAGAAGTTAGTTTGAATAATTAAGGAGTAGTTCTAATCAATAAAAAACATCTAATTCTTCTAATCAAGCCTTTACAGATTTATTTAGAAGGTTTGAATCAATTTAGGACATTCGACCTCCTTTGAATGATCAAATACATTCAGTTCAACATTTATATGAACCATGAAATGTGTTTTCATACAATTAGAATGATTTATTTGAGACATCAACATAAAGAGATCCTCGTATAATAAATCTTCTAAATCAATTAGATAAAAATATCTCATAGTTTATTCAGTCCAAAGAGAATTTCAAATATTTATTGACAGTAAATTTTGTTGAATGTTTGGAGTTCGGTCAAGATTATATGATATAGATGAGATAATGGGATGATATGACTATTTTATGATTTAGAGGACTGATTTATGATATAAAGGATGTTTATCAGGTTTTTCAATATTTTTAAGATTCTGAAACCTCTTTTGAAAAAGAACCTTTACCCTCATCCAGTCTTACATTTTGAAATATCCTTTTCAAATTAATAATATAATAAAAACCATAATTTAATTATATTATTTTTTTGTTTTGTTTATTTATATTTAAAATTATTATTTTTGGTCTTTTCTAGTTTTAGAAAGAATCTATTTTTTTCATAGAATATTATAACTTTCATTCATAGTTCTTTTCAACAGTAAATTTCTTTTATACCATTTTTACCTACATTATTTTTTATATTAGAAAATGGGGAGAAAATTAGGAAACACATCATTATAAATTTTTTATTAAAAAAATAATTTTTTATTTTAAGAGAATTGGAATTCAAATATTTACTATAAAAATAAAATTTAAATTCCATATACAGTTTCTTTTATATGTTTTTAAAGACAATATTTTAATTTTTTTTACATTTACTGTATTTTCTATGCATCTTGTTTTATATATTTAATGATCATAAAAAGGTGGATATTGTTGGTAATGTATTGTCTCAACCTTTTACGACCCGTCCCCTGGGGCCCGTGTAGTAACTACCCCAAGCCCGCCTTCCATAGGCCAGGGGCTGGCGACTAGCACCAAAGGCATAAATCCCTATAACTGGGAAGGCATTGAATTTATAAAACGTAAACACACACAACCAGAGTACAAGCGAAAGAAAACACTAAGTAAAAACTGTATAACAAAAGATGCGCTGGAAAGTAAAAGGGGCCGGAAATATAAGCCCAACAGTAAAGTAAAAGGAAAAGACAAAATAGGTAGAACTAAAAGACAACAGTTGTAAGGTGTCTAGTAGCTCTTAGATAGTCCACCACAGATCCTACTTGAAGGGTAGGTATAGATAGCCTCCTCAGCGCTCTACATCTATCCATCTCCTCAGGGTACCGTCTCGTCGTGAGGTCCACCACCGGGTACCGTCCAGTCCTCACACACTCCGCCTCGGTCAGTGCTGTCCATTATCTGCATCCAACACAACGAGGTGCGGGCATAGCCTGTGCATGGGTGAGTATAACAATACTCTGTAGGGACCTCGAGACCCTTAAGGTCTTACAAAATCCAACAAGGATAAATCACAAAGTATGAATCAACAGATAACCATTACCTAGGTATATGACCATACATATACCTAAGTTATCTAGTAACCCATCTCAATCATTAGGAAAACACAAAAGCTCAAACCATGATTTTTCATTATCAAAACCACGATGCTGGAGAACTCCTCCTCTGTCGAGAACAGTGGGCCTGTCGCGGCACCATGACGCTTCTCACTAATCTTGGACTGCTGAGGTACTTCTCCTGTCGAGTAACGCGGGTCTATTGCCAACTACCAGGCGCTCCATCCACTATGGGTCTGCCGCCAAATACCAGGTGCTTCTCCTAATAGCCTACAGAGGTAATCCTCCTATTGAGTACTGTGGGTCTGCTGCCAACTACCAGACGCTCCGTCTGCCATGGGTCTGCTTCCAAATACCGGGCGCCCCCCACTGGGCTAGTCGAATCAATCCAAGTCGAATCAGTCAAGAAGTCGTCAGGTTTTATCAACAATTAGGTCTCCGCACTCTATATGCTCATCTCCAGGAGGATCCGCTCCATGAGCTACTGTTAGATACTCCAAATGTCACGAAGTCTCACTTGGAAGTATCTCAAAGGTCCGTCTCGTCAATGAGATCTCAACGCAACAGACGATGCGTCAATCGGACACCCGGTCTGTGAGATATTAGCCTTTAAGTCCCAGGGGCCCGGTTGGTTTCGTGTACGAACCAAACTGACCGTATCTCAACTATACCCCGAAATATCATGGGGTATTTTCAAAGCGATGGATTCATTCCAAGAATATCGGTGCCGCTGACGGTTCATCAAACAGACACCCGTAGCCCGAGTTATGGGCGAATAGGTGTATTCAGGTCTGACGGGTCCAGGTCCTGTCTGACCCAGTCGGACTGAACCAACCTGAACCGGGTCTGGACCGGGGTCCGACCTGGTCTGTGAGTCCGACCCGGTCTGAAGGGGCAGCCCCGACCGAAGGCGCGACCCGGACCGAAGGCATGACCCGACCCGAAGGGGCGGCCCGCCCGAAGGCGCGGCACGACCAGGTTGGCTGGCTGTGTGGCCTGACCCTGCTGGCTGTGTGGATCGACCCGGATGGCCATGTGGCTCGGCTCGGTTGGCCGTGTGGCTTGGCCCGGCTGGCCATGGGGCCCGGCTCGACTGGCCGTGTGGCCCGACCCGACTGGTCATGTGGCGCCCGGCTGGCCATGTGGCCTGGCCCAGCTAGCTAGCCTAGGTGGCCAGCTGGCCGCGTAAAGGGGGGTGTTACACCCCCCCTGGGCTCCCAAAACGGCCGGCACAAGGCACAAAATCTTGTAATGTGGGACCCAAAGGGTCCCGCCTAGCGCGCACCGGCGGCCGGCTCAGCCGGCCGCCCTCCCCTGTCCACCGTGGCCTTAGGCCGTGGGTCTTCTCCGGCGCGGCCCAACAGCGCCGCGCCCCTTCGCCACGGTCCGCCTTGGCTGCAGCTCGATGTGGACGCTGCTCGACTGGGCCTCGACTCTTCTTTTTCTCCACGTGGCACGGCGGTGCCGCACCTTTCCGGTGACCCGGCGGTCTTGTGCCGCTAGTTTCCTCGCGGTCAGACCTATGTCAGCTGCCGTTGTCCACTTTTGTCGTCAAAAAGGGGGAGGGTCAGTCATGTTGGTGCGGTCCGAACTCCCCATGTTATGTTGATAACATTCAGCATAACGTAAACCGAAAATATTGAACGACGTAGAATGGAAACAAGGCAACTCAAACCACTACCTTGCTTGACGGTGTTGTTTGATGGAGTCACGGGAAGGCGGCGTCATTCCGTCAACGTCAGAAGAGGAAGAGAGGTACTCATTGGCGTATGGGCATTCTAAGATGATGAAGTCGAAGACGACGTCGACGTTCCTCATCGGCGTCACTTCCCTTTCCTTGCTTCAGTTGAAGAAGGAAGAAGACGACATCGATTTTCTGTGGAAGGAGCATTCTTCACGTTCTTTATTGAGAGGATGCAATTCTCTCTCATGTTTCCACCCAAAAAAATTTCCAACCAAAATAATGGGTTAAGCCAACCCATTATTTAATTATTGGAAAAAGAATTCAAAAATATTTGAATTAAAAGAAACCATTCACTTAATTAATGGGTGGAGAGTTGGCAATTAAATGGTGCGGGAAGGTGGAGAGGCTCCCCCACTTTATGAAGAGTTTTACCAAATTTAATTGGGGTTTCGAGGGGGTTAAAGGTGATATAGAGAGGTCTGGTGGGCCCCACCTAATAATCCTCCCAAGGGAGGTTATGGTGTGGTGTCCCCCACCTCCAACCTATTCTTGGAGGTTTTAACCACCAACATAAAATAAAGTTAAATCTTTAACTTTATTCAATTTAATCAAAACCCCCCAAAACTAACTTCTACTCTCGATAAAACGCAACTGCGTTGAAGGTATCACTAAGCAATCATCGACGCTGTGAGTTCAACGGTGCCCTCAGATTTTAATTTCGAGCACTGGTTCAAAAGTAATAAAATTCGGAACGTACGTTTACTGAACGCACCTGAACAAAACTTCAGAATTTGATTCTGGGCACACCAGGCCTTAGAATCAAGCACGGTTAGAAACTGCGGACCCATAAAATTACCATGTATTTAAGAAAAAAATTTCCATTGAAATTCTAGGTCTTTACACACATTATATAAATCTTATTGATTTTGATTCTCCCAAATACCCTTATTTGTTTCACTGATGAAATTACTTAAAGTATTTTTCTAGAATATATTTCATGAGAAGTCTTATTTATGGGTTAAAATATTTGTAAAAAGTACTCTAAACGTGTTTGAATGTATTCTAGAAACAATGATAATTACATATATTTTTAAGTATATTGTATCATTTTGGAACCCTATGATTGGAATGAAACATATCAATCATGTACCCTATGCTGTTGGAATGTTATGGATAAACAAATTTACATTTGAAAAACCCTATGTTTAAATGAATAAACATATGGTTCACCAATACTTCCTTTTGTAAGAAAACCATAAAATGTCAACCCTAATTTTGGTGTTTTTCTCTATATAAAGGAACCCTATGTTTAATTGGTCAATGATAAAATTTTAAATTAAATACATTATCCTTATTTTTCTGTATTTATCTTTCCTTAAGTAAATATACCATTAAAGTTTTTTTACGACCAATTCAAAGGCTCATACCCCATGGAATAAATCAATCCAATTTTTATGGAATGTTATGAATCTCTATGAACATATAGAATTTAAATTATTGTGATTTGTTAGGAGATATTCTTGGATATATTATAACCAAAATAAAACTATGTTCCCCTTCTAAATATAAATAATATTTTCATTTCCAAATATAAGGTTATATATCGTTTTGAATACAGAGTTGCTGAAAAATAAAAAAGATCAAATACCTCTATTTTAATTAAAAGGATACATTTTGGAGGCATACATGTTTTTTTGTGATATGTAAAACTTTTTATTAATCATTATTGATACTATTTTTATGTTGCTATTTTTATTGATGTTTTCTTCAACCAAGATATCTTCTATTCCATTTATTACCGAAAAAATTTATCTTTAAAAGAGATGATCCATTTTCTTTCAAATACTAATGTAACTATTAAAAATACATTTTTTACTTAATCAAATATAACTCATTTTCTTTTATTCAAGTATCATCTCTTCATACTAAATTGCAGTGGTGGAGTATTAGCTTCCCAAACAAGGCTGTTGATAAATCAGTTCCTTGTAAAAGAATTAGATAGCTCTATAAAAGCCTTATTGTAATGTTTTTAACTCCCTATACTCAGTTTTTATTGTCTTCTGATAAGAGTACTTGTTTATTAAAAATCACTAATCTCATAGATAGAGCATTGGTGGAGTGGACTAGGGAATCATTATACCCTGAACCACTATAAAAATTATTGGGTTCTTCTTCTATATTTATAGGATTTTTAAAATACATAATGAAGATAACGTTGCATATCATATTAATCCATGAAGAAGGATACAATTTTAAACATCAAGATTATTGAAAAGACATAATACCCCTTATTTTCTTTCTTTTTATTATTCTGACCTAACATAAAAGACATAATAAGGTCAACTCACCCTAAAGGGACTATGAAATATGTGAAATAAACATCATTATTTAGACCCCAACCATGTGTCACATAACATGTATCACTACAATACTCCCAATATAACCATTTTAATAAACATTTAGTTTTTAAAAGTTATAATAATTATACCAAATTACTGGTAAATCAATTCCACTTTTCACATTTCATTTAAAAATTAAGAGAGTATAGTTTCGAATTATTTTACATATAAACCATTTTAAATTTATTAATTCATTCATAATATATAAAATCAATTCTTAAAAATTTATTCACCAAAATCAAAGTGGAGATCACCCCTAAGAAAAAATAGGTTCAAGCTATCTTGGTCACTCATACATCGATTGCAATCAAGACTATTATACAATAAATCTCCTGGATCCAAATTATCAAAGAACATAGAAAGGGGGAATTCCATTGAAATAGAACTCCCTAAACATTTCATGATCATGTTCCCAAATAAAAATAATCTATGATTTAGGAATACAGGAACACTCTATTTAGTAAACCCCTTATGGAATTAAAGGATAAGGATTAATGTTATAACCCCCACCTAGGTACCTGAGGCTCTAATGTGATACATTTGTGAATAAATTTCAAATAGATTATCACATTTCACAAAATATTTAAAAATAACCATTTTCAATATGTACCAATTATTTGAAATCTAATTTGAAAAAAAAAACAAATTATTCATTGAAAACATTTTTCCACTTACCAAAACAAAGGTAAGCACATATTTTAACAAAATATATTTATGGCTATATTATGAAATTTCAATATCCATGTAGTTATAATTTATGAAATAGTTTTTATAACCAATATAATTCAAAATATATTAAAAATAGGCAATAGATGGAACCTAATAACTTTTACATGGGTCTCTCTCCAATAACTATTTGATCTACAAACCAGATTGAAGTGAATAAAGAAAAATTATGAGAAGGCCGGATGCACACCTTTTAGGGGTCATGGAAAAATATATATTTATTAACTATATGTATTATACTATTTATCCATTAGGTTGTCTCCAAAGTAATGAACAAAAAATGTGGTTTTCACATTTTAATTATTTTATAAAAATTTGATATAATTTTTTTCGAAAAATTATAGATTCAAAGAGAAAATTAAATGATTGATTTTAAATAAAAGATGAGAGTATGTGGCTAGGTTGGGTTTGGATTGACCAAATTCAATTCTATCATTTTTCCCAAATTTTACTAATTTTTCTTTTACTAATTATTAGATGTGGTATTTATCATCTGATTTATATATCTCCCTAAGCCAAATGGTTATCGTGATAATATTTATACTTGAATCCATAGGTTAACCTACCCTATCTTCTCTATGCATGAGAGTGAAATGGTTCTATTGCTTAAGTAGTGAAATCACTAACCAATAATTATTGTTCCCTAATAGATAAATATTTCGAACATAAAATTCCTATCATGTGTTGATAACCATAGAGTACTCATGACCCAATCCTTATCTATTCAATCCTATAATGAATTTTTTTTGGATGAAGATATGGATAATTGACCAGTAATATATAAAATATATAGGGAATGAAATTTAACTCAAATTAATTAATAAATTTAGGATATGATATAATTGAATCCAGAAAAAATGGATATAATTTCGGTGAAATAATAGAAAAACTTAAATTTCATGTATTCTATTTCCTAGTCACACAACAGAACAACCCCTCAATTGATGGGGTAGTCAAGTTAACTATTAGTAAGAAGTCATCACAAGACTGAAAATAAAAGAAAATAAATTAAAAACTGAAATAATAAATACACAGTAGTTTTACCACCCCTATTAATTTATCACATCCATTATCGATCTTCCAAATAGTTTTGGTTATGACACTCTATTTTAGGGATAAAAAATGATCCCAGGCCATTAATAATAATCCATATTAATCACATTTCATCAAAATCTCCTCATATTATTGTTTATTTATTTTATTTCTTTTACATTTTCCCCAATAATTAATATTATTTATTTTGAAATCCCCTATTGATTTCTATTCATAAAAAACATAAAACATGAAAAAATTATTCAATGTGGCCTACTTCATACATGGATGGGAACTATATAGTTTGAATGGTTGTGAGGTAAAGGTGGAATGCACCATTGTTCTTGTTAGGTACGATAGTTGTGATGGGAGTGGATTTGTATGGATCCTCAAATCATATACACTTCAATGAGGCCATAAAAAGATAATATCATTATGGACAGAGTCTCCCCCTTTCAATTGAGATGACAGTGATCATATAAGGACCAATAATTGATCCTTGGTGGGTTGGGGCCTCAGTAGTGGGTACCATCTTGAGCCCGATCTTTCTAGTGGTCATTAGTGGGGATCCCTATGAATTATATTAGTGACTGATGATGCCAAGTGGTGGAGTAACAGGAGTGAGGAATAACATGCTATGTCTGAGCATGAGTTTCAGGAAAGAAAGGTCCAATAATGTTGTTTCTATAAGTGGGGGATAATACAATGTTGAAGTCATCCCATATAAAAAATGGAGAGAGATGAAACACTAGTTTATATTGAATTTATCTATATCCATAGCTCAAAGTCCTTCTATGAAGACGGACTCTCAGTACACTATAAACACATAAAATGGTCAACACTGACTTTTGGGGGCCATAAAGGCCACAAACCATGAATTTTAATGGCACAATATCATACCCTATCCATATGTACTTACTAGATCTAATGGTCTTTCCTATGGCTGGCTTTCTAGAATAACCCCTTTTTGGCTAGCTAGGTGGCCAGATGGATATGGTTGATGACTATCATAGCTTTTACATATATTTTAAATAAAAATCATTAGAATATAAAGTCACACATAAATATTCTTCAATAAAATAAATAATTAAAACCCCACTGTAAACTCATTTTAATTGATTAATTTCAAATTCACATATTTTAAATATATGTTGAAATAAAAAATAATAATGATGAAAAACAATATAAATTCAATAGAAAATGTTTAAAATTTTTCATAAAAATATTAATATATAAAACATCCCCACACATAAACAATTTGTTTCCTCTATAATTGAATCTAAACATTGAAATAAAGATGATAATAATGTCACTATTATGCAAATTTCAAAGAAATAAAATTAAGTAATTATCATCGATTAACCAATTTCTCAAATTTCACATAAAATATCAATTCAACTTATCATTTTTAGAAATATAAACATTTTTCTTAATTTTAAATTATTTGATTTTAAAATGGAGTAAATTATGTTTTCATCAATAGTGATTCTCAATTAATTATTTTTAAACAAGGAAAATCACAATTTACCCATCTTACTACTCATTTAACTCATCACTAATTACAAATATTTATATATATATTTATGATAATATCATGAAAACATGATCCACAGCCATAGAGTTGTAATGTAACTACTTTATCCACTTTTTAAATTCAAAAGGAAAATTAAATCATGAGGACATTCAATAAAGGTTCAAATGACTCTGATGGTTATGGATGATAGGAAATGATGTTCAAAATTAAAGCTTAAATGATGAGTTTTATCTCATAATGAATATTGTGTGATATCAGAAATTAAAATATCAATTGAATTATCCCCTTCCAAAATAAAACACCCACTTCCTAGGATAAAAGTATAGGTCCTGAAATATAAAATCATAATGAATTAGTTTCACATCCTTAGATTTTTATATATTTTTTATTTATTTGTTTTCTAAAAGACCTTTTTTAAATTAATTCTTGGAATAAACGTCACATATACCACCTAACCACCTATGATAAAAATAAATGGTCTAGAAATTGTAATTTTTTTATTCTTATAAGTCACAAAACATTCTTATTTTATTCATTTTTTCAAGAAGGGAAAACCAATAATATATAATGAATAAATACAAAACCTTCCTCAATACCTAGACCAAAAACCCCACAATTTTTTCATATAATTTATTATGTGATTCCACTATGAAAATCCTTATCCCCATAATTCAACATTAAAATATCATGCAAATAGTATGAACAAGGAATGAATGGATAAAAATATATCGAATGGTTTCTCATTCCTAACAAGTTCATTCATGACCTCTATGAGATAAATAAGGATAAAGGTATATGGTTGTATAAAGGATAATATATGATTAATAAAAATTATTGAATATTTTAAATGTGTTTTTATATGGGAAATGATTTGAAAAATTAAAATAAAAGTTCTAGTAGGTGAAATTACCCAAGATCACTCAAGAAATATACTCATCATAAAAACAAAGGTACATGTTCTAGAAATTCCCTAGGGAATGAGACATTTTATTTGGGACAATAAATCATATAATGCATAATAATAAAATAAATTCACATTAATTTTAGTAATTCAATGTGTTACAAATAGATAGGAAAATTTCATTGACATGAACCAACCAATTCATACAAATAATGTTTCATAATTTCAATATCCATGCTTCACTCTATAATTCAATTATCTAATTTACTCATTCAAAATATTTATAATTTATATTTAAAACATGGCATAAAAGGGTTCTTAATAATGTCATGTCATATAAAAATGTCAGGTAAAGAATGATTTAAAAGAACCGACATTCAATTTTATGTTTGAATATGAAAACATGATTTTAGGAAAACAATCATAGAGTTTAAAGGATAAAGAATGTATGAATAACCCCAATTTCTCATTTTCCTCAGATATCCTCTTTTATAATTTTTCAGGATTTCATGATCTATCATGGAATTATAAATAAAAATAAAAATAAATTATAGTGCATTACAATTTAGTTAAACACAAATGGGAATCAGGGTAAGAGTGGTCTATGGTAAAAAATGTGGGTTTCCTCCAAAAATCATTTTTGCTTAAATTAATTGGTTTGACTAAAAAAATGTTTTTTTTTGAAATGAAAAATCAATGAAAATAAGATTAACTCAATCAAAAATAATTTATTATGTTAAAAAAATGAATTAAATTTAGATATCAGTTTATGTAGATTTAAAATGAAATTTCTTCATTTAATCTAGTGTAAAGGAAGGGTATGTCTTGGTGGATCTTCAGTGGAAATCATAGAGAATGAGTGTAGTATCCTCCACATGTTTTTTAGGTAATGTCCCATGGTTCTTATTTAGAATATAAATATTTAGAGTAAATGGATTTATCCTCCTTAGTTTACAATTTCTACAGTACTAAAGGAGCATACATGAATAATATTAAATGGCCCTTCCCATCTAGAATTATGTTTACCTAGAATCAGTTTACGTCTGGATTTTTATAACAATAGTCAATCTTCATGGAATAAGGTTCTTGGATGAATTATAATATCATATTTTATCCTTGTTATCTACTTATAGATATCTTAATTTTCAATATCACCCATAATGATTTCTTCTAACTCATATAACAATAATTTTATCTCTTTCCCTACTTTGTCAAGGTCAAGATTCATTTCTCTTACCACCAAGTAGGATTTGTTTTCCAATTCCCCAAGGTGGTGGTGGATATATCCATAAATAAATATATATAGGGGTTCATACCTATTGTTATATTTTAGTATATCCTATACACTCATCTGTTATTATACAAACAGTAACTTCTATACATCTCGTTGGGTTTAATTATCTTTTCTAGAATTTATTTGATTATTCTAATAGAGACTTCCGCTTTCCCATTATTTTATAGATGGTATGGTGGAGAAATTTTATGTTGTAAATGATATGTAACACCCCATGTTACTGTGAATTTATTTTTCTCAAACAAATTTATTGTTTTCAATATTTTGTTTTGTATGAAACACTGAGTTTAATTAATCAAAACATTCCATATTATTAAAATATTATTATTTATTATGAAAGTTATCAAATTGCTATTGGATTAGAGAGTATTAATAAGACAATGTAAATTATGAAAATATATGGTTTAAAAATTTATATATAATGAATTCATTTATAACTAATTAATTATAAATTATAATAAATACCATTTGAAAATAATTGAAATACTCTTCTGAGAGACAATTTTTCTGTGAAAAACATTTTTTTCCTTAATAAATTTAATATATCACAATTAGTAAATTAATTTAATGAAATTTAAATGTTATAAATTCAATAATATTTTTAATATTAATATTATGTGTTTTATATACAATAGATAAGAGTAAATCTAATTTTACACTCAAAACTATATGAGAATAAATAACAGTTTCTTCACCTTTAGCGAACTTAATTTAAAATTAATTATTAACAATTATATAATATTAGTTATATAAAATAATTTTTTTTAAATATAAATAAAAAATAATATTAGGGGGATGTTATGGGGTTTCTTAAAAGGTTTCACTTCATGATGAATAGTAAAAAATAATGAATTTTAATTATAAACTAAGTCTTGGTTAAATTTATTTATAAAGATAAATAATATATAAAATTAGTTTTAATGAAAAAATGTTTTAATTATAAATCATTTAATCCAATTTAGATTATTGGAATCAATTTTATATTTAATTTAGATGTAAAATCATTGTAATATTTTTGATATTTTCTCTTTTAAAACACAATTTCTTGTCACGTATGTTAGATTAATTTAAAATTAAATTATGTCACTTATATTATTTGAATTTTGAAAATTAACACAATATTATTAATCAAAATTATATAAATTATTTGATAAGGTAAAAATAATTTTTATCCAAATTAATAGTGAATGCATTAAAAATTAATTACAACAGTTAATGTAAAAATGGGTTTATCGGGGGTTTAAGTTGAAATGCTAAGGGTAAAAATGAAATATTAATCTATATAAAAAAACTTATGGCTATATTTATTTCATTAAAACTATAATTCTTGATAATGGACCATTTTTACCCATTTTACATAAGAAAAATGCTGTAACATTCAATCCTTTTTGAAATATTAAGTGTATCATATCCCCCAATTATAAAAAGACTCCCCTATCCTCTCTTCTTAACACCTTCAGACCCTATTTTTTCTTCCATTTAATACCCAAATAAATTCCCAAATTACCTCCATAAAACCTATATTATTTATTTTATAGATAAATCCATTATAAAAAGGGATTTACTCTCTTCTATATATAACGTTGATTGTGTGTACGCCGGACTAACACTGCACGAAGTAACATGATGAATTAATACTTTACATTAATGGTATTAAGGATTTTTTAAAATAAAATATAGCTATATATTACATAAAAATAATTATATAATTATAATATATGTCACTTACTCTTCTTTCTTCAATTCCTATAAGAAAATGGAAATAAGTTTCATGCGTACATATGACATACCATCTCCATGAATGATGCATTCAATTTTCCATCCCTATATTTTATGGATAAGTATAAATAAATATATTATTAATATATATTATTAATATATAAGCTTTATAATTATAGATATTATGAAATAATTATCAACTTAATAGGTCTAAAAATTAACAAATGAAAATATACAATAAAACCATAGTAGTAATTTTTTGAAACATAACATTAACATGGAATTTTTAATAAATAAGTAAAAAAAGGTCTTAAGAAAACCATATATTTTATTATATAGATTCATATGGTTCATTAATATATATATATATAATAGAAAAATATTTATTATATATTATTTTTTAATGTGTATGAAGTTAATAAACAAGCTAAGGGATATTTATCTAACTTTTTTACTTTTGTAAGATCCATGCCATATTCACCACCTATTTATTTTATGCAGCATATTTAATTTCCATGAAAGTATTTTTTGAGGATTATAAGTAAATTTATTGGTATTTAAATTTCAATTTTATAAACTCTATCTCATGGGGTATATTATTGAAATTTTATCAAATTATTAAGGGATTTTTGTCTCAATTTTCCTTCTTTGAGACATAGAATTATTTTATACACATATATTATTGTATAAGGTGTATATACAAACTCTCTAAAATATTTTATCATGAAGTTTTTTCTCATAATGATATATTATGTTCCATTTAGTTATATTCCTTCACGAGGTGTAATTTTCAATGTTACTAATGTGGTAATGATTTTATGTTACAATCTCATCATTTATTGAGATATGTTCATGATTATATACCGTTATTCTTATCTTATGATTTCATATAATCATAGATTGATATCCTTTTTGTTTAACCATAATGATAATTTTAGATCACCCATTTGTATGTTTCCTTTCCCTAAAATATGAAAGAATGGTTTTTTCTAGGGTATGTCTTTGAAGAGTATTAAATGGGAAGATCTTTATGGAAAACAATGAAGATCATTCACCAAATTAGAATATTGTGTTCTATTTCTTCAAAATCTCATAAAAATTATGTTCATAAACATGTGTTTATATAATGTAATGAATATTCAACTAAAAATTTATAATATCCATGTATTAAAATATTGGGCAGCTATAGTTGGTATCAAAGGAATATTTTAGTTAACCATTAGAAACTAGGATAAAAAACATTAGTAAGGTCCCTAGGGATATTTATAAGGAAATTTATTTTGATTTATCTATATATATACAAGAATGATCCAAATTATATGAAAATGTAATGTAATTTTGGTAAAGGATAGAGAAATTAATTTCTGATCAATTACATCCCTATCTGGATACTGTAAGTGGATGTGGATTTGAAATAGATGTACTTTGGGGTAAAAACCCCAAAAACACCATATTAATCTAAACTCAATCTAGAAATGGTACCTGAATATTGGTCTTTCCACAAACCAAGTTTGAAACTCCATAGGTATAGTCTTTATAAAGTCAAATAATACTTTAGAAACCATATTGAATAATTTAAATAGATAATGACTATGAATGAACTAGGATAAACCTAGGGTATCATAGATTAAATAGAATGCCCCATGATTTATAAATAGAATAATTTATTTTAATGATTGTTTTATTTCCCATTATGATTAGTGTTACTCACACTCTAATTTTTTTTCAATGGAGGGAAATAGAATGAATTGGGTTAATATTGAATGTGATGAAAAATTTACTGATGAGCTGCCAAATGGTATGATGACTGGATTGAATAATGTTCTAATTATTCATAATTTGTTTTGAATGAATAAGATTAAAAATTTGTTCCATAACCAACACTCAGATTTATCATAGAAGATAAGGATACAGTTCACATTGAGTTTGGGTAGTAGAGACAATGTGGGAAAGAAGATTCAGTTTCATATGTGTCGATAATGTGGGAAGAAACTCCCCAAGTGGGTGTATTAGAGTAATGATAACATGTTTTGACTATAGAAAAGAAGGAAAATAGAAAGTAACATCAAAGTTAACATTAAAAGTTCTGTTAATACAATGTATGTGAATAATTGTCTCCCAAATATATCATAAATTTTCGAATGCTTTGGATGTGGAATGTATGGACATTATGCCAATTGATCTCTTAAGGGGAAAGACCATGAAGTGAATTAGAAAAGGTATAAAATAAATGGTAATTCTATTGATGATGAAGACATAATGAATGAAATATGAAATGAAATAGGTATTAAGGAATATTTTTATGAATCACCGTTAATTGTTTGATAAATATTTACGATGATTGAAGTATTTATATATTTGAATTCATGGATTATATTATTTCAATAATGAAATATATAAGGATTATTTAGTATTTTTATTACGATTAGGGTTTAAAAATTATTTTAAATATTATTTATGGTATATAAATATTATTTAATGTCAAGTTGGTTGAGATATCTTTTAATATGTTCCATAGGTTGAGAAGATAGTATTTAGTTTGTATAAATAGTTGTTTGATATGGAAAATGAAAATTAGATATTATTGATGACCTCATAACTAATAAATTATTTATTTGAAAAAGTTATTTATGTTATAATTTATAGAGTTTATAACATTATTTTATCTTTGGAATATGTTCCATAATCTATGGTTTTGTTCTAGGAATTATGAAGTATATATGTTTTTATTATGGTTTTATGGTAATTATGATTATTGACAACCATCAGTAGAATAAATGACCATGGTATTAATATATTTGTCATGTGACCATTAAGATATGCTTAATTATAATTTAAGGATTAATTTTATGTTTTTTTTTGGAAATTTAGTAACCTTATTTATTAATATTGATGGTTATATGGGTTTTAATTTTAACTACTTATGGAATGTTTTAAGTTAATACATGGATCAGTTTTTTTGATTAACATATTGATTTACCATATGAAGATTTATCTATATTTTCTATCCATTGATACCCTTTTTTTAGATTTAAGGAATGACTTATCATTCTATTATAGATATTGTGACCCATTAGTTATTCAGGCACAAAAAAATTTCATTTTTATTTCATGGAGGAAGAGATGAAGTGGAAATTTATTGAAGCACAACCAAATATTTAAAATAGGATTATGATACAAAGAAAATATAATAACTAGTTATATAGGCCTATTTTAAATTCATTATTGTATCAAGAAAGTAGCCAATTTATTGGTGCTTCCACCAAAACACTATTTAGTTCATGATGTCTTCTATGTATCACTCTTAAAGAAGTAAATACACGATCCATCACATGTACTGGAATTAGAGTTTGTAGCATTGGAGAATGATTTTTATTTTGAGGAATGGTTGGTACATATTATGGATTAAATATAGAATTTTTTAAATAAAAATAGCACTAACCTAGTTAATGGTTTGTGGTGAAAACACCAACTTAATGAAAAAATATGGGGTCCAAAGGACATAATGTGTCCAAATTAACCTTAGTATTTGGTAACAAAGTGATGAAATTTGAGGGAAAAATTAGTTTTAAGGTGTTTATAATGTAATAACCCTTGTATTTTGTAATTCTTTATTAAAAATAAATTTAATCTTTTCTATATTTTACATTAAACCCAACAATGAGTTTAATTAAACAAACATGTCATATTATTAAATTATTATTATTTAATATGATAATTATCACCTAGAATTGGAATGGAGGGTTTTATTATGATTATGTAAATCATTAAAATATATGGTTTAAAAACTTATATATAACCAATTATTTAATAACCAATTATTTATAAATTAAAATAAATACTAATGGAAAAAAATTGAAGCCTACTTCTAAAAAACTCTTTTTATGTTCACCAACATGTTTTCGTTAATAAATTTTAAAAAAAATATTAGTAAATTATTTTAAATAAATAATTTTATTATATATTTAATAAAATTTTTAATATTCATCACATTTTTTTTGTAGAAAATAAATAGAAATAAATCTAATTTTACACATAAAACTGTAATTTTTTAAAAATGTTTTTATCGCTATTTGGAAACTTATTATAAAATTAATTTTTTCCAGTTACAAAAAAAATCACATTGGGAAAATAGAAATCAATTTTTAAATTTTAATAAAGAAAATTAAAAAAGGGTTTATTTTTGGTACTATTATGAAAAGTTTCATTTTTTGATGAATAGTGAAAAACACTGAATTTTAATAAAAGAAATACATTTTTGTTTTATTTATTTTTTAAGTTAAAAAATATTTTTAATTTATTTTAATGTAATCTTTATTCAATTATACATAGATTAATATAATTTAGGTTATTGATATAAATTTATTTTTGAATTCATTTATAAAAACATTGTAAACATTTGAACAAAATCTATTTCAAAAAATGATTTCTCGTCACTTATGCATGATTTTTTTAATTAAACTATTCCAATTCTATTATTTGTATTAGTAATAATGGATTAAAAATTTTCAATAAAGTTTATTTAAATTACATAATATTTTAAACTAATTTTTTAACCAAATTGGATAGTGAATTTAGAAAAAATTAATTACCACGATAATGGTAAAATTGGGCTTACCCTAGGTTAAACTAAAAATATAAGGGAAAAAATTACCATAAATATTATATAAAAACTATTTAATGGAAATATTTCCTCCATTAAAACTATAAGGTTATAAAATGTCCCATTTTGAAACTTTTTTCCAATGAGAAATGTGATATCACTCAATTGTTTTAAAAAAATATTAAGGGTGTCCTCTCCCCCACTTTTAAAAGGCCACCACTATCCACTCTTCATAAAACATTAAAACACTAATGTTTCATCCAATACATACCAAAATAACCTACCAAAATCCATAAAATCATCATAGAAGTATTATTTTAGAAGTAAATTGGTCCTAATATGACATTTAGTGGTACTAAATGAGGTTACCTGAAGAAGAGGCAACATTCATCAACAATAACTTTTTCTTATTTCTACCATCACCTCCTAAAATTCTTATTATATCATGATTATATAATAAAATCAGTATATTAAATATAATATTATGTTTTTATGTTATGTTAATTACCTATAACCATCTCTACTTCTATAAAAGTGTTAAAAAATCATCATTCGTGTGAATGGTGGACTACCGCCTCACAAACCGACATCATTCATTTTTCTATTACCACCTATAACAGATGGAAATAATGATGTATTTATTTTTTACATATGATATTTATGATATTATTAATCTTATTTAATTATTATATCATTTCTACATTCATTCTTTCCATTTTTTTGGAATATGATATCATAGCTCGTGTGTATGATGGATTACTACCTCGCAAAGCTATATGATTCATTCCCACTTTACATGTGAGGAATTAAGGAAGTTTTTAATAGAAATATGTTATATATATTAAATAAAAATTATTTTGGAATTATAATATATTTATCATACTTTTTATTCATTGAATTCAACAATAAAATGGAAACAATATTCATTCTTACATATGACCCACCGTCTCTATGAATGGTGTATTTCATTTTCTATCACACTGTTTTATTTTTTAATATAAATACATATATAATGAAAATATATGATATTTATATCATGTATATACTTACGTATATCACGAAATAAGTATCAATTTATGAGGACAAAAGGAATAACAAATTTGAGCAACAAGGAAAACAAATTAGTTTTTGCACGAAACATGACTTTAAAATGGAATTGTTAATAAATGAGTAATAAATAGCCATAAGAAAAATAATTGTGGTATGATATATATCAATATGGTTATATAATATATTTATAATAATCATATAGTTATTATTCCAGATGATTTATTTCGTATAATGGATATCATAACTTAAGGTAAGGGATTTCCATATTAGTTTTTACATCAATGAGTAGCTTGTAATATTCCCCACCCAATTCATTTATATAGTGTATAATAATAATTTTAATATTTTATATTAATTATAAATAAAATTATTGGTACTTATATATCAAATTTTGAATCACTATTTCAGGGGGATTTTGTTCTAAAAGTTACCATATCTATAATGGATTTTTTTCCTAATTTTCTTTCTTTAAGGAATATGATTATGTTATAAATATATATTCTTTTATGAGGAGTATATAATATAACTTGACATGAAATACCATGAATTTATTTATCCATAGGATATTTTATGCTTATTTTGAAGATATTCTTTCATAGGGCCTATGATTTACATCTAACAAAGTGGTAAAAATTTTATGTTCTGATCACATTGTTTATCAGGATAATTTACAATCATGTTATAATTATATAATATTTTAATAAATATCTCATGAATATAATTACTTTAATTATCCTCTATTTATGTCATGATAATACATTTTTTCTATCATTTTACTCCTTTTATGTTCTCAAGATCAGAAACATTATTTCTTTAATAAAATACATCTTTTTGGTCGAGCATCCCATTTTTTCCAAACACCATAGTTATAAAAAAGATTTAAAAAATATATTATTATTATCCAAATGATTAATTAAATTTTTTTTACCCTTTTTTACTATTTGAAAAATGTTTTGTAATGAATATTTATGTCTTTTTATAAAACAATTATCATTTTTCTTTTACCAAAAATTTCAATAGAATTTTTGTTTTATCTTGTACAACATTAATGAAATTTTCCAACATCATGCCCATTATTTTTTTGAAGAATCAATTATAAATTAACAATGTTAATTTCAAATTAAAGTAATTTTAATATTTTTTATGTTTTAACAAGTATTTTTCAATATATAATGGATATTTACATTAAGAAATATATTCATTGAATTTTAAGGATCCTTTATATGTTTTTGTCATTATTTTTAGAGAAAAGGATATTGAATATATTTTATGTATTAACAAATTATTTTAAATGAATATTGATTTTCCTTATAAAATGTTCCATGTGATATTCTAAAATTATTCACCATACATGATGACATATTTTTATGTTACATATTATTTGATAGGGATATGAACTAAGGATACCATTATTATTGTTTCACCAAATAGTTTATCCTAAAAATATGTTTATGAAACCCACTTATCTTTTAAGGGTTATAACAAGATAAAATTATTATGTAAAATTATTATTTTTACCTTGGTTATTCTTTGATAAAATGATGAAATTATTATGAATACTTTCTCTTTCATAAAGGTTATGACATGATGAAATGTTTATGAAACCCATTTTATTTCATGGTTTATGATATGAGGAAATTTTATGATCTCTTGGGAAACAAAAATATGGATTACATTATTTTTTTAGTGGGATATATAGATTCCTCTAATATATTAGGTAAAGATTTGTATCCCATGAGCAAAAAATCTGAAACAAGTCGATGGGATTAACCCACTATGGAAAATAAGTGTCTCTTAATTCACTATGGGAAACATATGTGTTATATCCATAATGGGAAAGAGGTTTCTCTTAATACACTATAAAAAACATGTGTGTCATCATCCACTATGGGAAACATGTGTGTCCGAATCCACTATGGGAATTAGGTGTGACCTATTCCATAATGGGAAATAGGCGATAACTCTAGATCCACTGTAATGATAGTCTTAGTAGTAAACCTTGATGTAAGAAATATATTTATATATTTATAATATTTTACACTCTTTAATGATATTATATTATGGTTCGTGATTTATTGATAATGATTTATCATACTTTTGGGCCATGTTTTTGGAAATGATAATGTATTATTGAGATACTCATATTTATGATATATTAAAGGGTGGGTATGAAATTCATAAGTTATATTCATGATCACATACCCTTATTCTTATCTTGTGATTTATATGATAATTGATTCATATCCATTATGTTTACCCTTATAGAGAATCTAATCTCTCTCTTTATTAGGTTTCCTTTCCCTATGATATTATGAAAGGTTTTGTCTAGGATATGTTTATGAATTTTAATAAAAACAAAAATATTTGTGGGAAATATTGAATATAGTTCTCCAAATTAGAAGGTTATGTTACAATTTTATGGTTACACTTAACTATTATGGTTATTTGGCATGTATTTGTGCAATATAATGAATATTCATAAAAAAATGATGAAATATCCATGTATGATAATCTTGGGTTGTTATACTATACTTTTTCATTAACTCCTCCATTTTATTGTTGTCAAAATAAGTTCCTTGATTTCTAATGATAGCTCGTGGTACTCCAAACCTACTGAATATATTAGAAATGAAAAAATAACAGAAAAAATTAGAATCATTAATCCTAGTGGACTTTTCTTCCACCATTTTTGAAACATAATCAACATATAAAAGAATATATAAATTAACCAATGAAATGAAATTATGAATGGTCCAAGTATATATATCCCCAATAAACAAAAAGTTTCACCAAATTTAATTAGTTTTTATGTAATTTCCTTTGTTTTTTATATATTACCTAAAAATTGAAATTTTTATCACTTTTTACTAAATTCATAAAAATCTTTGAATAAATAGGGATAATAAATTCATTAAGATAAAATATTTATGGTTTTTATCTATGATCCATAGTCACCTCCATTATCCAATTTAAGACAAAATTAAAAAATTGATTCAATTAAAATTTTATATAAACATATTCCAATTACATTATTAATTCATATTTTCTAGATGAATGGGTCATCCCATATTTAAAATATACAGTTTTATTTTCGATTGTTTTTTCTAATGAGTGATTAAATGCAATGGTACATGTAAAGTCACCACATAATTTTCAATATCGGCATGGTATGGTACTTTTAATTCCCAGATGTAAAGTCGATGTCCATGAATATCATTATTTAGTGGGTTCTAATTTTGAATTTTTTCTTCAGTGGTATTGGATAGTCTACTTAGATAATCGATTATGATATCCCTTTTTTCATTGATCTATTGGTGGAACTACAGTAACATTAGGATAAAATATACCAATAATGGAATAACATCATTATATTTCATTAGATACATGAGATATGCATGATTATAAAAAACAAGAAATTTAATCCCTAGTATATGTGATCTGAATTTTTCTAAAGAAAATACAACCTAAAAAAACTACTTTTCAATATTTGTGTAATTTATTTATGTGTCATCCAATGGTGTTGATGTGTATGCTATGAAATTAGGATATCTTCAATTAATTATGATAGGGTGTCTCAAACATCTTGATTTGTTGAGTCACATAGAAATTCAATTGGATAGTCCTAGTTATGTGGTCGAGTTAGTGGTTGAATAATAAAAATTTCTTTCAAATCATAGAATTATTTCCATCACACATCATGAATATAAAAATAAACTTATATTAATATTAATAATGAAAGAGGAAGATAAATATAACTTATAACCCTGATAAATGTTCTGTAAAATTATCCACGTCCTAAAAAGTATCTAATATGTTTTAAACAAGATGTTTATGGGTTAGAATATATTTTTTCAACTTTTGATTTATCATCCAAATTCCTTTTGTGTGATACTATATACCCCAGGCACTATTCCATTTTCAAACATGATATTACATTTTTCAATTCTTATGAAAAATTTTTTATCTATGATTTCTTTCAAAACCTTTTACAATTTCTATAAGTAATAATAAAAAAACTTCCATAAATATTAAAATCATCAATAAATACCTCCAATAATTCCCCAATATGTTCTAAGATAATACTCACAATACAACATAGAAATTAACCTTGAAAGATCCCTAGATCAAAAGGTATCTATATTTAATATTATGTTACAATGTTATAATTCAAGGTTGTATTTTACTGGTGTTCTTGTGTAATTGGTACTTGGAAGTATTATGAAACCATATCTTAAAAGAAATAATGAGTTTTCCCTATAAAAATTTATTATATTACATTGACAAATTAGTTGAGAAATCAATCTTTTATGGTAAATTAATTCAACTTCCTATAACCAATACACACCCTATAACTATTTTTCACTCCCATGGAGATCATATTTTTTTTATTTTTATCAATGGTTAGATTGGTCTTCTCTGGAAAAACATGGATTGGGATAACCCAATAATAATCAGATATTGGGTAATGATGTTAACAAATATTTATTTTTATATCATTATCCTAGAAGCATCCATGATGGTGGGATTAATTCTACTCTATGGTTGTCTCACGAGGTGGGAATAACCTTTTAAATTGATTGTGTGAGATAAATTTTTTGTTCTTGAGTCATGGGATATATCTAAAACTCCATCATAGGTATTGAAAATTTATATTGAGAAGGTGAGTTGGAGTTTATTCTTGGGACTCAGATAGATTATTGAACATGATCACTGGTAATATCTCCCCTTCCATAAGTTAGAAATATATTAAATCTTTGGTAGTGGAATTAACATAATCTACGAGGGTTATTTAATGGATTATATTGAATATTAGTTTAATAATTATAAATATTGGGTCCCTTTTATCATTTAATCTTCTCATAATAAATCATTGAAGAATTCAAAAGTTTCCTTTTTCTAATAACATGAAATTAAATTTTTTTAGTTCTTGGTTGTTCACAAATTTAAATGAAAAAATCTATTTTGATTCTAAGAATTAATGAAAATTTATGAAATATTTATTTTTTTATACCTTTATCATGGGAGATTTCCTAAATTAAGTTACTTAGAAACATATGCTTCATTGTGTTGAGAATATTGAAATATTTGGTGTTCTTTCAAATTTATTTTGTTATTGTACCTTAATTGACATTGATTATGATGTTAACTATTTTTGAGGAAGGAATTCAATTGATCATGAGACAATGGCCTAGTGTTACATATTATTCTATGGTAAAGGCACATAAGTCTACTAGAAAGGTTAACCCTCTCACTCCTATGAGTACATATTCTAAAACAGTTTCTAGAAAAACATTGGATCTATTGAGTGAGGTATGAAACACATTTAAAAACCCATTTCACATAATAAATCATTTAAATTTTAAGATCCAATAGTGTAGAGAATAGAGAATGTTCATGGTTCATTAAATTTATGTCACGTTAGTAGTGTGATTAGGGAAGTTATGGTTCTACCTAATATAGTTTTAACATTTCCATTGAGACTAATTATTTTCTTGAATAAATCAATGTGAAGTTTTAAATATTTAGGGTTTTTTATTTTTTTCAAAAATTATGATGTTGATCTCAAACTTTTTGATGGAATCTTGGAATTCTTCTTAATGTCTCCATTATTCAAACTTCTACGACTCAGATATTATAGAAGGGAATGGTTCTTAGAAGTATGTTTTCTCCCTGTGTTGATTATATACTGGTGTTTATATAAATTATTTTCTAAACTAGGTCTATAAGTTTTTTATTAGTATCTATTTTTATTTTATATATGGTAAAATCTTCTTAATTATACTCAAAATCATCACCCATGGCATATTTAGCATGCTAGATCTCTTTCATACTTCATGTTGTACTCATTTTTGTTCTCTCCTTGGGATTCAAATTTTTTTTCACTGGATTCTTTTTGGGATTATTTTCCTAATGTTTAATAGTGTTTCAAATTGGTTGGATAAATATTTTACTGTTTCTTACAACACCTCAACCTTGGACTATAGTTTCTCAGTAGATGTAACACTGGTTGATGGATGTTCACAATCTATCTATAGAAATGGTGGTGGATGAATGATTTTTTGTTGGTATAGATGTTTTTAAGACTGTTTATTATTTCCATTAGAATAATGGTTGTGTTGTGTATTTAATTGGAACATGGTATCTAGTCTAGTTTTATTTAAATTTTATTAACTGAAAAGAAACTGCACAACTTTCAATTCCATGCACTTTAGGAAACTCATCAGTGTAATGATATATATAATTGCATTATCCAAATAAATGTGGTATAACTTACTATTATTACACTTGGTTATAATATATTTTTCTTACTAACCTAGGGAGTTAATTTATTTGGTTTCTAAATAAGGATGTTGAATCAAATGTGGTTACCTGATGGATTCTCCTTGGGATTATACCACTAGTCCCAAATTATTGATAGTTCTATGAAATATTCTAAATCAAACCACTAGCTTCTACTATAGAATTGTTAACTAGTTATCATTCATATGGGTTTTCTAGAATATTCCAGTAAATGTAGGAAAATTCTTCATAAATGATCACAAATAACTGGTTCCCCTACATTTCTTAATGTGGGAATATTTTTTAATGTTTCTTGAAATGTTTACAGCACTTGTAGATAGTATCACCAGTTTATTTACATATGAAATAAACATCCATTATGGTTTTAATGTTCCTAGATGTGGGAAATAATCATAGTATAAATAATAATTTTAGGTCTTCTCTATCTCTAACCTCTCCTAGTTGTAGACTGTATAACCATTCATTGGCCTATCCTTTGACTCAAAAAATGGGAATTCTCTCCACTTGAATTGATAATTACGTGATCCCCTCTTCTATAAACATGAACAGAGGTAGTCAAATTCATGAATATGTTGATTTGAGTGTTCTTATACATGACCATAAAATTTTGAGAGCATATTAATCATACTAAATCATAGGTAATAATATTTTTTTAAAGTAAGAATATTAATCTGGTTATTTTGGTTAGAAAACTAAGGTTTATAGATATCATAAATGGTTTGTTTGAGATATGCAGTCATTTTTATAGGTTCAAAGTGATCACTAAATGTTTCACTTGAATCTGTGAGGTTTATTTCCTCAGATATGAATTCCATGTTTATTTTTTTTAATTACGTTAGTTTTATATAAATTTCAAGATCTAAGTTAATTACATGATAACTATTTCTTCAGTTCAGTTAAAATTTTATTTTATATTAATATTATCTAAATTTTTGGTGTGTCTTAAGGAACCACATCCCTAGTAAAGGTACCGGTTTTGGAACACACCTATAGTGGGGTATAGAAAAATCAAATTTCTACCTTTTTTCATATTATAGCATAGTGGATGTTTGAGGTTATCCCACTTTTGGTTCTTTATAGTTATCAAGTAACTATTTTTTAATTAACATTAATTATTCATTTTTGTTTTTCTATTATTTTTTTACAACAATAAATTTGTGTTTTTGTTTTTTTAAATAAATTTATTGAAAACCTAAAACTATACTAACACACCATGAATGATGAGATTAAAAATACTGTAGTTGGCATATAATTTCAGTCTCAATATCCTTATTTATCCATTTTTTATTATTTTAAAATTTAGTTGGGTAGAGAAATTTTGAAATCTCATGTATGAATGAATAATAATGTTTTTTAATTCTAGGATCTTGAATGAATAAGAAATATAAATCCCACCTAATCCTATAACCATGATTGACAGGGAACCTTAATTGAGATTGTGACACCTTCAAGGACCTTGATCCATCATATGTCATTTAATACATTATATAGATCAACTAAACTTTATGAAGAGCTTATATCTAACATGAGGGAGGGAAAATTTTAAAATAAAATAAAATAACTGGTGTCAAGTTCCATGTCTTAGTGGATAGACACTATAGTAATACACTTCACATTAATCCTCTAAAAACAGATTCAAGTCAAACCTGAATTAATTTGTGTAGTTCAGAAACAAATAAAACATCCCAAGTCCATTCATCAGGTCATCCTCTTGGTATCGGTATTAAGAGACCGTATTGTGGAAATAAAATAATAATATAATAAAATAAAATAAATAGTAGAAAAAAAAAGTTGTCTATGTAGGGGTATGAATAATAAAATAATGAACAAATAGTTTATGAAAACACCTAGAACACTAATATAAAAATTGAAGATAAAGAGAGAAAAAACAAATAAACAATAAACCTAAGTGAAGAGGAAGAAAATGTATAAGAATGAAATAATGTATGAGAGGGAATTATGGTGGAGATAATTTTTATACAAATAATCATTTAATTATAATTAAAATATTAATTAAACTACATCATAAATAAAGAGAAATAAAAAAAATAAAAAGTGATTAGTTTGTTATCCCTCGACCACTATAGATAATCACTAGATAGTGGAATGAACCTCTCATATTTACTAATGATGGGAAACCACTAAAATATTTGTTTAAAATATTAATTTTATTCTATTATTCTTCAATGTTTCTTAAATGTTTGGATTCTCCATTGAATATTGATATTCAAATATCTCATATAGATATCATGAGATCTTAAATTGTGTAGACCAAAGATTTAGTAAGGCTATGATTCACATATTCATAGTGTTAATGGCCACATGGTAGTGTCTATGTGGTAATTCATAGAAAAATGGGTGTGGTAGTGGAGATTTTTTCCTTCCTCAAACACTTCATATTTCATATTGGTCGGTGGGTGGTCATGTGGCATGTATTGTATCATTTTCTTTGAAATGTGGGGCACTAATGTCGAATGAGGTGGAGAATTTGATTAGTGGATGTATGAACCTTAGTAGAAGTCAATAATATTTGGACAAAT
This sequence comes from Viscum album, assembly GCA_963277665.1. Taxonomy (NCBI): domain Eukaryota; kingdom Viridiplantae; phylum Streptophyta; class Magnoliopsida; order Santalales; family Viscaceae; genus Viscum; species Viscum album. The sequence goes on from OY728141.1 coordinate 211,519,577, forward strand.
ATTTATAGGGGTTTAACCATGTTGATTATTCTATGTTTTATTTGGTAGTGGTAAATGATTATGGAGGTAGATGATGGTAAGTGGTAGCTGGTTCTATTTGATTGCGGGAGAGTAGCTGAGGTGTGAAGCAACCCCATTTCAGTAATTATGAGCATTATCCCACTTAATTTTTATCTCACATTATAATTGAGCATTGTTTATCATTTCCATATATATGATTTTATGGATTCTACTACTCAGAATCATCCTTCAGGGGGCTATCACTACACTTGCACACACATATGATCGACCATGACCAACTCCCATGGATTGTCCAGTCTTAGGCCCAAAACTATAAACCAATATATCCTCCCCATGGGATACTACAAACGTTTCACTTGTAGGCTCTCCCTAAGGTTCTTCATGGTCGGCCGACCTATTAGGGCTAGATATGTATCTTGTAGGGCCCTTGAGGTTGAGGGTTATCGAGTTGGAAATTTTTTACCTATAAATCATTATATACATAATAGATTTGAAAATAAAATTTCAATAAAATAGATCATTATGAACTAAAATTTAAATTTATTTCAATTATTTATTTCAAATTTACCATATTTTAATAAAATAACTCTCCATTTAATCATATTCATTAAAAACCATTTCAAATACGATTAAAATGATTATATAATTTCATGAAAATATATTTTCCTGAAGGAACTAGAAGATTATTCCAATAACACATAATAAAATTAAAAATAAAATGGTCATCGAAGAAGTTAGATCAATACATACCTCAAATATCATGAATTCTACACCACAACCAATAAGATATAACATCTCTGGGAGAGAAAAACATGTCGTATCTATAAGAAATAGATAAATAAAGATAAAAATCATGATAATAATAATTAATGTATTGTATTACAACTTACAATCCTAAGTCGAATCATTGAAATGAGAATAGATTGATAAAAATCACTGAATGAGGAAAAAAATTATTTAACATGATCGAAACCATAGACCAAGATGATAAATAGAGCACAAACCAAACCTAGAGAGGACCCATATTTATAATAGGTGAATTAGAGATTAAGGAGGTGAATAGTGAGGTTAAATTTTGTTTTTGGATGAATTATTGAATTAATTATCCATATATAAGGTGTCCAATACAAGGTACACTATCTACCTTATGGATACCATAATCTAGCAGGTAGTTACATGTTGTAATACAACACACCTAAAACTTCCATCGATGAGCCAGTAGAGTCCAATTAGCTAGATGGTGTAGTTATTTTATATAATTTAATCTTATAATATTCTATCAGCTTGCCAATGAGGTTCTTGTAGTAACATATCTCTTTCATTATTCCATAAATTAGTAAGTTCCTTTCACCGGATGGTTAGTGGAATTTCACATCCATCGAACAACCCCCAAGTCTTTTCCAACTACTTTAAGAACCTTTCCTCCAATTCTCTAATCTCTTAAAAACTTTCAAAAATAAATGAATGTTAAAAAAAATAAAAGGATAATATGTATGGTAAATAAGGATGTTATAATTCTCCCCACTCTAGAAATTTTTATCCCTACAATTTAGTATGTAAGATGGAAGATCTAAAAAAAGGTAAGGTTGTTTCATAATCACTAAGAATTCATGTTCCAATGTATTGTGAGAATATTAAATAACCACTGCAACACAATGAACAATGTATCATAATTACCATTTAGAAAATTCATTTGAGAATTAATATTCTCCACTGGTTTTTCAACAACCAAAATTTAGGGCTCCAACTAAATCTCCTCCAAATGGTGACATGGGAAAGACCAGGGTGACAATTTTTAATCTAAGATACATATAAAATATTTATAATTCTTATAACTTGATAAGCTAGTTATAATCGATAATAAACATATCCCTGAAACAAAATGATCTCAATTAGTCTAATATATCATGGACCTATCATCCAATGTTTCCCAAGATGATCTTGACCGAACTGAGGAAAAATCTTTTAGAAGACTCGGTCACCAACATAAAACCGTAAAAGTTGTCATCTACAATACACATAAGATTTTAGATGACTTTGATATATAAAAAATCCTTTAAATATATCCTAAATCCTTACCAAAATCCCCTAGATAATACCTATCATATGATAGAGGCCTCACCCACCTAAGAATGATAAAGTGGTGAGTTTTATGAGGGAACTTATAAGTCCTCAAAGGGATCCATTCTGATAAATGATTGGTAACATTCAATATATAAAAAACCAAATAGTTTTAAATGGATATCCAAATATTCTTCAATATCAATGACATAGGAATGAAGAAAATCCTATAGGATATAAATAGTGAAATCCTCTTTACTATTTTTTAATGGATGGTATGTTGTACTCAACATTAAAAGAGTCCTTGTTTATTTAGTGATACTATTCGAGTACTGATATATATACCTTGTATACCTTATAGATGAAATGGTATAGTGAGCCCCATATGACCTAATAATCTCAATATTGTGTGGATTAACATGTTATTCAAACTTGGTGGCTCCCCTAATCAGATTTTAATGATCAAATTTCATCAACTAATTTATCACCACTCAGATTGAATTCCTTCTTAGGGGAGTACATTGTAATATGATTATCAATTTCATAGACCCAATTTACCATTTATAGAATAGAAAAAGAAGATACTAGAGTAGTCCATAAGGTTATAAGAACCCCCTCTTAATATGTTAATAATACTAATAGTGAGACACATATTCTATGTTGGTTTTCTTCATACCCAGCCACTAGAACTGCCATCTCTGGTTATAACACATCTTTTTAGTGTCAAGACGAATGACCAATAATTAACTATGAAAATAGTATAACATATAATTCTTTATATAAATAAGTATGATTAATAAACACATGAAGTGAGGAATCCCATTATTGGGTGGGGGGACAACCATGAATGGTAACTAAACCATAGAATGATTTCTAGATTCCTATAAACTCATCATCCTACTACTGGTTCTATAGAATCAACTCATAGAGAGATGATAAAATCTAAAAAATATTAACAACCATATCCTCATCAATGTCCTAATATAATTGATGGAAAATCACCAAAATATTCATCTCTTATTTTTATTCAAGGATAACTTGAGCATGAAATTTCCTTTTAATATAATCAGTAATTTCATTCACCTTACTTAAGGATTAGGGTCTATTGAAATAAATCAATTGAATTTATTCCACCCATAGACTTTTAATAATATTAAAATCCCCTTAATAAATTATATAAATAAAACTCTTATGATAAAAAACACATTAACGCTCAACATAAAAAGATAATTTCCCCAAAACTGACATGGATGCAAGGCAACAATGAGATCAAAGTCACGAGTGGGGTAATTATTCATTTAATACTAATTCTCATGATAATCATATTCCACCAAATAATAATCCTTCATATTTATCATATTAGGCTTGACCTAAAAGAATCAAAATAAACCACATATCCCATATTAGGTTTTGATATCATCAAAATAATATCTTCTTTCAAACGACATTTCAATTCATTAAGAGAGGCCTAACATTTAACATCCTAATAGAATATTACCACTTTATTATAAATTGCAGTAAATAGTGATTATAAATTTGATAAATCCTTGATGAAACATTAATAATATCCACCTAGTATAAGGAATATTTACATATAAAATACTATCCATGGTTCATAAAATATAATACAACCATTACATTTTTATGATCAACTGAGAGACCATTTTCTAAAAAAACATTCCACATGAACATTTACACATGGATCCAAAAATTTTATTTCAATAGATTCCCATAAATTAAATTAATCCTCAATATTTATAGAAAAAATTCATAAAACATCAATGACCATGGTAAGACCATAAATTAATAAGGATGTCATATATAAATACCCAAAAAATGTGTTGAGATATGGGTGGAATAACCAATTTATCCAAGAAATAAACACTATATGGGTATTAGTTATAACAAAATGAATAATAAGATATTCATAGTATAAATACGTGATTAATAAAGAATTCTTTTGGATATTTGATTCCTTAAGTTTTAGATGATGATAAACTGATTGAAGATCAATTTTCTGAAACCATGGTTCCCATTTTAAATGATTAAAGAGTACATTAATATTGTAAAATGGTACTACTTCTTTACTATTACCCAATTTATCATCTAGTAATCTCCATAAATAGGAATAATAGTTTCAGTAATCCTAGAAAATAGAACTAGGGATTCCCATGGAGAAACATTAGGGTGAAAAAAGCCTTTATTTATAAGGTTATACATCTAGCTGTTCATATCATTCATATCAACTAGTTCCATACAAAAAAATATGGCATTGAGATTTGATATATACCAATCACTATGTTATTTGGGAACTATACCTCTGTATCTAGAAGAAGACCAGGGAAGTAATTTTAGAAAGCCTTGGAGAAATTATGTGCAACTAAGGGAAGATCAAAATGAGAGGGTACATAATTTAGAATAAGTGTAATGGTGGAAAAAAACTCATGACCTCAAAGAAGGATGGCCTAGAACTACTAGAACTCAAGTCCCACTACCCCTAAAACACTCTAGATCTCTAATTGTTAGTGGATAATTAAAGAAATACATTGTAAAAAATAATATCATCTTGGTAATCAATAAGACTGTCTATTTGGATGATAGTGTCTAAGAGGTCCATGTCATGAACTTGGATATCCTATACTTTTTTTTCAACAATTGAATGAGAACATGTAGGATAATAAAACCCCTGCTCTTTCCTCAACCTAAGAGGAGTCACCAGTTTCCTAGAAAATGACACGAGATCTATCTGAATTTCCAACACATCCCTAAAATGAGAATATTTAAATGAGTGTGAGGTAAATATATCAAAAGTATAAATTTATATAGAAGATCTCACAAAATAGTACTTATCTCTATAGTCAGTCATACATTGACTTCTATTGAGAATTCACCAACTCTCTAAAGATGCTTCACTCTAGTGGCCTTTAATTAGAGACCTATTAAAATTGAATCTTTTATCTATTCCATAGTGGTCATTAAAACAAAAAACCCCTAACTATCCTAGTGAATAGAAAGGTAATTTTAGAATCATTTCAAATAACGTTAGTAGAAATAAGAACTTCAGTTCTTCGGAGTCACGAAGTGAGATTTTCAATCATGACCTACCATGAAATAATGGTAAGCTAGTTAGTACTATAATAGAAGCCTCCAGTAATAATGTAGTGAAATAATTCAACTAAGAACCACCTACACCACTATTGAGACAATAATTCTAATCTTTATTCTTCCAATGTGTGCTACTTGAAGTATCACTAAGTGGAACATAAGACCTATACAAACATGTCTTCCCCTCCATATCAATTTATTAAATCATATCCCTATCATACATATAATTTGTAACAACCTAGGTAATGATAAAATATGTTTACACTCATTTATAAATTTTTTCAATCATATAATGGATTTGTTAGAATAATATAATAATAATATCAAGTTTACTATTAAAAAATTATTTTTCTAAAAAGACTTTTTTCCACCATTTCATGGAGAACTTGTTTTAAATAACATATTTGTAAAATTTAAAAAATTTTATTTGATAATATAAGGTTATTGTTTTAAATAATAATATCAAAATTTACTTTGGTTTAATTATTTGTTAATTTTCTGATAAGTATCATGTTATTTTGAATAGTTAAAAAATATTGCATTTTAATTGCCAATAACATTTTTGTCTTAATAATTTATATTGTTAAATTATAATATTAATTGGTTATAAGATATAGTTAGATAAATTTTATAACTTTTAATCAAATATAGTTCATTGTAATCAATTTCACATTGAATTTGGATATAAAAATGCTTCAATATTGTGAATGTTTTCATTTTAATAATAGTTTTTCTCACCCCATTAACTGGATTAATTTTAATTTAATTTATCTATTCATGTGTTTTGATATTTAAAAAATAGATTAAATATATGTAATGAAAAGGTCCATAATTCCTAAAAATTTCCCTTTTACTTTTGGATAATATGATTATTAACTTTGGAATTTTTTATTACCACAGTTATGGGTAAATCGAGAAAATAAGGGTAAAAATAATATATTAATTGTTTTAAAATTACCCAATAACTTATTATAATTTTATTTTATGGGTTACTTTTGAAAAAAATAGTCATAGGGTATATTTTTGGATATCTTAGATCCAGTTTTAGGAAATTAGTCTATTTATAGTATTTTATTCAATGAAAAGTCAATTTTTTCATAATTTTGTTTTAAAAAAGTGAAATATTTTTAATATGGGCATATATAGGGGATCAATTAAAATATAAATATTCTTATTAAATATGAAATTTTAATCTTAATTATGATAGTTTGTTTAAAAAGTTTAATAGAGAATAGAATTACCTTAGATTCTTACACAAAGATGATACTTTAATTGTTTATTTAATCGATATACCAAATAAATGATATTAAAAATAGTAAAATAAATATAATTTTAGATAATTAGTGTCATCCAAAAATTTAATAGATTATTTATACTTTTTAGTGTTTTTTAAATTTTTATTGAATATATCATATTGTTATTATATTTTGAAGAAGATAAGTTTTGAATAATGTTGAAACGGCCATAAATAATGTTTTAAAATATAATATATTTTATCAAATGATATAAAATTAATAAAAATATAAATTTCTTCCAAATTATTGGGATAATGGTTAAAATTTCATCAATTAGTCAGTTATTGATATTTTCAAATTTTATTAAAACTAGATTAACCCTGAAAATGTAATTTACATGATATCATAGTAAGAGTTTAAAGGGTTAAAAAGGGTTAAAACAAAATGATATGGATTAAAAAATTAATAAAATCTATATATCATTCATTGGATGAAATTATTTTGACCCATAATCATCTTGTATTTTAAATTAATTAGTTTGGATCCATTTGTAATAGAAAATTAATCTATATTATTCTAATATTTTCATTAATTCCAAGAGTGCCTATCCCTTATCTTATAAGAGGTAACCCCATATTCTCATTTATTCAAAAATAGAAACCTATTTAGTTATTCCATGATCTATCTAAAAACATTCTTATAATCACCCCATGCATTATAGAGGCCTTATTTTATATATAAAATCCTTGTTAGAGGTATTAAGGTGCTAGTCAAATGAGATCGTTCGACGAAGAGGGATCATTTTTAATTATGTTTACTTATTTTATTTTTTAATCCCCATCTTCAAATATTTTTAAACCATGGTGAAATAATAAATCTACTATCATCAATATAAATATTTGTTATTATGTTGATATGATCACCTATATTCATATCTTTTTCCATCAAATGGGAAAACAATTCACCGTCCATGCATACGGAGGACAACCGCCTCAGAAAACAATCAATTTTGTTTTCTATAACCATATCTAAAGAATAGTTATAATGTTGGAATTAATGTTTATATATTATATTAATGACATATTTATCATTATAAAAGAATAATCTATAATTTACATTCTTACCTTTCCATGCATATAAAATTGATAACATTGTTCGTGCATACGCATGAACTGCAATCTCCATGAAGTGATGTGATTCATTTTTTTCATCACCACATCACATGTACGATATATATAAATAAGTATAATTAAATTATTAATATTATATTTATTATATTATAATCATTCTTAAAGGATAAAATAGTACTTAACTTCTTTCCATTATGATCATTAAAAAAATGAATCTTTTCTAATGTGTATGTTGGGATTACCCTTTCCATGAAAATAACATAGCTCATTATTTGAAACCATAAATAATGGTTTGATTTAAATGTAAAATATAAGTATAAACATGATAATAATTGCATGAATATTATTATGAAGATGATGTAATATTTTTCAATTTGACTACTGACATCATACAAATTTCATTTTCGAGACAAGTAATGAAGAATGTTGAAACATTCGACATGAAGATAAAAAATTAAACATGGTAATATTCTATTTAAAAGGAATAATAAAATTAAAAATGTTCTCAACAAAGTATCTTATTAACCTGAAATTATTATTCTTAAAGATAGAGGACAGAAATGATGAATCAGAACCAAGGTAAGGGACTCCATCTCATTCTACATTTATTGATTCATATTTTTATATTATACACCCACATAATTTTTTGAGGTGTATAAACAAACCCATTGATAGTTAATTTCTTTTAATGGGTTTTTAAATATTAATCTTTTTATGTTTTAAATATGGAACATTTTTCATTATTTATAAATAATAAAAGTAATCTTCCTTTTAACATATACGGTGACAAAAAAATATCTTCTAAAATGAAAATTAGTTTCTATTTGGCTTATAAAAGTATTAATATTTTAAAAAGAAATAAAACCCCCTTTTCAATTTTTTTGGGTTTTTTTGAAAATGGGTTTTGGAAAGGTATTTATTTTTTTAAAAACATTCAATGTTTCCTAATGAGAGGAAATAAAATTTTAACAGGCATATGATGAAAATTGTAAGATTTTTTCTGTTGTGATTATGTAGTGGTACTTGGAAATTTTATGGGTAGTTACATGTTAAACTCGTGATTGGGAGTTCTGTGATAATATAACTATGGGTGGGTCAATGATATCCCTTCAATTTGTTGTGTGTTGAAGTTGTCCATTGTAGGAGTGACATATATGGAAGTTGACCACATGATTATTTTTTTAAGTAAGACAAGTATAATAATCTCTAATGATACCTATATATGTTATATATTATTGAATTGGGTTTTTGGTAATCTTATTATTACAAAATGGTAAGAAATGTTCTTATTTTTAATGGAAAATATTTACTATTTTATAACAGTTAAAATTAGTATTTTATGATAATAAGTTCATGAGATTCATCTTTTCATAAGACTAATTTTCTTATTTATCATTTTTAATTTTTTTTCTCATTATATGTTTTTATATATTTTTCATAGTATTTAAAGAAGAATATTGACAAGGATGAGATCAAGGGAAAAATTATGATGATTGATCATGAATTGAAATCATGTTTTATTTTTATATGTTTCTTTATTGTGAAAAAATTGGATATTCAGTAGAAGTGTCTAATTTTTTAACATTTGAGTTGTTATGTTATAGTTTGGTCCTGATTTTATAAAACACTAAACATTAAAAGATCTTCAAAGTTAATAAAAGAAATTTTTTTGACTAAAACTCAATATTATGAAATTATTTGGGACGGGGATTCATAGTTGGTATGAGAGGTCAGTTTAGATAGCATTAGAGGTTAGTTCAACATTAATAAATTTCCCTTGAAAGAATTTTTCTCATGGTCATGATAAAATATATATCATTTTACGATTACTGTGATTCTTAATCTAATCAATGTAAATTTATAATGGTTTTCCATAGAGGAAATAGATAAGATGTAGTGGAAAGTTAATGAGAGGAAAATATCCATCTGAATCAATATCCAAATTTTATTAGAGTTGGGACTGAGTAGTTTGTTTAAGTGATGGATCAATTGAAATAGGTTATAAATAGTTATGGTATCTATGTAAGAGAGTAACCAGATCTACTATAGTGGAACATGATGATAGTGGAGCATTTTATGAAGCAACATCCCCCATCAATCAGATGATAATATGATCCCATGCTAGCAAAATGAAGGATTAAATCCCTAGAATATAAATTCTAGGTCATGGGTTGTTTGGATCACCAAAGGGTAACTCTTGAAATTTAACTTTTTGAAGGTGAATCTAGTTGGTGGTAGTAAATGGTAAAATATATCAGGTGAAGTAAAGATATTTTTTTTGGAATTTGGTAAATTTATGAATATTTTCCATGATAAATATTTTACTATGTCTTTTCGATTAAGGATGAAAAAAACCACGGAATTTAGAAAAAAGAAGGAAGATTCATTAGCTTCATATGATGAAAATTTACCTGTTTTTCATGGTAGTTCCTAGATTTTATCTAGGATATTGATAGTAATAAAAATCTGTTTTACTAGTCATTAAATCCAATATATAAGAGTTCATTGTCTTCTTGTGAGTTCAAAATCTATGTGAAACTTTTTGGATGTTATAAGAAGTTATAAATGGAGTTTTATAATGATCATGTGTCTTATGAGAGAATGAAAAATAAGAGGTTTAGTTGGAATTCATTGGGTAAGTATTCATCAATGATGTTTAAAGGTAAGAAAATAAAATTTTTATCATGTGACTAGTGTGGTAAAAAGAATCCTAGAGAATATCATTCAACGACTAGGAATTTATTTTTAAGTGGTAACATAGGTTATATCACTCATGACTACATGAGAGATGGTCATGAAAGAAATGAAAATACAATGGTATGATGTTTTAGTTTCAATTATTTTGGGAAGTATTCTAATGTGCGTCCAAAGTTGATTACCCAGGGTGGAAATCAGCAAGATTAAAAGAAAATGGGTGTGGAAGAATATTTTTATTCTACTTCAGTGGATGTTGGGATATTAAATGAAGTAGAGATAAGTATGTTATAGGTTTTTTGGAATTATTACAATAGACTGTCAGACTCTGTATCTTCACGTTCATTAATTTCTGAGATCTTTGCTGTCATGACCCGTCCCAGTGGGGCCTGCGCCGTGACTCCCCAAGCCCGCCTCCAATAGGCCAGGGGCTGGTGAATAGCACTGAGTAGGCATATCACTAACATTGGAAGAATTTCCTAAGTACCTATACACATGCATACATCTCCAAGCCCACAAATTATGAAATGTAAAACAGTAAGGAACAAAATGCATGCATACGACTAAACCCCAACCAAAAGAGTACAATGAAAGGTAGAGTACAGTAAAAGTAAACTGGGCCAAAATACAAGCCCACCAAAAAGAAAACAAACAAGAGTCTAAAACTGAAAAGTCCAACCTGTACACACAAAAGGTACTGGGACTACCGCTCATAGCCATAGGAATGCCTCGGCCTGTAGGGAACTCAGAAAGCTCAGTCATGTCCTGGTCTGCCCTGGATTCTGTCAAAAGTCTGCTCGTCTACACAAGACTCGAGACGTACGGGCAAAGTCTGTGCATGGGTGAATATAACAATACTTAGAAGAGGACCCCGAAAAACACAAAGCAATAGAAAGTAAAGGTATAGTCAGCTATGCACAGTATATGTTTACATAACATATAAAACAAACCAGATATACTAAAAACCCAAAACCGTGGTCTAGAAACTAGTCACACAACCGCATACCCCTGCAAAGGATTCTGTTCGAAGATTTCGTGATGCACTCGTTCCGGGATAACACACTCCATGAGTCCTATAGCTCTGATGATGTCCGTCCGAGAAGTGCTGTTCATCGAGAACCGTCATGAGAGATAGCTACACTCATTATGGGAGACACACTCATGAGTGGAAAAGTTTCGATAGATAGAAGCACTCATTACGGGAGACACACTCCTAAGTGGAAAAGATCTCGATACACAGATGAAGATCACTGCCAAGGCCATGGCGGATATCGCGACTCATCCGGAATTCACCTGCTAGGTAAAGGATCAACGCCTGGTAGAGTTGGTCACATCGATGCCTAACTCTACCAAGGGTCTGGAATGGATAGAGGATCTCGATCCAGGCCTCTCGGATGGATGCATGACTCTATCATAGAAAGTCCTGCTGAAGAGATCATAATCCTGCGTGAGGGAAAGATGCCTAACCTTTATGGGAAAAAGAATAAAGGGAACTAACCCCAATGAAATATGTTCAGGGAACATTGAACAAAAGGACCAAGCCGTTTTCAAAAAAGTACACGACGTGTAGGAATGATACACTCCGTGTTGTCCGACCCCGGGTACTGCCCGTGTACAACGACCAGTGTCATGAGGCTGGTCATGTAGAAAAAACACAGTACACGACATGTAGTATGGAGTACATGCCGTGTCTGGGTAACTAGGGTTGGCTTCGTGTACTCTGGCCATGTGCCCGTACACGGTCACTAACCCGTGTACTCCGACCCATGTAAACTGCACATGGGGTGACCCACACTGCAGGCCTTATCTGGCCGTGTGATGGAGTACACGGTCGTGTACTCCATCTCGTGTCTGTGTCTCCTCGGGATACACGCTGAGCTCCACGTAGCCGCCTCTGCCAAGCTGTTCACGCCATTCCGCCTGAAGCCGTGTAGATCATCCCATGTCCACATACTACCCAAAGTACACGCCGAGCTTCAGGGAAGGTCCAACACGCCGTGTGACTAGGGTCACACACCGTGTGATTCTTCTCGGACCCCAAAACCCTAGCCACCACTGCTAGTACTACACGGTGTGTTCTTCGTAAGTACACGCCGTGTATTCTGGAAATTTCCAGAAATGGCGCTCTTCGCTGACGCGCCTCTTGTGCTGCTCCGATCATCAATCTGGTCATCCGATCGCCGCAAAACATCCAGGTTTTGGTCACCCTGACACCATGAAGCCACTTCAAGTATTTTTGGACCTCCGATTGGCTCCGAAAATGTGTTTTGATCTTCCCGCACAAAGAACGCTCAAATAACGCGTGGGGAAAAAGGAGGAAGAAATCCAAATAAACAAATTTAGGAACAAACCTCCCCCGTCGTTCGTCACGACATTGATCCGCTCCCGTTAATAGGCTTAAATAGAGAAAGAATAAAAAACAACATAAATCATGGATCAATTCCCCATAATCTTCCCAAAGAAAATCCCTCCCAAAAAAATGTACGAGTCCTTAGATCAACTTGTTCATGGATGATCCACATTCGTCGTTTAAACTTAAATACGGGGAAAATAAATTGAAATAACAACCCCTACTTTTTGAAAGGATCGATAATTGATGAAGGATCCGTGCTGTCGTTGTCGTCAAGATCCTTCAACGTCAGCGCAATAATCCTTGGTTTTGATCCGTTGTCATTCGTTGCCGAGAATTTCCTCCAATGCCTCGCGGATTCGGTAGAGGCTCCTCCAGGCCGTTGCCAATGATCAACAATTGCTTAACTCATTAAAAAGGGAAAGATGTTTCCATTTAATTATGTGGCAATATTAATGACGTTGACTCACCATTTTGAAATTATTATGGCATGCTATTAATTTAGGAAAAAATTGCGCCGTTGTCGCACTGCAGCGGATGTTTCCTTAAATGAAAATAAAATAAACTTGTTAAATTAATTTATTTTTATTTTATTTAAAAAATATGAAAATTAACGTTTTCCCTCGACCCGCACCGGTCGAGGTTGGCCTCATTATTAGGTAATGTCGTCGTCCCAGATGCAATGGTGCGCTCATATTTTCAATCCGGGCATCCGTTTTGGGAACTGCCACAACCGCGCACAAGTGCTGACTCACTTAACTAAAAAACGTTCAAACCACCATTCCGGGCTCACTGGACCTCGGAACGATGTGCCGTCTTCACTCCTGGTCTCGAAATAATTCCATATAATATTTAAAGTAAAAAAAACAGAGAAATCTGAGACATTACATTTTCAACTAAATTGGATATATCAACTCATGAATGTGATGATTAATTTTGGTAAAAACACTATGTGGTATTATTAAATAAATCAATATTTATAATAATATTCATATTTACATTTTAGGGATGTTATTTCCTATAAATCATGTTGAAATTTCCATAGTAGAGTTTCATATCATTTTGGGTATGGATTGGATTTTAGTATATCATGATAAAATTGATTATAAATCCAATAATATTTTATTAAATGATTTAATACCTTTTATAACATAATAATAAGTCGAGAGATTGATTAAATATGGTTGTGAAGGTTATCTATCTCATGTTATTGAAATGAAAAAAACTAATTATGAATAGGGACATATTAGAAGTGAATAAATTTATTGATGTTTTCTTGATAAATTTCATGTTGTTATTCCTCTTTGAGATGTTTAATTTTATATTAATTGAGAGAATCACGGTAATCATATTTCAAAACCCACTTATATAATCTCTTAAGTATAATTGGTGTAATTGTAAAACAAGTTTCAAGAATTTTTTGATAATGGATTAATTTGACCTAGAATTTCACCATGGGGTGATCCTGATTTATTTATAAAAAAGAAATATATTTCTATGAGACTCTGTATTTATTATAGATCCTTGAATAACATCACTATTAGGAACATGTATCCTTTTCCTCATTTTAGTTATTTTATTGATCAGATCCAGGGAGCTCTGTATATTCCAAAGATTGATTTTTGGTTAGGGTATCATCAGCTGAACGTGAATTATGATAACATTCCAAAGACCATGTTTTTAACAAGATATGTTCATTTTGAGTTTTCAGTTATTCCAGTTGATTTATCTAATGCACCTTCTGTATTTATTAATATTATGAATGTACTCTTTAATAAGTGTTTTTATTAGTTATTGGTTGTGTTTATAGAAGACATTTTGGTGTATTCTAAAATATAGGACGAACATGAAAGGAACATAAGGAATTTTTTCAAACCATAAAAGAAAGTAAACTATATTTCTAGTTGAGTAAGAGTGAATTATAGTTAAAAACATTCATTCCTTAGACATATTGTTCTAGAGATCTCATAACTATTGAAACTTATAATTTTTTTTGAAGAGTGGTTGAGACCTAAAAATGTCACACAAATTACTATTTTTCTTGGATTAGAGGGTCATTACCAATAGGATATTGAAAACTTTTCTTGGTAATTTTTCCTTCTAACTAATTTAACAAACAATCAAGTTATGTTCATCTAGACTGAAGAATGTGATGATTGCTTTTAGAAATTGAAAAAAAGATAGTTAAATGCTCCATTTTTGTCCTTTTCATCAAGAAATGCTTAATTTTTTTTTCTACAGTGATTATTCATTGAACATAAATGGTTGTGTCCTAAAATAAATGACCAGGTATTTTCTTATGCTTCACATTAATTGAAACATCATGAGTTAAATTATGCTACACATGATTTGGAATTAGTTGTTTTTGTTTTTTCATTAAAAATTTGGTGGCATCATTTTTATGGAGTAATGTGTGAAATACATTATGATAAAAAAATTATAAAGTATATATTTATTTAGAAATAATTGAACATTAGATAGAGTATATGGTTAAAACTAATCAAGAATTATGATTCCATGATTTATTACCATCTTAGAAAATTTTAAAAAATTGATGATGCTTTGAATGAAAAAGGTAATGCTAGAATAACCATGTCACAATTGGAATGTGAACCTTAAGATAATGATTTGTTAAATTTTGGATTGGAATTTTTTTGTTTAGGAAATTCCACTATTTTGTTTTAGGTTTCAATATAAAATAATTAATAAAGCGTAGTAGGAGGATTATGAGTTGCAGAAAAATGTATAATTGGTTAAAAAAGGAAAGCATCCTAAATTTAACATTGAATAAGATTGTTTAATGATTTTTTAGAAGTGATTATGTTTTCCTTGTGAATACCATTTTAGGAAAGTCATATTGAATAATTGTCATATGTATCCATTTTTCCTTGATCTCAGATGAACTAAGAATTATAGAGATCTTTGAGTGTATTACTAGGGGGATCGAATGAAAACTGATATTACTAAATTTATTATGAAATGTTTTACTTAGTAGACGGTTAAATTAGATTAAAAATTGTTGAAGGGGACACCTCATCCTTTTCTAGTGCTTGAATGTAAATGGTAAAATATATCTATGGATGTGTTCCCTCCTTGATTTAATGTAAGTAACCCTTTATTTATTATTTTTATTTATGTAAAGTGTTTGGGTGAAGTTGGGGAGGGTTTAGAAGAATTTGGGAATGTTTTGGGATCTTTATAAAGGTAAAAAATTAGGCCCCCTTTTTTTAATACCATCCAACTCCTATAAGAAATCATGAACAATGAGATAATGGCTACAAGGATGCCACATAGTTAGACAAATTTTTAGTCCAAACCGTGCATACACACAAGAGAAACCGTGTAATGTGGGATAATGGGATTTTTCCCTCTTGGCACATGGTTTGTATAACTATGTTTTCCAACCATTAAAGGTGATCCTTGAGGCCGAGGCTAACACATTGTTAGCATATTATTTTTTCTAACTATGTGACTAACCATCCACAGTTTGAAAAAAGACCCTTAAAAAGTGGATCTAGGATGGGATTCAGTTTTAATCCCTATTTTTTTCTCAATTTCAGAGCTAACTCAGAAATTATTCCTCCCAATGTCTATGAAAACCTTCCCCTATTAGATTGAAAGCTATATAGAAGCATTTCTTAGTTCGTTAAAGATTTATTCATACAGTAAGTCTTTGATTATAGTGGGGTTTGGTGGTTTTTTTCTTAGATATAATTTTGTAACTTTATTGGGTTCATAGATATATTACTCTATTAATATATCTAAGGATATTAATGATAATCATTGTTATATTTAGACTTTTTGATGTTAGGGTATGATATCTAAGGAATGTTTTTGGAGATTCAACTCAGTTTTTTAAGAATTTCTTTGTCGTTCTTAGTTTTCTTCATATTTCCCAAGGTTGGTGGGTTCACATCCAACTATTATTATTATAACTTGAAGAATTAGTTCCAAATTGAGTAAATTGAATGAAATTTATTATAAAATCATTATTAACTTGATTTATGGGAACATTATTTGGTGATAATTTATAAAAAGGTGTAAATTAGATGTTTTGGTAAAATGGTGAATTTTGAAACATGATTATAGAATGATGGTTTTAAAATGGTTATTTGGTTTTGATGTATAGAAAACTTATTTTAATAAAATATTGTTTTTTTATTGAAATGGTTTAGAAAATATGGTTTTTGAATATGTTTTGATTTAAAGGTTAAGAATGTGTTGAATAGAATGGATAATGGTTCTAAAGTTCCACAATCAAAGGGATGAGTTATGTATGTGAAGTTTCACCATCAAATGTAAATACTAATATTATGTGGTAATGTAAAATGGAATGGGTATGCCAACATGAAAGTGAGAAATGGTTAAATGACTTGTTTGTTTATTTCTATTTTAACTGATTAGTTTGGTAAAAAATGTTTTTCAGGGAGATTATTTTATATTCTTGTATAAACTAATATAAATATTTTTATGTAAATTATTTCATATAAATGTGATAACATGTTCTGTCCTAGTGGAATGGGTAGGTAAGTAATTTAGGGAATCCTAATGAGTTTCATTACTCACCCCTACATTGAAACTCTGGTGATTTTATAGAATCTATTCATCAAGACACATGAAACGTTAAATTATCACACATTCATTAGTGGTGTTTCATGTTACTTGGATTATATTTTGAAGTTAGAGCATGGAGCATGTTGGGATATTTTTATTTTTATTTAGTGTCATTTATTTTTTTGGGTTTTATTCTATGTTGTACTTTGATGTTTGTAGTCTTTAATTGTGGTACATTTCTATAGTTTTATTTTGATATCAATAATATTACATTTATTTTTTTACATATTTATCATGAATCATGTAGTGGTTATTTGGTTATGAAATTTTTGGTTAAGTTGTTTTATTTTTGATGGTCAAATCAACTCCCAACTATTAATTAATCCCATGGAATTTACTTATAACCTTTTTTACCTTGGGAATGTCTCATAAGTCCAATTACCAACTCCACCTCAACTCATTCCAATGAGGAGGGGAGGGATGTTAAATGTTGTATCAGCTTGTTCGGTCCTTGATGTACAAGGGGCATCCATTTTTCTATCTTTGGTTATTGTTTGTTCCAGTCATGGATTTGAAAATAATTCTAGTTATTATTGGAGTTTGGAGGGTATAAAAGATTAGGATTTTTGTATATTAAATTTAAAGAATAGAAATATGTAGCTATAATTTTATGAAAAATTCAAGTTTCTAACAAGTATGGTACATAAGTGTCTTAGAGAAACTTACAGGAATTTGAATCTCATTTTCATGGGTTTAAGTAATGAGAAGAGCCTGATATGCATTTTAAAAATGACTTCCTACTAGGAGTGAGTATTTCATTTCGAGCCATTATATATAATTTTGTTTGAAAGTGTTGATTTTTTTAAATTATTAATATTACTTTAAAATGTTATATTTTGAAAAGAGATGAAATGGTTCTTTTGAAAATGGTATGAATTTCAAAAGTAGGGTGTAATTTTTAGAAAATGTAGAACATGAAATTTTTTAATTTTAAAAAAAAACTATTATTATAGTTATGATGTGGAATAATTTAAAATCACAAATCCTTAAGTTTGTAGAGATTGAGAATTATGTAATTTTTTTGGTATATAAAATGGAACCTAGTGCATGTTGTATGACCCAAATAGAAGAAGTTTCTAAGAATGTGATTTCACCTAAGAAAAATTTGAATCAATAGTTGGTTCAAATCATCATTCAAGTTTTTTAAACCATTGAGTCACGAATAAAACCAGATTATTTTTTTATGAAATCCGTCAATGCTAAAAATATAAGTGAAGGATGTATGTTTTTATTCATAAGAGGAGGTTATAAATCTAACTCTAAGAGCTAGAGGAATAGGGATACCTATTCCCTAGGACATGGAAGACATCATATGTAGACCATACGATTATTTGACCTTTCTCTAAGACTCATATTGAAATATGTATTTTTTCTAATGCGTTTCACTGAATCACATTATATGGAAGTGTATGAAACAACCTAGATAATTCCAAAATTATAACCATATGGGGAATCTTTAGTGCTATTGTCAATGCTCTATAGTTGGGTGCTTGAGACTCTTTTTATGTGCTAAAAATGTCATATTCCTCGATAGGATGAAAGAATTAGAATACCTCTCTTCAGTAGAATAGAGCCAGACATGGTGATTCTAGGAATAAAATAACACCTTAGTAAAGGCAATCTCAATAGATTAATAGGGAAAAAGTGCCGTGAGAAATCAAATATATGGATATGAGCTAGTTATTTTGGATGATTAATCGAGCCCATAAATTATGAGAGGCATGATTATTTTTAATTCTACTATTAATCTGTTTTTTTTGATACAGGTGAATCCCATTCAACTATCTCTTATCATACTATTGATTTTTAATGTATGAGTGTTGATATGATTCTTTATATGTTGAAACATCAAACTATTCTTGGTGATAGATAATGTTGAGAATTTGTGTGTAAAGAATTTTTTATAACTATTGATGGATTTGAGATGAAGAGGGACTTATTTGTTATTGAGATGGATGTCTATGATATAATCATGGTTATGGATTGGTTGAGAATGTTGAAGTATCACATTAACTATTATAATAGAAGTGTTATTTTTTTAAAGGATGATGGATTAAAGAATCTCTTTCAAGGGAACCATAATGTCAAGGTAGGTGAAATGATATTGTTGGAACTAAGAGTTAGAACGACATCATATCAATTAGAAGCATTGAATTTAGAATTTATGGAAGAGATCAAGAGTATTAGTTTTCCAGTGGTTGTTGATCAGTTTCATGGTGTTATACTCAAGAATTTCTAAAGGCTACCACCCATAAGAGAATTAGATTTTACGATTGATATCCTTCTAGGGATGAGTCATATTTTCCTTCCATATTATCAAATGAAACCAACAGAATTGAGGCAAATGAATATGCAGTTGGAAGACATAGGAATAAAATGTTTCATTTGGCCAAGAACATCATCGTGGTAGGAAACATTCTTGTTTGACAAAAAGGTGGATAAAACTCTTTATTATTAAAAATATTTTCATAAGATTAATCATGTTATGATAAAAAATATGTATGAATTTATGCACATTGATGATATTTTCAATCAACTGAGGGGATATCAATGGTTCTCTGAGATTTACATTCGATTAGGATATCTCTAATTGTAGTTTTGGAAGGAGAAAATTCAATATATAGATTTTATCAGTAGATATGGACCTTATGAATATGTGGTAATGCCTTTTTTTATTATTAATGAAACAATAGTCTTTATAGTTTTGATGAATCAGATATTTCATAGATATGTATATTATTTTGTGGTTGTTTTTCTGGATGAAATATTGTTGTATTCATGTTTAAGGTATGATCTTGAGAAACACTTGATGATAGTGTTGAAAATCTTATGAGATCATTATCTGTATAAAAAATTATCAAAGTGTGATACTTGGATACTAGAGGCACATATCATTGGCCATATAATGTTGGAAATAGTAACTTCTATAGATCTGGAGAAGATATGGGCTATTATCTATTAGAAACAACCAATGAATGTCTTTGATATAAACAATTTACTTAGTCTAGATAGTTATTACTAACATTTTGATCTTGATTTATCATGACTAGATTCACCTATGATATATTTTATAATGAAAAAAGTTCCATTTCAATGGAATGAATAATTTTAAAAGTCATTCCAGGAGCTTAGGGTTCACCTTACATTAGCACCAATCATGATATTTCTAGAATTAGGAGAAGGGTACATGGTGTGTTGTGATGCTTCAGGATCTGGGTTGGGATGTTGCATCATGAATGGATACCATATTGTTGCTTATGGATCAAGATAGTTGTATTTTCCTAAGAACAACTACCTAAAACATGATTTGGATATAGTTTTCATAGTCCAATATTCAATGGTATGGCATCATTACCTCATAGGTGAGAAATTTAGAGTGTTTATGGGTCATAATAGCATGAAAAATATTTTCTCACAATGATTTTTTAATCTAAGACAAAAATGGTGGATGTAGTACCTCAAAATATTTTACTTTGAAATAATTTATACACTACGTATTTGAAATTTAGTGCTATATGTATTAAGAATAAATCATATTATCATTTTGAAAAATATACTTCAGATAAGTGATAGTTGATGTCAGTGGTAGCTGATATGAGATTGTATTATGAAGACTGAGGTCATGTTATAATATTTTTCTCCTTTTTTATCCTTATTTGGTTTAAATAGTAAATGAGGAATAGAAAACCAATTTAGAATGTCTTTCTATAAGGTCAAAACTCAATGTTTGGGAGGCCATTGAGGGTTGGATTCTAGATGAGAGTTCAGTATTGTGGTTCAGAAATAGGATGATTTTACCAATGTCTTGTTAGGAACAACTCCTTCATTCTTACCACTATTCAATATAGGGGTTTCATCTCGGAACACAGAAAATTTATAAGTCATTTATAGAATATTTTTTGTAGTTTATTATATAAAGTAAGGATTCTATGTTTTTTTGAGATTCTTAACTTTTGAACAGGTTAAGATAGGGAAAAAACAATGAGAATTTATGTTGTAGTCATAAAATATTCCTTTTTGGAAATATGATTATATAGCCATATATTTTATCATATGAATTCCAAAAATGTTTATAAACCACAATTTCATTTGAGTGATATTGGATCGGCTCACAATGTTGAATCATTTCATCCCTACTCAATAATCCTAGATGGTGGAGGAATTGTATAAAATCTATATCTTGGAATTTGTAAAAAATCATGGAATACATATTTCAATAGTATAAAATGAAGAATAGAGTTTTAAATCACATTTCTAGAAATCAATAAGGAAATCCCTTGGGCAATATTCGACCATGAGTACATTTTATCATCCTGAGACATATGGGAAATATGAATGAATGACACAAACATTGGAAGACTTATTTTGGGATTATGTAATTGATTTTTGTGTCTCATGAGAACAGAATATACCATTGGAGGAGTTATAATATAATAACAATTATCAAGTCTAGATACATATGGATCATTTTGAAACATTGTATGGGCATCCTTATATTTCTCCACTTTATTGGGTGGAAACATGTGAGACTTCACTGGTTTGGATAATAATTGTCCAAGAGACAACTATGAAGATTTAATTGATAATAAAATCTATGGAGACTACTTAGAGTTTTCAAAAATCATATGTGAATAATATTTGACAACCATTGTAATTCGAGGTGAGTTATCATATGTTATTAAGGATTTCTCTGTGTCTTATACATCATTATTTTGGGATGCAAGGAAACTTTTCTCATCAATGCATATGCCTTTTTGATATACTAGAATGGGATTGTGAGGTGGAATATCGGGTTTCTTTTCCCCTATAGTTAAATACAGTGCATAATCTATTTCATGAATCTTAGTTGAAAATATATCTGCCTTATCCTGACCAAGTGATTCGATGGATCAAATTGATCTAGATTCAGATGCTACATTAGTGCATATTTCATTTCAGATTTTGGATAAGAAATAGAATGTCTTTTTTGGGAAATGTATCCATCTAGTTAGAGTTATATGATAAAATGGTCAAATTCAAGAATAAAATTGGGAACAGGAGAATGAAATGGTTTAGAAATGGATGGAACTCTTTGGGTACACCAGTAGTTTTTTACTTTCCATAGATGGAATAGCTAATGGTGAGTAGAATTTAACACCCCTGATTTAAAGTAAGTAATAATTTATTTATGCATTTTAAGTATTCAAAATGTTTTGGTGTTGTTAAGAAGAGTTTGGAATACTTTTATAATGTTTTCGGGCCTTTCATAAAGGTTAAAAGTTGGAGAAATAACTATGAAGAACATGAAACTATTAGAAGAAACTATTAATAGTGAGAAAATGGATAAGGGGAGGGCACGCAGTTAGGTGCATGGTTTGTACAAACTGTGCGAGCACCAAGGATAAACTGTGCATAGTAAGAAAATGGGATATTTCATGGTTAGAGTATTTTTTTTCTAACCATGCATTCCAACTGTGTGAGGTGATCTTTGAAGAAGAGGCTGTTTCATAGTTAGTGCATGATTTTGCCTAACCATGCAACTAACCATGCACGATTTAAAAACAGGATACCTAAAGAGTTAATCTTGTTATGGATTAAGGTTTAGCCCCACTTTTTTTTATCTATTTCAGCTCTAACTCGAAGGGTCTTCCTCCCAAATTTTATGGAACCTTTAACAATCTAATCATAATTAATTCAGACACATTTCATGGTGTATTAAAATTATATTCCCACAACAAGTCTTTGTTTATTGTTATTTTTGGTATTTATTTAGAAATACTTTCTTATATCTCTCATTTTCTTAGATCTAGTCTGTTTATGATAGTTTTAAGGTTATTAATGAAAATCATGGTTATATTTGGCCTTGTTGATATTAGAGGAATAGATCTAAGAAAGGTTTTGGAGATTCAAACTCATTTGAGGGAATTTTCAAGCTATTTTTTGTTTTCTTCATATTTCTCGAGGTATGTGGATTCAATCTTGAATCCTAATATTATAATTTGAATTATTATATTAAAAATGATTATTTTGTATGAAATTTATTGTGAAAATGTTGTGAATATGATTTATGGAAACATTATTTGGTGATGACTTATAGAATTGTTAAAATTGGATGTTTTTGAAAAAAAGGGGAATTTGTAAACATGATTTTAAAATGATTATTTTATAATGGTTATTTGGTTTTGATGCATGGAATATGATTTTCAATAAAATGTTTGTTTTTATTTAAATGGTTTGAGAGAGATAGTTTTGGAATATGGTTGGGTTGAATGGTTAAACATGAGTTGAATTGGATCGATAATGGTTGTGAAGTACAATAATAAAAGGGAAGGGTTAAGGATGTGAAGTTCCAACATCAAAGGTAAACACTGAGATTGAGTGGTTGAGGGTGTGTGTACTAATGTTATATGGAATGGGTATGCCAAAATGAAATTGGTAAATAGTTAAATGACTAGTTTTTTTCTTTCCTTGGAATATTTTTAGTTTGGTAAAAACTATTTTTTTCATAGAAATTGATTTATATTTTAATATAAACTATTTTAAAGAGTTATATATATATTTTTTATATAAATGTGATAAACTTTTCTATCCTAGTGGTGTGAGTAAGGAATTCATTGGTGAAAAAACTATTGAGTTTCATTACCCACCCATGCTATAACACTTTGGTGGTTTTGAAGAATTTGTTTATCTATACATAGACGTAGGTAAAGTATCAAACTTCTTTAGTGGTTCTTTGTGATACTTAGTCTATATATTGATGTTTAAGCATGGATAATGTTGTGAAATTTGGTTTTTTGTTTATATAATTTTGGTTTTTGGATTTTCTTCAAATTTTTTCATTGATTCTGGTAGTCTTCCATTGTACTACCATGTTGTAGTTTGGTTTGGATATAAATTGTATTATATTTGGTTGTTTTACATTGGTATCATCCATCATGTAGTGCTTATTTGGTTATATAATTTTTGTTTTGGTTTATTTATTTTCAAATGAAAAATCATCTCTATTTTTAATGAGTCCCTTTGAATTTATTTACACTCTTTAGAACCATAGGGATGTCACTTAAGGATAAGTAAAAATTCCACCTTATCTAAATCCAATGAGAAGGGGTGGGATGTTATAATCGACTTTATCATGGGATTAAAAAAATACTTATCAAGGTAAAAATGTGAATTGGTTTATTGTTGATTGAATGAATAAATCAATACATTTTATTCCAATTTGAGAAATTATCTCTCTATATCAACTATATCAGCTTATCCTAAAGAGATATTCAGATTACCTAGAGTTACCCCATCCATTATATCTGATCGTGATTTGAGGATAAATTTTAACTTTTGTAAAGAGATTCACAAGACAATGGCTACTAAATTAAATTTCAGTAAATATTTTCTTCCTCAATCATATGGGTAACCAAAATAAACAATTCTGGGCATGGAGAATATTATACATTCTTATTAAATGGATTAACAGGGAAGCTGAGAACAGTATATTTCTTTGGTTGAGTTTTTGTTTTATAATTTTTTTCATTATAGTAAAATATGTCACCATTTTTGGAATTATATAAAATGTGTTGTCAGACACAATGTTTTTTTGATGATGTCGAGGAAATGAAGTTAATGGGAACAATGTTGGTAGAGGATATGACAATGAAATTTTAGTTGACTCAATGAAAGATGAGGATAGGATAGAGGGGATATAAATTTTTTACGAATAACTAGAGGAATGATATTTCTTTCTAGGTAGGTGATAATGTCATTCTAAATGTTTCTCCATGTAATAGTGTGATTAGTTTTAGTAAGAAGGGGAAAATGAGTTCAAATTTCATTGGACTCTATCAAATCCTATATAAATATAGATTAGTTGCCTACCAAGTGTAATTTCCTCCAAGTTTATCCCAGCTACACAATTTTTTTCAGGTTTCAATGTTTTGTAAATATGTGACGGATACATCTCATGTCATAATCATTGAACTAGTTTAGTTGGAATAAAGTATTTATTATTAATTATATCTAGTTATGGTTGATGATCAAAGAGAGAAATTATTGTTTAATAATATGATTCATCAAATTAATGTTTTATGAAAAAACCCATATGGTTGAAGTGGAGACACGAGAATCTGAAAATGATATATATGAAAGGTATTCCAACATATTTAATATGTGAATAAAATCGTGAGGATGAAATATACAAAAGGGGTAAATAATTTAATGTCCCATGTAATGATAATATAATTTTAAACTCACTAATATAATTTTTTGACATTAATCCAATATATTTATAGGAATATAATTAGAATCAATTTAGTTTTACACTTAAAAATAGTATTTTTCTTAAAATGTAGTTCTGCATCCATTTGATAAAGAAGTTGTTTTAAATATATATATTTTGACACTTATCATAATTTTATTTAACAAATTAATCATATTACTTTAAATAGTAACCTCAAAATTTAATTCTGACAATTTTTTTTAAATATTTTTGATATGTTTCATGCTTTGATGAATAGTGAAAAACTACATTTTAATTGAAAATAGTTTTTTCATATAAATAATATATTGTGATAAATTATATTTTTAATTGGTTTAAAAGTATAATTAGATAAATTTTATATTAGTATATATAATTTAGCTCATTGGAATAGGTATCACATTGAATTTTAATATAAAAACATTTCAATACTTTGAATGTTTTCTCTTTAATAACTCTTTTTCTTACCCAATCAATGAGATCAATTTTAAATTATTTTTATACAATTATGTGAATTGAATTTTGAAAAAAGGATTCCATATTTAGATTTATATGGTCCAGATTTATTAAATATATCCCCTTTTTTTATTAAATAAGAATAGTAACTTTGGTAATTTTTTTACCACGGTTATGGGTAAATCGAGTAATTAAGTATAAAAATAATATATTAAATATTATAAACTTAAATGAAAACTTGTCATAATTATTATTTTATGACTTATTTTAATCCAGAATCACCTTTGGTTAGATTTTTTATGATCTTGTAACCACTTGTATGACTTTAATCCATTTAAGTATTTTATTCAAATAAAATTTATTTTTGTCGTACTTTTGTTTTTGACATGTAAAATATTTTCATTAAGGGGTCATATATCTAATATATTAGAATATATATATATATATATATATATATATATATTATTTTTAAAGAAAAAATATTTATATTTTTAATGATAATTTATTTTAAAATTTTAAGAGATAAATATTTATCTTAATTCCTTATAAATTGATCATGTAGTAATTGTTTAAATAAATGAAATATCAAATAAATGTTACTAAGAATATTAAAACATGTATAATTTGAATAAATAATTTAATAAAACATTTTTATCAATTAATTTAACATATTAGTTATTATTTAATTTTTTTTAGAATAGATCACATTTTTATGATATTTTTAAAATTTTAAGTATTGAATAGTGTCAAAATTAACATTGATGATATTTTAAAACATAAAGTATTTTATTAGATGATAAAAAGTTATATAAGTATAAAATTCATCCAAATGATTGGTAAAATGATTAAAACTCTAAAAAGGACTCATTTATTGGTCTTTTGAAATTAATATTAATTATATTAACCCTAAATGTGTAAATTAAATGATATCATGGTAAGAATTGAACTGAAAAAATATGGGTTAAAAAAAATGGATTGAAAAATAATAGAAACATGAATATTACTCATTATATTAATGGATTTAGAACCCTAATCAACCTATATATTAAATAAATTTGTTTGTTGTCAATTGGAAAGTAATATTAATTTATATTAATTTAACATTTTGAATAATTCTTATAGTTCCACTCTTCTCTCTTATAAAAGGGAACCCCTTATTAAATTATATTCACACATTATAACCAATTTTTATCAGACTATGACATCCCAAATATCTTTATATAGTCTATCCATACATTATATAAGCATTTGTTCTGGAATAACACCATCCTTAGAGGTACCAAGGTGTTAATCAAAGGAGATTATATAATAAAGATTTATTTTTTTAATTAAGTGTTTATATTTTATTTCTTCTTATAGTTCCTAAAAACATTATTCAACCATGATAAAATAATAACTATATTATCCCCAATATATTGATATGTTATTATGTTAATATCATCACTAATATCCATCTTATTTTCCATCAAATGGAAAAATAATTCAGTTTCCATGTGTAAGGAAGACTATTGCCTCACGAAATGATGGAATTATTTTTCCATCACTATCTCCCAAGACATGTTTTAATTATATAATTATTGTTTATATATGATATTCATGAAATATTTACCATCATTATATTATAATATATCATTTATGTTCTTTCATTTCCATGCACATAAATATTATAATTTCATTCATGCGTATGTTTGAACAATAATCTCTAAGAAGAGATATGATTCATTTTTTCCTCACCACATCACATGGATGATATATATATATAAGTATATTAAAATGAATAATATGATATTAATGATATTACTAATATTTTTGGAAGTATAAAATATTACATTCATCGTTCTATAGGGATTATTGAAAAAAATGGAAAGGTTAATCATGTGTACGTATGACTTACAGTCTCAATGATTATAATGTAGTTCATTTATCAAAATAATACATAATGGTTTGATTTAATAGTAAAATTGATTTATAAAAATGATAAGCATTTCTCAATTATTATTTTGATTATTATAGACTAATGGATACTTTTACTATTAACATCTTACAAATTTCATTATAGACTCGAGTACAAAATATCATCAAAACATCCGATGTGAATTTAAATAATAAAACATGATAACAATTCATATAAGTGGAAAAATAAAAATAAAAAAGCTTCTAAATAAATTAATTTATTAACATAAGTTTTTTTATACAGGAATATAAACTTTATACATGATGAATCAGACTCAAGGTAAGAGACTTCATCTCAGTCTCCTTTCATCGAGAAATATTTTGATGTTATACAACCAAAAAATTTTATGAGGTGTATAAATATCCCATTTTAATTAAAATTTCATTAAATGTTTTTACAAAAAGAAATTTTTTACGTTTCATATATAGAACATTTTTCTTTCATTACAAATAAAAACAAAATGTAATTTTTAACTTATTTGTGACAATAACTTCTCTATAATAATGAAAATTATTTTCAATTTTTATTTCTCTATAAAAATTCATGTTATTAAAGGAAAAATAATCCCATTTTGTGCCCTTTTTTGGGTATTTTGTTTGAAAATGGTTTTGGAAATGCATTTATTATTTCAGTAACATGAAATGTTTCCTTATGATTGGAAATGAAATTTTAATAGTGAAATGTTGAAAATTGAAATATTTTATGTGTTGTGATTATATAAT
Organism: Viscum album; assembly: GCA_963277665.1. Classification (NCBI taxonomy): domain Eukaryota; kingdom Viridiplantae; phylum Streptophyta; class Magnoliopsida; order Santalales; family Viscaceae; genus Viscum; species Viscum album. Next base: position 211,548,146 of record OY728141.1, read on the forward strand.
GGTACTTGAAAATTTGTTGGATAGTCAGATGTTAAAACGACCATGTGTTGTTCTATGATAATCTAATTATGGGTGGTTCTGTGATAGACCTTCAATTCATTGGGTATGGAAATTGACCATATGGATATTCAATTTTTATGAGTGACATGTATGGAAGTCAACCACATAGTTATTTCATATAAATGTTTGATAAGTATAATTATGTACTAGGATACATTAATGTTTTATCTATGATTTTTATGGGTTTATGGTAATATTAGGAGTACAAAATGGGTAATTAATTATCTAATATTCATAGGAAAATATTTACCATTTCCTGAGGGTTATGTATATTAATTAATGATAATGTTTTCATTGGATTCATGTTTTCACAAGAATAATAGTTTTTATTATTTTTATATCCCACAATGAGATTTGGGTACTCACACTGTGTTTTAATTTTTTTCATAGGATTTAAGGGAGAATAGAGACAATGATGAGATCAATGGAAAAATTGTGATTATTGATCATGAAAATAAACCATGATTTTTTAATAGTTTTTGTGTCATAAAGAAAATGGATATTTAGTAGACTTTTCTAAATTGTATAATTTGAGTTTTTATTTAATTATTATGGCCTAATTTTATAAAAATATATACCTTAAAAGATCCTCAATGTGAAATAATTTAATATTATTAACTGAAATTCAATATTATGTAATTTTTAAAGTCATGGAATTATATACACATTGGTGGTGAGAGTCAGCATATATAACTTCAATCAAAGTTCAGAATGTATGACTTGTAGGTATTTATGCGTTTTGAGCAAATCATTTATCATGACCTTTGGAGAAAAGTGAAAACACCCAACAATGTGGATTCTCTACTCAATCAATGAATTATCTCCCTAATAGAAAGATGGAAATTATGTATACTTCATATTATTAATGAATCTAGGAATAACGGTTTAATGAAAATTATCATGAATCCTTTCTACTACATGACAAAAAGTTGATTCACCTAAAATATATACACCCAACACCTCTTTTTAGGAACCTAAATCTTAATGTTTACACACTTCACAATAAGGAATATATATTATTTAAAAAACCTGATTGATTTTTTCTTACCAGTACTCTAACTCATGAGGGTCATTAGTATCCTTAAAGGATAAGGGATTCTAGTGGAGAATCACTTAGCCTTGATCACAGTCTCCTACAGATCCCAGTTGTGCCACAATATCATGGTATTTAATAGGAGAAACATTTTTTCCATGAAAAAAATATACTTATGATATCAAATATGAGATTCTGTTCAAGAAGAGGATTCCTTTATGGAGCATTTCCTACTACACCCTATTTAAAAACCCTTTGATGATGACTTAGATGTATGATTATGCATACCAATTACCAAAGGAAACAATATTAAAATGAAACAATTTCATTTTAATTTAAAAATAAATAAGTAAAAATTGATATCATAATCTAAATACAGCACAAGTGACACATATCCCAACATCTAATGGAGAATTGAGGCTCGTCATCTCATGAGATAGTTAGGCACTCACCACAACCAACCTATCAATTCAAATCAATTATTTATTCAATCATTCAGATGCCTCAAGGAAAGTAAAGTTGAGTATAGACCACATTAGATACATAATTTTTACAAAAAAACCTAGATTACCCATCTATCTGGGATCTAGGACAAATCATGATAATACCTGAAGGGAGTTTCTAATCCCCACAGCCTGGTTACACTACTGGAAATTAGATCTTTCCCAATGCTTCTATACCAACGGTTTGCAAAAACCGTTGGTATAGGTCCCCTTTCCCAACGGTTTGGCCAAACCGTTGGGAAAGGCCCCCAAATTGGACACTTTTCCCAACGGTTTGGACAAACCGTTGGGAAAGGTGGAACTATCCCAACGGTTTGGCCAAACCATTGGGAAAGGTCCCCAAATAGGACACTTTTCACAACGGTTTGGCCAAACCATTGGGAAAGGTAGACTTTTCCCAACGGTTTGGCCAAACCGTTGGGAAAGGTCCCAAAATATGCCACATTTCCCAACGGTTTGGCCAAACCGTTGGGAAAAGTGGGCCAAAATTCAACATCCCTCATAGAATGAAAATCACAACCAAAGACCTATACCAATGGTTGTAAAAACCGTCGGTATAGGTATATACCAATGGTTTTAACAACCGTTGGTATAGGTACGTTCATTTTTAATCAGACCTTCATACAGAGAACATTATATAAATCAAAATTTAAAATATTTATGAGAATAAATATATATATATTTATGTAATTATGATCACAAAAGTCATGTTAGGTTAGTGGTTGAGTTGTTCAATTATAAACGAGGGGTCCTGGGATCAAATCCCAGCATATGTTTTATTTTTGGAATTTATATACCAACGGTTCCATTACCATTGGTATAGATTTCATATTACCTATACCAACGGTTTTTGGAAAAACGTTGGTATAGACCTATCTCAACGGCTTACTTGGCTATGGTTCTCCAAACCCTTGGTATAGGCTATACCAACGGTTTGGAGGCCTATACCAACGGTTCCAAACCGTTTGTAAATGTTAGTTTTCTAGTAGTGTTACTAACACGCAGGAAACCAACAATGAAAATAAGGAACAATTTTCCCAACCTAAAATATGATACATGGCATACATACAGAAATAGAAAACATTAAAATGAATATGCTATAGTAAAAAAAGTAACAATGATATATATATTAATTAGTTAGAAAGTAAAAAAAAACTAAGGTACATGCCATAGAACAAAACAGACATTACAACTCAAATAGGCACTCCATGTGATATATGGGAAAAATCCCACTATACCAACACTAGATACCCATGACCAACTAATAAAAACCCTGCCTCCTCTCTGTAGTGACTTTCAATTATCCATATAAGACATAAAAAGTTATACACACCCAAAACTGTGTTTGTATTGTGTGATCTAAATATACTTGGTTGGATCTAGCCAAAAATTTCTATAATGATCTAATCTCAAATAACTCTAATAATCAAATTTTCAAAACATGGGATGATAAACAGTTTTAATAACTAAATCATGATCCTGATTAAAAAACTCCCCTTTTTAATAGTACATAACCAAAAACATATATTTTAATTTCAAATCAAATTTTAAATAAATCATTTTAAATTTCTCAATCCATTCATCACATATCAAATCTATGCTAAAATATTAAAAATCCTAATCAAAATGGAGATCTCCCATGGGATAAATTTTTTTTAGGCTATCTTGGTCAATCATACCTATATAGTAGTCAAGAATAGTGTGCAAAAAATCCCCTAGATCCAATGAATCCATCAAAAAGTGACTAAAGAGCCCCCCTATATAGTGGAAAACAATAAATTCCCTCGATCAAGTTCATATAACCAAATAATCTATGATCTATAAACAAAGTAAAACCCTATAATGTGAACCCCTTCTTATGAGATTAAAGGAAAATGAGAAATGTTATAACCCCCACCTATGTACCTAGGGCTCCCACAAGCAACATATGTTAAATCATTTCAACAGGCTTATTAAATTCACATAAAATTTCCAAATAACACTTTTCCATCAAAATTAGATCTTTAAAAACCAATTTCACAAACCATTACATTAATATTTTAAAACCATTCTTTAATTACCAAAAACTGGAAAACTATATATTATCAAACCCAATTAATGTATATATGGAAAAAATTCATGGGATAGGAAACAAATAATTTATTAAAAATTTATAAAACTAAGATAATTCACTCTTCATCAATCATAGGCTTCATATATAACCAACTACATCACACTTGGGTCAAATGAAAATCACTATGAGATCTAAAAACACAAGGAATAAGAGACTAATAGAAAAGTATAGGAGGAATTAAATAATGTTTACCAAAAATAAGAATAAATTTACAATAAACAAAATTTGTTGATAATTTATATCTACAAATACTTAAAAGGTAACACATTACACTCCAAGAATAAAAAGAGATCAAGTGTACAAGAGAAAAAAATAAGTTGGATCAGTGAGAAATATAGAAATAAAAATAAATTTATTGATAAACTTTATCAAAAAAGCATATGCCTACTGAAAAAACCAATATAAATAATATAAAATGGATAAGATAAATCAAACATACTAAAATTGGAACAACTAGTCATACAAGTATTGAATCCCTATGAAATGAATATAGAGATATCCCAAGACAACACTAGTGAGATCCTTGATTTGTAAAATATGAATTAAAATATAATGAGGGGGTTTGAGAGTTTCGAAAATAATTTCATGGGCATAATTGATAAATTTATCTCATTTAACATATCCAAGCATGATACCACTAGCTACATAGGGGCTATAAACGACTAGATGATGGTTCCGGTAGTGATAACACACCATTGGAAGTAACACTTCCATGATATATGAGTTTTTTATGAACTATAATTGCCTATGATTCTACCAACTGACTATCTATTGAAATCATTTATGATTTTTTCAACCTAGTATCCATTTTCTCTCACCACCTGACTGGTGTGTGGAAACACTAACTCTAGTAATCTAGAGCCCATGAATAATTTATTACACTGATATAAGATATAGGGGATCACAATACCATTGATGGATTATTTTAACATTATTGATAATAATAAACATACATGATCTCTATATTATGTTGTAAATGTAAAATAAACATCATTTGAAACATTATCAAATATTTGATATTACTAATATTATACATATTAATATATCGTTAAAGGAAAAAAATTATATTTCATTCTCCAATTCATAGTAAGGTGTTCTTATAATGGAAGCTATTACGATTAAATAATGAATAATAAATATAGTGAGATAAATAATTAGAAACACTTTCCATATAATCAATAAATAAATACATAGATGTATAATTTCAATTCATAAATAACATGGATTATAATAATTGAATTTTAAACGATGTAAATCCTTGATGTTGGATATCATGACCTCATACATCATGAAATCATTGCCATTAAGGCATTAAGCAAACACATTTTAGTTAATTGATTGGTATATACCAAAAACCCATTTAATAATTTTTTGCCAACTAATATGAATTATGAGACATGATGATGCATCAAGGTGCTATCTATATTCCAACCCACATTTCAATACATATCCAATGTATTTCACCTATGTTTAATATTCAATTTAATTCATAAAAAATATGAATTATCCTAAAAAATTTAAATTGTGTAAAAAGTAAAAATATTAATATTTCCCTATAAAATAAAATAACCATATTTGAAAAAACCCTATATAAAAATGTTATAAAATTTAGGAAATAATAATATCCATGATATATGTAATATGTATAATTAAGAGTAATTTAATGTCTAATGAAAATGGATTAAAATAAGGTGAATTTTTGAAGAGAATTTCAATGTCCAAAAGATTAATTATATATAAAATATGACTATCAATTCATTGGAAATATAGTTTTTCCAATAAAATCATGTCCAGTAAAGAAAAAAATAAAATGCAATAAAAAATTTAAAATAATAATTCAGTAAAGAGATTTCTTTGTAAAAGAATTACAATGTTTTAGAATAAACTAAAAAATAATAAAACTATTTTTTGGTTGGAAAATCTATAAATGAAATATATGTTAAAAACATTTCCTTTTAATTTGTGTAATGATATTTGAAAATAATCCCCTTAGAAAACATTGCAATTTTTTATTCTAAGCATTTTAAAAATTCAAGTGAAACATAAAATTTCCATCATAAATAATTTTATTAGATGAAAATGACTTTTTTAAAACAATTATGAAATTTATGGATATTAATGAAAAGTAGACGTGATCAAATAGATAAATAAAATTATATTTTCATTCAAATGATTCATTAATTGATTATAATTTCAAAGAGAGGAAAATTTGTAGTGAAAAATTTAAAATCCTTAAATATCTATATGATAATAAAATATATGGAGTTAAATTAGGATTGATTACAATATTTTATCAATGAAAAATATAACCCACCCAAAAAATGAGATTTTAAAATAAATTTTGACCTCTTGGTAGCTTTCAAACTATAACCAATTTAAAAAGTAATCCCCTATTGAAACATTAATCATCATGAATAAATATATATTTAGCTTAAATATATAAAAATATTTTTTATATTCCATATAAATATAAATAGGTTCATAACACCAAATATGTCTCAAAGGAGTTGGAATTCAGATGAAATCCCTTACCTTAAGTTAGACTAGCCTCATAGAATCTCTAAAATCCAATATAATAAAGTTGAATTTATCATATTTCTATAAATAATTCATTTAAATTATTATAATATAATAAATGATCCAATTATATCTTTTTAAAAATATATATTAAAAATTCTTTTTAAAGTCGTTATTTCTAGGAGTTATTTGTTTCATATTTGTTGATTTTTTTTCTTTAGTTCAAGTCATTGTACCTTAATTATGTTTCCATCATATACATAATTTATATAATGATATAAATATAATATATATTTACTAAATATATACATATATCAATAGTAATCCTTAAAATTATAGATTGAAAAATAAATTATATGGGTAATTAATATGATATGGTTTGTGTAAGCTTGAATGCTATTTTTTATTTTTGATGGAGGAAATAAAATAATGGTAAATAATAATTCACATATGTAGAATAACTACTTTATCACACATATCTTATATATTAATTAAATTTATCATTTTTATAATCTATGTATAGAATAAATGATAAATGAATCATATCTCTTTGTGGAGTTGGCAGTCCACACAGATGCCCGAGTGTCATTATCATTTACCAACATATTAGAGGGTAAGAAAGAATAAATGATATTATAATTATTGAAGAATAATTATTTAATTAATATACTATAAATTAATAAGTTCTATTTTTATAAACATCTGTTTAATGTGGTGATGAAAATAAAATTACATAGGAATGTTGGCATGGTAAGTTGTACATACACATGATCGATGTCAACTCTATTTTTAGTTTGTAATGTATATGGAAAATGGTTTTCAAATAATAATAATAACACCTAATTATATATATCATACTAAAATTATTATATTATTATGGTCACTACACATTAATAGAAAGTATAAGAAGAAGCAATCTTTAAGGAGTTTGCAATAATGATTAGCTCTTCTTCGATATACTTCCTTTAAATTACTTGTTAAGGACCCATTGAATGGCATTTTAAGAATACCAAAATAAAAAATAAATGGATAATTATGATCTAAAGATAATGGACAGGTTTCATTCATGATAGTTTAATCATGAATTAGTAATGAAATGGGAGAAGGTGTGTCCTTTTATAAGTGAGGGGAAGGAAATTTTTGGATATTCATGATATATTATAAAATAACATGTTTATAACTATTTTCAAATGGTAAAAAATTTAATATAATTAAATTTAATGATTTTATTTTATAAATATAATCATAAAATAATTTTTTTACGATTTTAATATCATTTTAGACATTATCTTATAGATAACCTCCCTGGAATACCAATTCTAACATAACCCCTGGTAATGAATTTTAAAATATTAAGAGGTTAAAATTTTTTTTATAAGGTATAAATTGAACTTAAAATGGACATGGTGTGAAATTGTAAACCATATATTATCCTCTTTGTAAAATTTTACTAATTTTATTTTTTTAAAATTATTTAATAATATTTTAGTTTCACAAAATATCATTAATATCACTTTTGACAATATTAATTTAAGTTCACATTAAGAACAGAAAATGAAAAGATGTAATAAAAATTAAATTTGTTAAAATGTTCTTAATTTTTTATATTAATAAAAAAAATAATTTTACAAATTAATTCATGAAAATTTTATTTCTTTTACTAATTTTAAAAAAATTTATTTTATTTTCTATTATATGAATAAATACTATTTTGGTGTTGCGTAAGAATTGAAGGTAATTTTCTATCACTAATAATTTAAAATAAATTAACATGATGAAAAAAAATAATTCATAATTAAAATTATGATTTAAAATGAATGAAACCACTTTCAATCCTTAGGGGAGATATTAGAGATATCAAATTCAAGAGTGTGACATTTTGTTTTTCATAATTGCTTGATGTAAAATAAAGTTCCATATCAAAGAATGGTGAAAGCGAGTAGAAATATAATCTAGAATTGTATGAAAATGGAAAATATACATTCATCTAAATAGATAAAGGTAAGTGTTTGAGGAATCATAAATCCTTATCTGAAAGATTTAAAAGTGTCTTAACCATTTTACCCTTACTGATGGGAAAAATATCCACCAGGGTTATTATTCATAATGAAAAAAGTCATATTTACCAAATATTTTCCCATAATTATAAATTTGTAATCTAATTTATCAAATTAAATTCCCATATGTGGTATAAATTAATTTAATATAGATACACATAATCCATTAAAAATAGTTTTTTAGAAAAATATATATTTATTTTAAAAAATAAACTTATAAAAAAATTAGCTATAATGATCTAAAATGTAATTAATTACATTATTTGAAACTAATTTTTTGTATTAATTTATGATTACATTCAATGAATTTTGGGATATTTTAAAATAAATGAAATGACATTTTTTATGAAATCATTATTTTTCATTAGTCACTAAAAATCAATGTTTTAAGGAAAATACTAAAAGTTAGACCTAAGTTAATATTTAAATGTTGAAATAAAAACTTATATAACTTTAAAATAATAATATATTAATTGGATTTTATTGTAATTTTAATCATAGTGTTTTTTTAAAGAAATGTATAAAATAAATTTATTTCAAGGGAAATATATTATAAAATCTTGGGTTCTTTTATTAAATCATATAATAATAATTTTAATCTCTTTATTTTGTTAATCTAATTTAGAAAAATAAAAACACTTATGCCTCATCATATCCTTGGGTATCCAAACATCTTTCCCAATTTTATTATTTCACTACAAAACATTGACCAAATGATCGGTCTTGTTTCATAGCACTTTCTATCTATAATCATGAATCTCCACCAATTATTCCTTGTAAGATAGATATTTATCTAGAAGTATTACCAATTAATATTTTACATCTAAAGAATCACGTATGTAATTTTTTAAGAGAGATACATGGTTCACATCATTAAATTAAGATAGATCCAGTGGATGTTACATGTTATAGGATATAATCTTGATATGATCCTAAGGTTTAAAGGGACTAATATATCTACTTCTCAATATTCACTTATTTACCAATTTCATAAACATCTTTTAAAGAGATATTCATAGAAATTCCTTGTCACCGATATAGAAATCATGATCTCAATGATGAATTTCAATCTAAATTTCTTATCATCCCAATTCTAACCATATGTGTTGTTTAACAGATTTAATGTTTTTTCCATTTCCATAGCTAGTTCACATCCCAATGGATTTATTTTTCTATCTTCATCCCAACATGGTATTTTTATGAACATACATCAATATTTTTTTTATAATGATCCATATAAATTCTCTAGTTTAATTTATTATTGTATGATAATTATACCACATGAATTTTTTGATCTCAATCACCAATGACATACATTGTTCATGATCTCAACATGTCTTATAGTGTTTTAATGGTCCTTTGAGAATGATATCTTATCTGTTTATGATAATAATTTGCAAAATTTAACTCTAGATCCATAGTTTCTAAAGGATTATCTATAACGTTGAGATGAATCTTAGATCATGGTAAAATATGATTTAGAGTTTTACTCCATTTATTCTCATAACATCATTAATTTATAACCATGCATTCCTATCAAGAGAGAATAAAATATATAATAGGGATAAAATGTGTTTATTTCATAAGGTGATTGACTAAAACCCAAGTAAAATTATTATATTTAGATGTTTTTTGGATTACGATGATAAAATTATTGGTAATTTTTTCTCATTTCAATTCCAGTATGGGTAATGTTTATATCAAACCCTGAGACTTATTTATCTCATCCTTTACATGCTGACACCCTAGGAATCATGATATATAATATATAATATCCCTTTTAATATTATCCCACCATATATAATCATTCTATTATATATACATCTTTGTACATCAAATTTTTATAGAGAATTATGATATATGAGCATCATCCAGTACCTACTCCTTCAAAATAGGTATTGATGGAATGAATACATGGTTCTATAAAATTATACATCTACATTATCATGGTTTAACTCAGGAGAACTCCTTATCTACTCTTATAATTCCAAATCTTCATCCTATACCTTATTCATGTTATTGTGGATAGATAATTGAACATTCATCTAAGAAATATAAGATCTATACCTTTTCCTCATTATTGAAAAATTAATCTTCAAAAAATCAATAAAAAATGGATCCCATTCAATCTAGATCATGGAAAAACTATATTGGTATTTCTGAATGAGAGAATCATCCACATTTTTAATAGTACAAGGGTGATAATTTATGGAAACTTTATATTCATGTAACAAATCCAAAAAATATTATTTGGTTCATATGGAAATAAACCTTTGTAAAAAATTTACAATATATTTTTGTATCAATATATATATATATATAAATTCAAAAAATAGATAACAATTATATATCTCTAATGAAAAAAATTCCCTTTTCCAGTTAAAAGTCATGAGTTATGAAATTTATCTTGAGAATTTTCAACTCGAGAGAGCCATATTCTATCACCATATCATTATGCATGAGGATACAACCTAATCGCTTACTTGATTCATCATTATTATCAGAAACACTTCTACACTATATGGTAGTGTAATAATATGTTAATTGAAAAATTTATCTTTAGTTATATGAATGTTTACTCTGATTCAACAATCTATAGTAACTTAACCCCCTCTATATAAACTTTTTTAGTGGATTAAATAGTCATTAGAAATATCTCATAATGTTTAAATAGTATCCATATAATGCTAGAAAACTAAAAATCAATGTTATTGAGGTTAGTCTAGTTCATTTATCAATATCATCAATATTTTAGGATCCAAAGATATACCATATCATGGAATTATATTACCAAATAATAATGATTTCTATTACCAAAATTCACATATGTTAAATGTTTCATAAATCTATTTTCCTAGGGACACCATTAAATTTCACAAGTTATTATCATGTTCTTAATTACATTTTTATTATATAATAACATTATCTATATAGGCCAATAAATTGATTGTATTATATAATGATTATATTCATTAAATCTATCAAGATAAAGTAAACATTGGTAATCAGAATTGAATTACAAAAAATTTATAATGACCATACATTATATGTAAGGTTTTTCTAGGTATATCCTTTATCTTGACACTTAAATGAAGATATGTATATCAATAATCAATCATGGAAAAATACTGAGCTCCACACAATTAATAAAACAGATCATCAATATGGGATATAAGATACATGTTCTTAAAATATATATTTTCCTATTAATGATAATCAATGAGAAACAAAATTGACCCATATTTATTATTAACAAAAAGAATTGGTGAACCACATAGTGAAACACAAGGATGAATGAATACATTATTTAGATTCTTCTATATTTTCTTTTTTAATTCCTAAAAATTAATTAGATATATTCTATATCTAATATTAGAATTATTTTTAAAACCAGGTATGAGTTCAATTGGAAATCTCAACTTCATGATTTGGGAGAAGACTATGAAAATCTTTTGGAAATACATAAAAAACACACATAAAATAAGAATCTCATTAGTGTTGATTTTCTCATATCTATCTGATAGAAATAACCCTTATGAATATATAGTAATACCCATATGATGCATTAAATTTACATTATAATTTAATAACATCTGTGCACTGACATAATATTATAGGCTGATTTAGAATATCAAATATAACTTCGCTTACTTAAAATTAATATAAAATCTATACTAAGTTATCCAATTCATGACCATAGAATCATTAAATTCAAATATAAGTAGAATAATAAGATTTCAAAGAATCACATTCCCATAAACATATATCAGAGAAGATATTTCAGTTGCAAATGTGATCATCCTACCATTAAGATATTTCAAATCCAAATAAATATTTAATAATTACAGTGGTGATGCGATACCATTATAAAATTATTCATATATAAATTACTCCGTACAAAATGAATAAAAAATAGTTTTACATATAGAGTGTATTGTAATTGTACCTTCCCCTACATCTCATTGAACTACCACATAGACTATAGTAATTCTATTTGTTTGGCCTTATTCCCTTATATTCATATATTGTATGTTCTATAGACACATATATAACTATTTTTAAAAATTATCTATATCTTCATTATTAAAGAAATAGATGGTAGTGGTTTCTTTATTATCCATACAATCATTTTCCTGATGACCCTTATCTTTTAATTTGTAACAAAATTCAATTCCATTCAATTATTTTCTATGATGTTTGATAACAAAATTTTTACATGATGGAAAATAATTTGTTTCCTTATTCTTCATTGATGTTTTATCATTTCCTTAGTGTTCATAAGACAACTTATTCTCATGATTTCCATTGATGATATAGGATCTATATAATTATTTCATTGTCTTAATATAAGATGATAATATATATTCATTAAATTAAAATGTTTAGGCATCTAGTTTCCTTTTGATATTTTTCTCAAGAACATCAAATAAATGGTTAATAATTATTTTTAGATTATTTATATTGTCCACCAAGTTCCTCGATATTCTCCTATAGTTTTCCTCATAAAATTATACACTTAATTTATCCCTTTACTTTAAATTGAGGACCATCCTCTCCGTTTCAAAGAATTGTTATTAGAGGAAGTATTACTCCCTGAAAGTCACATTAAAATTTATCTATTCAATGATTTCTATTTATTGATTCTCCTTAAATTTTAGAAAAAAAATTCAATAACTAATTAGAATCTCATTTCAATAAATATATTTCCGGCATAACCATTTATGTTTTATTACATCCAAAAGAAGGGAGTATCTTTTTTATTGTCACATTCCATTATTTAGATACAAATATATTAGTAGTTCCATGGAAATGTGGAGTATTTTTTCATATTTAGAGATTCCAAATTGCTGAATCAAATTTTGGAAAAATAACTTCCTCTATTTTGGATATGTTATTTTACATAACATGATTCATCCTCTCTAAAATGTTAATGATCATCTAAATTCCAATAGAAGATATATTTTCTTTCTAAGCAGTGAAATATCTATATTGCCTATAAGTGTTGGTTCCCTTTTATACATTATAATACATAAATAAATAATTAAAAATACTGAGATAGATAATAATCATATTTAATATTGATCCATAAAATAAAAATACCACTAATGGTAATATTTCATAAATACTATAAGGTATTATCCTAATTTTCTCATAAGTTATGTTATATTAAAATATAGTTATTAAGAATTATACTAAATTTTATCTGATACAAACTATATAAAACCAAAAACCAAAAACCCATATCTAGTTTCAAATTTATTAGATTGGTATAATATATATGGGATCACATCACCATGGATTGATCAATTTAGTAGTTTTCAAGAACCAAATACACACATGATTCCCATATTAAATTGGAAACATAAAATATATAGCATGAAATATTTGATATTATTCATAACATCCTTCTTAATATTTGTTGAATAGGAAAATAATAATGTGCGAGTTGATATTCTCAGTAAATATTATTTACAGTGGAATCTATCATTAGTAAATATGGCATAATCAGTATGTTATTTTTCATAACTGAAATCACATTCTATTTAATTAATAACCAATTGGAACCGACAATAATATCAATATAGTTATCTAATTCATTTTAATAGAAAAACCTAAAATGAAAGAAATTTATAATGTCACACATCATGATCCCTATCATCCTGATATCGTCACCATCAAGTATTTTTATCATAATTGTTTAATTAATGTGTAGGTATATAACAACAACCCATTTAATAATTTTTTCCAATTGATTGGTCTCATTTGACTAGTTATTGCATCAAGGGGATTCCTATAACATGTCCCCATACATCACTACCTGTGAAATTAATTCCTCATATAATAAATGACTAATTTAATTCAAAAAAATATTTCTAGTAAAAAAATATCTATAATGAGTAAAAAATACAAAATATTATGAATTTTATAGATATTAAAATAACATTAATTGTAAAACACTATATGTTAAAATGGTACATTATTGAGGAAATTAAAATATATACGATACACATAATACTTATTTTTAAAATAAATGTAATGTCTAATGAAAAATTATTATATGACATTTAATTTTTCAAGACAATTTTAATTAACACAGAATTAATAGGAGATAAATAAAGGCCATAATTCATATAACAAATAAGTTTTTTAATAAAAGAATGAACATTGGTTAATAATTGAAAATGGAATAACAAAATTAACATAATATTTATTAAATAGTTTTCATTGTAAAACCTTTAAAATATTATATATTAAAATAAAATCAAATAAAATAGTTTTGGTGGAAGGAAAAATCATTAATGTTGTGTACTTTGAAAAAAAATCCATTGGAATTTTTTAAAATAAAATTGAAAAGAATATAAATATACCATTAAATAAATTTTAAAAGTAAAGGATAAAATAAAATGTCTTAAAATAATTTGAGTAAATAAAAATGAATTTTATAATTTTTTTCTGATAATATGAATATGAATGAAGAATATACTCGATTTAAATGAAAAAAGTTTAATAATTTAATTTAAATGTTTCATTTCATCATTAAATTCCCAAAGAGATAAAACTGTTGAAAAAATCATGGAAACTCATTAAGTATCTTATATAAATGAAAATATATGGATTTTATGAATGTAATATTATAATATTCTTTTAAAGAAAAATATAAGTCATCCCAAAAAATGACATTATAATGTAAATTATTACATATTTAAAAACATTTAAAACATAACCCCTACAAATAGAAATCCTCAATTGAAACTTTAACCATAATTAATAAATATATATTCTAGTTAATTACATTAAAGGTTAGTATATACCCCACTTAAATGTAAATAGGTTATAATACCAAATATGTCAAATGGAGTGGAAATTGAGATGAAATCCATTACCTCAACTTTCACTCAACTCCATGGTTCTCTAACATCTTTTATAATAAATTTTAATTTTTTATAATTATTAAAAATAGTTATTTACATATTTATAATATCAAATATGATCTGCATATAATGTTTCAAACTCATTTATTAATAATTCATTATTAAAATCCTTATTTTCAGGTGATAAATTTTTAACTTTTCAGGGAAATGTTTGTTTAGTAGTTCCAATCATCGTACATTGATTATTTTAATTTCATCTCAATAATGTTAGTAAATATATAAATATTATATATTATTTATATATATATACATTTATATACATCCATAAAATCTGATGATTGAAATACTAATTACACTATTCAGGTAGATAGTAGGTCGTACATATGTACCATTTCTATTTTCAAGATTCGATGAATAGAAAAAAATAAAGTCAAATAATAATTCACCTTTCTAGATTTGTTAATATATCATATATATTCATTAAATTGTCCTTTATAAGAAACCATGTAATGGGGAAATGAAAAATGGATCACATCGCTTTGTGGAGTTGGTATTCTACATGTACGCATGAGATACATTATCATTTTTCTATAAATTAGAGTGTAAGAAGATATATATGATATTTTAATTTCATAAGTGTAATTTTCACCCCTGGGGTTTTGAATTCACCTTTGTTTTGATTCAGTTTGGGTTCTTGTTTATTTTCTTATAAACTGGGTGTGACAGGTTTTAAAATTTTGAGGTATTCTCTATGTTTATTCTTGTTCTAGTGCTTGTACTTGAGTTCCCCTTAAATTTTCAATAAAAAGTGTGAGAAATGGGTGAAAAAAACATTATTCATAGTTGAAACGTTGTTAGTAATAACCATGAGATTCCCCCAGGTAACCATATGGTGGGTCAGAGTATCGACCAAAAGAAACTACACGGATTTTGCATGGTAAGTCAGACCATACAGATAAACTATGCGGTAGGTGACCTCCTTGTCCATAGTAGTTGCATGGTTGCTGTATGGCATGAAAACCTGTGTGAACTATCTATACATTCTATCCATCTCATTAAAAACATTATCCATATTTTTCACTCTTCCTAATTTTAACCCCATTTCCCCCTTTTATCCACCCACACAACTTATCTATCCCTAGGTGAACCTCTCTCCTTATCCTCCTCTCCTTGGGCTTTTATTTTGGTATTTTTGGATTTGATTCAACAATATCTCCCATATATGTCCCTATCTCCCTTGTTTTATCTTTCTTATTAAGGTTTTTCTTTATCTCTTTTGGGGTTTCAGTTTTCTATGAATAGGGTTCCGATTTATGGGAGTGTTATTGTTCATTAGGGGCTAATATTGATGTCTTTGGTCAGATATTATCTTTATAGGGTTTGTTTGAGGAGCGGTTGAGGTTTGACACTATTTTCCAAAAGCTTATTGGGTTATGTTAGGTGGTTCCATGACTTAAAACTTTTATATGTTCTTAATGTGCTTGAATTATTCTATAAATGTGTTCTATATATTTTTATTGTGGTTAGAAATGTGTTACAAAAGTATTTTATCATGGGTAAGTGTTGAAAATGAGTTTCATAAGGGATAATGGCTATGTTTTGGTTGTGTTTTATTGTGGTTCCTTTTGAAAGTATTTTCTGATTTTTTGGGAAATGTGAAGTGTGTTTTCAATGGAACATGTGGTGAAAATGTATAAAAAATGTCGGTTTATAATAAAATTAATTATATTGGTCATTTTATACTTATTCTTCCCTTTGAAATATTATTTGTGAATTGATTAAATGCTATGAAAGATGTTGTGAAATGCATGTGGATTGTGGGTGGATTTGGAACAGGCCTGGCCTAAGAAAAGAAATTTTAGTTGATTTTGTGTATTTCTTTTGATAATTCTAAATTTGTTTTTATGAAATGATCAAGTCCTACTAAAGTATTTTTATGAAATGGTTTGGTGTGTGTAAAATTAAAGTGGTATTATTTGTGAAAGAGGGTTGGATGTTTGGAAATGATTGTGAAGGTGGAAATTTTTGTGATATGTGAAGATGAACTTCATCCTAAGGGAATACCAGATATCTATATGGGATTACTAGTTCTAGTATGATATATATATTGGAAGTGGTTCATCTCGAATTCATCTATCATTATTTACACTTAAAACAACAACTAAACTATGTTGATGATTGATCGACACTAAAATTTTGAATGTTTTTCCTCTCTTGTGGCTCATGCATAAGGACACTGGTGGTTTTGGTTACTATACCACCTTTCACTGAGGTATGAGGTTATAGGGTACCACTTGATCTAGATTACCTATAGGGATTTACCAATGGAGGTCTCTTGTGACATGAAACTTATATTATGTGGTTCTATCCGTCGTCATATGGTGTAACTTGAGTGTACTTTATTTTTATAGATATTTTATTTCATAAATGTTTTCCTTTTAAATTTTATATTAAAAGTATTGTTTTGAAATTTATTCCATTTGAAATAGTTCTTCTATGATGTGTTCCCTTGAAAATAGTTGTACATAAAATGATTCCTTAAAAAATTTAAATCCTTTTTCCAAGAATGAGCTTGTTAATTTATCTTTTAGTTTATTGTGTAGAACCTTCTATTTTTTGGTGTCATCCTATAGGGTTTTGGATCACACCCTTGATATAACTTTGGGTGTATATAGACCAGGTTGTATGTTTTGATTCAAGTAAAGGTATGGTATACCAGGATGTCAGTTTGGGTTTCTAGTTGTCTCCTCTTATGGATCATGGTGGAGGTGTCTTGAGTATATTGCTTCGATTATCAAATAGAGGTTTGGGATGGAGTTTATTCACATTTTTTGTTTTAGTCCTTTGGGTTTTTTTCATGTTATAAACATTAAGGTTGGAATGTTTTTATACCATGTTTGGTTGTGTATTTTCAGTTTTTGTTTATTTTCTTACTTGGTTGTTTATAATTATGAAAATGGGTTAAATAATTCTCAAATAACATGAAAGATACCAAGGAACTAGTTTCTAGCATGTGGAGATTGGGAATTCCCTTTGGGTCATGACACAGACCGGGATGGACACCGGGTCAGATGGTGACCTAGCTTGGATTGTGAAAAAATGGTATTATAAGAATGTTCTCTCTTTGAGTCACGATTAATTGAGAATATTATAGGTAGACTGAAGCTAGGATTGTCATGAAATGACATTATGATAATGTGTATGGTGTTTGGGAAGAACACCTCATGGTGTGACTCAAGTTACTAGGGGAAGTTAGGTGTGTATAGTTCTTTTGGTTATTAGGGTTCGTTGATGTTTTGGGAAATGAAATGGGGGTTGGGACACTGGTCTCAATGAGCTCGTAAATCCTACAAAGCCATGTGGATCTAGGGACATAGTCCTAGAATACTCTCCCTGATGGTGGTGTAATTGTCATATGGATACCTACCATATGTCCAAGTCACCAGTTGATACTATTTTCCCTTTTTGGGAATTTCCTTGTGTCTCCTTATAATATGGAATATTATTTTGAAAACCCTTATTAGAAAAATTGTGAAACTGGATTTTGAACAAAAAATGTTTTGATTTTAAAATGGAGGAAAATGGGATCTTAGAATGGTTTTGAACAAATATTTAGAGAAATGGATTTTTATAAAATGGTTTTGAGTAAATGAGGACGATTTTATCGGGATTATATTTTTATAATCTATGCTCGTGGTATGTTGAAATTAAGTGTTTGAAAGGAATGAATTGTTTTAAGATGGGTTTTAGAAATTGGTCTTAAATTATATGCGTTGAAATGCAGATAAGTGTTTTGAATACTACAAATTTGTATTTAAAAATGGGGTTTTAATGGGATGAGATGTTTTGATAATTAATGTGTGGATTATGAAAATGGTATTTGATTGGGTGATTTATAAATTATTTAAAATTATTTTGAGATTTTGAAATGGGAATTAGATTTAAAAAGAGAAAGTTTGGGTTGAATGCTTGTTTTAGAAAATAGATATACTTTGTTTTAATCTTTGGTATTTCTTTGAGTGACCTAATGTATAGGATGTGTGTGCAAAGTGGATGAGTTCCTGTTTAGGTATGGAAAAATGCACATGGGAGAATGCGTGAGATACCATTTTTGAATTTACAACCCACCAATCCTATTTTACATTCACAAATACCTTTCAAGGAAAATTTTGTGTTTGATAATTGGTGGTTGTATGATGTTTATTTTTGTACATTTGGAATGTTGTTGTGAGGTGTTTTGAGCATGAAACCCCTTTTTTGGTTGATTGGTGTTTCAAGTTGAGTTCTCTTTAATGAGTAAGTTTTGGGACAATGGTTAGTGTGTTCTTGATGATGGGTTGGAAAACCCTTGAGTTAATTCCCATTATGAGATCAGTGCTTGTTTGTTGTATGTTTTGGCTAATGGAAGAATTTGGTTGGGTTATTGGGTTTCCTTGTTGGCTATTGTATGCCCCTATAATGGGTAAATTCACATTTTAAGTGTAACCATATGTGATTTTCTATTGACAGACCCTACAGTTGATCAATGTAAGATATTACTTCCCAAGTTTCATTATTGATTCCTCCTATCCTTTTTTGATTTAATGGGTCCTCTTATATTGGAATAGTATATAAAAGAAGAGATTAAAGAAACCTTAGTTTCTTGAGTTTCTGAAGTCATCAAAGAATTTTTTTGACACCATAATGTCTAAAGGTGACGCCTAGAAGTGGTAAAGGGAATTCCAATGAGGAGAGTAGAAATTGTTATGGGTTGTTAGTTCTAGACGCTATCTTAAAGGGTCATGAATATTTTTTTTCCAGTTTTATGTAATAAAGAGTTCATGCTTTGACCCTAATGTGGCAAGTCTAGTTGTAAGAAGCTACTATGGAAACTTAGAGAAATCATGTTCTTCTCAAGACTCAATTTAAAAGTCACTTTCCCTATATAGACTCATAGGGTGTAATGATCATGTTTGATGACATCGTGAAGTGTTGTGTTCTCATTAAAATATACGTGTCGAAGTTGTGGAACCTTTTTAATGCTTCTATTTTAACAAAATCATGTTTTCTTTCATGAATTCCATGATTATTTGTTTTATACCAAGGTGTCTTCCATGTGGCCCTTCCTTAATTTTTACATATTCTAAGTAAAAGGGATGATGTGGATGAATATTCAAGGTCCTCATCTTAGTGAAGCTCCATATTGTGGTACAATGGGTTACAAGGTGTGTGGTGTTATTTTGGTGTTGTACGGATTGCGACGTGGTTACCTATAGTTTTAGAGGGAGTAGTTTCAATTAGGGGACTTCAATACAAGACTATAAGGTATGAGATGATTCAAACATCATAGTTCTATCCATAGGTCTGAGAGAGAAAATAGAACCTAGTTAAGAACAACAGGGGTGTAAAGAAACATGGTATGGTGTCTATATTTAGTGCAGGAAACAAAGCCAATCTAAGACTCATGTGTAATAATTTCCTTTCAAATGGTCCCATTTGGTGGAAAGAGACTCGGGGACATCATCTCCATGTTGTGGCCCAATAGGTGGAAAAGTTACTCTTTGATTATTATGAGGTACGATCATCTCATTTACTTAAAATCCTTATGTGAGTCTCCATTTGATGGTCCTTGTTTGGCTAGACCTATGAAATGATCTCAATCTCATAGTGGGATCATCCGTGGATGGTAATGCCTATGGGAGTAGTGAACCACGTAGTGTCCCATGTAATTACATACTAGTTGGTTATGATGGTTGGTCCTTATGGTGGGGAGACCAACCATCATCCTTATGGGAAATCCTCTAAGAAAATTAGTGTTTACATGTCTGTTATGGTGGGGAGACTGTTCGAGCCCCCCTGTTGGTCATCTGGTTGATTTTCTAGTATTGAAATGGCAAAGGGTGGTCTGGTTTAGAGCTATCTCATTTCAAGTTCCTTTCATTAGTAAGCATTGGGGTTGGAGCATGCCCAATGGTCTTGTTGAAGGAAGGTTCTTCAAGTGTTAATCGAAGTGTGGTTTTGGTTCGTTTGAACATGGTAAGTGACCTGATATTTGTTTGGTAATGTTTAATTTGTTTTGTCTTGGGACACTGGATTATGAATTGTGAAAGATATATTACTTTTTCTTGATAGATCAACTTGAGGTGGTTTAACTTTTGGGGGTTGGTGTCACATATCAATGAGTCCATTTTTGTATCATCAGTTCAACTTGTCAACATATCTTTCTATTTGTGATGTTCTTGTCTTCTTTTCATTTATCATTCATTGGGAATCTACTTGAGTTAAAAAGGAGTATCATTATTTTCTTTCAGATTAGGAATATGTGTTGCTTTCAAAGGGATAAAATCATTATGGTGGGGAGAATTGTCACAACCAAGTTATTGAATTAACTTTTTTTTTGAGTTCAGGTCAAGTTATCAGTTATTTTATCAGGAACTAGGTGTGACAGGTTTAAAATTTATGAGGTATTCTCTATGTTTATTCTAAATATAGTGCTATTAATTGAGTTCCCCCCATTGAATTTTCAAGTAACCATGTGAAAAACAGTAGACATACCATAGAAAATGGTTGGAACATAGTTAGTAATAACCGTGAACCATGACTTGGTAACCATGCAGTAGGTCTGAGTCTTGGCCAAAAGTGAATGCACAACTTCCACATGGTAAGTCCAAACATGCAGATAAACCATGAGGTAGGTGTACTCCTTCATAGAGAAGGTCAGATGGTCTCCACATGGTTAAAAAACCTTTTGGACTAACTCTGCAGCATGTCTAGCTCATTAAAAACATTTTCCACTTTTCTCTTCCCATGATTGGCGTATTTGGCTCACATTCCACAAGATCTATTATGTCAGTTATTTTCTCCCTTGTTTCCTCTTTCTTTTTATGGGTTTTCTTTCTCTCCTCTAGGGTTTCAGTTTTCTAGTCAATAGGGTTTTGATTTTAGGTTTTTTTTCTTATTCAATAGGGTTCAATCATGATTTATTTAGTTGTATCTTTCTTTAATAGGGGTTTTGAGGATTGGTTAATGATTGGAACCATTTTATGGAATCTTCTTGGGTCAAGTTAGGTGGTTTCATGTCTTAACATTTATATATATTCTTAATATGATTTTGTGTCATCATAAATGAGTTCTATGGATTTATTATGTGGTGAAAAATGTGTTATGGAATTATTTTGGCATGCTTACATGTTGAAAATAGTTTTTACAAGGGATAATGGCTATTTTTGGTTGTGTTTTATTACATTTCCTTTTGAAATTATTTTATTAATTGTTTTGGAAATGTGATATTATTTTTCAATGGAACTTGTGGTAGAAATATATCAAAAATTGGATTCTCAAATGAAATTTATTATATTGGGCATGTTATACTTATTGTTCACTTTCCAATATGGTTTGATAATTGAGTAAATATTATGAAACATGTTATGAAATGAATTTGGCTTATGGGTGGATTTGAAAAAATATTGGCCAATGAAAAGAAATTGGATTTAATTGTGTGTGTTTCTTTTGATAATACTAAATTAGTTTTTTGAAATGTTCAAGTCATTGTGAAATGTGTTTTTCAAATAGTTTTGGTGTTTGTAAAATGAAATGTATATTGTTTGAAAAAACAGGTGGGATGTTTGGAAATGATTGTGAATGTGGAATTTTTTGTATTATGTGAAAATAAACATGATCCCAAGGGAATCTTGGGTATCAAGGTGGGATGAATAGTTATAGTATACTAGATATCTTAGAAGTGGTTCATCCAGTATTATTCTAGAAGGATTGATGATTAAAATAGTATCTAAACTATGATGATGATTGATCACCACTAGAATTTTTGATGTTTCTCTTCTTTAGAGGATCGTGAATGATGATGTTGATGGTTGTGGTTACTATACAACCTTTCACCTTGGTACGGGGTTCTTGGTTCCCACTCGAGCTAGATTACCTCTAGTGATTTACCCATAGAGCTCTATTTTGACATGACACTTATTTGATGCGATGCCATCAATCAAAATACATTTTAACTTGAGTGTAAATTATTTTTAAATAATGTTTATTTATTAAACGTTTTCCTTTTAAATGTTTCATTAAAAGTATTTTTTTGGAAATGATACCTTCAGAAAGGGTTCTTATTGGATGTGTTCCCTAGAAAATTGTCCTAAATAAAATGATTCCTCAATTTTTTTTGAATACTTTTTCCAAGAACAAACATGTTAATATGTCTTTTAATATTATAGTGTAGATCCTTATATTTTGGGGTTTCATACTAATGGTATTTGGATTACACCCAATATACACAATTGGGTGTATGTAGACCATGCTGTATGTTTTGATTCAGGTAAAGGCATAGTGTATCAGGATGGATATTTTGGTATCTTGTGTATCCTCTTGTGGATATTTGTGGTGGTGTCTTGAGGATGTTTCTCTTCTTATTACACGGATGTTCAGGATGGAGTTTTAGTTCCATTTTTGTGGTAGTCCTTTGGATTTATTGTTTATGTTGTGAACTTTATGTTTGGAAATTTGTTATACCCTATTTGGTTGTATATTTTCAGTTCTAGTTTTTTTGACTTGTTGGTTGTTTATAATTATGAAAATGGGTAAAAATAATTCCCAAATCATTTTAATAATACCCAATAACTATTTTCCATCCCGAGGGGATCAGGAACACCCTTTGGGATATGCCATAGAATGGGTTGGTCATTGATTCAGCTGGTGACCCAGTTTGTTTCATGGAAGTAATTATGTCATAATTATAAAATATATTCATTACATATAACTTTATAACTATCCAATTAATGTGTTGAAGAAAATTGAATTACACCGATACATGTAGATGGTAAGTCATACATACACAGAGTGATGAGTTTTAATTTTATAGGATTAAAATGGGATAGAAAATTGGTTTACCATAATCATTGTAACATATCATTATATTTATGATACTTGATTTATTATTTTTATATTATTAAAACACATTTTGAGTAAGTACAAGAATATATTAACTATAAATATTTGGTAAATATGATTAACTCTTCTTTGGTATACCTTATCTAGATCCCTTCAATAAGAACCTTGGAATAGTCTTTTAAGAATACCAATAACTCTAATTAATAGATAATGAAGTTTATAATTTTTTTTAGAATTTGGATGATCTTGGATTTTTAATATTTTTCAAAGAGAAAAGAGAATGGATGTCCTTTTCTAATTGAGGGGAGGGGGTGATTTCAGTTATTCATGAAATATTATAATATAATATGTTTCTAACTCAAGTAAAATTTGTCCAAAATTGAATGTATTAAATTATAAAAGGTTTCTAAATTAATATAGTCATGGAATCAAATATAGATATATTTAGATATAATTTTAAACCATATCCTTTTAGATTAACCCCTTGGTTGACAAATATTATCCTTAACTATGGTAATGATTTTTTAACTATTAAAAGATTATTATATTAATTATAAACTAAAAATTGTATAATTAATAGACAAGGGATGAAATTTTAGACCATATATTATCTACCATGTAATCTTCAAATATTTCTATGATTTTTCAAAAAAATTAGTGAAATATTAGATTCATAATGTATATATAATTGTATTTTAGAATCCATTCATTTAATTTTCAATAAAATACATGAAGACTATAAACAAATTCATAAATAATAATTTCCACACATCCCTAATATGATATATTAAACTATATATTTTTATTCAATAATTAATCCAAAATGTGGTTATTTTTTTAATACCATTATTTTATTTTTCTATTAATTAAATAAATATGGTCAATGTATTTTGTGAGAATTCAATGTAATTATTAAATTAATAAAACATAAAAATAAGTTACCATGATAAAAAAAGTTATCTTATATTTAAAAATAACATTTAAAACTAATAATAAAAAACATGTATTCTTCAAGAAAATATTAGTTATATTGAAGTCAAGAATGTGATATTTTTTTTTATTCTCTCTTTAAGTAAAATAAAGGTCAATATCAAAGAATAATGGAAATAAGTGGTCATCATTTGAGGCCTTTTATGGAAAAAAATAATTAATTAAATATGATATATTTATGTGTTATTGAAATCATAAATCCTTATCCCAAAGTACTAACCTTGTTTTTCCATTTTTACCCTTATCATAGTGCTAAATATCTACCATTGTTATTCTTCATAATGAATAGAAATAAAACAAATATATTTTTAAAAAAATTAACTTCATAATTAAAAATATGGAATCAATTTTATCATTTTAAATTCATAGAAGTTGTATAAATTAATTTAATATAAAAACATACAATTAAAATAATAACATTTGTTTACAAAAATGTGTATTTTTGTCCAAAATTTAACTTATACCAAAATAAGGTATCATTATTACTAAAAAAATACTTATTTTAATAATAAATAATTGGGGATCATGTTAAATTTTTATTACATTCATATAATCATGGGTATTTTTCAATAAAATTAAATGAATTTTTTACAGAAATCAAAATTTATTGATTATTCACTAAAAAATAAATCTTGTCGTAAATATCTAAAAATGTGAATCAAACTAAATATTTCCATGATAAATTTAAAAATGATATAATTTTCACATAATAATATTTAAATTGGTTTTAATGGTTCATTTGTAATCATTATTTCTTTTTAATTAAATTATCAATAAAATTTATTTAAATTGAGATTTATCCTACAGCCTTATGCTGTTAAACAGTGACCTTACACAATCAGTAAGGAACCCATAAGTATTTTCCACCCTTTTGAAAAAATAAAACATGATTCTAAAACCCCATATTTTTTTTACACTCTATAAAGTTAAAATAATAACACTTTAAGGAGATCATACTATGTTAATGTTGATGTTAAAAGATGACTCATACCATACCGAATTATAAAATCACTAGCAATGTCATGTAAAAATAATAATTTTATCATATTAAAGTAATTTCGTTATTTTCATTCATTTAAACTGAATAAAATTATTATATTACATGAAATATTTCATATAGAAGTCATTAAATTCCCATTTAGTGGAAAATATGAAAGGTCCAAGATCTTCATGGGTTTATATATGTCATTGTGTGTGGATTGTTTCTAGAAATATTTGGGGGGGGGGAGTTATCATAAATTATAACTTTTAATGATGATTTTAGAAGATATAAATACTATTTAATAATGACTTAAAAGATAAATTTCATTGATTGATTCATGAAATAAAATAATGATTTTGAGAACCAACATGGTTTGAAGATTAAGAATAATCTCTAAGACCAAGATAAAGAATATCTAAATCAATATTTTATTAAAAAATAATGAGATCTTGGGATTTTATCTAAACTGAAACATCATTATACACCATAATGGAATGTTGTAAGTGAATAGAGGAACTATAAAATATTATATTGGTAGAGATGAATGATGATTCATACGAGCCTTCCATTATCCATTTGGGAATATGAATTATAAATAGTGTCTCACAAAACCAAGGGCAAACTAAAGTAAATAAATATATTCTATATGAACATCGATGTGGAAGGGAATTTGTTTTTTCAAATTTACAGGTGGGTGGTTGTAAAAAGACCCATTCAGTTGAGTAATTTTACCTTTAGGATTAAAGTTTGACATTATATGATACCCAAGGGAGATAAGGGGATATTATATAATATAACCCTTATGAAAAAGAAGTAATATTGATGAGGCAAACCATATTATTTTAGAGGTATAACATCTATAAAAGAAATATTGGGAGTGTGATAGACTTATATAATTTCAAGGAACAATGTATATAAGAGATAAAGCATGTATAGATTCAATAAATCCCCATGGAAGTTGATTTTATGGAGACACAAGTACTTTCTAAGGGTATCAGATATGATAAAAACTAGAAAAATTTGTTTTTATTAACAAATAAGATGATGATTTATAATTAATTGATAAAAGTTTTCTTATAACATACAATTAAGAAATATGTGGCATAAAATATTCCAAATGGAATGAATATTTCAATTCAGAAATAGATTTCATAGAACAAAAGAATATTTTTTTTGGTAGGTCCTCCCTTGGATGTAAATTTTGTTTCTTGTAAATGAATATTAAATATGAAACAAGATATTTATATTCAATTCATTCCCAATAAATAATGACTATTTGTGAAAGGGATTAAAGGGAATCATAGAATATACCATGAAGAAAACGTTTCACTAGTTCCATATTTAATTTTTTTAGAATTATACATTAAATAAAAGGTTATGAGGACTATGATATTTTTATATTTATTTTAAAACAACTTTCCTTAATTTTAATCTATATGAATAATTATTTATGGAATAACCAAATGGGTTTGTGACTCCAAAGGATACCAATAATAAATTAATGTTATCAAGATCAATTTATGGATTAATTGAAGTATATTCATCATAAAACCTTCTTTTTTATGAATCTATAATACAATTTAATTTCATAAATAATTAATGTGTTCCTTATTTCTATATTTTTTTTTGTGGTAATATATTCATTCTACTAATAGTTTTTTTTAATACAAACTAGTTATTTGAAATAAAATATAATTATTATAGCTTATAAAATTATTGATGAAAAAATGATTCTTCATGAATAATATAAAAAAATATCATACATTGCATGGATCAAGATACGTCATGACATAACCAATAGGTTTCATGAACTAGATCAAGGTATATACATTCAAAAGATATAGAAGTGGTTTAGTATGAAACAATCCAAGATGGGATTGTTTCTATTACCACATGGCATTAATCTATCGACAAAAATGACTCTTAATATATACAAGGAAAAACATAGGATTTCATTGACTCCATACTCATTTGTGGTTGTATTTTCATATACGTTATGCTATATACTAGGCTAGATGTCTTCAATTCCAATGTGCATTAGGAAGAAATCAAACTAACATATGAGACAACCATTGGATGAAATTCAAGAATATCATTTTCTATCTAGTTCAAAATATATCTATTATATAGAGGAAATAGGGATACATTAATTAGAGGTTATGAAGTTTATAAATTCCAAAAAAAATCATCACTATCTAAAATCAAAATGAGGATACATATTTAATCTCAATAGTGGGTTTTTGAGCAAAAATGGATAAATACAATCCGTAATCATTGATTATATAGAGGATTTTAAGTATATTATAGCTTTTTAGGTAGTTAAATTATAATGATTGATATTCCATATTTATTAAAATAATGATAAGGTTTATAGAGGAAAAGACCATTTCACCCTCTATTGGGATAATAATGCATTCAGGGATCATGAATTGTATCCATGGTCACATCAGTGAATGATGTAAATAATTAAAAAATATAACCTTTTGTTATATTTTTCTCAGATATGTGACATCACTAGGAATATATTTTATATGAAAAAAAGTGGAATACTCCTTAACTAACTCTGTAACACATTAAACCCATGATCATCATGTGAGAGCTACAAGACTAAAATTCATTAGTAGTTGTCTCTAGTCCATGCAGAAGTCCGTTGGAGTCATTGGCCTAGAAAAAAATGTTTTTAATTTATATTTATTTTATATTCAATGAAATGAATAAAAATTAAAATATATTATTCCATACCATCCATAATTATGAATGAATTTAATATAATAATGTCTAGGAGTATCAATCATTTTTGGAAGTGGTATATAAGTTACCACCTATGATAAGATCTATAAATTATATTATAATATTATTAAACATTTTTATAGTCAGATAACATACTATGATGGGTTATATTGTATATTTACTTTCAAGTATGAGTACTCATAAGAATATGATATTTCATCTTATGAAGTTTTTACAATGTAATGTCTAAGATGAAAATTATGAGAATAAACCAACCTGTAGGAATTCTAAATTTTTTCATGTTATTAGAGTTTCTAGTCAGTGAGTGTGTGTGTGATGTTAATTTGACATTAATATTATTATTAATTATTTTATTGAATAACATAAATTAATACAATGACTACCATTCTGATGCTATATAATTTTGGAATATTTGGTATATTATTTTCACCACAAATTATATATCGTTAATGAATAATTTGGAGAAGGATTTAGTCACACTTCCATCGTAAAAATTAATACATCATCCCTTTGATTAATATGGAACCTTCTTGATAAATTCCATGACAATTGTGAATATACTAGTTCATTTCCAATAGTTAAAAAAGGACTAATCAGGCATAAATGTATATGATATGAGTGTGAAACTTAGTTCATTTTGATATCATTAAAATTATATTATATTACTCAATGAGAATTCATATATGGTGTTTTTATTATGATGTATCGTTATCCATTTTTTGGTGATGTGACCCATTTCTAGATAGTAATCTTGGACATTAGGAGAACTAGTGTAATTCTACTATAGAAGTGTCCTAAAGGGTTACACATAAATTGTTTAGATTGATCTCGGTTAAAAATAATTTATATTTAAAATTAAAAATATGTAGTATTATCCTGACTAAGATGAAATATTTATTCAGTATTTATAAAATGATTAAAAATGTTAAAATAATATTTATCATCACGGTATTTTTTAATTATCCAAATATATAATATTTATTTATCTCATGTTATTCAGAAAATAATAAATAATTTATTATTTTGTGTGAATATTAAATAAATATTTATTATATATACTATAATTTAATTTTCAATTTATTATTTAATTAATATATTTTTTAAAATATTTATTCTATAATTAAATAACATTTTAGGAGGAAAATCATAATTGATTTTTTTAGAGATGAATACTTATTTAATAGATTATAGAATAAATATTTACTATTGTGTACGTTGGCACATGTAAAAAAATAAAATAAAAATATTAGTTTATTACATGGAATAAGGTTTTTTTGGTTTAATATATTATTTAGGGAATTTGATCAATTAATTAAATGATAATCCATTACCACAATTCAATAAATAGACTACTATATCAATCAGAGAAAGCATAATAATTATGCATAATATTTTCCTCTCAAGGTATCCCTCATCCTATCATCCAATCAATTCTATGAGGGAAAATAGAAAATTTCATCAATCCTAATAGAACACGAATAGATCAAGGAGTATAATGAAACATGACTAATTGGATATGTTAGAACCCATTGGTTCATCAGTGTTGTTCAATGATCAAAGGATCAGGTGTGGTTCATCACTATAGGGGGTCTACTTTGGGTTGTTGCAATACAGTGACAAAAAAATTATTAGGGTTGAAATTTCAACATAATCAATGAAGGAATATCTCAAGACCATTGTAATAAATCTTAATATGGTTTTAAAATAATTATAAATTTACTTATAATATCCTCCAACTTGGTTTTGGAAAAATTATATGTTAATATTCTTTGAAAAAACATCATTGTCTAGGGAATTAATGTCATGACTTTGTGGATGATATGTCGAATATAATAAAAGATGTGTTGGCCATTAGACCATTTGGCGATTCTTCTGTGAAAAGAAAAAACCAAAACATGAGGAATCTTATTTCAATATTTAATGTGACGTATCAAAATACCCATGACATTAATTTACAATATAAATGAGAATGATAATTTATTTTCCCCAAATTACATTTCATGGTGAATAGATAAGAATGCATGCAAGTTTTACACCACCAAAGTAGGAGTAATAACTATTTTTTCTTTACATAATTATCCCATTTATTAAAAATAGATTCATTATATTTATATTTTTCTAAAGATTATAATTATAGAATAATTCATGAATATTATGGCTATCATATTTCAATAAAGGATAATATTTGAGTAAAATATAAATGACAAATTATCATAGGAGACCAAATATTAAGGTGGTTTAATGGATTTTTTTGATAAAATTAATTATACTAATAATTATACGTGTTTGAAGATATATTTTAGAGAAAAAAAAATAAAAAATAATGTATTTTTCATCATAATATATTTATTGTATTATCTATGTATCAAGATAGGATATTGGAAACTACATTTAGGTAAAAAATTCATTTATGCCAAATAAATATAAGAACCCAATGGTGGTGTGTCAGTAAATGGAGAACTTATCAAAATAAGGAGAATGTGTGTGAAAAATTTCTAATAGATAATAATACAGGCACATCAATTTTGAAGTGAGACTATGATATTCATATATCATTGTATTTATAGAATATATGATACATTGATAGAGAATGTTATTTTATTGAGGAAGAAGATATCATATTACATATTCTAAAAGGGAATTGTTCAAAACTATAAGATCAATTAAATAATAGCATGTCAAATAATATATATATGAAAATAAGAGTTTCATGATGGAGATTTGTGAAATTTATTTTCAAATCCATCACTTCAATGAGTCCAAATTTGTACACTTGGTTCACAATCTATTGATGAAAATAATAAATCTACATGTGAGTGGGATAAAACCCACCATAGACCCAAGTCATAGTTGTCATAAAAGGAGTTACACCTCACACAAAATATTGGTGTTCTTGTTTTATTATCTATTATTTACATTAGTTACACTTAAAAAATAATGATATAATTATTGAAGAGGAGGAAAATAATTTTAAAATGGGATCCATTCACTGAACTACTGTAGAGCTAAACATGGATTAAGATTAAACTAGTTTTAAATTATATAAACAATGATTCACCCACACCGAAAGTGTTGGACATATCCCATTGTAAACTTATTAATTATTATCTTAGAATTAGTTCAAAGTCTGATTGGAATCTCAACTAATTTAAAATATTATATTTTTCATTTTAATATTTCAATTTCTGTTTCAATGTAATTATGAAGTGATAACATGGGGATGATTTTTTACCTACTGACTTGAACTCAATCTCTAACATCACTTTGTGGTGAAAAAGAATAAATAAATTAAAATATTAACAATATTTCATTCCTCTCATGTAAAATGGAATATGTCTTAGGTTACCCATGTTATAAAAAAATGCATATCGGGTATGAAATAAGAAAATACATTTATTAAAAATAATCCAACAAAATTAAAAATTATTCTACGACATATATTAAAAAATCTCTATATAAATAAGTGGTAAATTAATTATTTTACCAAGACTTTCATCACGTGGAACCAGGAAAAAGTATGAATGATCAGGTCTCTAAACATGTTGTATGTACTATTTTGAGGAATAATTTTTAGGATGTTCCTAAATAATTTTTTATATTTTATATATGTCTAGTATAAATAAAAAAAATAATAGATCACAAAAAATGAATAATTTTTTAAGAATATGGATAAATATATGTAAAAAAATGTAATGATGAGAAAACATCTCATCATGGAATATAATAATAAGAGTGATATGATTATGAATCTTTAATAATGATGTTAACAAGATAGAAAGTATCAACCTGAGGAAATATAGAGGAATGTTGAATCCATTCTATGCCAAGTGAAAAAATTATTTGTATTAGAGGTAATATAAAAAGAAACAAATGATTTCATGAATCCAAAAATAGAAGTAAAAAAAAAGAATAAAATAGATTGATACATTGTTATAAAAATTAAATAAAATTCATGAAGATGAGTTTGAAAATTTTAAAATGATATGACATATCCAACATATGATATTGAGGTATGTGAAGAAAATCCTCAATGTGAAATGATTGATGCATAATATAGAATTTTAGAATCCATAAAATGATCAACATCATTCATCATAACAAGATAAAGTGTAATTTTTTACCATAAATATTTTATAAGAAGATTATTATGAAAAGGTATCTATATTTAGTGGAAATAAAAAATTTTAAATTTTAATAATAATATCCAAATATTCCATTGATTAGGTTCCATGAACTATGTAAAAATATTTTTTAATAAATCTATTTTCTTGTACATAGTAGACTACATATCAAAATTTTAACAAATTTGGTTTAAGAAAAAAGCTGAGTATCCCACCACTACATTAGATGTTTTTGGAAGTTATTATAGGATAATATTCGTTAAAAAATTACTCCATCTAGAGAATTAAAATAAAAAAGTAGAATTCAAATAGATCAATACATATTAGTAATCAAAGTAGAAAAATGCAAGGAACTGACTTTTGATGAAGGTAAAAATCAATTTTTTCAATTGAAATTTATTTCAATGGGCATAATTATGGTACCTAATCATATCATGGAGGTTTTAGTTGAATCAAGGGATTATAAAAATCTTAGATCCCCAAAATGGGAATAAAATTCTATGCCACAATGTTAAAGGAAATTGTACCACTCACCCACACTGTTTCTCTAAAATTATTTAGTTGCAGATAGTAGAGACCAAGGGGCCACTCAGTTTGTATAAAACCACCCGAACCCAGGTTCATGGAGGTGCATGGCCTTAGATTTTTGGGGTATATACTTTTTTAATGGTTTGAGAACCATAAGATAATATACATGCCTAAATGTGAGGGGTACCTAACACAATGAATGGGGCACGGTTGGCCACAGTTTGGAAAACCATGTAGCCAAGATGTGCACCATTATATGCTGATGTGGAAATTGAATTTTCCCCATAATTATTGATTATTATATTTTATTTATTTCTTTTTCTTTTCTTCAGTGGCTATTCTTGAGGTCAATCCTTCTGTAAATCTTATATTACCCCACTATAGTTTTAATATAGCATGCACATCCAAACTCTACATCCCAGCCCATATAAAGCATTTGATCCATCTCAGAATGATATGATAGTGTATTAACTTTGATCAAAGTTTTTTTATAAATCAATTTAATTATTTTGGTTTAATCCATATTGTCCGATTTTTAGGGAATTTACCCATTTCTCAGATCTCTTCAATCTCACTCTGAATCCAAGTCCAATATCAAGTGAGGAGTCATCTATAGCCTTGAGGTAGGTGGTGTCATCATTTCCCCCTTGAGTTTTTATATCACTTATCTTTTTCATTGTGTTGTATGATGAATTTCTCCAAGATTCACCCTTATATTGATTTCTAAAAATCAAATTAATCCTTGCACCTTAATAAAAGATCATTGACCCTTGTTTACTTGATTAGAGGTTGCTACTCACATTTATGGACAACCCTTTGGGGTTGCTGCTTATAATTTCACTCTTTTGTTAAATGATATAAATACTCAGAATACATATTTAGATTTAAGATTGGATTCTAAATGTAATTTCCCTTGATATATAATGGTTTAGTGTAACCAATGTGCCTCATAAGTGTTTGACCCCATGTATAATTGGTATTCCCCACGTTGGAAATTCCTTTAATGAATATCTCACCTTATAAAAGATCCTTTGAGCCATATACATGGATTTACTATGTGTTAAAAAAATAAGGTTTTGATTACAAGGTAAGACTTATTCATACTGGATGCTTTTTACTAAACCAATTGAATGATTTAAATGGAATAACTTATAAGGGTGGTATAACCATGCTTATAACTTAATGATTAATCAAATTCATTAATTTAATTAGAAAACCACTTTTATATTTTGTTTTATAAATAATATTCATTGGAGGTTATGTCACTTTCATATATTTACTAATATGAATATTCCCTATATATGTATATGGGTTTAGTGAACATGACACCTGACATGTATTGAATCTTTATAAATGTAATAATTATGATGATACATTTGTAGAGGATGTGGTACAATTGAAATGAATCTTTTGGGAATAAAGATATCACACACCCTTTCATCGGTTGTTGAATAAGATTTCTCACACTATTAACACTAGTTGGAAGTTGGTCTCTATGAGTTGTGTCCCTTGTTCGAGTGTTGACATGATGTCACATCACCATATCAACTGATGATAATGACATATCCCATAAATTATGAGATATAGGTAATGTACCCATTTTCTTGAGCTTATAGGTTCATTTAACTAGTCACAAATGTGTGAGTTACACCCTGGTCCAGCCAACACTAGTACTCCAAGTATATGGAAACTTAAGTATTCACGTACATGGTTCATATAGGTAGATGAAATATATATATATATATATATGTAATTATACTATATATATATAGTTACTCCTCATAGTCTTATTCAATCCATGATCTGAGGAAGGTAGAGATTCCAGGTGTACTTTAAGAACCTGAGTGTATGGTTACTTTTTTATTTAGCATTGTTAATTAATTATTTATTCATGAGAAATATTTAGTTATGAGACCTACTTTGATTATGTGTTCTCACCATTGGTGGCAGCATACTGAGATTTTTTTTCTCACACCCTATTGGGGTTGCCTTTAGAACTTAAGAATATTATATTTCTGTAGGTATTGATAAAGGTAACATTCATTCTTTAATTTTTTGATATTATTAAAAATTATTGGATATTAGGAGTAGAGGATCAATAATACACTTGATATTATCATTGAGTAGCTTTTTTTTCATTTTTTGTAATTTTTTATAGCATATATATATTATTCTTTCCATTTCCCCCTTTTTTTATATTATCATGTCATGTATCCATGTATTGAAACTTCTATATAATCTTATTTCATTATTATCAGTTGATCAGATCAATTTATTCTTCCACTACATTATCTTTCAATTTATTCATAAATGCTTCTACTATGGCAGGTTACTAGTCGAGTATATACTGTATATTTCTATCATGATTTTGATATTTAATGCTTATTTTTTATATCCTCTCTTCCACTTTGATATGTGGGTATTGTGTTTCCAACAAATCACCATCACACCATCACTACTAGTCTACAATATCTGGTGGATGAGGAGGTACTATTAAGGCCATGCGACCCATAGGCTCAAGGAACCGTTTTTGTAGACCCCAGGTAAGGATGGTACAAAGTGGTATCAGGTAATTATTTTTCCATTTTCTTATAGTTTGGGTAATATACATGAGACTATAAGATAAAAGAATTTGGAAATGGCCCTTTTACTGGATATGGCTAACCCATGTATAGGAGAAATTTAAATTACATGGGATGAGAAATTGAAGTTATTTTTAACACATGTTATGGTTGATATGACATCACTATTGGGTGAAACAGTTAATTTATAGTGTTTATATTATTGATATTATTGAAATGATTATTCATTCTACATATTATGAATGAAATGATGGATTATCATTAGATAATGCATTTTTATTAGGCATATAAGTAAAAATATTCCATGCATTTTTCCATGTCACAACTAGTTTCAGAGTGTATGTTCTAGTTTCATATTTTTAAATCCTTTAATTTGTATTTAATTGTGCTGAAACATCATAAATGACATTGAAAAATTTTATTGACACCTAAATTTCTTACCGTAACCTAATATAGTTTTCCTAAATAGGTTAAATAAGACACCTTAAACAGTTAATTTTGGAATCTAGAGCCATGAAACATTGGTTGCATGGGCTAGAACATGTTATGGTGTGTGGTAAGGGGATTCTGTATTTCGGTTCATAATGAGTATGAGCCTATATGGAATGAAAATTTTATTCCACCTATTTTGGTAACTTAACGTGATTTAAAAAATTTAATAAGTCCAAATTCAAAATGATTATGAATTATAAAGAAAAATTAGTTATCCTATATACTTAAAACCAAGACATAGAACTGATCCCAGCCTTAGTAGTGGGTAGTGGGGTATCTATTCAGTTATTATGGAATGTTATGGTCTCTATTACAGTCTATTCCTAGATTCTGGTGTAGGCATGGAGGCATTATCTTTTTTATGGGAAGACTTTTTACCTTTCTTATTTATCTATCTATAATAATTTATATTGATTAAATTTCATCTATGTAATTTGTTTGACATTGTACAATTATTCCTCCATGATTCCATCTTTTCGTATGCACCGAAGGTGATAACGACCATGAAATTGAGGTGTGGGGTCTTGATTTACTAGTGATTCCTCATCTAGTTCCATTAATGGAACCTTTTTCTATACCTAATATGCGTTCTAAGACCCAATTACAAGAATAAATTTTATGAATTTTTAGAATATGTGTGGTTTTCTTTGAGTTTCCCCGAGTATGGTAGAGTTGACTTGAGAATTCTAGCAGAAACATCCTCCAACATTGTCTAGGAATGGTAGACGACATGTTGCTGAGTCATGTCTCTAAGCCTTTATATATATATTTTTGTATCTAGAGACACATCCAAAATATAGGGTCAAGCTATATGTGTATATTTTATGTGATTATTCCACATAGTGGTGGGATGAAATAACCAAGGAAAATCAGCATAGGGATATGGTACAGGTGGATTTCTATATGAACTTTTACAACTATTTCTTTTCCTAGACTCAGAAGCATGAGAGAGAATGAGAATTTATTAATCTACAGTAGGGAAGTATGTCCATTATGGAATAATTTTCTCATTTTACTGAGCTATAGTTGTTTTCTCACACTCTAGTGGGAGATGATCATATGACCATTAGGCTATTCTAGGATGCAATGGTATATTCCATCCAACTGTAGGTCCACATATTTAGGTTTACTATCATTTCTAAAATCATCATTCAGACCCTTATTATATATAAAAACATGAGGGAGTTGATGGTGTGAGTCTGGGTGGTTCAGAACCTAAAGCTACTGGTGGTTCTTCTTATGGGTGAAAGAGTCATTTTAAGGATAATTATAGAGGTAGCATTTGTTAGGTTCCTTATATAGATAGCCTGCTGATATGTCATCAATGTGGGAAGATAAGACAGATGGAGCCATGGTGAGTGCATAATTGAGTGGACTATCAATGATGTGGAAGGATGGGTCATATCCAACACTTATGCAGACCATTCCCAGCAATGCCTAGAGAGTAGGGATTTACTCATACTCAATCAGTTTGGAGACTAGTACAATAAATATATGATGGAAGATGGAATACCATTAGTAAAATATGATGATGTGGTAGTCAAGGAAGAGTTTGTTAGACATATGATACTTAGCACCAGTAGAAATTAAATACTTAGTGAAGTCAATAAGTAAATTAGGGCCTTAGTTCATGCCAGTTATATATAATCTAGCCTATGTCATGGTATTAGAGCACCAAACCATCTATTATATGAGGTACTATTATAGCAGTCTCTACTTCAATTCCTACTTTATTTTATACATGATCATCTCACATAATTAAATCTGTGACTATTTTTAGAATTATAGGCCTTACTATTGAGCACATTCATGATGTTATTACTTTACATTCTTCATTAGGTATCAGATCAGAGGGATTTCACTATTTAAATGACTTTCCCCTTGATATATATGGATACATATTTGAATAGAATCTATTACTCTTCAACATGAATGGATTTGACATAATCATTATGATGGATTGGGTAGTTCCATATCGATCATACATTAACTACCATCATTGGAGGGTGGAATTAAATCACCAGATGCTGGTTGTAACATACATAAGGGAGAGTGGGATATGAAATCGATGTGATAAAGTCCTAAGAAACCGAGGTTGGGTAGTGCAAAAATTATGATTTCCAGTACTTTCATGGATGACCAGGGGTTATGGCCAATAAATTTTCCTCTTTTAGTGGAGCATTTATGATAAGTAATTTTAGATGACTTCTCTGGTGTATTTTCTATATGATAGGTATATTTCACTCTCAATCCTATGTGAGGAGCATCACACATGACCATTCCTTATTATAGGATTTGAACTACAGAGCCTCTAGATCTCAAGAATCAATTGGATAATATATGAGCTAAAGGATTCCTACATTCTAGAACTTATACTGGGGGTTCAAGAGTCCTTTTGACCATAAAGGAGGATGATATACTCATTATTTGTGTGTATTAATATCATTTGAATCACCTTACAATAAATAACCTGTATATACTACCTCAAATATAAAAACTCTTTGTTAATATCTAAGGAGTGAGTGTGTTATAAAAGATAGATTTGAGGCTAGTATATCACTAAGTGCATGTTGGTTCCTAAAAAATAACTCACATATCCTTCAAGAGCAGTTATGGTTGGTTATGTTATTCAAAATCATGAATACGCCTATAGTCCTTATGGATCTTATGGATAATTATTTCCACCCATATATGGATTCAGCCATGGTAGTATTTATTTATGATATCTTAGTGTATTCATACTCTAGAAATGACCATACAAGAAATCATGATATCATGTTGAATACACTGATAGTGCATCATATCTATTCTAATCTACGTAAATTCAACATTTGAATAGACAAAGTACACTTCCATGGCCACATTAACTCAGATTCAAGAGTTTTAATAGTCATATAAAAAGTGAGATCTTTTTTTCTTTAGAACATCCCAAGAGCTTCTTCGGGATATGATGATTCTTGGGGCTAGCTAGATATTACAGACTCTTCATCCATGAATTATCACATCTTTCATTGCCGTTTACAAGATTATCAATGAAGGTTTTGAAATTCATATTGTTAGAAGCTTGCAAATCATCAATTTAGTAGTTGAAGTGTATTTTGACTTCAGAACTGGTATAAGTTATTCTATAACTAGGGAGGATCTATAATGTATACTATAAAACATCAGTTATTGTGTTAGGAGTTATTATAATGCAGGATTAGTGAGTCGTAGAATATAGGTCTCGATAATTGAGGCCTCATAAGAAGAATAACCCAACTCATGACCTTGATATAGGTGAATTGTTCTTACTCTATGTTTTTGGATACATTATCTACATGGATAACATTTTTTTTTCAGTTTTACTGATAAAAAATGTCTCAAGTACATATTCACATATTATGATCTTAATCACAGGTAGTTGAAGTGGGTTAAGTACCTAAAATAATTTGATTTATTGTTTTTGTACACTCTAGGTAATGAAAATTCTACAACGAAATCTTTAAACCATAATAATAAGACACAAGAAGTTCATGAATCCAGTGGAGATTGGAAGCTCATGGAAATATGCTCAAAGATAAACATTTACATTCAGAAGGACCATGGTAAGTCTATCCTCTTTTCCTCATCTGTGGTCTCTACACTTTAGGAATGGTAAAAATAAGAAGTTGTTCGATCCTGAAGTACTTATAATAATGGAAATCATCTCAACTGATGATACATATTTTGGTTGGATAGTTGATGGGGATGATACCTTATTATTAAATGGGAATGTATGGTCCAAATATACATCATAGAGAAGCTATGGGAGAACTAAATACCTTACCAAGGGTGGTTCACCATGGTGTAACAAAAATGTATCAAGATCTACAGATCCAATATTATTGGATTGGTATTAAATGGGAGATTTCTAGCTTCATATCTCGGTTTTCCACCCATCTGTAGGTGAATATAGAACATCAGCATCTGGAAGGGATTTTGTAGGAATATTCTATTCCTGAGTGTAAATGGGGCAATTATTTGATTGATTTTGTGGCTAGTATACCCATATAATGTATTTTAACATCTATAGTTTGGGTTGTCGTTGATTATTTGAAGAAGGGCACACACTTATAACTTATACATGATTCCTTCTCAGTATAGGTTCTAGGATGTACATCAAGGAGGTTATATGTCTTCCTAGAGCTCTTTGTTCTATCAATTCAAATAGATACACTCAATTCAAATCATAGTTTTGGTAGGGGTTTTAAAAGGACTTGGGTACTAAGGTAATTCTTGGAATATCCTACTAGATATTGACCGATGAAAGAACAAAGCATACTATCCAGTCTCTATAGGACATGCTCTTTGAATGTGTCAATTACATTGGTGGTTACTGGGTGAAGCACACTCTCCTCATTGAGATTTCTTATAACAAAATATTTTAGGATTCCAACAAGATGTATCTGTATGAATCCTTATATGGTAGGCCATGCCACTCAATTCTGTGCTATCTATTGGAAATGGAGTTAGCTATAATTAGACCATATCTCATGTGGGATAATACATAATAAGTATAGATAATAAGAAAGTGTATATTGATAGCTCAGTCTAGACAGTATTCATATGTCCACAGAAGCCCAAGACTTATCAAGTTCTAGTTCTAATATCATGTTTTCATGCAGGTCTCTTTGAGGATGGTCCATATATGTATCTATAGGCTGGTAAGTCTCTTGATGAAGTTTTATTGGACCCTTGAAGGTTGTGAAGTAGATCAGACTAGTGGATTACCCATTTGAACTTCCTCAGAGGTACCCATCCATGCATGATGTCTTTCAAATATCTCAGCTTCCTTGATATCATCCAGACCTGCCACATGTCTTTTGGCCTAATGAGGTTGAATTGGATGTATATATTTCCATAAAGGAGTATTTAGTTCAAATTTTGGATCAGAGAATAAAGAAAATATTTTGTAGATTAGTTCCTTTAGAATTGGTGCTATATCAGAATAGCCAGGTACAAGACAAGATCTTGGAATGGGAAGATAGTATATGAGATCAATGGATGTAACTGTTCAATCATGATAAATATTTACGCTCAAAAGGCCAACTCAAACACGATTTTCTTTATATAAGGAATTTTTTAATGACCAATATTTTCATGAAGGTTCAAATCATTTGTGTTTCAATAGTAATCCCTTTAAATGGGCTTAGTTGTGGTACCTAATCAAGATAAGGTGGCCTCATCTACAACTAGGACTCATTCAAATCCTCAATTCCATAAATGGAAAGAAAATAAAGGACTGAATGGTTAGAGGAAAACCCTTTTTCCGAACCCGTACCATTTCTATGAAACCTTGTGGTTAGAGAAAATAGAGACCTGGGGGGCCACACCATTATTCTATAACTTTGCAACCTCATGCACACTATTAGGAAATGATGTAGGGTTTTAAGAGATGAATTTTTAATTGTTTGTTCATGGTTTGATAAAACATACACCTAACCATGCTGGTTTCTCCACTATAGTAGTGAATGTCACATGGTTGGTGCATAGTTTGGTCAATTGTGCATCCAAACAGTGTGACCCTATATTTTGAGGTGAAAAGACAATTTTTAAATTAATGATATGTTTTTACACATTAACTCTTTCTTATTATTTCTTATATTATATTTTTTTTGTTTCATACTATTATAGATATCATTTTTGACAAATATAGGCTTTAACCTACCTCTCACATCCTAACTCAAAATCATGATCCATTAGAATAATCAGATCCATATTTGTAAGCTCTCCCCATATCTTAAATTGATCTAATTTTTATTAATGGATCCATTATTCTATTTATATGCAATCCATTTTCTCTATTTTTAGGTATTTGTACAATTTCTTAGATCTATTCAAACCAACTCCCCATCTAAGTCCAAAATCACGTGTCGAGTCTTCTGTAGCCTTAAGGTAGGTTGTCTCATCCTTTTCCCCTTGAGTTGTCATGCCTCGTTGCTATGCAATTATACCACACACTAGATTTTTTTAAGAGTCCCACTTATATTGAGTTATTCATATCATTTTAATCCTTTCACTTTCATACAAGACTATTGACCCATTTTATTGTATTAGAGGTTTTTGATCACATTTATGGACACCCCATGGGTGTGCTTCTTGGAATTTTTCTATTTTTTAATTTATTTAAATAATTAGAATACCTATTTCTCTTCCATATTTTTTTCTAAATAGTATTTCTCAGGATATATAATTTTTAATGGAATTAAGGTGCCTCATATGTTTTTGACCCCACCTGTCCTTCAAATTTCTCATGTTGCTGATTCCCTAAATGATCATATCACCTTCTAAAAGAACCTTTAATCCTTATAAGTGCATTTACCATGTACCCGAAAATGAAATGGGGTGATTAAATGGAAATAATTATTCATCCTAGTTTCATCCCATTAAATTAAATGATTAATTTAAATGTAATATCTTATAAGGGCAGTATGACCACACCTATAACATCATGATTAATCAAATTTCTTAATTGAATTATTAAGCCTCATTTATACCGAGTTTGATAAATGAGATTCATGATTGGTTAGGATTCATTCATATATTTAGAAATATTTCTATTTCTTATTTATTTATATGAGCTTTATGAACATGAAACGTGAGAGGTATTTTATCATAATAAATGTTATAATTATGATTACACATTTATAGAGGTTTTTGTACGATGGTAAGGGATTTATTGAGCATGAAGGTATCTTTCTACCTTACATTGAGTGTTGATTATGGAACATCACACCGTTGAAACTAGTTGGAATTTGGTCTCTATGCCCCACATCCCTTGTTCGAGTATTGAAATGATGGAATTATCATCATCTTGAGTTACATGCATGAAGTATCCCACTCATTATGAGATGTACGGAATGTTCCTGGTTTCTTGAGAATATAGGATCATTGGAATGATCATGGATTACGACACGGTCTAGCCATCACTATTACTTTAAGTATTTGTCCACTTACGTCTACATGTACTGGGTTCATATAGTTAGATTCAATATATTTAAATCTTTACTATATAAATATATATTTTACTAATATATATATATATATATGGTTACTCCACATCCTGTTATTCAAACCATGATTCTATATAGGTAAAACCTTCAGTAGTCCTTTATGAACCTGAGAAGGTGGTTATTCCTTTATTCACCATTATTAATTAATTTTTTATTCCTTCACATTGTTTAGTTATGAGAACTTCTTAGATTATGTGTAGGCACCATTGGTAGTGGCATACTGAGATTTTTATCTCACACCCTACTCAG
The DNA here is from genome assembly GCA_963277665.1 of Viscum album. Lineage (NCBI taxonomy): Eukaryota > Viridiplantae > Streptophyta > Magnoliopsida > Santalales > Viscaceae > Viscum > Viscum album. The sequence continues at coordinate 211,591,907 of OY728141.1, forward strand.
ACTATCTTTGGTATCCAAGAATATTATTTTTTACAGGTATTATTAAGGGACAAAAAATTTGTACATATTTTGGATATGATTACATGTAGTTGGATCTTAGAAGCAGAGGACCAAGAATATTCTCAAGATTCTATTGCAAAAATTTTTCGTTCTTTTTGTACATTTTTTATAACATGTGTCTATTCCTATTACCATGTTACCATTTTTGTATATGATTATTACATGGATCCATGTATTGAATCATCCATATAGACTTTTGATATTATTATTAGTTTATTAGTTCTATTTACTATTCTACCGGTTAATAATATAGTTGTTTCATATGTGCTTATACTATAGTGGGTTACTGGTCTAGTATTTAGTATATATTTATATCATACTTTTGCTACATTCCTATTATTATTGTAATCGACAGTTAGGCTTTTACATGGGGGTATAGTATTCCTACCATATCACATTCACACCCTCACTATTATTTGGTAGTCATTGGTGTACAGGGAGGTGCACTTGAGGCATTTTGACCTACCATGTTGGGGTACTATTTAAGTGGATAACAGGTCAAGAAGTTACAATAAATAAGCATTATGAGACATTGATGTTGTTTTAATAGGTTTTAGAACAGGTCCTTAGATTTTTGTAATATTTTCTTAACCTATAGAGTAAAAAAAGAGAGAAAACCATTGTGAAGGAAAGTTAGGTTAATGTGAGTTTCACGGAAAAATTTGAAAAAAAATATATCTCTCAAAAATAAAATAAAAATCTACTAATCATGTGTTAAAATTAAATAAAAAGGGTAGAAAATTGATTTTGATAATAAAAAGTGTTGATTTCTTTGGAAATATCAAATGAGTAATGTTTTTATACAAATTCCTAATAGTTAAATAAAAGAGGTAGAGAGTCATCCAAAGATTATAAATAGAAAAAATTAAACTAAAAGAAACCACGAATGTAAAAAAAATTAATACACCACAGATAATAAATTTATTCGATGTTCATAAAATAGGATATAACACGAATAATGTATTTAGACTTTAGAAATCAATATTGGTGGGGTTAAATGAAACCAAAATAGAAAATAAATCAATGTGAATATTAAAATGGATTGACTTTTTGAAGAAAAATATTGATAATCCATGTAGAATAACCAAACGGCATGATCAAATTTCTATGGACTGGTAGATCATTTAACATAATGATTTAGAAAAATAAAAAGAGTGAAAAAATGACAAGGAACTATGAAAAGTTAATTAAGTAATTAGTCATGAAGTAGATAATGAATTTAATGAGTGGTAGTTAGAAGATTATAGATCTAGATATCATGGAGATCTATCTGGGATGTGCAATATGGTTGGACACAACTCAAAAGGATTTTTTAACAATGACATTAGAATATAAAAAAATATTGAAAATTTTATAGATTTAGAATTCTTGTATGAATAATTTCTATAAAATTTTAGGTTAGAATGAAATAGTTTAATTAGTGAGAATAAATTCTCATATTTTTTAGTCACATTATTGTGAGAAATAGTTTCCTCATATTTCCCATATTATTTGGGTTTTTTTATTATTTTCTTGTATGAAAATTATGATATTTATAGTCATCAAATATAAAACTAATGAAGTAAAAAGAGTGATATAAAATATTATAGAGCTCAAGAAGTCATCATATTGATATTATTTATCAATTTTTATTCTAAGTAACATTTGATGAAAAAAAACTAAGAAAATTATTATTTGGTGTAGCTCAATTTTGGGGATATAAATAAATATATGTATTGATAATATAAAATAACATCTTATCTCAAAAAATATTAAATTTTTATCATGTTTAATGAAAAATTAATTGAAAATGTATTTATTGAAATTCTATCTTATTTGGATTACAGAAATAAAATTTCAACATTAAGGTAGGAAACATATTTTTTTAAATGACATAAATGAAAAAGAATCTTGAGGGGATCATCAGACTGACTTTAAATGTAAAACATGAGATTTCAATATATAATTATCATTTAAAAAATATTGTGTTAAATTTCTTGATTCACAAAAAACACTGAACTAAAACAAAAAAATATATAAATAAATTAATACAATTCATTGTAAATAGGAATACATAAAGAATATATAATTTTCAATCAATAATAAAAAATTCATTATTAATTGATATGAAATATATTTAACAACACATTGTTTAAGAAAATTCCATTTGATGTAATATTGTTTTTCAATATATTTTATGTTTATATTATAAAAATAAATTAAAAAATATTATAATTTTAATATTAAGAAATGAGAATCTCTTTTAATTCATCTTGAATGAATTATCATAGGTTAATTTTTTTAATTTTTTTTAAATTTGTTTTTTTATGAATAATGAAAAATAAGGTTTTAAAAAATACTCTTACTTCATGAAAATATCAATATATAATAATGGCCTAAATAATTAAGATACATTATTTATTGATAAAATACATGTTTACAGATTCATGTAAATCATTTTTTATTAATAATGATTGATACACACAAGGGAATCATTAATTTTTGTGATCATGGATATAAATTAGAAATTTATATTATCCCAAACCATAATATCTACAATTGAATACTATAACAGAAGTGTGGGGTCAACTCGTAGAGAGCAGAGAACACAACAAGGACAACTCTCAACAAAATATTATGTAATTCAAATTTATAATAGATTCTATTAAACTAAATATTAAAATTTAATAAATAAATAAAAATAGAAAAATTATAAGATAAGGGAACCAGTTTCTAGGGATGTTTTTTCTAAATAAATTAATCCAATTTAACTTAAAAACAATTATATCAAATAGAATCACAACAAAAAATTATATCAATAAATTATATGATAATTCTCTATCATACTTTTATAGAATCCCAATTTATCATTATCACATGAATCAATATAGATAAGGTGAATTAATTTTCGATTCCAGAAAGCAGAAGAGTAATTCAAATCAATGGTCATAAATAAATCATCTCAGTCATGTTGGTGTTCATTAACCGCTTATTTCATATAGTCAATGAATCAATGTTGAATAAAATATTTGTATATGAAAAATATGTTACTTTTTAATACAATTATTTTTATGAGTGAAATAAAATCAATCAATGATGGTACACAAACCCTTTTACTGATTCTCCTATCTCATATGGTTTTTATTCAACTGTCATTAATCGATAACTGATAATGATTAAAATAAAATCCATAGGAAAGTTATTAAAAAATAAATAATGATAAGGGAACAAATATAGAAAATATATTGGAATTAAAACTAGAAATCATCCAATTATTACATCAAATAAAGAAAAAAATAAAAGAAAACACCATTCCATAATGAAATATGGGTCAAAAAACTAAGGAAGAACCAATATATTTGATCCTTTCCACCTATAATGAAATCAATGATCCCATCTCTAGGACAATTATTTATAATTAATCATGAAATCAATTGAATTCCCCAGGTCAAAGTTGTGTTTAATGGTTATTTCAGGTAGTTGGAATGATGTCTCCCATCATTGATTCACACAAATACTATTTTTATATTTAATCAAGAATTTGAAAGGCCTATAAACTTTAAATGACATGAAATTTTACTCAAAATGTCCCAAATTCATGACATGTGGCTTTTATGTGTATATTTTACAATTTTCACATTGTGACACATATGTTTCATGGTGTGGAAAATTTAATTATCACTTCAAGTTGAATCTATCAACTTCCTGAGCTATAGTTCTTCCATAACTCTCACCAAAACACAACGGGTAATGTTTATACAACTTGTAAAGCCATATTTATTTTCATTAAGCTTCAATTATCCATAGATCATTAGTTATGTTCCTTGGATGTTCTATATGATCATCATTATAATTACAGTTCCCATGTTTTCCCAGGAATTGCTCTAAATATCAGTACTACATAAGAATAAAAAGATCTTAATTTGAGTAAAATATATTATATTTAATCAGTTAACATTTAATGAGTTTATATAAAAAATCATTCAAAATTTTTACATAAAATAGATATATTAATGTTCAATTTAGAAACCTATTTTTTTAATTTTATAACCTACATGAGATTTTATTATAACAAAAAAAATATTTTGATCCTTTTTTATTTTTTTAATATAAAAGGTTATATTAGGTTTTTAATTAATTTTAATGTCACATAAATTGGTTTTATTTAATAAAACAAATCCATGGGAATCAATTCAATACTTGATTTTGTGGTAAATTTATTTTTAGCTTAAAAGGAAATTTTATAATAAAGTTTTTTTATTTTTCATATTTATATTAATAGTAATATTTACCAAAATAAGAAATTGAATCTTGTAAAATTAATTCAATATTTTTAATAATTATATTTAAATTATTCAATATCATTCATTACATTTTTACTCCTAAAATTAGTTTATCATAGTAAATTATAGTTACCAAGATAAGTGTTAAATTTATTGATGAGGGTGTGAAACTGAGGTTTAAGCCACAAAATATCATTATAACTTGTGTAAAATTGATCGATTGAGTTTATATAAATAAAAAAATTATCTAATTTCTAATTCTTTTTTCATTTGGTTGTACATAACATTTATAAAGACATTTATTTTCTTTTAATGTGAAGAGTATTTAAAAAAGTGTCACCCACTCACATATAAAAAGGCCCCACATCTCATAAATTATCCAATATAATTGAGAAAATTATATTAACCAATAAATATCCCAATAAATCAAAAAATAAATTATTCACTTTCTATATGATCTTCTATCACCAAAATACCAATATAATAAACCTTTGAGAGAGTTATAATGGTTGGAATAATAGGAAGCGTTAATTTTCTTAACAATGTTTTTTGAAGATTATTTTGGAATAAAACTTTTCAAAAAAATTATATAACCATACTAATATAATTATTTAAGTATAACTATTTTTCTGAAATGTTATTATGTTTATGAGACAACCTTCATATACCTCATTTCTACTTGTTTGAAAATTTAAATGTCTCTTGTACTTACGTGCGGATTACCACCTCAATAAATAACATATTTCATTTCTCTTATTCTCCTCACATGGTTATTTAAATAGATGTATTAAATGAAAAATTATTATATATATGACATAATTATGATTTTATAATGATAATTTATTATTTACCGTTCACTCTATTTATCCATTGAAAAATGAAAACATTTCCAATTAATACATACATACTACCACCTCCATGAACAATGTGTTTCATTTTAATTACTACTTTATATGTCTCAATATTAAAGTGTTTATATTGAAAAAAATTATGTTTATGTACTGATTTAAATATTTTATGTTTTGAAACAATGATCATAGTTTACAGATAAGAACCGCCAAAATGAAACATGCTTGTGGAACAAGACATTTTCCACCTAATTTTTTTCATAAGGAATATTTAGCTAATGGATGAAAAAAGTTATGTGAAAATGTAATATAGTATGATAAATCAAAATATGGTTTATAAAATTATTTATAGTAATTATAGATATATTATATAGTATTTTATAAATTTTTCAACCGAACTAAAGTTTGAGGTAAGGGGTTTTCAACACAGACTTCCTTTTTGATAAATGTTTTCAATTAAACACATATTTACATTATATGTGCATAAGTTTTCCCTATTAAATATTATATAATTTTTCAAACTACTATAATGGTAATTAATTTTTTATTTAAATTTATTTTTTTCATTTGGATTTGATTCAACTGTTAAAAAATCTATAAGTGTTTATTTTACAATCTCACTTTTATCAAAATTATTTGTATTTGAATTTTTACTGAGGGAATTATATATTCATACTCTACTAAATAAAATATATTTTCTCATGATCATATTATATCATTTTTTCTTAATTATTATTTCTATGTTTAATATCATAGGAACTCATATCATCCAAAATAAATTTTAAATTAAAATATACCTTCATTACTAATTTTTTGTTTGAGAGTCTTTCTCTTCCACACCAATATTATTTATTTCTGTTCAGGAATGTTTTTTATAAAAACAATGTATTTATTAAGATAAATTGTGGTAGATTTTACTTTAATTTACATTATTCTAATATAATCCTCTTAACATTTTCTTATACAATTAATTTCTGACTTTCTTTTCAATCATATAAAAATATAGATTGTTTTAACATTTTCTGCATGAATATGTTTTCCTCAAAATTTTTCCTTCCACCATTGTTAAAATTAATTTCCATATTATTTTTATTAAATATTATATATATTCACATTACTCATTGAATTATTCTTAAAGCAAAAGGATAATATATTATTAGATGTTTTGAAGGGTATTTCATTTCACTTTTGTATATTTTTATATCATGTACTTAGCATTTCATAGTAAAATATATTTTCTTTTTAATTTTTCATTTATAAAAATTATTTATCAATTAATGATTTATATCTATCCTTTATGTCTCATTATTTTTTAAATTAAAATTTGAATTCATTATTGAAAAAACATAGAAAATTTATAAGGAAAATTGAATTTAATGTTTCGCATCAAATTTTCTCTATATTTTCAAAAATGAATGACTTGGCTGAAAAAATTAATTTAAATTAAATAAATGGTATTCATGTAATCCATTACTAATATAAATTTAATTCCTTAGTTGATGAAATATTATTATAATGAGTTAACTCTCTTCTTTTTTGTTGTATTGTTTATCACTCTCCAATTTCCATTTGAAATTATTTTCCCCTTCGAGACCATGTTATTTTATACCATAGATATATTTATTATAATTTCCATTATTTAATAATTGAATAAATTTAATAACCATTATTATATATTATTTTAATTGATCTAAGCATACTTATAAATTTAATGCATTGACAAGGAAAATATTGACATTACATAAACATAATTTAATGTCAATATTTATATATTATTAAGTAATTTTTATTATTTTTGTATTTATCATGAAATAGATGAACAATTAATTTGAAATATGTATGTTATTCATGGTGTCTAAAATTATATAACCCCATGATGTATATTTAATAATAATAAGGAAAATAATTTCAAGGTTAGTATATTCATACACATATATTCATAAGGTATTTTCTGATGACATGATGGTATGTTTATAATAACTATTTGATGGTTGGATCCCATAATTATGTAGCCTTAGATTCATTAGATAATGGAATATGAGAAAAAACTTTTCTTGAATTGATTGTTATTGTAAAAAACTTGAATTCTATCAATGAAAATTCCCTTCTTATAATACAGTATAATCAAATAAAATTAAATTTAGAACACAATTCAAACCATATAAATGAATAATTAATTACATAAAATCAATATCTAGTAGCTAAGGAATAAATAAAAAAGGAATAGTAACTTGACCTTTGGAATAGTAACATAACCCCCTTGAATAGTAAACTAGACAAATAAATAGTAAAATCACTATTGAAAGTATAAATAAAATCTATCAATCTTATAAGTGACCATATGATATAATTTTACCATAGTATAAGTAAATAAATATTCTAAAAATTAGTAACAAGTGTTGGTATTTTTGAAAGTCATAAATATACAATTATAATTTTATGATTATTTTAATAATTTAAATTAGAATTTATCTTCATAAAATGTGTTCATAAATTAGTATTTTTATTTCTTATAATTATAATAAAATTTTATGAGACCTTAGTTAATTTTTTAATGTGATATAAAATCACTTATTATTTTGAAATTTTGATTTTTCAAGTAAATTATGATTTTAATAAAAAAATAAAACTTATTTTCATAAAATGAAGTTCATTTTTTAATTCTACACATACAAAAATGGTTATGATGAATTTTTGTGATTCTTTCAATATACTTGATTTTTTGTAAATACTGAAATACGACAATTTACGGTATATATACATTATAAGTTAAATACACAATTCATTGTGTTATAAATGATGTAAGAATAATTAGTTCTAACTCACATGATCTAATTAATATATTTATTCTCAATCATCAACACTATTTTTGGTCTTGAGAAAAATAATAAAAAATGAATTAAATAATGATAAAAACCCCTCCCCTTCATAATAAATACCACCCCTCACCGCTTGTTATCCTCAAACCTCTTAAGTCATGATCCTTGTCAAAATTATGCTAAAATCTACCATATAGACCCTACCCCATTTCCAAGATATTTTTTTCTTTAAAAAATAGCAAATCCAATCCCCTAATGAGATTCTCAAGAGGAAGGAATGAAGAGGTGAAACCCCTTTTCTTTTCTTTTAATTTCTTTTCAATTTCCATCCCTTTATTTTTCTCTCCTCACCCCACCTTATCAAAATGGTATCATAACTCGAGTACCTAACATATACTATAATTTTTTTACACTAATGGGATAATTCATTATCATATATCTTTCCTCTCTATTTATACTAAGAATGAAAACATCATCTGTGAGGTGCCGATTTACCACCTTTGTGGATGATGTGATCTAATTTTTCAATCCCCCCTACAAGGCTGGTCATGAAACAATTTTTTATAGTCGAACTAGATTGTAATATATTTATTATATCTTATTTAATGTTTAATAATCATTTTTTACACATGATATTAATTTATAAAACAAAATGAGTTCGTTGTGATCGAAAACAGCCAAAATAAACCCAAACGATTATCATAAACTATTTATCTAATGATTTATACCAATTATATAAAACCAAATGATATATAATACCATATTAAATTCTTTAAGATCATTAATAACATATAATTTCAATTATTTAGAACTACACCCACTCTACACAACATTTAGTATATGTATATTCGTTAAGCGATCATGAAAACCAATGAAGCCAATGCTCTTGAATGATAAAATTGAATCTATTAACCTATAAATAAGTCCATAAATGAAATTAATATAGTTATAATAAATAAAATACATGTATAAAGGGTTATGGAGTTATTTATTAATGAATAAAAATTGATTATCCAAGACATTAAGATCAAATGAATAATACTTTCAGACTTAAGGTAAGGGGTTCTACCCGAACATCCATTATTCATATAAGTTATTTTTTCTCTCTATTATACCTAAATGAAATTATAATTTATTTTTATTTTTATATTATAAATGCTATCTATATGTTCAAAACTAATTTTTCAACATCCATTCATCCTTTTTTTGGGATATACAAGTTTTTAAAAGTTTCCATACTCAACTCTTTCCAATAAACAAGCCTAATTTAGGAGAACTTCCTAAATTTTTACCCAATTTTAAGTACAATATATAATATTTTTTAATCCAATATATTTTTTATAAAATCACCAATTTTATTAAAAAAATTAATTGTTTCACTTATGGTTTTATATAAAATATTTTTCCATTTTCTTATTTAAATTATATTAAATATTTTTTTTAAACCACACTAAAATGTTTTAATTATAAAGTTTATTAAATAATATTTTTACATGTTATCAATTTATTTTGACATCAGTAATCATGATCTATTATGATTTCCCCTTACGAATTTCTATGTATGATTTAATTCCTTTATTTAATGGACACTTTTTCGATATGCCCATTTATTATGCCTTATGAAATGATTATAATACCCAATGATTTCCATGGATAACCATTAGGTGTATGTTTTATTGCTTATATATGATTATTTATGTGAAAAACCTATTCATGAACATGTTATGATTGGGGCGACCAAATATCATTCTAATTAATTGACTAATGATTAGTCTGATGAGACGTTATGTGAAATAGTCTTGGTGGTTAGACTGAACTCATACTACATATACAATAGTCATGGTGGTTAGACTTGACTCATGTTCCATGGTTAGAAATGAGCATTGAATCATGATAAATTCATGGTTTATGTTTCTTACAAAATACTGAAATTCCATGTTTATATGATCCCATATTCTAAATGTTATGATTCCTTATGTTTGATAATGTTCCATGACTTTTTATGTCATTATGTTATTCCTTATAACTCATGTGCTAAGATTTAATTTAATGTTTATTCATTTACTTTGCTTTTTAGCTCAACCATTTGTTCATGTTATCCCTAGGTTATCCAATGAATATGTGAGGGATCAAAGGAAGTTAGAATATCATAATGGATAATAAATAAGTAAATGTTTTTTTAGTCCCTTGTTTTCAGTTTTTTGTACCTAGTCATCCAAGAAACTAGAATTTACAACCCTTCGCTTGTAATTTGATAGATAATTTTGTTTAAAATCATTTTATGATTTGTGTAAAATTCTTGGGTCCCCATAAATTTTATCAAAGGATGGGATAGTTATTTTTGGAGATTAGGAATAGATCACTTTAGTAAGATCCTTAGGAATAAGACTACATTTAAGAAAAAAATCCCTAAATTTTTTAAGTACAAATTAAGTTGTTTATTAATAAAATACATCTTTGTAACGATACTACAAGTGTATGTGGTTCTGGAACAGATGTATATAGGAGTAACAAATCCGACAAGGTTTTCTATTCTTAACTTTCGGAAACCTAGTATATGACAATGGGCCATACTGTACACATGGTTTGACACTAATAGTGGATATTCTTTGGTAAATTCATAAGATCATTATAAACCATTATTAAGGGAAACAAGAAAATAACTATAAGAATATATGTTTGGAATTAGATCAAGGATAACCTATAATTAAACCTAGGGAATCATAAGTTAGGATATAATTTTCCATTACAAGTTTATCCCATTATATTAAAGGTTTCATTATATTATTCTATGCATTCAAGACCCCTAATCACAATTTCTTTTTCTTAGTTAATGGAAAGAAACTGAAGAATATGTGCTAACAATCAACGTGATAGGAAATGTGAATATTTACCTAATTATATTCCAAATATGGTGGGAATGGGTTCTCAAAACATTATGATAGTACTTCAATAACATGACCATATTAGGAATAATAACCTGAATTATGTAAAATTCCATCCTTCTCCAAGGAAAGATAAATTTTCCATCGAATCCTTTACGCAAAAAAGTCTTACCATGTTTGTAGATTATCTAATACACTCCTTATTGAATAGTCTATTAACACCATTGAAAATATATTCTCTATCATCCAGTGATTAGAAGAAGAGAATGTTGTGCTGAAATCTATCTTTTTGATGGGGAAGATTATCAGTGTTGGAAACTGATAAAATATAAAATGTATAAGGTGGAAATTGATCCCATGGATTGAGTGGATTTTAAGAATTTTTTTTAAATAAATATTTTCCCTAAATCCAAAACCTCAAGATGAAAAGAGATATTATTGTACTCAAGTATAAGGGAGGTGATTATATTGGTGCATATGAAGTTCACTTTAAAAGTATTTCATGATAATCCTCTATCTTTGTCATGAACACCAAAAATAGTGTGGAACGATTCTTTAGAAGACTAAATCCAAGTCTACGAAAATCATTGGTGATTAGAGACTTTGAAATTTATGAGGATATTGTATGTTGTAACCTCAAGGTTGAGATGGAGATCAAAGACTCTCAATGGTATCATGGGCCCATTGAAAAAAAATCAGAAAATGGAGTATAATGTTGGTGGATCAAAAAATAAATCCCATGATGGAATGAAGACCAAATATCCAACTTGTCAAAATTGTTGGAATAATCATCCGGACAATTTTAAAATGGGAACTAGGAAGTGCGTTAAATGTTGAAGAATAAAGAATATAGCTAAGAACTAATGATGGAACATGAATAGTTCTACTAATGTGGAAGAATAAAGGAAGGTTCAGATAATCACTCAACCTATATGGCACTATTTCAACTACAATAAACATTGGAATTTTTCAAACCAATTCCCCAAGGCTTGGGTTGTCATAGACAATCAACAAAAACTTCTATAGAAACAAGGAATTACATATGAAATCACTAGTTATAAGGTGGTGTTAGAAAATTATGTGGTGATAGGTATGATGGTTATTCATTCAAGAATAACGAAAAAACTATTTGATTATAGTTTTATGCATTCCTTCATATCTTGCATGTTTAGTATAACTATTCAAAAATCACATAAAAATATAAAGGTTGAGTTATCTATGATAACTAAAAATGGAGAAACTATTGAATCCAAAGTACATTACCTCTACCTAGTTATTTTATATGGACAAAAACTCCTAGAAAATCTTGTGATCCTTCCTTTAGAGGATTTTGATGCTATTTTTGGAAAGGATTGTCTATATTTATAAAAATACAACATCAAATTTTTTGGGAAGGGATATTTATCTTTATATCCCAAAGTATCCTCCAATTCATTACATTTTTATGGATGAAGATAAATACCCTTTGGAATCAAAATCTCATTTGGGGATATTACTACCTTATAAGTAAGAATATTCCACTCAAATGATAGAGACAAATGAGATGATCATGCTTGAGGACATTCCCATCATCAGGGATTACACTAATGTATTTGATAAATAATTTCCTAGTCTTCTTCATGATAGAGAGGTTGATTTCTCAATTGATCTTATTCCTAGATCACTACCTATATCAAATAAAACTTATAGAACATGTACTTTTGAGATAGAAGGACTGTATAAGTACTTACAAGAGAATATAAATAAGGTTTCCATAGGTCAGAGTGCTTCACCATGGGGTGCACTAGTCCTAGTAGTTAAGAATAAGGATGAATCAAAGACCCTCTACATTGATTATTTCAAGCTCAATAAAATCCTAAAAAATAAATAATATCTCTTACCATAGATAAATTAATTGTTTGACCAACTGAATGAGGCCAACTATTTCTCTAAAGTGGACCTTTAGTTGGGATATCATCCATTAATGGTTAAAAAGGTAGATATTCCAAAGACATCCTTTCAAACAAGGTATGGACACTATTTGTTCATACTGATTCCCTTAAGACTCAATAATTATCCATCAATTCTTAGGGATTTAATGAATATAATATTTAGGGATTACCTCGAAAAATTTGTGTAAGGATTTATTAATGATATTCTGATATAATCTAAGGGAAAGGAGGAGCATGAGGAGTATTTTAGTACTACATTATAAATTTTTTGAATGGATAAACTCTATGGAAATTATAGTAAATGTGAGTTATATATGGAGGAAGTATCATTCTTGGGGATTGTTATTATAATAAAAGAGATATCTGTGGACCCTTCCAAGATAAAGGCATTCAAAGAGTGGACTAGGACAACTTCTATTATGGAGATCCGTAGTTACCATTTCCTAACTAGATATTAATGATTACTTTTGAAGAACTTATCATTATTTTAAAACCCAAATATACAAGATGAACTAGAATTAAGTGAAGTTTTTCCGGACTCATGAATGTGAGGAAAGCTTTAGGGACCTCAAAAAGAGACTTATCACTTCACCAGTACTCACAATCCTGACAAGTAGAGAAATCTTTGTGGTGTAAAACAATACTTAAAAGAAAGGATTAGGAAATGTACTAATGAAATATTATAAATTGATATACTAAACCACAAGTACGTTTAAAATTCATGAGAAAACCTATCCTACACATGTTTTAGAGTTGGTGTTGTGATCTTCTCATTGAAAATCTGGCAACATTATCTCTATGGGAGGATGTGTGAGAATTTTATAGATTACAAGAGTCTCAAATATATATTCACATAGAAAGAGATTAATATGTTGAAATGAATATGGTTTGATCTAATTAATTATTACAAATGATCAATCCACTACCATATCATTAAGAAAACTATGGTGGTAGATTCATTAAGTAGAAAAGATCCAGCATCTTTTTCAATGATGAGAATTGAGAAGGATCCAATCTTCATAGAATTATAAAGGATTTCCATGGAAATAATTAAGGGATGAAAATCATCAATAATTTCTCAAATTATTACTCAACAATCCCTTATCAAAGAAATAATATAGAAATTTAGAAAAAGGTGGAAGTAATAACGAATGAGAAGTTATCAAAGTTAAATATTAGCATGGATGGAGTCATAAGATTTGGGTCATGACTATATGTACCATAAAATCTAGAGATAAAGAAATTTATTTTGAATAATTCATAGAGATCAACCTTATCTATTCATCCATGAAGTACAAAGATGTATTGAGATCTATCGGAGAAATTTTGTTAGGGAAATATGAAAAAGGATATCGCTGAATATACATCAAAGTTCCTGGTATATCATCAAGTGTTAGTTGAAAGGAAAAAGTATAAAGGGATGATGAAACCATTATACATTCCAAAATAGAAGTGTGAAAACATCACCATGGTATTTTTCAATAGACTTCCAAATACATCAAGAGAAAAAATTTCTATATGGTTTATTGTGGATTATCTTACAAAAGACACCTCACTTTATCATAATTTGAGAGGACTTCCAATTAGATAAATTTACATGGATATATATCAAATAAGTGGTAAGTTTTAATGGAGCACCACTATAAATTATATCTGATCATGACCTAATATTCACCTAAAAGTTATTGAAATGTCTCTAATATGCTCTAATCACTGAGTTGAATTTCAGTACAGCCTATCATCCTCAAACTTATGGTCAATCTGATCAAACTATTCAGACACTATAAGACATGTTTAAATCCTATTCTATGGACTTAGAAATAGGATTATACTACCATATACCTATATTGTATTTCTCTTGCAACAATAGTTTCCACTTGATCATCATTATGGCTCCATATAGATCCCTTTATGGAAAAAAGGTGACAAACAATGGCATATTAGGATGAAGTCGGTGAGCGTAAGATTCTAGGACCTGAAATGGTGGAAGAAATAGTGGTAAATGTTAAAACTATTCATAATCACTTCAAGGAATAACCAAGTTTACAACATTTCTGTACAGACAATTGTCGACTGAAACTTGAGTTTATAGTTGGAGACGTGGTAATCCTATGCATATCTTGATAGAAGATGATCATGAGATTTATGAAGAAAGGGAAGCTAAGTCCTAGGTACATCGTCCCCTTAATTATCCTTGATTGTGTCAGAGCTATGGCATGTCTACTTGCACTTCCACCAACCATGTCTCAAGTACATGATGTATTCCATGTATCCTTCTTGAGGAAGTATATACCATAAACCTCACATGTACTGAATTAAAAGGTGGTACAGTTGGATAATGATATTACTTATGAGAAAGATCCAATGATTATCTCGAATCATAGAGATAATGTTCTACACAACATGACTACACATATGGTCAAATTAATATGGTGGAACCACAAGTATGAAGAGGAAACATGAGAAATAGAGGAAGGAATGAAGGAAAGTAACTCACACTTGTTTTCAACTAAGAATATAAAATGAATTTTTGAGGGTGAAATTTATTAAGGGTGGAAGAATGTAATGACCCTAAATTATATAAATGGAAATTCCATTTTAAAAATATAGTATAATAACATAAAATCACATTCAGAACACAATAAAAACATTATTAATGGTGAATTAATGAAATAAAACTCAATTATAGAAGTTAAGAATTATATACCAAAATAATAGTAAAATGACCTTTGAAATATTAACATGACCCTTTGGAATAGTATATTAGAAAAATGAATAGTAGCCTCACCAATGAAATTATAAATAATATTTTTCCATCTTATATGTGATATAAAATTATTTTTAATTTTAAAATAAGTATTTTCAAGTAAATTATGATTTTAATAAGAAATTAAATATCACTTATTTAGATATTTATTTTCATAAAATGGAGTTTTTTTAATTGTAAACTTTGAAAAATGGTTAGAGTGATTATTTTGGGTTTTTTCTGAAATACATGAATATTTAGTGAATAATAAAATACGGTAATTTATGATATATTTACATTATAAGTTAAGTAAACTATTCATTGAGTCATGGATAATGGAAGTATAATTGGTTTGAAATCACACGATCTTATTACTTTATTTAGTCTTAGGAATCAACAATATTGATTTTCTTGAAAAAGTAATAAACTAATGAATTAAATAATGAGAAAACACCCCTCTCCTCTACTATAAATACCACCCCTCACAACCTATAAAACCATGAGTGTTGTAAAAATTCTACTCAAATATCCTATCACACCAATTCTGCACATCTAGTATTTTTTTATTAAAAAAATACCAAAACCGATTTCATATGGAGGTTCTCGAGATGAAGGAATCAAGAGGTAAAACCCTATTCCTTTTCTTTTAATTTCTTTTCAAGTTCCTTTATTTTATTTTTCTCTCTTCACTTCCCCTCATCCAAATGGTATGATAACTACAACACTTTACATATACTAGAATTTTGTTATTATAATGTAATAATTAATCATCATCTCTCGTTCCCCCTCATTTTATACTAAGCGTGAAACCGTCATGTGTGAGGTGTTGATTTACCACCTTCATGGAGGACATGATTTCATATTTCAATTCCAACTTCATTGAAAGCGATAGAACCATATTTATTTTTGAAAAAGATTATAATATTTATATTATAACTTATTTAATTTTCTAGAATCATTTTTTACACAAGACATTAATTTATGAAATAAAATTATTTTGTTGTGATCAGAAACCGCAAAAATAAGCCCATATGATTATCATAAACTGTTTATCTTATGATTCATCTCCATGCAATAAAACCAAATGATATATAATAAAAATTTAACCTATATAAGATAATTAATAAAATAAAAGTTCATTTCTAGATAATTACCCTTACCTTACATAACTTTTCATACATGTATATAAGTAAATCGATCATGAAAACAAAAGATACTAACACCCCCAAATGATGAAATTGAATATCTTAACCCATAAAAAAGGAAATAAGAGAACTTAATAAAGTTATAATATATCAAATACATTTATAAATGGTTATTTAATTATTAACTAATGAATCTAATTTTATTATCAAGGACATTATTATCATGTGAAGAACACCCTCATACTTAAGGTAAATGATTCTACCAGAACCTCCATTATTTTTCAGGTTATTCTTTCTATATTTTTTACATAAATTAAATTCACTTTTTTTATTTAAATCTTGTAAATTCTATTTTTATTCTTCAAACTAATGTATCATGATCCAGTCATCCTTATTTTTTTTTGGGTATATACATGTTTTTAAAATTTTCCCCACTCAATTCGTTTTGATAATCAAGCCCAATATAAGGGAACTTCCCAAAGTTTTACCCAATATCAAGGGAACTATATAATATATTTTAAGCCAAAATTATTTTCAAAAAAAATAAATAATTTTATTATGAAAAAATTATTTGATAACTTTGAGTGTTATATAAAATATTATTCCCTTTTTATTCTTTATATGATCTTTAATATTTTCGGAAAACGGCACTAAAATGTTTTAATTCTAAAGTTTCTTAATTACTTTTTTTATTTGTTATCACTTTAGTTTCACATAACTAATAATTATAGATTTATATTTTCCCTTATTAATGTCCATGTATGATTTAATTTCTTTCTTTCATGGAAACTTTTATGATATTCCCATATATTTTGTTTTATGGAAGGATAATGATACCTAATTCCTTCCTTAGGTAACACTTATATTTATATTTGATTGATTTTGTATGATTATTTTTGTGGAAAACATATTAATTAAAATGTTATGATGATTTACCTTAGATATCACTCCAGTGGATTGGTTTATGTTTAGTCTTATAAGACATTATGTGAAATAGTCAGGGTGGTTAGCCTTAACTCGTGCTCCTCTATGACCAATGTGCCTTGACTCTTGCTAAAGTCATGTTTTATGTTTTTTAAATATTACTATAATTCCATCATTATATGATCCCATTTTCAATATGTTATGATTATTTATGTTTGATCATGTTCTACACCATTTATGTAATTATTTTATGCCTTCGAACCCATGTGTTATGCTTGAATTTAATGTTTATTCCCTTACTAAGACTTTTAGATCATTCCATTTTCCATGTTGTCCCTAGGTAATCCTTTGTATATGTAAGGGCTCAAATAATGTTAGTGTCTCACAATTTATGATAAATGAATAATTTTTTTCCCATGTTTTTAGTTTTATGTACCTAGTCTTCTAAGACACTATACTTTACGATCCTTAGCTTGTAATTTGATAGTTAATTTTGTTTAAAATCATGTAATGATATGTTTAAAATGCATATATCACCATAATTATATTTAGATTTGGTGTATGACTTCCCATTAATGAAAATTTATTTGTTAATCACTTCATAATAATATTAAGATGAATGAAATTATGAATCCCATTATTTAGAAATCATGTTACTGTTTTACATGGATATATTTCATGCCCATTTTATTAATTATATAGAAAATTTATTAATTATTTACATTACAATATTATTTATTACCTTTTAATTTAATATATATTCTGATGCACGTAGTCCCAAACTAAGAATCTAATATCACACTTTATTCGGTTTTTATTTTCATATAGTATCCAGAAAGAATTATAAGATAATATATAAGTCTTACTAAAAGAATAAGGACGATTACATCAATTTTGTTAGATATTATCTATGTTTCTAATGTAATATTGAAATCATCTATGTATTTAGTCTCTGAATATTAATCAACTAATCAATCCTTTGTGATGATATACCTTGTATCTAGTACCGATTTAATAAAGTAAAAAACAAAAACAATGCTATTTGAGTCTAGGTTGTTATAGTTGGTATCATAAAATTTCAACTAGAAACCTTAAGAACAGGATTTTAGAATAACATATCTAGAAAGGGGATTAGGATAACCCCTTATATATAAGATTAACTTTAACATAGAAAGGAATATTTTTATAATATCTCCATTTTAATATATATATATATAATAAATATATTTATATTTAATTGATATAGAAACCAAGATGAGTGAAGGGAAAACATATCAATCCCAATAATAATGAGAGTGATTTCCCTATTTATATTGTTAACATGACACGTAATATACTTGAAGTTATTATAAAATTAATAGAGGCATTGTATCTTGTTTTAAATAACAATCATTCCTCTATTGAGAAACCTTTTACATCACATCATAGTGTAGTGATTTTGGACATTTTCAAATGATAGAAACCTTAATCCATTAATAGAACTACTAATACAGTCATAGATAAATATTAGATCATGACCCTAAAAAATATATTTCTATAATAAAGAATTAATGAAAATGGGAAACATATTTTGGAAGTGTATTTTATAGTGGGATATGTTGATCAATGATGGTTGTTGATTCAAAATATTAAATAATATGAGGTTATAGAGAGTTTCGAATGTATGTATTTTATATTTTCTATTCTTTATGAAATATGTTCCTCAAGTAAAATGATATTATATGGAAATAAAATATAATAATTTATATTATAAGGATAAAGATGGTCTTTCTACATATGAGGATAATTATATATGATTTTATAAGAATTTTAAATACTATATACATAATATGAATAAAATGATTTAAAAATTTATGGATGGGATTAATTAGATCAACAGATTAGAACATGTATCTTGAACATTTTTATCGTGGGATGATATAGCATCACATTTCTTGGATTAAAATTTCAAAAGGGAATGAGGAAAAGAAGAGGAAGGTTGAGTACTATGTAAGATTAAATATTGATATTAATATTAAGAAAATATTAGAATATAAATATGTGATAATAATGAAAGGAAACATCTTGTCTCTTACATTTGTAGAATGAGAGTTTATTAAATATATCCTTATGAGGTCCATTGGTCTTATAAATTCAAGGGAATAGAGGATGATGTTAATATGAAGATCTTCAAGTGTAATGAGATAAAAAATTATTAGATCCAATTCTCCAATAATCAAGTTAATCTAATATAAAAGAATCATAGAGGGAACACTAATATTATGCAATTACTATATTTAAAGTTGAATTTCCAGATGATATAATAATAGCCACATTTATTATAAACTCATTTCTATGAAATAAATTATTTGTATATGGACCCATACATTTAATACCTAGGTATTATATCACAAAATATTAATATAAATTACATAACAATATGACCCATACAAGAAAAATTTAATTTCAATATCTTTAGAATCATTGATAACTATATAACTAGATCATAATATATCTACATAATATCCCAATTATTTCTTCATAACTGGAACCCTTTGGGGACATGTCATACTTAATATATTTCTTCATAACATGTTGAATGGAAACATAAGAAACGATGATATCATATTCATAGTAATGGTAAACAAGGTAGATATCAATGATCACATAAGAATAACATGATAATAATTGTACTAAAACAAGATATTAACACATTAAAATCATACCCAACATATAATATATCATAATCATGAATCATGGTACATAGCGTGGAAATTTATAATATGTGAATAATAAAATAATAAAATAACATGAGCTATGAAAATATGACACTACATAATAAAATATCATTAATCAGTGGAATAAAGTATGGTATAACCATAATAATATAAATGTTTTCTCAAAGATACCCAATGGGACATTCCTAAAATGTTAGGCATGTGATAAATTCCCATGTACCTAATTTGGGAATGGGATAACCTACTATGTACCATATTATTTGGGAATTGGGGTAACCTCTTATATACCCCTTATTTCATTCATGGTATAAACATCTATTAACCCTTTAATAACACATAGGATTAATACTCCCAATAAACTGGATGGATATATAAATTATACACCACCAGGTAGATAATGATAAATATTTTCAAATGTAAGAGAGAAGAACATAAAATAATTCATCATTACTTAATATATGAAAAATAAAATTGGTATCCACTATATTTTAACATAAAACCCATAATCCATCTGGAGAAGGAAATAATATTGTATAATTATATCATAACCTAATTAAATCCTAAGAAACAACAAAATATGTTATCAGAGACTAATTTTTTTAAAATCTCACTTGAATATATCTTGAGGAAAATAACTTTTTCATTTTTATCTCACATATTAAATTCTAAAAATTTACAAAATATGAAGAAAAAATTCATTAAATACTACCATAGAAACTTTTAATGTAAGCTTCAAATCATTGATAAATTATAGAGGATTAAAATTATATTCATTTCGTGTATGTTAAAAAATGATTCCTTTCACTTTTTCGATAAAAAGATAAAAGTAACTTCTTCCAAAAAGAAACAAGAATATTACTTTTATAACATTTTTTTAAATTTAAATCATGTGTATTGTTGGCCCTAAAAAAGAGTAGCATATTACTAAAAAATTCATGAAATATATTTTTAGAAAACATAGATTTGGATAAAAATGATTTTTGACTAAAGATAAAAATATAGTCAAATTTCCTTAAAGATATTCTTTGGATATAATGAGTAATTAATGAAGGGGAAATTAAAGGATTAAAAATATTATAATAAAATAATAAGAGAATAAAACATTTCACGAGTTTTATTAGAAATGTATTGTTCAATTTAATAATAAGAAAGACAATTAGAAAAAAATCCCCATAAAATTTTTGTATCTAATATAAATCCATTATTACATTGGTAATATTAATATGAAAACCTCATAAGAGATTGAACTATAAATAGTTTTTTAAATAAAAATTATTTTCATGATTTCGCCATAAAATGAATTCATGGGGATTATATATTCCACATAAAGAAAAAAAGTTGTGAATATAGAATTAGTCTCACTGAAATAATTAAAATGAGAAACACATACCTTAAATTTTAATTGTGTAAAAAACACTATAAAACAATATATAATATTTTATATATATCATAATTCAATAAAATTGTTTTATAAAAACTTATAATATCACATATGACCAAATTATAATATTTTAAAACCAATTTATTAATAATACCTTATTAAAATAATCTTTTTTGGGTTGATGTTTCATTTTTTAGGACAATTTTTGTTTTGTAATACCAACCCATGATGTTCAATAATAGTTACATCATATCATGAATTTTAATCATAATATAAATACAATATAAATTTATTATAAAAATATTTATAATTTTCTAACAATTGTACACATAGAAAAATGAATTACACCTTTCATCGAGGGGTAGGATGTACATAGTCATGATAACTTTTTCTAGATTTGTATTGATTGAAAAAATAATAATTAAATAATAATGAACCATTAAATAATAATTAATATATTTCATAGATAATTTATATCCATTAAATATATCCTAATTACCATCCAAGTATAATTGAAATAGAAAAAATCACATCACTTTATGGATGTGGTCGTATACACCTATTCATGAATGAAATTATTATTTTTCATAGATTTTAAGGTAGAATTTAGATGTGATATTATAATAAAAAAATTATAATTACATCAGATATTTAGTATATAAAATTAAAACATCCACAAATACTATATATGAATGACGTTTTTTTAAAATGAATTACAATTCTACATGGAGATGGTAAGTTGTGCATACACAAGAGATATGTTTTTGTTTTTTTATAATATTGAAAATATTTAGAAAATAGTTATCCAATAATCATAAAAAAATATCAATATATATATTATAATTATTTTATTATTTTCTAATTGGAATAATAGATTTAGATCATGTAGAAGAATAAATGAATTTTAAAGAGTTTGTAAAGAAAATTACCACTTTTTTGGTTGAATTCTTTTATTTCTCCATTTATGCGGGGATATGGTTGGTATTTTTAGAATACCAACACCTTTAAATGGGAATAAGGATGTTTATAAGTTTAATTGTAACATCCCAAGTAATTAATGAATAATAGATATTTTTATCTATGTCTATTAATGAATTAGATAGTGTTTTAGAGGTTTAAAATGAAAATAAATCCAATGTCATGCATGGAATACACTAATATTTTTAAAAGATTGTTTTACTGCATTTTGATGGAAAACCATTTTTAAATCTATCTTTTGACAATTTTATAATCTATGTTTGTAAAAATAAACTTATTCTTTATGATTGGGACAACAAAATTTACATTTTGTGAATTTTTGGTATTTTTCCGATAAAGTTCATTTTTTAAAGAATAGTGAAAAAATGTTGTATTTTAATTCAAAACCTCTTTTTAGTCTAATTTATTTATATTATTAGATTATCTTTTGAATTGGTTTTATTTTGAAATTAGAAAATATTTTTACCATTAAATCCAATAGTGGTCTTTGGAATTAATTTCACTTTGAAATCGGACATAAACTAGTGTCAATCTTTTGATACTTATTGTTTCATAAAAACACGCTATTTGCTATGACAGCGGGAATTAATTATTAAATTAATTAATGCAACTTATATGTTTTTAATTTTGTAAAATGGACTTCATTTTTGAATTTGGAATATCAAATATAGCTTAGGGTGAATTTTTGGTATTTTTCTGAAAAACTTCAATTTTTGATGAATAGTGAAACCACTAAGGGGTAGTTAAAGAAACTAATTTTTAGTTTAAATGAAACTTTGTCACTTCTGTGATTTGATTTTCAAAAATATGACACACATATTTTTCATTAAGAAGTAAAATGTGGTTCAATGAGATTAAAATAATTTTTTGGTGAATAGTAACTTTTAAGTTCTTAATCGTGATTAGAGGTAATTAGTGTAGTTTAAGGTAAAAATAATGTTTTAATAATATGAGATGAGCTTGACACATGTCCTACCCTCATTGGATGTGTCATGGCCGACCAAGAAAATCCATGGGTCAACTTGGGGACCCCATAGAGCCACTTTGGTTGGGAAATAACATAAATAACTTTTTATTAAATGTTAAAGTAAAAATGACACAAACATGAGATTTTTTACTAAAACAATTTTTACATGGGGTTATACAAATCATAAGTTTGACTATACATATTTATTGGAAAGGTAAAACGATTTCCTACATCATAGTATTTGTTTTATAATTTTTATACATTAAATAAATTAAATTATTTATGACACCATGATGATGCAGCGTTTACCTCAATATTTAACAATTTAAATAAAATGGAATGATAATGTAAATTCTAAGACCTACACATGTCAAAAACCTATTTTATGGGTGGATTTCGAACCCTTATCACATTAATCTTGAAACACATCAATTTGGGACTATTAATATCCGAAAATCATTCTAAAATAAAGTAACATTTCTTTACTCTCCAAGAGTGACCCTCCTCTCCTCTTATAAAAGGCCCCCCACCTCTACCACCTTACCCACATTTCCAAAGCCTTTGTCTTGGAAAACCCCTACCCATTTTGTCTCTCCATATCCCTATTTTACTCCTTTAAGCCTCACTTTGGGCATAAGGCTTCTGAAGGAAGCCTTTGAGTTCAAATCTAGGAGAGTTACCCGATTTTATGGTAATGTCTTCACTTGAGTCCTTTTGTTTATTTTGCTTCTCCAACCAACTAAACTATTTTTATTCATTTCTTTTGTAACAAATTCAGTATCTTAAATATACTAGGATGTTTTTATAAGAATTATTCGAGCTACAACTACACACACCTACATCTAATGGTTAAAGAACATACTGTTTCCGTGGATGGTGAATTTCTGCCTCCCGAAACGATGATTGTTCAAAATTCTTTTAATACCTTCAAAGGTGGCCATTAAGATGACACTATATTTATATATGATATATAATATTTTTATTTTTTCCTTAAGCTTATGTATTTTTCATTTTGGGCATACCTTTATGGTTTCCATTATGGGTAAACGCAATATCTTCATTTAAGGAAGTGCAGACTACCGCCCCCTCAAAGTGATTTGATTCGTTAATACCATATGTGGGACGTATAAAGGATGAAGTTATGATATTATATATGATATTACACTGGAATTATAATATACCTTTATATCATTATGATTCCATTCTATAAAAATACGAAATAGAAATGAAAGGAGCATTCATGCGTACGTACGACTTACTGTCTCCATGAACGGTGCATTTCATTTCTTATCCCCAAATGGAATGTACTATTATAAGTACATATATATAATGGATATATATGATTTATTTTACATATAAATGATTAATATAATTATGGAATTAAAATATACATACCTATCATTTAGTTTTAATTCAATTAATATGACATAGAAATGAACGTAGCGTTCATGCGTACGTACGGCTTACCGTCTCCATGAACGGTGCATTTCATTTCTTATCTCTAAATGATTATGTGATATTATAAATACATGTATATGCTAGATATATATGATATATATTATATCCAAATCAGGAATGTCATTCTTGATATAAAGAACATTTGACCACATGAACAACATGTAATTGTAAGAAGTCCACTTTCGACTTGAGAACCAAATATCGACAAAACAAACATTATTAACTTAAATGGTTACATAATGTTTATAACATGGAAATAAGTGATATAAAAGGAATAATGAACTTGAAAAAGGTTCTTAATCAAATATAAATTAACTCAAGTTTATTATTCAGGACGTTATAGAACGATCGAGTCAAGTCGGACCCGAGGTAAAGGACTTCGTCTCAATCTCCTTTCATTGAGGAATATTTCATTTTATACACTACTATATTATATACGGTGTATAAACCCCTTTGAATTTTACTTTTATACAAAAGGAATATTTTTCTAGGAAGCGTTTTACTAAACGACAAAAAGGAATGTTTCTTTTAATGCACGAGGTGACAACGACCTTTTCTGCCACCGCGAGTATTATTTGGTCTTTGGCTTCCTCAACAAGCCATAATGTTTTTAAAATAAAATAAATACCATATACTCTTTCATGTATTTTGGGTATTGAAAATGGTTTTGATAAAGTATTCTATTATGTCAATATATTTAAATGATATATTGTGATTTAAATGTGGAAATGTTATCATTCTTTTATATTGGTTTTATGTTTTTTGATTTTATAATGTTACTTGGACATTTGACGGGTGGTTACGTGATAAACCATATGACGAGTGGTGCCGTGAATACCAGGATGGGTGGTTATGTTATAACCTCCAATGCATTGGGTATGGAAGTCGGCTGTATGGCTATTCCATTAAGTATGTATGGAAGTTGGCCGTATGGCTATTCTATTAAGTTGTATGTGTGGAAGTCCACCGTATGGTTATTCCACTTAAGTATGTTTATGTCCCAAGTTACCATTATATGTTATGTGATCTTCTTATGGGTTTTACGGTAATCTTTTGGTTATAAAAGGGTAAGTAATGATCTTTTATTCAGTGAAGAGTTTTTACTACTTCATAAAGGTGAAAAGTATTACTTTGATAAAGTATACATGGTTTACTTGTTGTTTTGATAAACTAACAGTTTTCATTCTTTGTGTATCCCTTACTGAGATCTTTATGCTCACCCCATGTTTTTTTGAAATGTTTTCCACAGGACCTAATGTGGAATAGTGTCAAGGATGGGATCAAGGGAAAGTCATGATATATAAAACTTGGAACTATACATGTTTCTTTTTAAGAGTTTTTTTATTGAAACTTAGTAAAAGTGTCTACTTTGTAATCTTTTGAGATGTAGTAGTTATATTATAATTCTCTAAAACATTAAACCTAAAAAGATTTTCAATGTGAATTATTCATTTAATTCAATATTAAGAGATGTTTATGGTCGGGGCCTTATAGTTGGTATCATAGGACAGTTTAGACAACTTTAGGAGTTAGAAAAGTGTTAAATTATAAGTTAATTTATGGTATGATTGAAATGATATAGAATTTAATGATTACCATGTTGCTTCGCCTAAGATATTTCTGTGTTCAGAATGGTTTTCCGTAGAGGAAAGAAAGTAGCTATGTTGGGACGACATCACGAGGAAGACAACCTTCCAAATTAGCAACCTGAGATGGTCGGAATCAGAACTGAATAGTTTTTTGCAGTGATGGCACAGTTGAATCAGGCTATAAATGGTGGTGGTACCCATGTATGAGATCAGCCCGATCAACCGCAGAAGAACATGTCAGTGGTGGAACATTTCATGAGGCAACATCCCCCATCATTTAGAGGATCATCTGACCCCGTGCAAGCTGAAGGGTGGATTAAAGCACTGGAGAAGATTTTTGATGTCATGGGGTGTTCAGAACATCAAAATGTTAGTCTTTCTATTTACCGTTTTGAAGGTGAAGCTGATCAGTGGTGGTCGATGGTGAAAAATATCAGGGATAGTGATGAGATTGAGGATCTTCACTGGGACGAATTCAAAGGTATGTTTCTTGAGAAATATTTTCCTAAGGTGGTTCGTATTAGGATGGAAAAATAGTTCCTAGAGTTGAGGCAGGAGGATGATTCAGTGGCTGCTTATGAAGCAAAGTTCACTCAATTGGCAAGGTATGCTCCAAACTTCATACGAGATCTTGATAGTAAAATAAACCGTTTTTACTTAGGGATAAAGCCAAAGTATCGAAGGGCATTAGCTTCTTGTGAGTTCAAAAGTTATGAAAAACTTGTTCGATGTGTGGAGAAGGTGGAAATGAAGTTTTCCAATGATCAGGTGTTCTATGACAAACAACAGAATAAGAGGTCCAGTTGGCAGGCAAAGGGGAATAATTCATCAAAGAAGAAAGGAGGTAAGAAAACAAAATATCCATCCTGTGAGAAGTGTGGTAAACTGCATCCTAGAGAATTTTTATCCAAGTCTGGTAAGTGCTTTTGGTGTGGTAAGTCTGGTTATATTGCTCATAACTATAAGGAAAATGATCAAGAAGGCAATGAAAAGCCAGCGGTAAGATGTTTTAAGTGTAATGAAATGGTTCATTTTGCAAATGAGTGTCTAATGAAGAACTCGACTGGGGGAAAGCAGCCAAAATACAAGCAGAAAGGGGTGGTGAAATCCTTTGCAACAACTTCAGCTGATGTTGGGCCATCGAATGAAGTGGTATCAGGTACACTATTTGTTTGTTCAGATTATTCCAATGTGTTGTTTGATTCAGGGTCTACACACTCTTTCATTTCTGAGAAGTTTTCTAGTAAATTGGAAATTCCATCTCAAGATATGAATCTTGAACTTATGGTAAAAACACCCAGAGGGAATGTTGAGACAAAAAGGAATTATAAGAACCTTCCTATCCTTGTGTGTGGAAAGAATCTACCAGAAAAACTTATTGTTTTGCCTCTAGTAGAGTTTGATGTTATTTTGGGCATGTATTGGCTTTCTGTTTATCATATTAAGATTGACTGCAGAGCTAAAATGGTTTCTTTCTAGAAAGATTTTTAGTTTGTGTACAAGAATGAACCCTTGATTTTGATAACATATCAGGAAGTTGAGAAAATAGTAAAATATGGAAATGAATGTTACCTTTCACATATTGTTGAAAATAAAGGAACTGTTCAGATTAATGATGTGCCAATGGTAAATGAGTATCTTGATGTTTTTCCTGATGAGTTTCCTGGTATTATTCATGATCGGGAAGTTGAATTTTCTATTTACTTAGTTCCTGATTCTAAGACAATTTCAAAACCCCCTTGTCGAATGGCTCAAGTTGAACTTTTAGAGTTAAAGAAGCAATTGCAGGAGTTATTAGATAAAGGTTTCATTCAACCTACCACATCACCATGGGGTGGTACTGTCTTTTTTGTTAAAAATATAGATGGCTCAATGAGACTTTTCATTGATTATTGAGCCTTGAATAATATTATTGTTAAGAACAAGTATCCTTTTCCTCATATCGATGATTTGTTTGATCAGCTCCAGGGAGCTTAGTATTTTTTGAAGATTGAATTGAGGTCGGGGTACCATCAGTTGAAAGTAAAAGAAGAAGACATTCCAAAGACTACGTTCCGTACTAGATATGGCCATTATGAATTTGTAGTTATGCCTTTTGGGTTAACCAATGCAGCTGATGTATTCATGGACCTTATGAATAGAATTTTCCATGAGTTCTTGGATAAGTTTGTGGTTGTTTTCATTGATGACATTTTGGTGTTTTCTAAAATTAAAGAGGAGCATGAAAGTCATTTAAGGGTTATCTTTCAAACCTTACAAGAAAAGAAACTATATGGAAAATTCATCAAGTGTGAGTTTTGGTTACAACAAATTTCTTTCCTGGGTTACATTGTTTCAAACGATGGAATAACTATTGATCCTGCTAAAAACAAGTTGTTGAAGAATGTCCAAGACCCACAAATGCAACCGAGATCCATAGTTTTCTTGGTTTGGCAGGTTACTACCAAAGATTTGTTGAAAATTTTTCATGGTTATCTAGTCCAATGACTAAGCTAACTCGTAAGGGTGTTAAGTTCATCTGTACAAAAGAATGTGATGATTCTTTTCAGGAGTTGAAAAGAAGATTGGTGAATGCTCCAGTTTTGGCGCTTCCTTCCAGGAATGGTGAGTTTGTTATCTACAGTAATGATTCATTGAAAGGACTTGGTTGTTTCCTAATGAAGAATGATCAGGTAATTGCTTATGCTTCACGACAGTTGAAAACTCATGAGGTAAATTACCCTACACATGATTTGGAATTAGCTGCTGTTGTTTTTGCTCTAAAAATTTGGAGGCATCATTTGTATGGAGTAAAGTGTGAAATATATACCGATCACAAAAGTTTAAATTATATATTTAATCAGAAAGAATTGAAAATGAGACAAAAGAGATGGCTAGAATTAATCAAGGATTATGATTGTACAATTTATCACCATCCGAGAAAAGCTAATAAAGTGGCTGATGCTTTGAGTCAAAAAGGTAATGCTTCATTAGAAATTTTGCATTTGGAACGTGATCCTTTGGTTAAGTATTTGATGAACTTTGGCATAGAAGTTTTTGGTGCAGGATGTTCTTATGTTTTGTTTCAGGTATCAGTGAAATCTTCTCTATCAGACAGAATCATGAAAGCACAGAAGAAAGACAGTGAGTTGCAGAAAAAGGTAGAGATGGTTCAGAAGGGTAGGTTGCCTGAATTCAACATTGATAATGATTGTGTTTTGAGATTTGGGAAGAGATTGTGTGTGCCTTGTGATTCACAGTTGATGAGAGAGTTGTTATGTGAAGCTCATAGTTCTCCGTTTTCAGTTCATCCTGGCAGTAATAAGATGTACAGAGATCTACGGGGGTATTACTGGTGGGAAGGAATGAAAAGAGATATTGCTGATTTTACTGTGAAGTGTTTGACTTGTCAGCAGGTTAAATCAGAGCAACAGTTACTGAAAGGGATGCTTCAGCCTCTACCAGTGCCAGTGTGGAAATGGGAGAATATATCGATGGACTTTGTTATGGGATTACCGAAGACATCTTGAGGTAATAATGCAATCTGAGTTATTGTTGATCGCTTGACCAAATTTGCTCATTTCCTTGCCATATGAGATACTTTTTCCGTAGATCAACTTTCCCGTTTGTTTCTTAAAGAGATAGTAAGTTTACATGGAGTTCTTCTCTCCATTGTATCTGACCGTGATCCTAGGTTCACTTCTAACTTTTGGAAAGGCCTTCAGAAGTCGTTGGGTACATAATTAAATTTTAGTACAACTTTTTATCCTCAATCAGATGGGCAGTCAGAACAAACAATTCAGACATTAGAAGATATGCTACGTTCTTTCTCTATGGATTATTAGGGAAGTTGAGATCAACATCTTTCTTTGGTTGAGTTTTCGTATAATAACAGTTTTCATTCCAGTATACAGATGGCACCATTTGAGGCATTATATGGGAAGCGGTGTCGAACTACAACATTATGGGATGAGGTGGGTGAAAGGAAGCTGATGGGACCAGAATTGGTAGAAGAGATGGAAGAAAAAGTTCAGCTGATACAGAAACACATGAGAACAGCTCAGAGCAGACAGAAGAGTTATGCAGATAACCAGAGGAAGGATCTATCTTTCGAGGTAGGTGATCATGTTTTTCTTAAGGTTTCTCCATGGAAAAGTGCGATGCAATTTGGTAAGAAAGGGAAGCTGAGTCCAAGGTTAATTGGACCATATGAAATTCTGGAGAGAGTTGGATCAGTTGCATACTGGGTGGCATTACCTCTGAGTTTATCTTAGGTACACAATGTTTTTCATGTTTTGATGCTGATAAAGTATATGCCAGATCCATCTCATGTTCTGAGTCCAAAGGTAGTTCAAATGGAAGAGAACCTATCTTATGAGGAACAATCGGTCCAGATTCTTTACCACAGGGAGCAGTTGTTATGGAATAAGGTGATTCATCAGGTAAAGGTTTTGTGGAAAAACCACATGATTGAAGAGGCAACATGGGAATCTAAAAATGCAATGAAGGATAAGTACCCCCATTTATTCGATAAGTAAATAAATTGCGGGGGAATAATTTTCTAAAGGGGGGAAGGATGTAACATCCCAAGTAAGTAATGAATAATAGATATTTTTATATATGTCTATTATGGAATTAGATAGTGTTTTAGAGGCTTAAAATGAAAATAAATCCAATCTCAAGCATGAAATACACTAATATTTTTAAAAGATTGTTTTACTGCCTTTTAATGGCAAACAATTTTTATATCTATCTTTTGATAATTTTATAAGATATGTTTGTCAAAATAAACTTATTATTTATGATTGGGACATCAAAATTTACTTTGTGTGAATTTTTTGTATTTTTCCGATAAAGTTCATTTTTAATGAATAGTGAAAAAATGTTGTATTTTAATTCAAAACCTCTTTTTAGTCACATTTATTTATATGATTAGATTATCTTTTAAATTGGTTTTATAGTTAAATTAAAATATATTTTCACCATTAAATCCAATAGTGGTCATTGGAATTAATTTCACTTTGAAATCGGACTTAAACTAGTGTCAATCTTTTGATACTTATTGTTTCATAAAAACACACTATTTGCTCTGACAACGGGAATTAATTATTAAATTAATTAATTCAACTTATATGTTTTGAATTTTGTAAAATAGACTTCATTTTTGAATTAGGAATATCAAATATATCTTAGGGTGAATTTTTGGTATTTTTCTAAAAAACTTCAATTTTTTATGAATAATGAAACCACTAAGTGGTAGTTAAAGAAACTGATTTTTTCGTTTAAATGAAACTTTGTCACTTCTGTGATTTGATTTTCAAAAATCTGACATACATGGTTGTCATTAAGAAGTAAAATGTGGTTCAATGAGATTAAAATAATTTTTTGGTGAATAGTAACTTTTATGTTCTTAATCGCGATTAGAGGTAATTAGTGTAGTTTAAGGTAAAAATAATGTTTTAATAATATGAGATGAGCATGAAACATGTCCTACCATCATTGGATGTGTCATGACCGACCAAGACAATCCATGGGTCAACTTGGGGACCCCATGGAGCCACTTTGGTTGGGAAATGACATAAATAACGTTTTATTAAATGTTAAAGTAAAAATGACACAAACATGAGATGTTTTAATAAAACAATTTTTACATGGGGTTATACAAATGATATTTTTGACTATAAATATTCATTGGAAAGGTAAAAAGATTTCCTACATCATAGTATTTTTTTATAATTTTTAGACATTAAATAAATTAAATTATTTATGACACCATGATGATGCAGCGATTACCTCATTATTTAATGATTTAAATAAAATGGAAAGATAATGTAAAATATAAGACCTAAACATGTCAAAAACCTATTGTATGGGTGTTTTTCGAACTCTTATCACCTTAAACTCAAAAAACATCAATTTGGGACCATTAAAATCCGAAACTCATTCTAAAATAAAGTAACATTTCCTTACTTTCCAAGAGTGCCCCCCTCCTCTCCTCTTATAAAAGGCCGCCACCTCTACCACCTTACCAACACTTCCAAAGCCTTTGGCTCGGCCAACCCCTACCAATTTTGTCTCTCCACATCCATATATTACTCCTTGAAGCATCAATTTGGGCAGAAGTATTCACAAGGAAGCCTTTGAGTTCAAATCTATGAGAGTTACCCGATTTTAAGGTAATGTCTTCACTTGAGTCCTTTTGTTTTATTTTGCTTCTCCAACCCCTAAAATCTTTTTATTAATTTATTTTGTAACAACTCCCGTATATTAAATATACTAGGATGTTGTTATAATATGTATTCGAGCTACACCTACACACACCTACATCTAATGGTTAAAGAACATACTATTTCCGTGGATGGTGAATTTCTGCCTCCCGAAATGATGATTGTTCAACATTCTTTTGACACCTTCAAAGGTGGCCATTAAGATGACACTATATTTATATATGATATATAATATGTTTATGTTTTCCTTAAGCTTATGTATTTTTCATTTTGGGCATACCTTTATGGTTTCCATTATGGGTAAACGCGATATCTTCATTTAAGGAAGTGCGGACTACCGCCCCCTCAAAGTGATTTGATTCGTTAATACCATATGTGAGATGTATAAAGGATGGAGTTATGATATTATATATGATATTATTCTGGAATTATAATATACCTTTATATCATTATGATTCAATTCTATAAAAATACGAAATAGAAATGAAAGTAGCGTTCATGCGTACATACGGCTTACCGTATCCATGAACGGTGCATTTCATTTCTTATCCCCAAATGTAATGTACTATTATAAGTACATATATATAATGGATATATATGATGTATGTTACATATAAATGATTAATATAATTCTGAAATTAAAATATGCATACCTCTCATTTAGTTTTAATTCCATTAATATGACATAGAAATGAATGTAGCGTTCATGCGTACGTACGGCTTACCATCTCAATGAACAATGCATTTCATTTATTACCTCTAAATGATTATGTGATATTATAAATACATGTATATGCTAGATATATATGATATATATGATATCCAAATCAGGAATGTCATTCTGGATATAAATAACCTTTGACCACACGAACAACATGTAATTGTAAGAAGTCCACTTTCGACTTAAGAACCAAATATCGAAAAAACAAACATTATTAACTTAAATGGTTACATAATGTTTATAACATGGAAATAAGTGATATAAAAGGAACAATGAACTTGAAAAAGGATCTTAAGCAAATAGAAATAAACTCAAGTTTATTTTTCAGGATGTTAAAGAACGATCGAGTCAAGTCAAACCTTAGGTAAGGGATTTCGTCTCAATCTCCTTTCATTGAGGCATATTTCGTTTTATACACAACTATCTTTTATACGGTGTATAAACCACTTTTAATTTTACTTTTATACAAAAGTAATCTTTTTCTACGAAGCATTTTACAAAATGACCAAAAGGAATGTTTCTTTCAATGTACGCGGTGACAACGACCTTTTCCGCCGCCGCGAGTATTATTTGGTCTTTGGCTTCCTCAATAAGCCGTAATGTTTTTAAAATAAAATAAATACCATATACTATTTTATGTATTTTGGGTATTGAAAATGGTTTTGATAAAGGATTCTATTATGTCAATATATTTAAATGATATATTGTGATTGAAATGTGGAAATGTTATCATTCCTTTATATTGGTTTTATGTTTTATGATTTTATAATGGTACTTGTACATTTGATGGGTGGTTACGTGATAAACCATATGACGGGTGGTGCCGTGAATACCAGGATGGGTGGTTATGTTATAACCTCCAATGCATTGGGTATCGAAGTTGTCCATATGGATATTCCAGTAAGTATGTATGGAAGTTGGTCGTATGGCTATTCCATTAAGTGATATGTGTGGAAGTCGACCGTATGGTTATTCCACTTAAGTATGTTTATGTCCCAAGTTACCTTTATATGTTATGTGATCTTTTTATGGGTTTGATTGTAATATTTTGGTTACAAAAGGGTAAGTAATGATCTTTTATTCAGTGAAGAGTTTTTACTACTTCATAAAGGTGAAAAGTGTTACTATGATAAAGTATACATGGTTTACGTGTTGTTTTGATAAACTAACAGTTTTCATTCTTTGTGTATCCCTTACTGAGCTCTTTATGCTCAACCCAAGTTTTCTTGAAATGTATTTCACAGGACCTAATGTGGAATAGGGTCAAGGATGGTATCAAGGGAAAGTCATGCTATATAAAACTTGGAACTAGACATGTTTCTTTTTAAGAGTTTTTTTATGGAAACTTAGTAGAAGTGTCTACTTTGTAATCTTTTGAGATGTAGAAGTTATGTTATAACTCTCTAAAACTCTAAAAATGAAAAGATCCTCAATGTGAATTATTCATTTAATTCAATATTAAGAGATGTTTAAGGCTGGGTCGTTATATTAATGGTCATGTTTTGGTTGATTTATATGGATTAATGTCTTGTAATGAAAAGATAGAATTGGTGTCATTTTATATGGGAGAAAAATGACTCATATGGAAATACAAAAATTAATAAAAATATAACTAAGTCCTTTCCATTACAAAATTTTCCAAATGGATAAATATTTTAATAGAAAATAGTCAAAGGTATAAATCTAGTAAAAAAAATTAAATTTATATTTATTTTAGTGCCATTTTAAACGTTATATTTTTTATCAACACGTTGGTTGTCAATTTTTAAGCATAACCTCAATAAAAACCAATTTAATCATAAAGGGTTATAATATCAGATATATTGTAACAAATAGCTCATAAATGTTTAGGGGATGAATATTTTATCCATTTCTCATCCAACTTTTCTCTTGGAAGATTATTATTATTTTTAAATAGTTTCATAAAATATTATTTGAACTACAATATAACACTATTCATTTAATTCGACATAAAGGATAACATTATAGCAATAGAATTAGAATATAAAAATTTCACATGATGTTAAAACATTATATTAATCCATAAAATTCATTGAACATAATTTTTCACCTAGTTTGTAGTAATTTTAATATTTTTAAATTCATTTTTTTTATTTTTATACATATTGAATAAATAATATATCAGTATTGCAGATGAAATAAATATAATTATTAAATAATTAATTTTTTTAAATAAATAACTATTAAAAGGAATTTTTTTCAATATTTCAAATAATCAATGAAAACTGAAATTTTCCTCTTTCCATCTATATGTAAAAATATTAGATACATTAAAGTTGAATTTTTTATATTCCTTATTAATTTTAATTATAAATTAATATAATGTTTATATCCAAAGAAATAAAAAACCAAGTGTAAAACACATATATTTTAGAAAATAAAACAATTTTATATAGAGTATTCAAGACACAACATCAAGTTTAAAGGACTCAAAAAATGCATAACAATTATATCCTAGCTATTAAATTGGATGATATGCATAATATTAACTAAATTGTGATATATATATATATATATAAATTTATACTAAATTTAAATCAATTATAATCTTTTATAAAATAATCAATCAATTTTTAGTATAGTAATATTATTCTATAAAACAATTACCAAAAAATGATTTTAATTTTATTTCGTAAAAAAATGTTATAAATATTTGTTGCACCATTGATACAATTTATTGGATAAAATTAATTCTTTTTTTAAATCATCATATCAAAATATAATTTGAGTAAAATATTGGGATTTTTTGAAATATTGAAATTTCAATAAATAATGAAAAATAATATTTATTTTGTAAAAATGTCCATTAATTTCAACAAATTATGTAAATTAATAGAATAATTATTTTTTGAATATGATTTAAAATTACACAATTATTATTTAGTTATAAATTTTCAAGTTAATTACCTTTGAACAATATTTATGATGGATTTTATTATAAGTAATTTTTTTTAAAAATGGGTTTTTTGAAAAGTGTTTAACTGTGTATAATATTTATCCATTTTATATCATTAAAACAACCCATAATGAGAAATGTTTTAAATTAAATTTATATATAATATATCAATAAAAAATTAATGAGATTAATAAAATTATTATTATTAATCATTAGTTAATAAATAATAAATTTTATTCTTGAAACATTTTGTTCTTAGAAACATGTTTTTCATCACATCTATGGGTTTATTATTAAATTAAAATTTACCAAATCTTAGAATTGAATTTGGTTAATTGAATTTGTTTTTTTAATAAAAATAATTTGTAGTATGTATTAATCTCAACATAATTTTTGACCATAATTAATTTGAAATCAGTTCTAATTAATTATAGAGGTTAAAGTAAAAAATAAGTTTTCAGGGGGGTGGGGTTAAACTAAAACGATAAGTGTAAAAATTACCTAAAAATGTTATTAAATTATAATTATATAAAAATATATCTCTCATATACTATCATGTTATTATCTTAGTTTCATAATCAAAATCTGTATCCTCTTCATCAAATGGTGTATGAAGTCACCATTCGTGTGTACAACAGACTACCACCTCACCAACTTATGTCATTCATTTTTCATAATACCCTCCCAAAACATGTTATAATGATATGTTTAAAGTATTTATATGTTATTTATAACATATTTATACATATATATTTATTTTATTTAATATAAATTTTTACATTGCATTCCATGGAGGATACTATAATTTTTCTCACGTGAATGACAGAGTGATGCCTCACAAAGTGATGTGATTTTATTTTCACTAATTCTATACATATAAGATTATAAGGATAAATATAATGAATATATGTGATATATATTAAATAAGTATGATATTAATTAAATAATTATAATTTTAAAATATAACATTTTATTTTATTTATTACATTGAAAAATGAAAAATTCATTCGTGTGCATGTGTGGACTACAACCTCCATTAAGCGATGTGATTCTTTTTGAAGTACAAAAACAAAAATATATAATATATATATATATGCATATTTAATTAAATAATGTTTTATTTATGATATTATTATATTAATTTTAATATAAAATATTAGTTATGTTTTTTTATAATTACCATTGAAAAATAGAAACATTATTAATGCGTATCTATACACTAAATTTTCCATAATTAAAATGTTGTTCAGTTTTCATAACAATATTTCATTATTGGATTAAAAAGTATAATTTATATATAAATATGATGAAAATTTTATTATTATTATTATGGATATTATAAAAATATGACCCCTTTTACCACAGTCCAGACACTAATTCAATTATGAAACAATGAACTTGATGTCCTCAAAACACCCGATGTGGACATTACTCATTAAGTATATAAATATGTCATTAAAATAAAAAAAATAAAAAAATACTATAAGTTATTAAAACTAAAATAGGTTATTTAAAAATAATATAATTTATTTAATATTATTATGTATTAGTCAGAGTACATATAAGGATAGTGTAGACTTTAGGTAAGGGTTTTTATCATCTTGTTTTTTATTTTTATCATACATATGAATTATTAACCACTTATTTCTATTTTTAATTGTATATAATACCCATTTTACGTGTAATATAATTAATCATTCATACATAATGGTATATTACCTTTTTATTTGCATTAATTTATCTAATAGATTTGACATGAAAAATCACAATGTGGTAAAGTATTTCATAAATCAATTTCTATTCATTGGGATATATTGGTTCAAAATTATCTTTGATATTATAAGATTATGTGTGTAATGAAATTTTATTATATTATATTGTTTTTACACTTAGTTTATGTTTAATGAAATTTTATACACATATTTATTCATTTTTTAATTCAGACTTCAATGTTATGATAATTGTATGGGTATCTCGTCTAAAATTGTATTCTCTGGGACAAATGTTATATAATATAATTAACATCATTTTTGAGGTATATATACTTCCCATTTGATTTTTTATATCCTAAATTTACTTATTTTAATTATATTTAATGATTCATTTTAATTTAATCTTTTATGGGCATAAAATTGAAGAGATACCAATGTGAAAAAGGGTTTATGATACAATATCCATTATTTTCTGGATTGTTAATGTTAATGTTTATTTGGTATGAAATAATATTATATTATTTTATAAATCCACATATCATTTATTCTTGTCCTTTTATGAATGTGGTTCATATATTTAACTAAAATTTCCTCCCACTTCTATTAATAAAAAATAAATTCATTTGTAATTGATACTACTCTTGTACAATCATTTAGATCATGAACTATCTATTCCAATATACATTTTTTTCAAAATTTGTTTCAAAAATGTTTTCATAAATGTTTTACTATGATATTTTGATGTAATTTTTCCCATAATTGGATTTTTACAAAACAATTAATAGAATCATCTTATTGTTTAATGAATAAGACACTTTTTGACTTACCTAACAAAAATTAGAAATTAATATTTATTTTTAACATATTCAAAATTAATGTAACTTTCTAAAATTATGACCACTAATTTAATAAAAATAACTTATTAATATTGAAAGGATATTTTCAAATAATTTTTTTTCATTAATTTTTTATTCAATTTTATATTATTAAAAATTATTTTAATAATGAAAATATTTATTTCATCATGAAATTTCAAAATAATCATTTCCAATATATGATGAAATACATTGATAACATCTATATGAAAAGGTAATTTTACTCAAGAATTTTTGAATGTTTTTAATGGTATTTCCATTCATTAGTGTTAAGAACCCTTCATGTTACTTATGCTGCACTAGGGATGTGTATTAAAGATACAATCAATATTCTTTACCAAACTTAATATGATGTTTTAAAAGATATGATTCATCTAAATCATTTCTTTTTCATCATTAAATCTTGTTTTAATAACATTTCCATGGAATATGTTTCTTTTCTAAGGTCAAATCATGTTTCAAATAGATTTTCATGAAACCTATTTCTTTTCCATGGGTTAATCATGTTCTAAAAATAATAATGGTTATTTTTATGTGTTTTTTAAGAAGTAAATGATCTATGAACCTTATTCCCGAATTGTACATGGTCATTATTAATGACCATGATTTAACCACGAAAACTTTAGGTGAGAACAATATATATTATGTGATGGGTTCTCTGAGATAGTGTTGGGTGAGCTCAATGTGGCATATACAATTAGTGTTCAAATATAGTTATCCAATGCATGGGGTAATGTCCCTTATCCATTAAAGATAAAATGAAGGAGTTACTAGGGGGTTTCTCCAATTAATTTAAGGGCTCCAATTATTTCAAAAATTTCAATAAAATGTGTTATGAAGATAATCTTCCAAACATACCAACATGTTATTTTATATTTTTAATGGGTATAAAATTATTATTATAATCAAGATTGAAATCTTATGGCATGTTATGATTTATTATCATGAATCATCCATTTTATACAACCTTATTATATACATTAATGTTTGATTATTAAGGTATTTATGGGTAAGAGTTCCTTTATTTTATTCTTATTCAATTTTATTATGTCATAATACCCTTATACTCATCTTTATCTCACATATGAGATTCAATTGTTAATGCTTATGTTTAACCTTACATATTATTTAAGAACACACATATTATGTTTCCTTTTCCCCAGGTTATCATGAATGGTGTTGAATGAATTATTTATAGAAGGGTTATATATGGATTATGATGATGAATTAATGTCAATTAAGAAAAAATGGGAGAATTTGAAGAAACAAGTTTTAATGAAATGGGTATTGTTTTTAAGAGTTTTTAATAATAATATAAAACCATAAACCTAAAAGGTCATTGGGTATTTATGTTATACAACATTTATTTTTTTTGTTTTATGTTATTTAGAGTGGAAAATAGGTATCAATTATTATAATCAATGTTAAAAATGTAAATTTTATGAATTTATCATTAGTTACTAGACTGCGGGTTTGGGGTAATTTCAATTGTTATCAGAAGAGGGATTAATAAAATTTAGAGATTTTTTTTCTTATGATTGTATCTTAAGATTCATTATTACCATTATTAATATATAAGATTATATGTGATCATATATTTAATGTCTTGGACACCCCATTGAGGTATTAAACAATGATATCATAAAGTGATAAATGAAATATTAAGAGACATTTTATTAGGTTTAAGTATATTTAAAATTGCAGTTTAATGTGAAGTATGCATTTACATTTTTTGGAAGTGAGATGTATGGTAATGATAAACTCCAGAATTTATATGATCTTGTTTTTTGATAACACAAGTTTTATCGTATATATAACCTTGGTATTGATAAGTGATTTTTTGAATATGTGATTAATTTTATTTAAAAATATTACTATTATTTTTGGGTAAAATAAGCTGAAAGGTATAAGATATCCACTGAGTTTAAAATATTCTTTAATGTTGAGGATATTGAGGTTATTTAAGATATAGTTTTATTTATAAATGG
The DNA here is from genome assembly GCA_963277665.1 of Viscum album. Taxonomy (NCBI): domain Eukaryota; kingdom Viridiplantae; phylum Streptophyta; class Magnoliopsida; order Santalales; family Viscaceae; genus Viscum; species Viscum album. The sequence goes on from OY728141.1 coordinate 211,633,036, forward strand.
GATGATTTTCTTTGATCTTTGGGCGTTAATGTTGAATTTGTGAAATTATTGTATTTCTTCATCATATGAGGGTTTATTTATTTTTGATAATCGTCTTGACATATAAAAGTTTTTTGGTTAATGACCAATGATATGTGGAATTGATTATTTATCCCTTTTATGGTTATGTGGTTCTTTAAATAATAATATTAGCGATTATATCAAGAAAAATTGAATATTTATAATTTAAAGAAGTTGACATTGTGATGGAAATTGATAAAAGGAATAAATTCTAATCATAAAGTAAAATATTTCCTTATTATTATAGTCTATGTATAAAAGGAATTACTGAACCCTATAAATAGTATCTCTAGACAATATGTAGTTTAATTACAATAAATTTGGATGATATCAATGACCTTCTCCATAAAACATTGGTTTATGTTTCCATTGTTTTTAATTTTCCCATGATCATTTACATTTTAATAAACAATGAACTCTAATACACTATATCATTATTTTGACATTACACTTTTACCCTGTATCCAAATCTTCACATAAAACTCATGTTCACTTATTTGTAAGTCTACTATGTGTTATTCTAGATAACCCTTAGAAATATTTTTTTCTACTATAAAGAGGATGTTTTATTAACCCACTACTAGAAATGAAGGTTATACTAATTGTTTAAAACTGTTGATATAGGATGGAAAACCATTGGTATAGCCTATACCAACGGTTTTGCAAACTATAGGGTAGTAAGTCGTGAGGAAATCCCTATACCAACAGTTTGATCTAAACTGTTGGTATTGGCCACTGTATGTATTGATTTACCAATGGTTGTAGGATAACCGTCGGTATATGTTTGTATACCATTTTTACCAATGATTTCATTGAAACCGTTGGTATATATTAAAGACTAAACACTATACCAACAGTTTTAAAACCATTGGGATAGTTTTTATATTTTTATCAAAGTATACAAATGGTTTAAAACCGTTGGTATTGTGTATTTCCAGAATTATTGCATATTAGCCCCTCTAGTAGCCCCTCCAGTATACACCTGCATAAAAAATAGAACAAAAAACACATACAAATAGACATAAAATAGCATAAAAAACACCTTCAATAGCACAAAAAAAACACATAAAACCATCAAACTCTTCCGACCATGTCATGTACTACAATTCTCTATTTCAATATTTATATGACAACAATAATCCAGTAGAGTTGAATAACAGTTTCAATAACTCAAAAATTATTTATACCCATTTCAATATTCATATGACAACCACTATTTCAGTAGTAATTCACCTCAACCCTACAAGCCCCCCAACTAGCATAGCCCCCACCTCCCCATAAAATTCTAATAGGTAGAATAGTCTAACAAATACTCATTAGGGTTGAATAAGAGTTTGAAATTGGATCAAATCCCAATTTTGTTTTCTGATCCTATATTTGGGTATGTAATGATTTGTGATGCATTTTCATTTTTCATGGATCGTTGTGATAAAGTATCAACACAATCTGAATATGTTTGGTCGATTTTCTGTATGCCAGTTGTCTTTACTCAAAATGATGTCCATTTTAAAAAAAGAGAGACAATTAGAGTGATACCAGCCACACCACGCCTCGGATTGATGCGGGGTTAACTATTACACATCACATAAAACCCATGGATTGTTTTCCTAAAGTTTCAACAGAATCCGAATGAATTTGGTTGGTTTTCTATATGTCAGTTGTTGTTTTCACTTGAAATGATGTCCATTTTAAACAAAAGAGAGATAGTTTGAGTGGTGTTGGCCACACTACACCTTTTATTGAGGAAAGTTTGACTTGTACACATCACATATGACCCATGGATCATTGCCCTAAATTTTCACCAGAATCCGAATGCATTTAGACAGTTTTTCATATGTCAATTGTTGTTTTCACTTAAAATGATGTTCATTTTAAACAAAAGAGAGACACTTTGAGTGGTTCTGGCCACAATATGCTTCGGATTAAGGTGGTATTGACTCTTACAATTCACATATGACCCATGGATTGTTTTCCTAAAGTTTTAATAGAATCTGAATGCATTTGGTCAGTTTTCTGTATGTCAGTTGTTGTTTTCACTTAGAATGATGTCCATTTTAAACAAAAGAGAGACATTTTGAGTGGTGTCATCCACACTGCACCTCATATTGAGGAAGGGTGGACTCATACATATCAGAAATTACCCATGGAGTTTTTTACTAAAGTATCAAGACAATACGAATGCGTTTGTTCCATTTTTCGGTATGCTAGTTGTTGTTTTCAATTAAAATCCTATCCATTAGAAATAAAAGTGAGATAGTTTGAGTGGTGCAGGCCATACTGGACCATGTATTGAAGTAGGGTTGACTCTTACACATAACATATGTCCCATATATATTTTTCCTAAAGTCTCAATAGAATCCTAATTCCTTTGGTCGGTTTTCCATATGTCAGTTGTTGTATTCACTTAAAATGATGTCCTTTTGAAACAAAAGAGAGAAACTTTGAGTGGTTCCGGCCACACCATGCCTTTTATTGAGGCAGGGTGGAATCGTACACATCTCATATGACCCATGTATCGTTTTTCTAAAGTTTAAACATAATCCGAATTCATATGGTCAGTTTTCGGTATGTCAATTGTTGTTTTCACTTAAAATGATGTCCATTTTAAAAAAAAGAGATACACTTTGAGTGGTGTCGGCCACACCGTTCCTTGTATTGATGGGGGGTTGACTCATACAAGTCACATATGACGCATGGATCGTTGTCCTAAGTTTTTAATAGAATCATAATTCATTTGGTCAGTTTTCCGTATATCAATTGTTGTTTTCACTTAAAATGATATTCATTTTAAACAAACGAGAGACACTTTGAGTGGGTCCTGCCACACCGTGCTTCAGATTGAGGTGGGTTGAATCTTAAACATCACATATGACCCATGGATAGTTTTCCTAAAGTTTCAATAGAATCAGAATGCGTTTGGTCAGTTTTTCATATGTGATTTGTTGTTTTCATTTAAAATGATGTTCAATTTAAACAAAAGAGAGACATTTTGAGTGGTGTCAGCCACACCGTGCCTTGGATTGAGGCGGGGTTTGACTTTTACACATAAAAAATGACCCATGGATCGTTGTACTAAAGTATTAACACAATGATAATGTGTTTGGTTAGTTTTCCATATGCCAGTTGTTGTTTTCACTTAAAATCCTGTCCATTTCAAATAAAAGGGAGACAATTTGAGTGGTACTGGCCACACAAACACTAGGATTGAGGCAGGGTTGACTTGTACGCATCACATATGACCCATGGATAATTTTCCTAAATTTTCAACAGAATCCAAATTCCTTTGGTTGGTTTTCTATATGTCAGTTATTGTATTCACTTAAAATGATGTCCTTTTGTAACAAAAGAGAGACACCTTGAGTGGTTCCAGCCACACTGCACCTCGGATTGAGGTGGGGTTGACTATTACACATCACAAATGACCCATGAATAATTTTCCTAAAGTACCAACACAATCCAAATGCGTTTTGTCAGTTTTCCATATGCCATTTGTTTTTACTTATAAGAGTATCCATTTTAAACAAAGGAAAGACACTTTGAGTGGTATCAGCCACACCATTCCTTAGATTGAGAAAGGATTGACTCATACACATCAAAAATTACCCATGTATCCTTTTAATAAAGTATCAATAGAATGATAATGCGTTTGGTTGTTTTTCGTATGCCAGTTTTTGTTTTAACATAAAATGTTGTCCATTTCAAATAAAAGTGAGACACAGTGAGTGGTGTCGGCCACACCACACCTTGGATTTTGGCGGGGTTGACTCTTACACGTAAAAAATGATCCATGTATTGTTTTCCTAAAGTATCAACACAATCTGAATGCGTTTGGTTGGATTTCCATATGCCAATTGTTTTTTTCACTTATAATCATGTCCATTTCAAATAAAAGTGAGACAATTTGAGTGGTACTGGCCACACCAGCCCTCAGATTCAGGAAGGGTTGACTCATACACATCAGATATGACCCATGTATTGTTTTCATAAAGTCTCAATAGAATCTGAATGCCTTTTTTTCTATTTTCTATATGTCAGTTGATGTATTCACATAAAATGATGTCCTTTTAAAAAAAGAGAGATACTTTGAGTGGTGCTGGCCACAAAACACCTCAGATTGAGGCTAGGTTGACTCGTACATGTCAAAAATGACTCATGTATCATTTTACTAAAGTATCAAAACAATACGAATGCATTTGGTCGGTTTTCAGTATGCCGTTTTTATTAATTAAAAGCATATCCATTTTAAACAAAAGAAAGAAAAATTTTGTGGTACCGGCCACAAAGTTCCTTGGATTGAGGCGGGGTTGAATCTTACACATAAAAAATGACCCATGGATCCTTTTCTTAATGTATCAACATAATCCAAATGCGTTTGGTCGGTTTTCTGTATGTCAGTTGTTGTTTTCACTTAGAATGTTGTCTATTTCAAAGAAAAGTGAGACACTTTGAGTGGTTCCAGCCACAATGTTCCTCAAATTGATGCAATGTTGACTCGTACACATCAAAAATGAACCATGTATTCTTTTCGTAAAGTTTAAACTGAATCTGAATTCGTTTTTTTAGTTTTCCGTATGTCAGTTTTTGTTTTCACTTAACATGATGTCCATTTTAAATAAAAGAGAGAAATTTTGAGTGGTGTCGGCCACACCATGCCTCGGATTGAGGCGGGGTTGACTCATACATGTCACAAATGACCCATGGATCATTTTCCTTAAGTATCGACATAATCCGAATGTGTTTGGTCAGTTTTTCGTATGCCAGTTGTTGTTTTTACTTAAAATCCTCTCCATTTCAAATAAAAGTGAGACACTTTGAGTGGTACCGTCCACACCGTGCCTCAATTTGAGGCGGGGTTGACTCTTACACGTCACTTGGGAGTTTTGAGTGTTGTCAATTGCGGAATGAAGATCTGGATGAGTCTAATCCTCTCCTTGATTCCTATTTTCGATTACAGTTTGAAATCTTCTATCATCTTCTTCTAAATCTCTAAAACCCTCTTTTCCATTGGGATTTAGGGTGAATATTGAAGATATCTTAGATAGGGATCCGGGGTCCAGGGAGGAGGGTTGGGGGAGCAATCCGGGGGGCTATTCGGGGGGCTGTCTGGGGTTCAGGGAGGAGGGTGGGGGGTGGGGGGGGGGGCTGTCTGGGGGATGTCTGGGGTCCAGGGAGGAGGGTGGGGTGGCTGTCCATGGTCCATGAAGGAGGGTGGGTAATGTATCTAAAACTCTATCTAGGTATCATATATCAAATTACGGAAGGACTGCGAACTGCCGTGGGGTGTCGTCCTGGAATAGAAGCAAATCATAACATTACCATGGCGTGACCGTGGTGTGACCACAGCGTGACCGCGGCATGGCTGCGGTGTATTGGTTAGGTCCAGCGACATTTTCAGGGAATCATCTTTCCATCCAGGAGTGAATGGAGCGGGAGGAGGTGGGGAAACATTCCTACCATCGCCTCCCTCCCCATTAACTGTGGGTGGGAAATGTATCTAAAACTCTATCTAGGTATCATACATCAAATTATGACAGGACTGAGAACCGCTGTGGGGTGTTGTCCTGGAGCAGGGCCAAATCACGACATTACCATGGCATGACCGCGGTGTGACAGCAGTGTGACCGCGGTGTTACCATTGTTTGTTGGCCCGGTGCAGCGACATTCGCGTGGAAAGATCATCCAACCAAGAGTGAAGGGAGCATAAGGAGGCAGGACAACATTCCGGCCGTTGCCTCCCTCCCCATTAACTATGGGTGGGTAATGTATCTAAAACTATATCTAGGTATCATACATCGAATTACGACAGGACTAAAACCCACCACAGGGTGTCATCCTAGAGTATGGCCAAATCAATGCATTACCACGACGTGACCGCGGCGTGACCGCAACATGACCACGACGTGACCACGGTATGACCACAACATGTTGTCCTGGTCCAGTGACATCCGCGGGGCATCATCTTTCAACCAGGAGAGAAGGGAGCGGGAGGAAGTGGGGAAACATTCCGGCCTTCGTCTCCCTCCCCATTAACTATGAGTGGGTAATGTATCTAAAACTCTATCTAGGTATCATATATCAAATTCTATCAAGACTATAAATCGTCGTGGGGTGTCGTCCTAGAGCAGGGCCAAATCACGGCAATACCACGGCGTGAGCGCTGTTTGACTGCGGCGTGACCGCGGCGTGACCGTGGCGTGACCGCGGCGTGACCGTGGCGTGACCGCGGCGTGACCACGGCGTGACCACGGCATGACCGTGGCATGACTGCCACATGTTGGCCTCATCCAGAAACATCCGCCGGGAAGCATCTTCTGGCCAGGAGCGAAGGGATTGGGAGTAAACAGGACAACATTCTTGTCATCGCCACCCTCCTCATTAACTATGGACGGGCAATGTATCTAAAACTCTATCTATGTATAATACATAGAATTCCGACAGGATTGTGAACTGCTGCGGGGTATCGTCCTGGAGTAGGGCCAAATCAAGGTGTGACCTCGGCGTGACCGCGCCGTGACCACGGTTTGACCGTGGCGTGACCGCGGAGTGACCGCAACATGACTGCGGCATGACCATGACGTGTTGGCCCAGTCCAGCGACATCCACGGGGCAGAATGTTCCATCCAGGAGCGAAGGGAGCTGGAGGAAGCAGGGAAACATTCCGGCCGTCTCCTCCCTCCCCATTAACTATAGATGCGTAATGTATCTAAAACTCTATCTAGGTTTCGTACATCGAATTCCGACAGGACTGCGAACCACCGTGGGGTGTCATCCTAGAGTAGGGCCAAATCACAGCATTACTGCGGCGTGATTGCGGCATGACCACGGCATGTTGGCCCGGTCCAACAACATCCACAGGGCAGCATCTTCTAGACAGGATTCCAAATAAATCCTATGTATTTGTCCTTCACATTATAGAAACTGATCTTATGTTATAAAAAACAGACTCTTTATTCGGGATTGTGGTATGATAAAGATATATATTTTATATTTGTTGTTTTTAAAAGTGGTACTAGGTAGTTGAAACTACTAATTGAGAGTAAAATTATGTAGGTGTATTACTTATCAATGGTATATGTGTTTCTTGGAACTCTAATAATAAAACTTCAGTCACCTTAAGAACAAAATAATTTGAGTATGTTTTAACATCTCTGGATGCAACACAAATCTTATGGGAGCATTCATATATGTAAAAAATTAGATGTGCATCGAGGCTAGGAAAACACCCCAAACAGTGTTAAGATGAAGCTTATGGTGGGGATAACCATAAGCCTGACATGTGTTAAACAATGACACGATCAATGTTTTTAGATATATAGGCTCGGGTAAACCCCATAAGGGGTGGCCAAGAGGCCGGGAAAACACCCGGGATAGGTTTATCCATAAGATAAGGTCACAACAGACATGATAGAACAAATAAACTATTTAATATTTTATAACAACGGATTGTCAGAAGGTGTTAGTGAGAGGCACAATGACGCAACGTCTAAAGTGAAGTGAAACGACGGGAAAGAATCATACACCCTAAACTATCACTTTGAGTTTTCAAAGACATCCCACCTCCTTTGGAGGGGTTTTATTATAAAAACATGACTTTATTTATCAAATGAAACAATTATATTGAAGAACACTTATTCAAGATATGCAATTCAATTTAATTAAGAAAAATTAAGAAAGAAGGTAAATTCAATTTAAATCATTCTTAAATTAAAGAGGCTACGAGAGGGACTCTACCTCAAGGTGGAACCAAGCCATCCACTTAGGCTCTTGGAGATTTCTAACTAAAAGCTACTGCTCCTCGATTGGGTATACACACCTTCACACACATGAAAGGACACCTAGCCCCTATGCACACACCTGCATGGCCATGAGCATGTGCAAGGGGATCCTTGCAGATATTCTTATATTCATATATCAGTCTCCACTCACTTGCGTATGAATTTATATATATATATATATATACATGGGCACACTTAGCCCCATACATGCATAATCACTGCCATGAGTGACTATACACGTAACAGGGGAACCCACATACATATACTTACTTACCTATGCACACGTAGGCGAGTCACCATTGACTTGGAGACTCAAAACCAACTATTAGGGATCAACACACTACACAAAGAATATTAAGAACCTTAAAAAACATGAAGGACGCTACATAACCAGTGAGAAACCAACCAATGGCATTAAGGCCTTACATAGATTGGCAGCGGAGAACAAAATCCACTCAAACCAACACAAAATGATCCAATGCCCTACTAAAAACATAATATGGAGTAAAAAAAACTAAATCCCCAAATAAATGAGGTACGAGACAAGTAGTAACCATAGAATCTTACCTCATATCAAATCCGGTGGACTTAATCAATCTAAAATCTTTCTAGCACCCTCTGTAGAATATAACTACCCTTTGTCTATTAATAGAAGTCAAAGATCTAAGTGACCAATGCGATAAAGAAAATAACATAAAAACTAAACTAAAACATACATGTCTCCTATGACTATACCTGTCAACTCCCAACATATAAGTACCACAACACCCCATGGGTCCAATTATGTTCCTGCAAGCAAAGGGGAAACCGATCAATGTTTCAAAATGATACTATCAAATAGTACATTCTTATTAATTAACAATTATTCTTCCTATTATTGGTATATAATCAATTTGGACTGAGTTTCAACTAAGTTTGGTTTTGTTTGATACAAGGGATGTGGTCTTATTATTCTTGTATTTTATGTTTAAACGTGAGATATTTATTAAAAAATGATGCATGTATTTGACATTATTATTTATGGTTTTAGTTCTTTGCCTATTTCCATGGGGCCTATCCACAGGAATAATTCTTGGAATGTAGGGTATAGTTGACATTTATGTGATTTAATGTGATTGATGTCACTACCGATGAGGATTTAGATCATGTAAAATATTCCTAAGAGGATTGGTCCTTGTAGTGATAGTTGTAGAAATTGTACATCTAGCATTTGATGAGGAAATACATATGAGGATGGATTGGAATCCTGGTTGGTTATTAGAGTGGGATGGTACCTTTGAGTATATAAAATGTATTATGAAAGGTTTGAATCCATTTAATGATTCAAGAGTTCAACTAAATAGATGAAGGATGAGATGATGGTGTGGGTATTGGGTATTGTCGGACAGATTGGCATTATAATGGAAAGTGGCTTGGTGTGATTTAGCTCAGGATAGAACCTAGTTAATGGGGATAGGTTATAATACATGATTTTGATGAGGTTCTTGATAGAATTATTAAGAATATAATGCAGATGGTTTCGACATGGTGTGATTTTGTGACTAGAACAATCATAAGGTGAATAATCCTCTTTGTCTAGTTGGATGATGAAATGCGCATCGAGGCATGGGATAATCTTTGAGAGATGAGTCTAGACTATTTGACTAAGAGGATAGACTAGAATAGGTTTGATAGGATTGGGTGAGTGGCCAACCCATGTGAGTATGATACGATGTATGTAGACACTTGAAGATACTTGGGGTTATTTATGCTATCTCATGGAGACAGTTGGGGTTATTTTATGGCTCCAACATACTCCAGAAATGTTCCCTCACAATGTTTTAGAAAAAAAATTCCATATCATTGAAGACCCCAAGGATCCACTATCTTCTAATTTTTTCTCACACTCACACCTCATGGTATTATAGTATACAAGTGATCTACGTCAACTAGTCAGGATAGCATCACTACCCACCGTCCGTAGAAAGAAGTAAAATAACTAAGTGGCCAATCTGATAAAGAAAATAAAATAAAAACTAAACAAAAACATACCTGTATCCTATGACTATACATGTCGCCGCCCAACATATAAGAACCACACCACCCCATGGGTCAAATTATGCTCCTGCAAGCAGGGGGAAATAGTTCCATTTAATAATCTCTTCATTTTTCATTATGTTATTTATATAGAGCGTTTTTGGAAACACTATACTAGTACACTTAGACATTGAATATGAACCTATGCTACATTAGTTGAGTTGAATATTGTTCACATTACCCTCTTTACTATGGAAAGAACCTCATAGGGACCACAATCAATGTTTAGTGGTTGATCCTAATCTTAAACCTGGTTGGGCACCAGTCCATGAACTAGATAATCTACTTGGTCATGAGGGTGTAAACCATTTCATTATACAATAGTAAGAATAAAGGTGTTGGTATCTTTTTTACCAGTAATGGGAATTTATCAAGGCTTGAGTGCCAATCAACTTCAGTTCTGAAGTTAATGGCCCCTTAACTATCTGTAGATGTCAAGGGGTGTCTCCCATGGGTGTCTTGTGGTGTGTAGTGTCTATCTATGATTTTTGTGGTGCTTCCGTATTGCAGGAAATGTTTATTGCATGGTCAGTTTAATAAATACATTAGTCAATTGGAAAATACACCCATATTCAATAGAGATATACCCACTTTTGATAGATAATACCATCCAAATAACCAACTCAGAAATCTGAGATAAAATTTTACTTTACCAATTCCAATTACATAATATATGCAGCACCAACTTATGTTTTATGAACCAATCAATTAAAGGGAAAGAAACTCCTCACAATAACCCATAAAATCTCATATAGTATCACTCACCTCCAAATAACTCAAATCATTGCAAATATTAATGACGATACAACCTCATCACACATATATCATGATTAACAAACAAAATCCAACACAGTATAAGGTATAATAGGAGTCTATAGAGGAAAATATAAGGTTTTTAAAAAATCATGAACTTTTTATTGAATGTACTGTTTGAATGAATAGAATACAACCTGTGAATCAAACCTTACATTTTTGGAAGACTCTATTTTGAAAAAATTTACAATTTACCCAACAATTCACTACACCATGAGTTGGTTACTACCCAAAACTCTAGAAAATTCATGATTTATATGAATGGGTATCCTAACTATGAACATAAAAACTCATTCCTTATTGCCACATTTTTTTAAAAAAGAAGACTAATTCTTACCTGGAAGTACCCATAAAAAACCTTGCCAGGAGGAGAGGGAGCCGAGAGAGGGGGATGTCCCATGGGGTGTTCGACCATGGGGGGTCTCGCGCGTGACTGGAGAGGGGGCCAGGGGACGTCAGAGGAGGAGACTAATCCAAGAGGGGAGGGGGATGTCACCAAGATAGGGAGAAAATAGGGGAGGGGGGAATGTCACCGGGAGCCGAGAGGGGAGGGGGACATCATCGTCAGATAAGGAGCCGAGAGGGGAAGGGGAACGTCATCGGTGGAGAGGGAGGGGGGCTGGGAGGCGGAGGCGGAGGCCAGGAGGAGTTCGAGGTTGGGGAGGGGAGGAGTGAGTGTGGATGAAATGTCATGAGGGAGCCCTAAATTGGGTATATTTTTTCCCAACGGTTAACAGAAACTGTGGGTAATAGTTCTCTTTCCCAACAGTGTTCTTAAACTGTTGGGGAAACCCAACATATAACAACCTATACCAATGATTTAATAGAACCTTTGGTATAGTTTATTTTTCACAACGAGTTCTCTAAACCGTTGGGAATAATGTGTTGGTATAGGCTCAATTTCTAGTAGTGAACCTTTTTATTCTGTTATTTTCCAAAATAGAATTTTTTCCAATATACAACAAATGATTATCGAGTTCAAGTTCAAATTGGAAAGGAAAAAAATTATTTTTAACACCTTTTTTTCCGTTTAAATCTTTGAAAAACATCTCATAATATTTTCAAATCATGGATCTATGTTGATATGGAATCTTGAAGTCTGATGAACCCAAAATTCATTTTTTAAACATATTAATATAATACACATGATTTTTTCCAAAAAAAAATTGGAATAACCTACCAAAAGAGTCTGTAATAACAAATAACAGACCATAGTTGAGTTCCGAATACTAGTTTTTCATAGGTGCAACATATTTTCTGTCACCATCAAGAGTTTTTAAAATTATAATTGTGTGTGTATATCATAAATAAATAAATAAATTTTATTTTTTATAACATAGAAACCTAATAATCATCTACACAAACCTACTTACAAAAAACATTCATGGTTAGACTCATGGCCTTATAATTTGAGAGAGGATCTAGTAGTAGAGCTTTCGTAGAGGTACATAAATAGATAAACTGTTAGTGATCATTGTGCTATATAACCTATAGATATCATTAATGAAATTGACCTAAAACTAACATTATTTAAAAAATAATCCATTCTCAAGGTAGTAAAATTATTTTATGTCAATTTGTCCTAATTTTTTTATCCTATGAGGAATTTGAATCCATACACTAAAGTATTTGTTCTTCGTTTGATCATATTGAGGGTATGAGATTATTTTTTGGGAATTTGAGGATTTATCATAATATTTGATTTATATATGTTTGTTCATAATTATAATGGTAAAATATTTTTTCCAACAAGAACATTCACTGAAGTCAGTTTCTCATGACTTTATTTTGATAATTTCTTCCCCCTGTTCTTCAATTTTTTATCATTGACGTTCATTTTGGTGGGTGATTTGAAAAATACCCTATAATCTATCCTTATTAAAAAGTTTTCTGGTGCAATAGATTGATACCATAGTTTTAGGATTTTGGGGTTGGAGTAATCATTTAATAATGGTAGTGATTATGGATTAGAAATGAATCATAGGTCCCTCATTCCCCAATTTAGAACATGGTGATGGATGGGGTGATGGTGGAATTTCTTGAATGATTTTAATGGATAGATTCCCATTATCTCTAACTGCATGTCTTAACCAGTCCTGATCCTTGTTTTCTAGCATGATTTGTGGTCAGATCAGAGGCTACATGATCTGAATATAGTGAATGAAGCAGATCATTAGATTTAATAAAATCAGGGTATACATGGTGTGTAATCATGAAATAAAGGTTTTGTGTGGACCAAACATAGATTTTATTATTTATACCTTAATTAAAAGTATCACCTTCCTTGTGAAATGTGACACATGTTTTTTGGTCTCTTTCTAGAATCTGGGAACATATCTCACATGGTACATGAGATTGGAAATGACCATGTACATGGACACATGTATAATACTTGGGAACGTCCCAGTAGTTAGAAGCAAATAGGTACACATACTGACCATAGTACATGGTCATGTCTAGATATACATGGTAATATATAAAGGTTCATAAGAAAAAACATGGGATGGAATAAGATTATTCGCATGTGTCGTGTACCCCACATACACATTGTGTACTTCCTGAAAGATGACTTGGGGACTATGATGACCTTATAGTGTAGTAGTTTCCTTAAAGGGTTTATTCCCATGATAAATCCTTGTGAGTGTATAATGTGGAATTGTGGCACTGCCATTTGAGTGTGATCAATACTAAAAAATTAGTATCATATAATCTTGTAGAAATCTATCAGAGTGTTTAGGATGGGATCCTATGTCATCGTTGGCACAAGGTGTGGTTATCAGAGTTTGGATGGAAAATTGTACATGAGTGTCAATATCCTACTCATGGAGTTAATTTATATTAGTTTATTGGTATAACCCATGGTTCTAGGTGTGATCCCCATCCATTTGAGGATCAAATCTCTCATGGAATCCATCAATGCAATCAGACTCATAAGGTGAGTTCTATCCTGTGAGTATGGTTACGACCATTCAAGTATAATCCAAGGATCTAAATGTGGTTGTGACCCCACATTGAGACTATTTTACAACTAAAATAATATATCAATGTTATTATTGTATGTATCATATATTATTGACATACCATTGTTATGATATGATTATTATCATAATATATATGCTTAGTGATTTCGTGGTGTCCTGCTGGGTATTGTTACACTTAGACACATATGGGATATTCCCACACATGTCATATCTTATGAAAATAAATGGTAGTTTGATGGGTTTCTTGGTTGAAAAATTTTATATGAAACATATATTGGTCTAAATTGATTTTGGTTCATACCATGAGTCACATTTGGCTGTAATCCCATCATTCTAGTATGTTGGACTTCATTATAGATTTTAGTGGGATTGAATTTGGCCATAATTGCATTATTGTTTTACAATAATAATAAATTATGGGATTACTGTTACATGAATTCATTGGTATTACTTGTACTTTATATGCATAATTGTATGATTTGGGATATGTGTTCTTATATACATGTAATTTTGATAATGCCTCCAATTTGAGGGAAATTCTAACTCAGTTCTATTCAGTAGACACTAACATATTTACATCATGATTAGGGTAATCATAATCATCTTATATTCATCCCAAAGACCCTTGGTGGTTCCAGTTATGAAAAATTGGTATAAGAGTGGTGCTTGTTTCTAGACCAATGTTTTGAGTTTTTTAGCTATGAGGTTTGGTACGTGACTTATTAGAACAATGATGAAGTGTTTCAATTTTGGAATCATGGTGAGGAAATTCAGTGTTGGTATGGATACGAAAATATCCATATACCAGGACTCTATTGACCAACCCTTTGACTTGATATTTTTTGACTTTTTTTGGGGAAGGTTTTTGGTACATTCATCATATAAGAATCTATTAAGGTTTCCATGTCATTCTTGAGTTAGTTATCTAAATATTTTCATTTATTGTTGAGTAAAATTTCTATTTTATGATTAAACCACAATTACATCCAAATAGGATTTAGCATAAATATTTTGAGGAAGATCCCCGATGTGATGAGGCTTTGATATAGAGACTAATTCTAGAGGTAGTTCTTTTAGAGGTTTTATAGTCCTGACCACGCGTCAAGAAAAAGATGCTGTATGTATTACTTGTGGATGAGGTTTGAAAATTGGGTACACATAAAGAGTTTTAGAATTAGTTATTTCTCAATAACATGGGTGAGAAAGACCCACATGGATATAAGTATTGGCTTGGTGCAATTATGTAAATATTTTATCATGACATGAAAGCTGCAAACCAAATGGTGGTCTTATCAGTGAGTCTTGTTGATGGATCCTTAGAGAGTTGGTGAATCATGGTGGTTTTTCTATATGATTAGTTGAATAATTCATGTATATATATTTATCATATATTTAGGGATGAGTACTCTTCATCTAAAATGCATGCAATGTGAATTCTTAAGATTTTATAGCTAAAACAGGGCAGCCTGATTGTAGAAGAGTATTCGTTGAGGTTTTACAACCTCTCATGATACTTTATAAATATGATTTGGAATCTATTAATTCTATCATTAGAAAATAATAGAGTTATATTAATTTTAATATACTATATTTTTATACATATATGCATTCATACTAATGTTAGGGTGCTAGAGAATTCCCTGATAATTGTGAGCTTCCAGGTCAAACAAATATTGGATGTGGGTGCCAGCAATGGGAACAAAGATGCTAATAATTAAGTGGAAGGATGAAAATATTATATGATTGGATATATAAATGTGATATGTTTCATTAAGTGATATTAGGACCTTGGTTCTGTAGTTCAGGGTTGTAGGTAAGGGTCTAGTCAGAATAGAGAGAGGTGGTGCTACTCTTTTGATGGGAGAGTACATATCACAAGATATTGTCTGAACCATCATATGGATTATATAGATATAGTGTATAATAATACTATATATAGGTATTTTTGGGATAAGGGGGGTCTATAAGGTGGAATACATGGAGGATTAGTAGTGAGTGTTTTGGGAGGTGGAATTTTATTTAACAGTTTTCCACCACCACCCCTAGGTCATCCAAGCGAGGCTTAAAGAGCTTATGGTAGGGTTGAGTGCTGATAAAACCCATAGATAAATATATTCCAAAGGATCTAATGATGATTAAATATATTATAAATTTCATTTAAAACTTATGTACAATTTTTAAAGACACATTCATGAGCCATAGTTTCTTTTCTACATCCATAGTTCAAGACATTGAGGTTTTGGTTGAGCCTTTGGATTGAACCTTATTCTTAGAGACTCCAACCAAAGATGAATCTATGATCAAACTAATTTTCTCATAGTGTTTTCTAATTATTATATGAGATATTATCTTATGGGATATCTTTATGGATGAAATGGTTCCTTAATGATTCATCTTATGAATGTAATTATTATACACTTTTATTTAACAGATTGTATATTTTAGGTAGAGGATGAGGTGTGTCTGCATTGATGGGTATAAGTGTTCCTTTATAGGTGAGAAGGATACCTAGTTATAGAAGGATGAGATCTTATATAGTGGGTGCATCCAATTTCAAACCAGTTAGTTAAATGATACTTTGAGGAGTATATGTTTTGAGCTATCAACTTCTTGATCTTATGACTCTCTAAGAAGACTTCTTTACTAAGTATGTTCCAGGCATAAATCCTTACCAAGAGATAAGTTTAGACATTGAATTACCCCCATGGATGTATACAATATATATACCATTATTTCAAATGTCTCTCACATAGAATCATGAGATTAATCTTATTTTGGATTCCTTTTATGTTATGTGAATCATGAGAGCTAGATTATCCACCCAGGTGGCTCTGGTGATGTTCACCAATAATTTTGTTGATAGATTGAGGTTGTACATGTATTATAAATTATGAAAATAGGTGACCATGAAGAATAAATTCCCTCTATTAAGGACTGAAGAACTCTTGAATCATTTGATAGGGGTGTGTCAGTTCACAATGATTGACCTTATATTTGGATATCACCAACTTTGTGCGCATTATGAGGCTATAAAAATGATGACATTAAAATGTTTCTATAATAAAAATGAGTACATGGGATGACCATTTGAATTATGAACAACCCAGAAGTGTTCATGATTCTCACGAACCAGATCCTTCAACAATTATTTGACTAGTTTATAGTGGTTTTCATCGATGGTAAACTGGTGTACTCGACATCTAAGTTGGAACATTTGAGACTGTAGAGGATGGTTCTAAACAAACTCCATGACCATGAGAAATAAAGTATGATCATGAAGTATTAGTTCTATATTAATGAGGTCATCTTTCTAGGACATGTTATCTAAGATAATGGTGTATCATTGAATCTGTCAATGATTAAGGAAATGTAAGATTGGGATCCACCCAAGAGCATGATGGAGGTGCATATATTATATAGAATGGAAGGCTACTACATGCTATTTTGTCCAAAATTTTGTAGGATTTTGGAAAAATTAATTAATTTTACCAGGAAAAGGAAGTCTTTTATATGAAGGGAAAGGTGGTAAGATTATTTTCATGATTTATGGATTAGGTTTATATATGAATCCATTATTAGATTTCTAGAGTAGGGTTTTGAGTATGTAGTGTTATATTATTCTTCAGGGATGGGAAATTCTATTTTACTGATGTAGATATATAATGGGATTGCTTATGGGTCTTGATAATTGATACCCCACAAGAATAACTTTGTGAAAAATGATATGGTGTTTGAAACCTTAGTCTTCACCATAAATATCTGGTGAAACTACCTTATGGGTGAGGGGATTATCATCTATTTTGACCAAAAGAGTCTAAAGTTTATCTTTTATCATAAGGATATTAAGCTGATATTGAGGTGATGGATAGATTTCCTTCAATACTATTATATTGAGATAGTCTATATTCCTAGGAAAGTAAATGTGTTGTAACATGATCATGGTAGGATATCTCATTCTTAATTGTTGTACAATTCATTAGAAAAGTTAGACTCATTGGAGGTTTCCTTATTGGTGAAAGATGGTGCATTATATCATTATTTAATGGTTTTTATCCAAATTCATTTATATTATGTTAGGGAATATAATCATGTGGATTCTGACTATGACACCACACATGCTCAAATTTCCATAATACATGATCCTAGTGGATTTCTAGAAGGTGGGGAGAACATTATCCTTTTTATAGGAAGCACGATGGTACCAATGATGTTGTAGGAGGAGATGATGAGGTAGTTTCATACATCCTTATTTGTGGAACATCTATGTGTGAAAAATATTCACATGGAACACCGATATCTATTTTAATTGCCAAAAATGATGAAGGGTGTAACAGAGATTGTCTCTAGATGCCTCAAATGTTTGCAATGAAGGATAAACACTAGGTTACATGGGGTTTAACTCGACCCAATGAGCTTCCATATTGGAAGAGGGATGGAATATCTATGGAATTTTTTATAGGGATTTCATGTACATAAAGAAAAAATGATTCTATTTATAAGATTACATACCAAAATATAATGATTTATTACTTCCTAGCTATTCAATATAAGATTTATATAGACAGTTTGCAACACCATTATATACAATAGATAGTCTTTATCCACATGGTTACCTATATTATCATTCTAGACTATGATGCTTGATTCACTTGATGATTATAGATAGAATTTTGAGATACCATTTACAGTTAGTTATATTTTAGTATAGTTTTTCACCCCATACTATTGGCTATGTTGAGTAAGATAGTCAAGTTATTAGGGAATTGTTGTGGGATTTCAAGTGGGAATATATTCATAGTTTGGAGGGTCATATACAACTAGTGATGTTTCCATATAATCAAATCTATCATTCCAATATAGTTATGGAATAATTCGAGACCTTTTATAGGTGAACCTATAAATCAAAACTTTGTTAGGCTGATCCAAGTGATTCAACACTGATGGGAACAAATGTTGGTGGGTGATATGATGGAGAAGGTTAAAATACTCATGGAATGAATTAAGAATCCACATGGACATCATAAAAACTATGTGGGCATCTTATAGAGTCCTTTGGACTTTGTGGATGATGGCCAAGTACTCTATATGTTCTTTCTTCAATGTAGAAGATAAAGATTTTGATTGGGTGTCATGTTTTCATTGAGGATCATTGACCCATTCTAGATACCATACAAAGTCATATGGGTGAATTACCACTTGGATCTACCACCATAGTTAGTCCAGTTACATGATCTCTTCTATATATCATAGATTATGTGATATGTGCATGACTGATTTCATGTTTTATTATAGGGAGAGATATAAATCGAGAATGGAGATGGCTTCAAAAAGCTGCAAATTGGGGTTAAGGATTGATATTATATAATCTAAAATGTTTGAGTGATTTGTTTGGTGTGTGTTGGATGGCAGCATGAGAATCTTTAGGAGATCACTTGGGAGTAGGAGATCCAGATATGGGCATAGTACCCAAAAAATTATCAGTAGTCATTTTTTTATAAAATAAAATATCTAAGGTGAGGATATTGTAACATATTAGTTTTTACCATGTAAATATATGAATTATATTTATTAATATTTTTGGATCCAGGCATTTATAAAAAGTAAAATTATGAGGAATAATGATATTTGAATTAATGTTTCAAATGTATTAAATATTTTATCAACATGTGCATTATATTTTCCTACAAAAGTGATGTAACTCCCAAAGGATTCGTTGATCATAAATATAAGGCCAGTTTCCAGTTATGAATATAGGTATTATATATGGCGTGACCTATTTTTTTTGGAATTGAGGGTTTGTGAAAAATTCATCACAGATGTAATTATTTTTTTTTTTATGATGAATAATATTATATATAATATTATTTATAACCAAATTTATAGGACGACCTAAAAATCATTGAATTTGAGAGAGGATATAATGTAGGATCTTCCATGGAAGAACATTGATGGATTTATCTTTGAATATTGGTGTTCCAATGGATCCAATGGATCTATTAATCAAAAAAGACCTATAACTATTCTTCATCCACAACTGATCTATTATCTAGGTTGGGAATTTAATTTATGTGAACTTCTCCTCATTTTCTTACCACATGAGAAATTTAAATCAATCCACTGATAGATTGTTTCATAGATCGATCGTGTAATGGCCCAATGTTTGGTAGTAATATTTATTTCCTGAATAAATGTGCGTTGTATTATATTATATAATATTAAAAAAATATATAGTAACCAATAATTTTTTTTATTAGTAATAATTTTTAGATTAATAAGGAATGAATCTAATTAAAAATACAAACACTACAACCAAGAAAAAAAATAAAAAATAAAAAATCTGAAATTAGAATTTTTTTGAAACACTCAATATACTAGAATCATCACCCCCACTGTGAACACTATAGAGAATTAAAAATATTAGTAAAATAAGAGAAATTAGAGAAAATGGGAATATAGAACCTTGATAGGAATTGAGATGAATAATTAATGAATTAATTTATAGGTATTTTTGGGAGGAAATTTGACTGTTGGAATAGTATTTTGACCATTGAAATAGTAATCTTACAATTAAGAATAATAACCCATCATTTTTCATAGTAATATGACTATTAAAATAGTACTTTTAACTAAAAATAATAATCTGTGATATAAATAATTTTTATAATGTTTAACTAATGTAAATATGAATTGACTATTCTAAAAAAAATTACTTTTTTTAGAAAACTCAATGAAAATATAAGAACCTTTTTAATAAATTATATTTTAATTTATTTCATAAAAATAATATTTTTTTATATTAAAAATTACAATTACCGATGATATAAATTTATTTTAATAGATTTAATAACATATTTGAAATCATCATGTAGAAATTGACTAATGTTTATTTTTTTTGGTAATTTGATAAAATAATTTATTTTTCGGTGGATAATAAAAATACAGTTTTTAGGTAACTAGTGTATATTAAATTACATCATTAATGATGTAATGATGATATAATTATTTCTATAATATGAGGCCCTTATTTAATTTATTTTATTACATAAATGTGTCATAAAAATAAAATAACCATAATTTAAAAAAACTAAAAATTACTTTCCATACATAATGTCAAAATTGATTCATTAAAATAATAATTTCTATTTTTTCCTAATTTAATTTTTAACAAACAAATGAATTCAAAATTTAAAGGAAATACAAAGTCGTAAACCAATTATGGTATATTTATATATGATTTATATTGTAAAAAATTCACTATTACATGTTTTACCTTTGATATAATATTTTATTCAATATTTTATTCTAAAAATACCCCTCTCATCAATTATAAATAACCCCTCTCCCACCCCATTTAAAATCACTCATCCCTCACTTTATAAACCCAACCTATAAATAAATCATACACATAAGTCCCCTTAGGATCGATTGGTATTTTATGGAGTAATAAATATGCAAACATCATTGGATTTGTAGTGGTTTACAGGAGAAGGTACACTAAGTATTATATAAGTTTTAACCAACTCTCATTATTTTATTTTTTCTTCCTCTTCAATTTATTTTTAACCAAAAATTTCAAAACCAAACCATATATTATTTATTATTAACTATATTAAAATAATATTCATGATATTAAACCTCTGTATGTATCTTATTTACTATGTATATAAATATAAAAATTCTCTTTCCCGCTCTCCAGACAATATCCAATCAAAGGCCAGTTAACCACCCACAGAGAAAATTCCATGTCAAAAATTATAACCATTATAATGGATGGATAATATTTATTATATAAAACACATATAAATTTAAATATATTTATTATAATCATTTAAAATTAATTATAATAATTTATAATTTATATTTAACCAAATTGAAAAATTGATACAGAATGGGAAATTTTTATGTAAAACATGATATCAAAATTACTAACCTATAACCATGTGAATTAAGAAACATAAGAAAATTAATATAATTGTTTAATAGTATTAATAATTAAAATAATTTACTTTTTGTATCAATTTTTTAATAAATATTTTTTTTATATTTTCCATGATGTGCAAAATTAACTAAATAAATTTTGAATTAATGTAATTGGATTCTCTAACTAATATATTTTAATTGGGCTTACCTCATTCAAGATTTTTTTGAATACACATCTAATGTTTTGTTAATATCATTTCATTATGACCACATTTCCTTTTTTAGGATATACCTATTTTCCACATGGTTTTAAGGAAAATATAAAATTTTTCCAAAATAACTCTTCTTTTGAAAACACATAATTGACTCCTCCTGATTTCTTCTTCTAAGACTAGAATAAATATTTTTATACCAAATATGTTCCCAATTTTTCATTTGGTAACTCCACATTTATTTAATAAATCATTCTTTATGAAATAATTATGAAACCCATTCCTTCTAATGCATTATTTCATAATTATTACATTTATACATTATATTTTGAATCCACGATTTTCTAAATATTATGATGTGGTTTATGGGACAAAAATAATATTTCCCTCCAATTAATTGGGTAATGTTATCTATCTCATGTTATATTTTGTATTATATATGAACATGATGCTATATTTGTTTATAAAGATAATGTTTTTATTATGAAATTATGTTATGAGTGAACATAAGGCATGCATTATTCCCAACTATGTGTGTTATTAGACCACAATGACATGTTGTTTAATTTTTATGCATTTAAAAATTCCATGCCATTATCAATTTTTTCACTCATTATATTGAATATAATAATATTTGTATGTTATGATGATTATTATTATTCTCACCCATGTTATATTGATTCATGTATCTTATTCATCCTCATTGTGGGATTTAAGTTCAATCCTTTCTTTGATTTATATCCTCAGGTGATCATCTTTACTATGAAAAAAATGAGCTAAAAAGGATAAATAAGAAGGATTTTAATAATTTTAATACTTTTATTGTGTTTTGTACTGTGTGGCCCTAATTTTCCCAAGACACTAAACCTTTAGACACTTTATTATAACACTTTTATGTTGTTTATCATGAAAATAATATATTAGTTATTAATGAAATAATATGGTCTCTATAGTTGGTAGTAGAGAATTATTAGTTAATTATGGTATTTTTATTTTAAAATATTTTAGATAAAATTTATCATAAGATTAAATATATTTAAGAATACATGCATTTTTTTACAAAAAAATTCAACATAGGAACCCCATGATATATGAATTTAATTTTAATTGTCAAAAGAATAAATTATTAATTCATTATATTTGACGTACATTTTGTTCTAAACCTTTATATTATAGAAGATGGTAGGAACTGAGAGAAACCAATATAAGAACTAGTGTGAGGGACAATTACATAATTAACCAAATAAATTTTCTAATTCTAAGAGATGGCGAATTCAAAACAACATAGAAATGTTGGCCCATTTGTATTAGGATATAAATCATAACCTAAACCATATAAAAAATCTATCTCCACAAAATAAAGATTAAATATTTATTTAGTCCTTTGTGTGAAAATGACTAATAGTATTTAGTGGATTTTTTATCCAATTTTTTGTAAACTAGTGGGCTAAATCAATGGAGGATATCTTATATAGGCTTCAATCTTCTAAGATGTATAATATGAATCTAACAATTTATTATTTAGATAGATAAGTCAATCAATGGTGTAAATTGATAAAGAAATAAAATTCAAGGGATGAAATGAAATACAAGTAGTTGGAAGGCTTTAAGAAAACATTTCATAACAAGTATTTCCCTAGAATTATTCAAACAAATATAGAGAGATAATTTATAGATACAATTAAAAATTTAGGTGAAACTATCATGGATTATGATTAAATCTTTACATGGACTTATAGATATTCATTGGGGTTTGTTATAAATAATGATTGAAAAATATAGATTCATTTTTTTAATACCACACCTTCAATGTATCTTGAAATTTGAGACATTCTGAGTTATGAAGAAGTGGTTTTATGTGGTGTAAAAGTAGATATGTAGCTTATAGAATGGTCTAATTCTTAAGGAAATAGAATTAGATGAATGTATTTTAAATATGTTGGGTCAAGTAAAAATGGAGGAAAAATGATCCAACTAACAACATGTAGAAAACATGGAAATAAACATCATGGGAATAAACTTATAAGAATGGTGAAATGGATCATGTAAGGAAGAGAATACAACCAAGATCATGAATTTCAAATAGACATGATGAATCTAAAAACATGATAGTGGAAAGTAAGAGACCTCCTA
The DNA here is from genome assembly GCA_963277665.1 of Viscum album. NCBI lineage: Eukaryota > Viridiplantae > Streptophyta > Magnoliopsida > Santalales > Viscaceae > Viscum > Viscum album. Next base: position 211,657,006 of record OY728141.1, read on the forward strand.
AAGTGCCACACATGTTTTCAATGTTTCAATAGTAGGGATAAGGGGAACTATGAAATCATGTAAACAAAACCATGTGTCCTTGATGGTAATTAGTGTCATCATGTGCCCAAGATAATGGTTCAAGGGAAAACTTATGCCATCACTACTACTACAGTGGGTCTTGAAAATGAAATCATACAATTTAAACTTACAATTAAATAAATAATGGGAATATTTTTATTTGATAATAGAGATTTTCATTTCTTTATATCATATATGTTTTCTAGAACCATTGGATCTAATCCCTAAAACCGTGAAGTAAATATATCTTTAAAAGCACCTAGTTGTTTGATCATTTCAACCAATGTGTTGGACTCATATTCTATCAGCTTTATTGGGATAATTCTTCAATAAAATCTCATAATACTTAAATTGGTATAGTTCGATTCTATAGTAGTAATGGATTAGAACTCATTATATAGAGAAAACATCAAATATTGGGAAAAGGAAATATATTTTCATAATCTAAACCATCCAATGATACTTTAAAAATTAATGAAAGATCATGAATATCCTTTTAAAAATCCATCAAAATTGTGGGTGTCGATACCTAGTGAGGAAGATTACTATTTCCAAAAGGTTGATTCAAAGGAATGTATAAATCTAGAGAAAATTTCCATTATTAGGGAATAAATTTATGTATTTACTATAGATTTCCCCATACTTATCATAGATCATGAGGTATATATCTCAATATATATCATACATGGAGATACTCATATCTAAAAATGACACTATAACATGGCCCCAATTGAACTGGAGTAGATAAATAGGTATCTAAATGAGAATTAGGAAAATGGGTTTATGCACCCTATTTTATCACATTAGGTTTCAATAATTCTCTTTTTCATGTATAAGGATGGATAAATATAGCTGTGTATTGATTATTAGGTTTTAAACATGATCACCAGAATGAACAAGTAACTCATCCATGTATTGATCAATTATTTGATCAAATTTGAGGAGCACAATAATTCTCATTGGTGGTTCTTGAATCTAGATATCATCATCTAATGTTGAATAAGGAATATATTAAAAAGACAACATTTCGAAAAATCTATGTGAACTATGAATTAATAGTGATTGCATTAGGACCTATTATATCCCATAAAATCATCATGTATTTCACGAATAGAGTGTTTAGATACCACCATGACAAATTTTTATTTATTATTATCAATGATATCCTGATTTACTCCAAGATAATGGAGGAATACAATGAGAAACTAAATATTATGATGGTGACATTAAAGAAAGAGAAAACATATTCAAAGTTAATAATGTATGAATTTTGAATGCAACATGTTCCATTATTGGGGAACATGATCATATGTTAGGAATGTATATGGACCATTCAAAGACAAATCCAATTGGGTAATGGACCACAACCACTAGTTTCATGTAAATCCATAACTTTCATGACATAGATAAGCACTAACAATATTTGTTTTGGAAATTTATCATGATTTTCTAGACCAATCACTATGTTAACAAAAAATAGTAATGTTTTTATGGATAGAAAACTTGATGAATGATTTAAAAAGCTCAATAAGAGGATAATCACTGAATATTTACTAAAAAACCAATATGTGGATATGGTTTTGTGATATGAATTTATGATTTAGATAATGTATTTGGTTTTTTACTTATGAAGAATGATAATGTGATAGACTATGCCTCATGATAGTTGATGATCCATGAGAAAAACTACATGAGGCATGATCTTGAGTTAATAGTAATGATCTTGGCTATACCAATTTTTACACACTACCTCTATGTTTAAAAGTGTAATATATATATTGAGCAAAATATTATAAAGTATATATCCAAATTGAGTGAGATCAACATGGAAAAAATAAGATGGTTAGATGTAATAATGTAATAAATTCATTTATTCACTAGCATCAAATATAAAAGAACAAGGTAGCTGATGCTGTTAGTAGATAAGAACATCCTACTCAATCCATTATACGGATAGAGAGTGACCATAGCATCAGGGAAATGTAATAGATCAATATTCAAATCATAATGTAATATAATACATCCTAACTTTCCCTAATTATTTTTCAACCATCTATCCAAGAGAAGGTCATGGAGGCATAAAGGGATGATCTTGAGCTAGAAAAGAAGGAAAAAATAGTAAAGGATGGGAATCTACATGACTTCCACATCAACGACAATGGTGTGATTCAGTGTGGAATTAGGATTTTTTGGCATCATCACCTTATAAAAATAAGTAGATATTTGATAAAGAATATAAGCAATATTTCTTTATCCATTTGAAAGGTTCCATGATGTACTATGATCATTGAGAGAACTTATAGGGAAAAACATGAAAAAGAATATTAAATAGTATATATCAATGTGTTTTTATGTTATCAAGTTAAATAATATCAAAATAAGTTCAATGGGATGATGTAACAATTTCTTAAACCCATGTTTAAATGGAAGAATGTTACTATGGAAATTGTTACTGGTCTCCCAAATACATACAAAGGAAACAATACAATATGGGTCGTTGTGGGTCAACTCACCATGGATGTCCACTTTAATGATATTTGGGAAGAACAATCACTTGAAAAAAATTCCATTATATATGTGAAGGAAGATTTCATGCTTCATGGGGTTCTAATTTTGGTCATCTCTGATGATAACCAAAGGTTAAATCTAAATTCTGGAGAATTCGTCAATATTTCTTGAGTACCAAATTTAATTACATCACAACCTATCACCCCCAAACTAATAGATAATCATAAAGTACAATTTAGATTATCAAGGACATACTAAGAGCCTGGTTAATGTAATTCAAAGCTGGATGGGATCAACATATCTCATTAGTTTAGTTCTCATGAAAAAAAATCTTCCAATAGAGTATTCAAATGGATCCATATGATTCTATATATGGTATGTGATGTATATTTCTAGCTTCTTAGGATGATGTTTGTGAACGAATGATACTTGGACCTGATCTGATGTAAGAGATGATAAATAAGGTTTGATCTATACATCAAAATATAAAAGGTGCTTAGATTTGAAAAAAATGTTGTGCTGAGAATCATTGACGAGTCTTGGAGTTTGATGTTTGATACTGTAACACCCCGAGCTTCCACGATACGCTTCTCTTTCAATAATGCAATAGCTTTCATTGTACGCAAGTTCGAGTTCTAACACACCACGACTAATCAAAGTAGCCGTTATGAATAGTAATACCCACTTTTAAAATTATAGAAATTTTATATTTCAAAATGGACCTCATTTTTTTATTTATAATATTGAAATTATCCTAAGTTTATTTTTTTGTAAGTTTCTGAGAACTTCCAATTTTTTTATGAATAGTGAAAAATACTTAAAACAACTTTTTTTAATAAAAATAATTTATAGTGATAAATTATACTATTGAGTGGTTTTAAAGTGTAATTAGAATATATTTTTATCATTTTATCCAATGGTGGTCATTAGAATTAATTTCACTTTGAAATTGGATATAAACAATTCTCAATCTTTTGATATATATTGTTTCTTAAAAACACGCTATTTGTTGTGAGAGTGGGAATTAATTATAAAATTAATTAATGAAACTTATATGTTTGGATTTTTTTAAAATAGACATCATTTTTGAATTTGGAATTTCAATTATAGCTTAGGGTGAAATTTTGGCATTGTTCTGAAAAACTTCTATTTTTGATTAATAGTGAAACCACTAAGTGGTAGTTAAAAAACTCATTTTTCGTTTAAATGAAACATTACCACTTCTGTGATTTAATTTTCAAAAATCCAACATACATGGTTTTCATTAGGAAGTAAAATGTGGTTCAATGGGATTAAAATAATTTTTTGGTGAATAGTACCTTTTAAGTTTAATTAGTCGCGATTAAAGGTAATTAGTGAAATTTAAGGTAAAAATGATATTATAAAAATATGAAAATACCTTTAAACTTGTCCTAACCTTATTGGATGAGTCATGGACAACCAAGAAAATCCATGGGTCAACTTGGGGACCCCATGGATCCACTTTGGTAGGAAAATGACATTAAACACTTTGTATTTAATGTTAAAATAAATATGTCACAAACATGAGTTGTTTTACTAAAACAATATTTAAATGCGGTTATAAAAGTCACATTTTTTACTATAAATACTAATTAGAAATCTAAAAATATTTCCTACATCATGATATTTTTTTTATAATTTTTAGACATTAAATAAATTAAATTATTTATGACACCAGGATGATGCAGCGATTACCTCATTATTTAATGATTTAAATAAAATGGAAAGATAATGTAAAAGCTCATACCTAAACATGTCGAAAACCTATTTTATGGGTTTATTTATCACTCTTATTACCTTAGCCTAGAAATATATAATTTAGGGACCTTTTAAATCCGAAATCATTTTATAATAAAGTAACCTTTTATATCTTTCCAAGAGTTCCCCTCCTCTCCTCTTATAAAAGGCCTCCACCTCTTCCACCTTACCCACACCAATAAAGCCTTTTTCTCGGCCAAAACCTGACCATTTTGTCTCTACACATCCCACTCTTACTCATAGAAGCCTCACTTTGGGCATAAGTCTTCTCATGGAAGCCTTTGAGCTCAAATAAAAAGAGTTACCCGTTTTAAAGGTAGTGTTTTCTCTTGTGTTCTTATGTTTTATTTTTCTTCTCCAACCCCCTAAACTCTTTTTATTCATTTCTTTTGTAACAACATAAGTATCCTCAATATACTAGGATGTTGTTATTTTAAGTATTCGAGCTACACTTACACACACCTACATCTAATGGTTAAAGAACATACTGTTTCTGTGGATGGGGAATTTCTACCTCATGAAACGATGATTGTTCAACACTTATATAACACCTTCAAAGGTGGCCATTAATATGTCACTATATTTATATATGATATATATTATGCTTTTGTTTTCCTTAAGCTTCTGTATTTTTCATTTATGGCATACCTTTATGGATTCCATTATGGGTAAACGCGATATCTTCATTTTAGGAAGTGCGGACTACCGCCCCCTCAACGTGATTTGAATCGTTAATGACATATGTGGGATGTATAAAGGATGGAGGAAATGATATTATATATGATATTATAATAGAATTATAATATACCTTTATACCATTATGATTTTATTCCATTAAATACGAAATCGAAATGAAAGTAGCGTTCATGCGTTCATACGGATTACCGTCTCCATGAACGGTACATTTAATTTCTTTCCTATAAATGTTACGTAATATTATGAATGAATGTATATACTGGATATATATGATATATATGATATCTAAATCATGAATATAATTCGGGATATAATGGATATTTCACCACATGAACAACTTGTAATTATAAGACGTTTATTTTTGACTCAAGTACCAAAGATCGACAAAATGACCGTTATTAACTTAAATAATTACATAATGTTCATAACATGGTAATAAGTGATATAAAAGGAATAATTAACATGAAAATGGTTCTTAAGAAAATAAAAATTAACTCTAGTTTATTATTCAGGAGGTTAAATAAGGACCGAGTCAAGTCGGACACGAGGTACGAGAACTTCTTAACCCAATTTCTGTTCTTTGGGCTAATCTCCTACTTTCAAATTATGTCATGATATTATCATGTACTATCTTGTATTTGTACTGTATTTACATTTACTTATAGTGAATACACATAATAGATCTATTTTATCTAAAAAACAATCTTTGTAAAGGACTTTGTCTCAATCTCCTTTCATTGAGGCATATTTTGTTTTATACACAACTTTCTTTTATAAGGTGTATAACCCCCTTTGACTTTTACGTTTATTCAAAAGGAATCTTTTTATATGAAGCGTTTTACTAAACGACAAAAAGGAATGTTTTTTTATCGTACGTATGCAGTGATAACGACTTCTCTACTACAGTGACCATTATTTGAGTTTCGGATTCCTCTATAAGCCATAACTTTTTTTAAATGAAAAATAATTACAAAGTTTTAATTTTCTTTTATTTTGGTATTGAAAATGGTTTTGAAAATGTTTTTATTATATCAATGTGTTGTATTGATATCTTGTGATTGAAAAGTGGAAATGTTATGTTTCCTTTATGCATGTGTTATGTGATACCATTATGTTATGGTTTATGATATGTTGAAACCTATTCATATGAGGAATGTATTGGACTTAATAAGTGATGGTTGGAGCCCGCTATAGCTCCTCGATGTATCGGTAGGTCTCATGAGACAAACTAGTGTCTTGGCATGAGGCCTTGAAAAAATCATATTTGTAGTCTTGGAACGAGGCCATGGCTACGTGGTTATGATAGTCCGACATTATGCATTCCATCATTATGAAAGTAGTTATTGATATTGCATGTGATTATTCGACTAGTAGAATATCTATGTGAATAAGTAAATGGCATTATTTCATTTTATTTTTTCCATATTATGCTGAAGTTCAAGTTTAAAAGGCTTTTGTTTTAGTTATACATTGACTTAAATGTTAATGTTTACTTATGAAAGCTTCCGCTATATTGTTATCCTTACTAAGCATCTGAGATCACCCCTTTCAATGTTTTAATTTTTCCAGGATGTGAAGAAGTATTTTATGAATGACCTACAGGGATAGTTTGAAGGGGATATGAGTGTGGAAAATGGAGACTATGTTATTGTAGTTTTTCACTTTATGATGTAATGTAACATTTATGAATATATCTAGTGTTTCCAAGGCTACTAAACTAATCGGTATTTCAAGACTTGATCTTTTGTGATCATGACAATGTTACGCAATAATGCACCAACTCTGGGTAACTAGGGTCGGGGCGTTACAGATACAATGTTTTCCTTTGAATATCACTATAGAAGATATTCATGGGGTGTATAAAGAAAGGGAATCTTAGCCTAAGGTATAAGGCCCCAACCTTAAACCTTACTTAATCTTGAGTTATTACAGGATTACACATTGAGGATCTTTTCAGGTTTAGAGTTTTAGAGAATTAGATCCTGAAACTTGCATTACATTCCACATTTAAACAAAGTGGTTACATAAAAGACAATATTCATTCTTCCCATCAACGGAAAACTATTTAAAATAAAACACGGATTCTTTCTTGACACATCCTTGACACTATCATCACATCATGTACCTTTCCCTTGACCTATGAAAAACAATTCAAAAACTTGGGATGAGCATAAAAAGCTCAGTAAGGGTTATAAAAATATGGAAAGGAAACATGAGTTCATATATACATAAGAATGAAATCATACTTTACCCATAAAACATAGGCATATCAAATCATGAATAAATCATAGAAAACATAAGACATAAAGGTAACTTGAGGCATTCATAACATTCATATGTAGGGAGTAACCCTCTTGGTTACGTTTGGAATACCCATCACAGTATATTCCCTAAATCTCTTCAGAGAAACCTTAACGTTTCACTCCTTCGCATTACCCAATGCATTGGAGAGCTATATCGGGCTCACCCGCCCTTAGTTTATCACGAAACCACCCGTTTTCGTAAAAATGCCCAAGAACCATAACATAAATGTATCATATAAAACATGCATAAATGAAACATAACATTTCCACATTTCAATCACAATATAACATCTTAGTATATTTAAATAATGAATCCATTAAAAAAGAAACCACTTCCAAAACCATTTAAAACATTTAATAAAGAGATTTTTGAATCAAAGTGTCCCATACCACCTTGAAGCTTTTAACATTTTAAACCATTAATATCCATATAAATAAATCCTTAAAACCATTTTTAAAACATGGATATTAATAAGAAAAAATCATTAAAACATTTAATGCGATATTTTGGTTAAAGGGGTTTTACCAAAATTAGAGACACTTGAATAAAATAATTGCGGAATAAAATTTAGTCATAACTTTATAATATCATGAGAATAATTTTATTCATGATATAATACTCCAAAGGATAGCATATACACCATATAAGAGTGAATTTGTGCATAACAACAATGAACCCTCAATAGAAATGTCAAATGTGATGAAATCCCTTATAAAGAAGGTATCCTTAAAATTAAGGACAAATCAATCTCAAAAATATGTGTGAAAAATATAAATACACCCAATATAAGTGGATATTAAGTGTAAAACAATAAAATTTCATTCACACATATTAAATGGATGACATATTCAATGACTACATTTTGAACCCAAAGAAATCGAAATTGGGTTAAAAAGTTCCCTTGACAGCCTAACGACATCACATCAAAATGAGTTGATGAGAGATAAAAAGTGTATCTCATCACATGGACTTAAAATTTACATCAATAAGGATATATGAGAACATATCCCAACATAACAACATGTAAATTAAAATACCCAACAAAAGAAGTCTTTTAAAAAAAGAGGAGGGTGAAAGGTTCCCTTACCGACTTGGGTATCTTTCAAAACATACACCCCACGAAAGAAGGACAATAAATCATTGAAGTAAATACTCATAAATGAAAATATATTACACAAAGAGTAGAATAAGGGGCAGTACATACACCACTCAATGTAATTTGTGGCAAATTTTGCATAAATCTCACGGGAATAAAAGTGAGATGAAGAATCCCTTATGAAAACTCGGCAGCCTAATGGTGCCACATAAAACATCCGAATATGGATTGATGAGAACAAACAGGGTATCTCATCACATTAAAATAAAATGTACAGAAAGAGGAATATAAAAGAACATCCCCCAACATTACAAAGAGGAGCTTAAAATAAGTGACATAAAGGAGGGTACTTAAAAATAAAGAGAGAGGTTAGATCTCTTACGAAAGTTCGGTAGCCTAACGGCGCCACTCAAAACTTCCAAAATGGATTGATGAGAGAGATTAGGGTCTCTCATCATATGAACATAAAAATTACAGTAATTGTAATATAAAATATCATCCCAATAACAAGAAATATGATCTTTAAAAGGAATGACATAAAAGTGTGTACTTAAAAAGAAAGAGAGGAGTAGGATCCCTTACCTCGGGTCCGACTTGACTCGATCGTTCTTTAATCTCTTGAATAATAAACTTGAGTTAATTTATACTTCCTTAAGAACCTTTTTCAGGTACATTATTACTTTTATAACACTTATTACCATGTCATAAACATTATGTAATCATTTAAGTTAATAATATTTGTTTTGCCGATATTTGGTTCTTAAGTCGAAAGTGGACTTCTTACAATTTAATGTTGTTCGTGTGGCCAAATTTTTATTATATACAGAATTGTATTCATTATTTAGATATCATATATGTCATATATATCCAGTACATGCATGAATTTATAACATTACATAATCATTTAGAGGTAAGAAATGAAATGCACCGTTCATGGAGACGGTAAGCTGTATGTACGCATGAATGCTACTTTCATTTCTATTTCGTATTTTATAGAATGGAATAATAATGATATAAAGGTATATTATAATTCCAGTATAATATCATATATAATATCATATTTCCATCCTTTATACATCCCACATATGGTATTTAACGAATCAAATCACTTTGAGGGGGCGGTAGTCCGCACTTCCTTAAATGATGATATCGCGTATTCCCATGATGGAAGCCATAAAGGTAAGACAAAAATGAAAAATACAGAAGCATAAATAAAACATAAAAATATTATATATCATATATAAAAATAGTGACATCATAATATCCTCCTTTGAAGGTGTTAAATGAGTATTGAACAATCATCGTTTCAGGAGGCAGAATTTCACCATCCACAGAAACCGTATGTTCTTTAACCATGTGATGTAGTTGTGTGAGAGTGTAGCTATAATAAATCTTATAACAACATCCTAGTATATTTAAGATACTGGTGTTGTTACAAAATAAGTAAATAAAAAGAGTTTAGGGGGTTGGAGAAGCAAAATAAAACAAATGAACATGAGAGAATGAATTACCTTTAAAAGTGTAACTCCTTTTGATTTGAGCCTAAAGGCTTCCTTTGAAAGGATTATTCCCAAAGGGAATCCTCTAGGATTAGGAGAGGGATGTGTAGAGAGTAAATGGGTAGGGTTTGGCCGAGCCAAAGGCTTTAGGAGTGTGTGAAATGGGGTAGAGGTGGGGGCCTTTTATAAGAGGAGAGGAGGGGCACTTTTGGAAAGTAAAGAAATATTACTTTATTTGAAATTGTGTTTCGGTTTCAAAAGGTCCCACATTGATATAATTCGTGGATAAGGTGATAAGGCTTCGAAATACACTCATCCAATAAGTTTTGGACATGTGTAGTTCATAGATTTTACATTATCTTTCCATTTTATTTAAATCGTCAAATAATGATGTCATCGCTGCATCATTATTATGTCATAAATAATTTAATTTATTTAATGTCTAAAAATTATAAAAAAAATACTATGATGTAGGAAATCTTTTTATATTTCCAATTAATATTTGTAATAAAAAATATGACTTTTATAACCCCACTTAAAAATTGTTTTAGTAAAACATATCATGTTTGTGTCATTTTTACTTTTACATTAAATAAAACGATATTCATGTCATTTCCCAACCAAAGTGGATCCATGGGGTCCCCAAGTTGACCCATGGCTTGTCTTGGTTGGCCATGACACAACCAATGAGGGTAAGACATGTGTAAAGCTCATCTCATTTTATTAAAGCATTATTTTTACCTTAAACTACACTAATTACCACTAATCGCGATTAAAAACTTAATAAGTTACTATTCACGAAAAAATTATTTTAATCTCATTGAACCACATTTTACTTCTTAATGATAACCATGTATGTCAGATTTTTGAAAATCAAAACACAATGATGTCAAAATTTCATTTAAACGGAAAATCAGTTTTTATAAGTACCACTTAGTGGTTTCACTATTCATCAAAAATTGAAGTTTTTCAGAAAAATCCCAAAAATTCACCCTAAGCTATATTTGATATTCTGAATTCAAAAAGGAAGTATGTTTTACAAAATTAAAAACATATAAGTCACATTAATTAATTTAATAATTAATTCCCGCTGTCATGACAAATAGCATGTTTTTATGAAACAATAAGTATCAAAAGATTGACACTAGTTTAAGTCTGATTTCAAAGTGAAATTAATTCCAACGACCACTATTGGATTTAAAGGTAAAAATATTTTCTAATTTCACTTTAAAACCAATTCAAAATATAATCTAATCGTATAAATAAATTAGATTAAAAAGTGGTTTTGAATTAAAATACAACATTTTACACTATTCATTAAAAAAATGAACTTTATCGGAAAGATACCAAAAATTTACACAAAGTAAATTTTGATGTCCCGATTCTTAATAAGAGTTTTATTTGGTCCAAAAGAATGTTTAAGAGTGAACAAAACTATATTTAATGACGGTTCTCCATCAAAAGGTGGTAAGTGAACCTTTAGTGAAAACTAGGGCATATACACCTAAAATTGAATTCTTTCCGTATGTTAAGCATTTATCTTTTATTGTATAAATGTAAAAAAATTTAAGAACATATATAATCATATTTTAGTTATTTCTATCCATTCTCGCCATTACAACGGCTACATGTTAACTACCATTTAAAATAATATTATTTTATTATTAGAGTGCAACGTAAGATTCCCAAGAAACTCGTTGTTGCGTGTTGGGTACCCCATCGAGCATATCATCCCCTTTAAAGTCATATTAATATTTTATTCACAAATATGGATAAATATGAAAATGTCATATTCTTTATTTACCTGGGGTGTTACATCCTTCCCCCCTTTTGGGAATTGCGTCCTCGCAATTTTAAAATTGTGCTTGGAAACATCCTTGAACGTCCTACATCGGAACAAGAGTCGGTAAAACAATCACTTTAAAATAAAGAAAGATAAGCACAGAGGTAACCCGAGTTAACCCATACTAGGATTCCAAGTATGAAAATATGGACATGGAGGAGAAAACATAGGGTCATGTTCTTATGGAGAGTGATAGAAAACATGTTTATGAGAAAGTTAACAATAAGAAAATCACAAACTTGTGATGGGTTAAACGGTGTTGGGTTCCCCAGTAGGAAAATTTAATAGACAACATTTTTGTTTTAAGTTACTTTTTATTGAGGAATTTATTCATAAGGAATCATAATCACTTATCATGTTGACTTTCAACTTTTACTAGATTCCTTAATCAAACTCATATTTTTTCCAAAAGACGAGTATTTAGGGAGACTTGTTCGCATTAAGAGTACTATAATCAACTTCTAGAGAATCACCTAATCCCCAAAAGAGAAATATATACATCCCATGTATTTAGGCTTTAACCAAAACCAAAACCAAAAAGGTTAGTAAAGATCAAATAATCCAGAAAAGGATAACCCCTTATAAAAAGAAAATCTATTCTTAATCTCCAAAATTTGTCCAACAAAACCCAAAGTTCAACGAGGACCATCCGATAAACAATTTGTCCATAAAATTCTTCAAAGTAAACCAATATAAGATTGAAACCCAAATATTTGAAGGATTTAGTCACATAGTCTTCCAAGTTAAATCATAACATTTATCTCCAAACAACATTAGTCGCTCCTAAAGTCTCGCATTGAAAAGTAATTATCCTAATCACATATCCTCCAAAATCAACTTACTCTTAATTCATAAAATCATATAACTAAAAAGAATCAGTCAAACTAACCAGTGACTTCACATAGTCCAGTGGTAGGTGATAAATACCAGTGGCACTTTGGTTGTGGGTTCGATTCCCGCAGCATTGTCCGACGCGACGGGTTCTCACACGGTCTGCGTGTTGTCCTTTCTCCAAAACTATATAATTCTCAAATAATTACCCAAAAAGGGATAAAATCATCAAAAATAACCATAACATAATTTAACCTCAATTTTATCTCATGCCTTTCACCTCAATCATAACATATGATAACCCATAATTACCTCAAAAGTATATAAGGATCATATAAACCCAAATGGTTCTTTATAACTATGTCCACAAAAGAAAAGATAACTATTACTTGAATAAAATTTGCCTATATTAAACATCAGGGTTACACATAATATAAAAAGTCTTCTAATGTAACCCCATCATCAAAGGAGACTTAATACTCTTAAGAATTTCACCATAACTCTTGAAGCCCTTATATATTGACATCTTACTCATTCAAAATTCTTCATGATCCATTATCCATTCCTTTCCAACTTATTCCGAAATACCTCTTTCCTACAAACAAAATCATGAATCATATCCTAAGATTACAAAATAAGAAAACAATAGTCATGAAATAGTACATACCTTTGATTGGTCATTGTCAGTTTCTTCATCCTCAATCGGAAAGGCATTAGGTATTGGTAAACGAATATTGGTACTCTCTTGGTGACCCCATTCACGAAACTTCTTCATAGGACATGTGTTTGCATAATGACCATGCACACCACATTTAAAACATTCAATTGATCCCTCAGAAAGAACTTCTTTCCCTTTCCTCGAGTCAACTGGATGCTACCTTTTTCCATGGCAGGTTCTTGCTTTATGACCTTCATTTCCACATCTATAGCATATTTCTGTCCCTTTGAAACATTTTCCTAGGTGTTTCATTCCACATATTTGACACATAGGTTTTTGAACACACTTACCTTTATGATTATTACCTGTACTTCCGTAGGGATTTGTTTCTTGCATATATTATGCCTTAGAGAAATCTACAAGGTTTAGGTGGTCAATAATGACTCCAGATAGTTGGTTGAGGATAATCAAAAGAGTTCTCATTGCAGCTCCCATATCATTCAGTTGCTTGCTCAAAAAACTATCACAGTTTCCTTCACATCCACTGTTACATTGGTGCCTGCTAGATCCAGCCATTTACTAAAACCAAAAAGGTCAGTGTGAGTATATCAACAAAACCATCATGTACTAATGAGTAAGATAAACAATAAGATATGCTTACTCATTCACTTTATCTAAAACTAATACTCTTTCTGAAATCCTAACCATTATGGTAATTGTCACTTATGCTTAAAGAATACCCTAACCTCTAAAGTTATCTAAAACAACCTCTGATACCAACTATAAGGACCCAACCTTAAACCTTACTTAATCATGAGTTATTACAAGATTACACATTGAGGATCTTTTCAGGTTTAGAGTTTTAGAGAATTAGATCCTGAAACTTGCATTACATTCCACATTTAAACAAAGTGGTTACATAAAAGACAATATTCATTCTTCCCATCAACGGAAACCTATTTAAAATAAAACACGGATTCTTTCTTGACACATCCTTGACACTATCATCACATCATGTACCTTTCCCTTGACCTGTGAAAAACATTTCAAAAACTTGAGATGAGCATAAAAAGCTCAGTAAGGGTTATAAAAATATGGAAAGGAAACATGAGTTCACATATACATAAGAATGAAATCATACTTTACCCATAAAACATAGGCATATCAAATCATGAATAAATCATAGAAAACATAAGACATAAAGGTATCTTGAGGCATTCATAACATTCTTACGTAGGGAGTAACCCTCTTGGTTACGTTTGGAATACCCATCACAGTATATTCCCTAAATCTCTTCGGAGAAACCTTAACGTTTCACTCCTTCACGTTACCCAATGCATTGGAGAGCTATATCGGGCTCACCTGCCCTTAGTTTATCACGGAACCACCCATTTTCATAACAATTCCCAAGAACCATAACATAAATGTATCACATAAAACATGCATAAAGGAAACATAACATTTTCACATTTCAATCACAATATAACATCTTAGTATATTTAAATAAAGAATCCATTCAAAAAGAAACCACTTCCAAAACCATTTAAAACATTTAATAAAGATATTTTTGAATCAAAGTGTCCCATACCAGCTTGAAGCTTTTAACATTTTAAACCATTAATATCCATATAAATAAATCCTTAAAAACATTTTTAAAACATGGATATTAATAAGAACAAATCATTAAAACATTTAAAGCGATATTTTGGTTAAAGGGGTTTTACCAAAATTAGAGACACTTGAATAAAATAATTGCGGAATAACATTTAGTCAGAACTTTATAATATCATGAGAATAAATGGATTCATGATATAATACTCCAAAGGATAGTATATACACCATATAAGAGTGAATTGGTGCATAACAACAATGAACCCTCAATAGAAATGTCAAATGTGATGAAATCCCTTATAAAGAAGGTATCCTTAAAATTAAGGACAAATCAATCTCAAAAATATGTGTGAAAAATATAAATACACCCAATATAAGTGGATATTAAGTGTAAAACAATAAAAGGTCATTCACACATATTAAATGGATGACATATTCAATGACTACATGTTGAACCCAAAGAAATCGAAATTGGGTTAAAAAGTTCCCTTGACAGCCTAACGACATCACATCAAAATGAGTTGATGAGAGATAAAAAGTGTATCTCATCACTTGGACTTAAAATTTACATCAATAAGGATATATGAGAACATATCCCAACATAACAACATGTAAAATAAAAGACCCAACAAAGGAAGTCTTTTAAAAAAAGAGGAGGGTGAAAGGCTCCCTTACCGACTTGGGTATCTTTCAAAACATACACCCCATGAAAGAAGGACAATAGATCATTGATGTAAATACTCATAAATGAAAGTATATTACAAAAAAAGTAGAATAAGGGGAATTACATACAACACTCAATGGAATTTGTGGTAAAGGTAGCATAAATCTCACGGGAATAAAAGTGAGATGAAGAATCCCTTACGAAAACTCGGCAGCCTAACAGTGCCACATAAAACATCCGAATATGGATTGATGAGATCAAATAGGGTATCTCATCACAATAAAATAAAATGTACAGAAAGAGGAATATAAAAGAGCATCCCCCAACATTACAAAGAGGAGCTTAAAAGAAGTGACATAAAGGAGGGTACTTAAAAATAAAGAGAGAGGTTAGATCTCTTACGAAAGTTCGGCAGCCTAACTGCGCCACTCAAAACTTCCAAAATGGATTGATGAGAGAGATTAGGTTCTCTCATCACATGAAAATAAAAATTACAGTAAGTGTAATATAAAATATCATCCCAATAACAAGAAAGATGAGCTTTAAAAGGAATGACATAAAAGTGTGTACTTAAAAAGAAAAAGAGGAGTAGGATCCCTTACCTCGGGTCCGACTTGACTCGATCGTTCTTTAATCTCCTGAATAATAAACATGAGTTAATTTCTACTTCCTTAAGAACCTTTTTCAAGTTCATTATTACTTTTATTCCATTTATTACCATGTCATAAACATTATGTAATCATTTAAGTTAATAATATTTGTTTTGCCGATAATTGGTTCTTAAGTCGAAAGTGGACTTCTCACAATTACATGTTGTTCGTGAGGCCAAATTTTTATTATATCCAGAATTGTATTCATTATGTAGATATCATATATGTCATATATATCCAGTACATGAATGAATTTATAACATTACATAATCATTTAGAGGTAAGAAATGAAATGCACCGTTCATGGAGATGGTAAGCCGTACGTACGCATGAACGCTACTTTCATTTCTATTTCGTATTTTATAGAATGGAATAATAATGATATAAAGGTATATTATAATTCCAAATAATATCATATATAATATCATATTTCCATCCTTTATACATCCCACATATGGTATTTAACGAATCAAATCACTTCGAGGGGGCGGTAGTCCATACTTCCTTAAATGAATATATCGCGTATTCCCATGATGAAAGCCATAAAGGTAAGACAAAAATGAAAACTACAGAAGCATAAATAAAACATAAACAGATTATATATCATATATAAAAATAGTGACATCATAATGGCCACCTTTGAAGGTGTTAAATGAGTATTGAATAATCATCGTTTCGGGAGGCAGAATTTCACCATCCATGGAAACCGTATGTTCTTTAACCATTTGATGTAGTTGTGTGAGAGTGTAGCTCGAATAAATCTTATAACAACATCCTAGTATATTGAAGATACTGGTGTTGTTACAAAATAAGTAAATAAAAAGAGTTTAGGGGGTCGGAGAAGAAAAATAAAACAAATGAACATGAGAGAATGAATTACCTTTAAAAGTGTAACTCCTTTTGATTTGAGCCTAAAGGCTTCCTTTGAAAGGATTATGCCCAAAAGGAATCCTCTAGGATGAGGATAGGGATGTGGAGAGAGTAAATGGGCAGGGTTTTGACGAGCCAAAGGCTTGAGGTGTGTGTGAAATGGGGTAGAGGTGGGGGCCTTTTATAAGAGGAGAGGAGGGGCACTTTTGGAAAGTAAAGAAATATTACTTTATTTGAAAATGTGTTTCGGTTTCAAAAGGTCCCACATTGATATAATTCGTGGATAAGGTGATAAGGCTTTGAAATCCACTCATCCAATAAGTTTTGGACATGTGTAGTTCATAGATTTTACATTATCTTTCCATTTTATTTAAATCGTCAAATAATGATGTCATCGCTGCATCATTATTATGTCATAAATAATTTATATTATTTAATGTCTAAAAATTATAAAAAAAATACTATGATGTAGGAAATCTTTTTAAATTTCCAATGAATATTTGTAATAAAAAAGATGACTTGTATAACCCCACTTAAAAATTGTTTTAGTAAAACATATCATGTTTGTGTTATTTTTACTTTTACATTAAATAAAAAGTTATTCATGTCATTTCCCAACCAAAGTGGATCCATGGGGTCCCCAAGTTGACCCATGGCTTTTCTTGGTCGTCCATGACACAACCAATGAGGGTAAGACATGTGTCAAGCTCATCTCATTTTATTAAAGCATTATTTTTACCTTAAACTACACTAATTACCACTAATCGCGATTAAAAACTTAATAAGTTACTATTCACCAAAAAATTATTTTAATCTCATTCAACCACATTTTACCTCTTAATGACTACCATGTATGTCGGATTTTTGAAAATCAAAACACAATGAGGGCAAAATTTCATTTAAACGGGAAATCAGTTTTTATAAGTACCACTTAGTGGTTTCACTATTCATCAAAAATTGAAGTTTTTTAGAAAAATCACAAAAATTCACCCTAAGCTATATTTGATATTCTGAATTCAAAAATGAAGTCCGCTTTACGAAATTCAAAACATACAAGTCACATTAATTAATTTAATAATTAATTCCCGCTGTCATGACAAATAGGGTGTTTTTATGAAACAATAAGTATCAAAAGATTGACAATAGTTTAAGTCTGATTTCAAAGTGAAATTAATTACAACGACCACTATTGGATTTAAAGGTAAAAATATTTTCTAATTTCACTTTAAAACCAATTCAAAATATAATCTAATCATATAAATAAATTAGATTAAAATGTGGTTTTGAATTAAAATACAAAATTTTACACTATTCATTAAAAAATGAACTTTATCGGAAAGATACCAAAAATTTACACAAAGTAAATTTTGATGTCCCGATTATTAATAAGAGTTCTATTTGATCAAAAATAATGTTTAAGAGTGAACAACACTATATTTAATGACGGTTCGCCATCAAAAGGTGATAAGTGAACCTTTAGTGAAAACTAGGGCATATACGCCTAAAATTGAATTCTTTCCGTATTTTAAGACTTTATCTTTTATTGTATAAATGTAAAAACATTTAAGAACATATATAATCATGTTTTAGTTATTTCTATCCATTATCGCCATTACAACGGCTACATGTTAACTACCATTTAAAATAATATTATTTTATTATTAGAGTGCAACGTAAGATTCCCAAGAAACTCGTTGTTGCGTGTTGGGTACCCCATCGAGCATAGCGTCCCCTTTAAAGTCATATTAATATTTTATTCACAAATATGGATAAATATGAAAATGTCATATTCTTTATTTACCTAGGGTGTTACATAAGGTATATTAGCCCATTTGATATCTTTGACTACATATGAGTAGTGGACTATTTGGATTTACATACACCAAGTATTTCTTATGTTCGTGATGTGTTCCATGTATCCCTCTAGAGGATGTACATACATGACACCTCAAATGTACTGAATCAAGAGGTGGTATGAAAAAAGAATGTCCTCTAATTTTAAGAGGTTCTAATGAAGAACATAGACCATAGATTCAGTGTTATATGAAATGAGAAAACTCAACTTGAAAAAATATTTTGGAAGAACCATAAGTATGAATAGGTGGTATTGGCACAAAATGAAACAATTAAACAGATGTACCCTCACCTTCTCAATAGAGAATATGAGTTGAATTTTATGGGGTTAAATTTATCATGGGAAGAAGAATGTAACAACCCATTAATTTTTAGTAACGTTTTTTCTTGAATATTTATTTCTTGTATTGTATTATATAATATTATACACCTACATTATATATAGAAATAAAAAAATAATTATTTCATTAAAAAATATTGTTACATTAATCAGTAATGAATCTAATTAAAATCCCAAACAATACAATTGGGAAAATAATATAAAATAGAAAAAATATAATCGGAAAATATTGATATCCCCAATGTAGAAAAATCATTACCCCCACTATGAACACTATGAAGAAGATAAAAAATATTAGAAAATAAATAAACAATATAGAAAATGGAAATATAGAACCATTAGATTGATTTTTGAAGAAAAATTAATGATGGAAATTAAGGGTATTTGTGGGAGATAAATTTACTAATAGAATATTGATGTGATCATTAGGAAAGTAATCTGACCATTATGAATAGTAACATGAATGTTGGGAATAGTAACCAGACCATTGGAATAGTAAATCTACCTCAAAATAATAAATTGTTATATAGATAATATTTATCATGATTAATTATTGTAAATAATAATATTATAACTACCAAAAAATTTTTAAAACTAAAATAAATTATAATAACATTAATTATTAGTGGATTTTAAAGTATTTAATAAAAATCATAATTTTTACATTAAAAGCTGACAATAGTTACAATTGAAATTTATTTTAATATAATGAATATCATTTATGAAATATTCATTTTGAAATTGAGCAAGGGATGTTTTTTAGTTAATGTGTTTTAGTTTCGTAAACACATTATATTATATTAATATAGTCAAAAAATTACTATTACATATTTTACCTTTGATATAATATTTTGCTTAATATTTTATTCTAAAAATACCACTCTCCTCAAGTATAAACAACCCCTTTCCATCCCCTTGTAAATTCACTCATACCTATATTTAAAATGCCTAATATCTACTAAAATCCATCCTATTAACCACATTAGGATCCCTAGGTATGTTTTAGAGTAGTCAAACTCTAAACATTAAGGTATTTTTAGTGGCGTATAAGAGAAGCTACAACGAGGAGTAAGTATGTTTTTATCAAGTATTCTTCTTTTTATTTCTTATTTTTATTATATTTTTCTCCATCCCTTTCACATCAAAACCATATAATATTAATTATTAATCATGTTAAAATTATATTAATGATTTTATCCTAATGTAAGTATCATATTTACCATAGATAAAAATATCAAAATAAATTTTCATTATCTTTAGATAATGTTACATCAAAGGTCTATTAACAACCTATAAAAACATTTACATATCGAAAATTATTACCATCATCAAGTATTGATATTATGAATTATATATAACATATAAAAAAATAACTATATGGATTTTAATATTTTATAATTTATTATAATAATTTGTAATTATAATTTAACAAAACAAAACAATTGATGAACAATGAGAATTTTGAAGTAAAATGTGATATAAAAATGTCTACCCTATAAGCAACAAAATTAAGAAATATTATCAAATAATTATATTTTATTATTATTAGTATACATTAGACTAATTATCATCTGGATCACTGTTTTAATAAATATATTTTTATTATTCAGGAGGTGAAAAATTGACAAAATAAAGTGAAAATTAATTTAAGTATATTCTGAAATCAAACTCTTTATCATTATGTAATTCCCCATTCATGAAATATTATGTACGAATAATACTATATTTTTCCTTAAATATCATTTCATTATTATAAAATTTTATTTTTGGGGATATAAATTTTTCATTCTTACTTTTATGTCAAATAAAATTATTTTCCAAAATAACTCTTCTTCCAAAAACACATGTTTAAATCTTCTTGATTCATTTATTCTCCACTAAAGAATAATTATTCTGGGGTAAAACTAGTTTTTCCATTATTCATTTGGGAACCCCATGATTATTCATGAAATCAAAATTTGTGAAACCCTTATGAAACCCTCCTTTCCTTGTGTTATTTAATTATTATTATTATTGTCATAAGTTCTATGTAACATGCATGATTATGTAAATTTTATGATGTGACATGAAGGATTAGGATTATATAACCCTCAGATTCATTTCGTAATATGATTTAACTAATATTTTATTGTGTTTAACGAATTAAAATTATGCTATCCTTTTTAAAAAATATGTTGTTTTGATTATGCACATTTATTATATGTGAACATGATGCAATATTTTTTTCACAACTATGTGTGGTATTTAACTACTATGACATGATGTGTCATTTTTTATTGGAATATTCCATTCCTTCATCAAATTATTACCTCATGATGTTTATGATGATTCTATTTTTATTTTCTAGTCATGAAGGTTATTCTCACCCATTTTATATTTATTCATGTCCCTTATTCGTCATCTTTATAAGATTTTAGCTCATGATATTATTTTATGTATATCATCAGGTGATCACATGTACTATGGAGAACACAATCATAAAAATGATAAAGAAGATGAATTTTTAATAATGTTTATGTTTTTTATATATAATGTTAAGCAACATCTTAATTTTTAAATTACACTAAACCTTTGGGTCCTATATCACAACTCTTTTATATTTATTATCCTGAAAATGAGGTAATAGTTATGTGAGAAAAATAATGGTCTCCATATATTATATTTTGGGTTTAGGATATTGTGATAGGAATTTAGGGATTTCTCTTAATGTTTGATTTATATCTGTTAACATGTAATTCTAATGGAAGATAATAAAATACAACATGAACATTGGATGAGTTTTGTTCATCATGTTACTTTTTTTTCATCACTTATTTCCCTGCTATTTATTCATTAATTTTTTTACATTCATTGTGTTTTGTGATTCAATAAATACCCATTAATAAATCATTGTGCACCCATTTTGTGGTGCAATGGATTGATACTAAAAATATGGTTTCAACATGATGGTGGAATTGAGGTATGCTGGTTTTTATGATAGATTAGGATCAAGATTATGTTCTCTTATTCAATAGTTGTGTTCATGGTGAAATAATGAGCGATAGTGGTGTTTCTTGAGTGAATCAAATGGATAGATTGTGGTGAGAAGCAATGAAAAGTCTTGGTTGGAGTAGATATTTAACTTTTAGCATGATTCACTGATAAATTGGTATCCAAAAGATTATGGGTGATGCATGAATTTGATGTGCGGTTTCTTGAATACCCACGTTTATAAGTTATTTCATCTATAAAATACATGCCATGTGTGGCCCTAGCTGCAATGCTAGATTTTCCATGGAGAATAAATGTATCCAAAGTTGCGTGACATGTGTTACATGACATGGGACCTCTAATTGGAGGCTTAATGTGTATATTGATGGATATGTGGGAATGGTAATGACCAAGTACATGTAAATGTGTAGAGTACATGAGTATTTTTCCTTACTCAGACATAGAAAGGTATATAGAACTAACTCAGTACATAGGAACAACCAAAGGTACACATGCACGGTATGTGGTTCGTAGGTATTAGTATAGTTAGGTCTAGGATTATGGGTACATGTCGTGAACCCCACATACACATTATATACTTCTTAAAATATGAATTGGAGATCTTGTTACCCTCAGAGTGGGATAATTCCCTAAAATAGTTCATTTCCTCAATCCATCCCTATGATGTTATTAACTTTGAATTAAATCCTCAAAATAAGATTGTGATCCTATATATGGAATTATTTTTTGTTAAATATGTAGGAATTTATCCCAGAGGATGTGATGGGATCTACTATCATCTTCTTCCCTAGGTGGATTTCGTAGAATTTGTGTGAAAAATATTACACAGGTGGTGATCTACTACGTAGTGGGATAATCCAGATTGAGTTGTTAGTATACCCCCTGAACCTAGGTATATAAGGGATCATGATTAGATATTATATAATCCTGAGTTTTCAACAAAAATTTACTTTCTTTCACATTTATTATATTTTTATGTTTATAGTTTTATATAATTCATACATAACTCATAAATTATAAGATCATTATAATAAAAACTAGACACTTTTAATTAGTATACATTTTGTCCATAATATAAAATTTTTAATATAATTTAGGACTTATTTTCATAAAAAATATTAATGACTTTCATACTAACATATTCCTTTCCATTAACCATAATTAAATCATGAAAAAAAATTTAAAAACATTGTATGAGTAAAATAATATAAGTAAGGAAACATAATGAAGGAAAAACATTAGTAATGCAAAAACATGAAAAATCATATAATATTTACCTTATCTCTAAAATTCATTGAGAATATGAAAAAAATAAGATAAAAACACACACCCAATTTTTTCTCAAGTAAAATCATTAAAACATAATTACATAAATTAAAACCATTTTTTTGTAAAATAATGAATCAAATTCATAATCCATTTTATACCCATATTAGAAGTAACCATAGCCTAGTCAAATTCATATGACTAAACCTTTTGCGGCTCCCTCATTAAATTTATTTATGATAAGAAAAATTACCCAATTCATTAGAGTAGTATCTATTTTCACCCATCATTTAAGCTATAATGGGATCACATAGTGATATTTAGGCAGCACCATCGTATAAGATATAGGGGGATCACATGACACTATCTAGGCCACCCCATCATGCTAGATCTGTCTGGTCCATCCCATCATATAAGGATAAAGTACCATATCTTTAATAAAACATTTTCATGATTTCATTTTTCTATGTTATAACATTTTAAAAACTCATTTGAACTCGTAAACATATCACTTTTATATATCAAAATACCCTTTCCTTTTAAAACCCCTATTTTTTTATATAAAAATACGATTTTCTATTGAAATACAATTTTCAATACCAAAGTAACCCAAAAAAATAAAATGTTTTTTTATTTAAATAAACATGAAATCCTATGTAGGAATATTGAAATAAAATAATGTTCATGGTGGTAGAAAAGTCATTATCTCGATTTATGTTTAAAATTCATTTTATTTACTTTTCAAAATGTTCCGTATATAACACATAAAAATATTACTTTGAAAAACCATTGGAAATAATGTATAAAATATTATTTATTAATATTATATTACAAAATGAAAACATTTAAAAAATAATTTAAAATTCATGTACTTGGAAAACAAAGAGTTGTAATGAAAAAACTAAAAAACAATTATTTTCAAAGAAAAGTACCATTTCACTTTTGAAACACTGGAATAATAAAACACATTAAAGAATAACATTGAAAAAACATTAAATATCATGAGAGTAGGTATATTAATGTAATATAATTTCAATGGGGGATATATATACCTAAAATAAAATAGGTGATAAAAAATATTTCTATAATGAAATGAAATTTAGATCAAGTCCATTACCTTGGGTATGATTCATAACTTGTGTATTTATATTTTTGAATAATAAACTTATGTTATTTGTTATACTTTATTGGTAACCGATTTAAATTTTATTATTACTTTTATTTCAATTATTACCTTATTATATACAATTTCTTAATCAATTATTTCATTATTGAATGTTTTTACTATATTGGTGTTATATTTCAAAAATGACATTGATAATTTGATTATGGTCAAAGAGGTCAATATTTAAAAATATCAAGAATAATAATTATTTTTTTAATATTTATACATAAATTAAACTTTTGAAAACAATAATGAATTTTGAATATGAAGAAAGAATTAATGTTATGATATCGGAGATGGTAGGTCTTACGTACGCATGAGTAATATTTCCATTTTTCAATGATCATTATGGACAGAAGGTAAGAATCATTTATATTTCCATA
The DNA here is from genome assembly GCA_963277665.1 of Viscum album. Lineage (NCBI taxonomy): Eukaryota > Viridiplantae > Streptophyta > Magnoliopsida > Santalales > Viscaceae > Viscum > Viscum album. Next base: position 211,682,074 of record OY728141.1, read on the forward strand.
ATTAAAAAATATATTAAATACCATATATTTTAATTATATAAATTCATATACATCATTATTTTGACGTGGTGTTGAAAAATGGTATCACATCACTTTCAGGAGGTGATAGTCTACACATAAACGAACAACACTATCATTCTTCTTAGTGTGAGAAAAGGTAAAAAAGGACATATTATATTAATATAATGAAACATATTTCATCAGTGTATTAAATATTTCATTTATATCAAATATATTTATTAAATTTAAAATTAATACCTTTCATGTAACATGTTAGTGAAAAATGAATCATATATATTTGTGAGTCGGTAGTCCTCCATACACACAAGCGATGTTATCGTATCCCATACAGAATGGAACGTAAATGGGTATATATTATATAATGACTCTATAAATTTAATTATCTTATAAACATAATATATTAAATTCTTATCAATTATCATATCAAACCATGATAGGTGGTAATGGAAAATTAATTACATCATTTCTGGAGGTGATAGATCATTGTTCCCACGAATGATGAATTCATAATCCATTTAATGGAAGTGTGCCTGTTTATAGGTAAAACAATTTGAATAAAAATAATCTCAGTATATGGAAGATATTTATGTTATTATTTAATAATTTTATAAGAATAATTTAATTTATCAATAAATATATAAAATATAAATTCTCATTGTTGAACCTGACGTCTTCTTCAGGTTCTTCTTTTAGGTTACACTGAATACTTCCATGGTTAGATTTATGTCAAAATTCATGATTATTGGAAGAGATGAGGGAACATGAGATTTTATTTTAGAAGGTATTGGATAAAAAAATTTGTTTTTTATGTGTGATGAGAATAGGAGAGGTGTATCCTTGTATAAGGGAGGTGAGTTGCATAGTTGTAATTTTTTGAAATATATAATTTCACCTAAAATGTAATCATGTCACAAGGACCGAATAATGGGAATTTATAGATAATATATGTTATGAGGTAAATATATGTCTATAAAATGGGGTTTTTAAATTTTTTTGTTCATTTTTACACCTTATATTCTATGTTTAATTATCTTGTAAACTCGTTTTTACATTAATTGCTATAAAATTTTTTTCAGTAATCCCTATGGTCAATTTTTTTGAACTTATTATAATTTATAAATTTTATTTATTAAAAATTTTATATACATTTTTATATATTGAATTATTATAAGTGTAAAGATATTCTTTAATGTGGATCCTATAGAAATGTCCAGATAATGGGTTTTTAAGAAGATTATTTTTTACTAAAAGATTATTCAATATGAGCTATATGAGTAGTAATAATAATAATAAAATTAAACTAAAATAATATTTACTGATATATAATCTATAAGTTTCATTTAATATATTTCCCTAATATGTATTATTATATTTAATAAATATTATAAACATTGGGCATTTTAAAATTTTTTTTATGAAAAACCTGTTTTTAAACAAAAAAAACAACTTATTCCAAAAACTAATATAAAGTTGATTTAAAAGTAATTAAGTGGATTGAATATTAATATATAATACAAATATTACTATAAATAATAATCATAAAATATTTATACTATTAAATTAGATAATTTATGAAAAAAATACTTTTTATGAAAATAAGAATTTTTTACTCTTCACTGAAAAATCAATAATTTCCAAAAAAATCCCAAAATTTTAATAAAAGTAGATTTTGATATGATGATTACAAAAATGATATTAATTTTATAAAATTTAAATTATAAAATTATAAAATTTTAATTTTTAATAAAACCATATAATTAAAGGGTTTAATTAAAACCATTTCCTTTTTGATTAAAAATTTATTCATATTTTTATAACTAATATAAATATCTAATTTAAATTACTAAATAGGAATCCTATTTATTATATAATTACCAAGTTTGTTAAATACTTAATAATTTTATAAATTTAATAATAAAATTTTATTCACATATTAAAAAATTGGGGATATCTTTACCTCATAGTATATTCAGATTCTCATGTTTCCTCTTCAACCATATGGGGTTTCTATAAAACCTTAAATAATCAAATCACTTTTTTGTTCATAAAATTATATCTTTGTACATTAATATGAAAAATTTATTCCTTATATGTAAGGATATCTTCTAATTGATATTCTTATGGTCTCAAAACATTAGTTGATTCAGGAACATATTTCTATAACATTAATACATGAAAAACATTTTGCACCTGATGTAAACTCAGGGGGAAATCCACTTAGAAGAAAACTGATCAATCATTATCTTAGATTTAATATATCCCAATGAAACATGGACATATATTTCCATTTCTAAAAAACATATAACACATTTCCTTGGAGAGTAATTTATAAAGACATGATCACCTTCCTTGAAAGAATTATCTTTTCTCCGGTTATCTAAATAAATTTTATGAAATATAGGAGATTTTGAATTATGTCATTGAATAAATTAAAATTTATCAATCATTTCTTCTACCAACTTTAATTCCAATAAATTCCTTTATCCCACAACATCTAAAAAATCTACTATCTCAAACCACTTTCCTTATTATGCTTCAAATGTTGCCATCTATACATTGGAATGAAGACTGTTATTATAAGAAAAATCAATGAATGAAATTTATTGATCCCAAATTCCATGGTTATCTATTGAAAAAGAATGAATCATATATTACATGGCATGAACCATCATATGAGACTATCCATCAGATTGAGGATGAAGAATAATACTATATGTTAATTCAGTACCCAAATACTTTTGATGTCCTTCCCAAATATTAGATGTGAAACTGGGGTCATGGCATGATACGATGGATAGAGGAACTAAATATAACCTGAAAAATCTCCTATAAATAGAGTTAATAATGAATATTTAAAGATATTATATCTAGAATGAGTTGAAAATTTGGTTATTTATTTAGTCTATCAATAATAAACCAAATATCATTGTTACATTCTAATTTCCATGGAAACCACCCCAAATATCCATGGATATCATTTTTTATTTCAACTTTAGGAATGCAAATGGTTGAAGTATCACCTTTAGTAACAATAATTTTTATTTAACATACCGGAAATTCAAAAAAATCACGATAAATTTAGAAATATATATACTCATTCCATCCCACTAGTAAAACCCTCTAAGGTCTCTATATGCCTTAGTTCATCATGGAAGAACATAAAGTGGGGGACTATTAGGTTTATCCAATACCTCTATCTTCAACTGCGAATCACAAGGAACACATATAATTTATAAAAATCATAAATCACCTTCTTAATGAATATTAAAATCAAGAAACATACCCTTATCAATAGATTCTACCTTTTCATACAAATATTGATCATCCTTCTGAGTATGCTTAATTATTTATGACAAATTAAACTACATATACACCTAAAAAAATAGAGGATGTCCCAACATCATCAACTTCTAGGAAAAAATTTATAAAATAATTTTCCAAATTATGATATTTATAATGAAACATAGTTTATGTAGTATTAATTTTTTTGACTTTAATAATTGCTTAATTGTTTTATTTTATAAGATGATAATGAATCGAGAAATAATAATCCCAAGTTAGTTTTTTCCTTATTTTATTTTTTATGTTCTGTTCATTATAAGTGAATATATACTTCAAACGTTTATATTTCAACCATTGCTTCATAAAAATGATTTCTCAATATTTTTCAATAATAAACCACAATATATAATTAAAAATAATTTTTAGGGTAATTTAACTCATTAGGTTTCAACAGATGTGGAGCATAGAAAATTACCAGTTCATTCTACATTAAGACACAACCAATCCTATTAAATAATTCATCACTGTAGATGAAAACTTCACCATATCTGGAAGTTATGGCTAGAACATGATCATTTACCAATATTCATTTTAGTTACTTAAATTAAAAACTAAATTCTATTATCTATATGATGTTAACACCTTTTTGTCAGTATATTTATGGGTCTAGACAATAGAGGTCTCTTTTCGACAAACTTATGGTAGTAACACACTAATCCAAGAAATCTATGAATCTCTATGATATTTTCCATTTTTCCCATTCATAAATATAATTTTTAGTAGGTTCAATAGTTATTACATATTTAGAAACAATATTTCCAAGGAATTAAAACTTTTCAACAAAAACTCACACTTTATAAATATACCATATTTTTTTTTTCATAAAAGAAAACATAGTTTTCTTTAATTTTCCCATTGACTTTTAGAATATATGAAAATTTTATAATTAAATAAAACTGAAAAAATTTCTACGAATTCATGAAAATTTATATTCATAAGGTCCATAAATATAGAAGGATCATCATAAATCCTAGAGGACAAAACTACAAATACATAATTCCCATATCTTGTCTAGAATATAATCTTTATATTGTTTTCTTACTTCAATTTTAACTAATGGTAACCCCTAAATTAGGTTAGCCTTTTAATATAATCTAGCTCCCTAGATCTAATTAGGAAAATAAATATTATCAGTAAAAGGATATTTAATCCTTGGACATGATAGACTTATGGTTTTAAGATATTCTTATGGATGAACCTAACACTCAGGTTAACGATATCTCTTGGAAATTATTTAGGGAGTCTAATTCTGGTAGGCTTAAATTTCTATTTAATGACTATGCTATTTACTTTTGTATTTGTAATCATGGTTTCTTTATTTTTCCTTAATGTTTTGAATAATAAAAACTTAATTTCTAGTCATTACTAATGTAATATTTCATTTAACCATATTTATTTTTAATAAACAAAATAGGAGAGACCATGGTGAAATGCTGGGTCTTATGAATCCTTTATATAATAACACATGATTTTTTTATTGTAAAGACTCCAATTTAGACATTTTATAAGGTAAAAAAGAATTAATATTACCATCATGTACTAGGTAAACTGTAAACTCAACCACTTAATCATGAAAAAAATATTAAAATCACCATGAAATACATCTATATATTCATTTAATATAGAAATATCACTAAGATGAACATTTTATTAATTTTAAATAATACGAGTTTGGTAAAATTTATTTTCATCTATATGTAATTTATAAGATTTTTGGTATGTTATTAACGGAATGAAATCATTGAACACAACATTCTTAGAAATGAAATATATCATATCATGATAAGCCAACATGTAATCTATACCAAGGATGATATCAAACTCTAATATTGATAGTTCAACAATATTTTCTAGAAATACCATACCACAGTTAATAATAAGAATACTCTTATAAATATTTTTTTTCATAATAATTCCACAAAATGTTTTCATCAAAATTTCCACCATAATTTCATGAGGTTATATAACCAATTCAAATGAAATATTCTCATATATGAAAGAATGTTAAGATGTAGAGTCAAAAAGGGTATTGGAATAATTCTAATACACTTGTTACATACCTTTCACCATATCATTATATGACCCATCATTAACTATAATCGTAGCAAATGGATTTTCTACATGTTTATGTTTATGATAATGGTGATTTTTATCATGTGAAACTAACTCAGGACATGTGTTTTCATAATGAACCTACTCTTTCCAACTGAAACACCTCACCATTTGATGGAAATATGTTACCCCATTATTTATATATTCAGGACCCCCTTCTTTACAATCAAGATCCTTGTGACCAAACTAAACTCATCAGAAACACTTCCTAGATCCTGTAACAAATTCCTTGAAATGTTATTTTCCGCACTTAGAGCATTTTAGAGGCATACATCTAAACTTATTAGATGGATTCTCCTTTTTTTTCCTACCATATTGTACGTTTTTTACTATTGTTATCCCTAGGAATATACATATTAGCAAACTCCATCTAAACTTTATCAGCACAAAAAACAACATTCATTTAAATTTTAAATTCTCATGTGGACCATACTCTAAAAAAACTTGATATCAACCCTATGTAAAATAAATTAATTTTACTAGAAATTTCATGATGAAAATTTGGCTTATGATTATCTAATATTTTGATTTTTTCTTTATATGAATCTATTGAGTCTTCCTCTTTCTGTCTCAATTTTTGGAAATATTTTTCCATCCATCGTAAAACAAAATTTGTGAAATATTTCTCATGGAAAATATCATTTAATTATTCCCATTATATTTCATAATGATCTTATTTTTCTCTAAAATTTGTAACCACAGAAAACTATCTACCAAAATCACAGTCAAAGGATAAATGATAATATGATACCTTTGACATTAGAAACATCCCATGACTATAAATATCTTTTCTAGGGCATTGATAAATCCTTTGAATACCATATTTTCATATGATCCAATAATTTATGGGGTATGTTTTCTCATGAAATGATCCAAAAAAATACTTATTCCTTTGTGCTGGATAAGGTTCCACTCTAGCATAAGAAACCACCAGTATTTATATATTTCTTCAACTGATCCATCATTATAGAATTTTTTTCTGATTCTAACTATATAGAGATGCTTATTTAAAAGGGAATTTTCCTCTTGGTTCCTTCACTAAATAGCTTCTATATTTCATATATAGAAAAATATTTTGAACTGAAATAATTAAGGTAAAGAAAAATGGTAATATTCAAATTATATATAATTTTAATTTGACTATAATGTTATATATTTCCAGGCAATGTTACTGAAAGTATCCCATCATCAATGTTGTCTATACCTTGTATCTGATATAATTTATAAGGAATTTACCTTTAAAATTACATAAATTTGATTTTTTGTCATAGATTCTCATTATACAACTTTGATTTTGTTTTCAAGTTTTGAGTTTTAGTGAATTAGTCCATAAACCATACATTACAGAACCATATAATACAAAATTTCAACTTCTGGTTAGTAATAATATTTTCTATAATATAAAACTCTTAAAATATTTCATGTCTTATTTTCAAGGAAAATCATCACAAATTAGAATTTCACTTCTTATTTTCCCTTAACCATCCTTATACCCTATGAATAAAATTAAAAGCATGGGATGATAAAAAAATGACTTCAAAATGATAAAAATGTAATCAAAACCATTATTTGTTTTGAAAATATGAAAACTCATATAACATTTTCCATTATCTTCGATGTTCATTTATAAAATGAAATAAATAATTTTTACATGAAAACACACACACCTTTTTTTCTCAAATAAAATCATCAAAACCCAATGAATGGAGTTGAAACCATTATTAGTATATTAGATAACTATATTCATAATTCTTGGAAAACTTGTGGCTAAAGTAATTGGATCCCAGTTAAATCTATATAAGAAACCCTGTGGAAAGTACCCCTTATTGTCTGATAAAAAATGAACATTACCAAATTCATAAAAGGTCTATCTATAAAACCAATAATTTAATCTATAAAAAAATCACTCAAACTCTATATATTCCACAAACATTATATAGTATATAATGAGCTCACATATTTCTATATAGTCTACCCCATCAAGTAAGTTGTTACGGGCTCACCCTGTGCTGTCTAGTCCACCACATCATATAAGACATGATGTCCTCCCCCACTACTATCTGGTTATCCACATTTTATAATGATCAAGTAAAAGATCTCCAATAAGATATTTTTATGCTTTCACTTTTCTATTATAAAACATTTTAAAAACTTCTATAAGCTCCTAAAAAAATAACCTTTCTATATCTAAATACCCTTTCCTTTTAAAACCCCATTTTCAATATGAAAATAATAATTTCTTTTGAAAACCAATTTTCAATACCAAAATTCCCCAAAAAGAAGGGAAAGTGGATTTTCATTGAACTAAATATGAAATCATGAAAATGAATAAATAATTAAAATAAAGGATAAGGAGGAATAAAATTCATTGTCTTAGTGAATATTAATAAGTCCTTTTGTCATTTGTCAAAATATACCTATATAACACGTAATAAGATTCAATTTCAAAAAAATTGAAAATAAATTAAAAAATTTAACTTATAAAATTTTTAAGTCCATAGAAAAACATTCATAAAATTATTTCAAATACACAGATAAGGAAAGGGAAGAGTTTGAAGGAAACCATTTAAATAGATTTTCCGTCAATCAAAAGTCCCATTCCACTTGGGATTCAATTGAATCATAAAAGACATTAAAGATTTCAATTAAAAAAAATCAAACATCTGGATAATATATATATATTCAGGATATATAATTTTATGGTTTCTATATATACATATTATAGATGAATATAGGTTCATATCATAAAAAAATAACTAAATGGAAGAAAATTATGATGAAGTCCCTTACCTTGTGTCTGATTCATCACACGTGTCTTTATTTTCATGAATAATAAACATATGTAAATTCATTACAAACTTTATATTACTTTTCAATTTTTTTATTACTTTTATTTCAATTATTAACCAGTTATATAAAATTTCATTATCAATAATTTCACACCATATTTTTTTGACCATATTCAGCTTATCTTCAAAAAAAAACAATTTGGTAGGTTGACAATAGTCAAAGAGGTAATTATTTAAACATAAAAAGATTAATATTAGTGAAATAAGTATCATATTTATACATAAATTATAATTTTAATACCATTCATGATTCTTTCTTATAAGAAAATAATGAATGTTTTGATTCTAGAGATAGTAGGTCATACATAAGCATGAGTAATGTTAGCTTTTTTCAATGATAATTAAGTAAGGAATTTTATGATAAATTACCTTTATAGAATTTCCCTAATATCATAAACACCATAATATTTAATAAAATATAAATATAAAAATGTATTTTGTGTTTTGGTTATGAAATAAAAATAATCAGATCACTTTGAGGAGGAGATAGTCCACATGTCCACAAAATACGTTATCATTTTTCTTAGTGAGTGTAATGGTAAAAATGTAATTGTTATATTATATGAACATAATGATAAATATGTCAATTATATCATAAATATGATATCGATATCACATATATTTATTATATTTACACTTATTACCTTCCACATAATGTATTATTGATATATAAATGACATCGCTTTGTGAAGTGATAGTGTATCCCTTACAGAACTGAATGTATACGGGTATATATGATATTATGAATCCATTTTTATAATTATGTTATATATATATATATCATATATAATCTTTATATAAACCATCAAACATAACTATGAGTGGTGGAAATGGAAGAATGAATGAAATCATTTCGGGAGGAGGTAGTCTGCCATACACAAGAATGATGTTTTTAACCCATTTAAAGAAAGTGAGTGTGCCTGTAGGTAGTACCCTTACCATAACAATGTATAAGAATATTTCATATAATATTTTTAAAAAATATTCATGGTATCTAAATAATTTAATGGTATGAAGATAAATATTTAACAAAATTTCTTGTTGATGAATGTTACCTCTTCACCAGGTATCATTTTTTAGGATTCACCAAAAACATTCCACGGTTGGATATTTGAACAAGGTAAAAATTGTATGATTATAGAAGGGAAGTGGATATGTCATTTGTACTTGTTTTTCCAAACCAATTGGTTTTGATGGAGTGAATAATGGAGAATAGTGGGTGGCCTTTTATAAGTAAAGACTGTGGAACAATTGTAATTTTTTATAGAGTGAATTCCACCCAAATTTTTTTTATTAAGACCAAACCCCAATAATTATACATTCTAATGAATATAAGATAAGAGTCATAAATATTTCTATACAATGGGTTTTGGAAAATTTTGGGGTAATTTTTACACCATATATTCTATGATTAACCATTAAGTAAACTCTTTTTACAATAATAAGTATAGTTAATTTTGATCCTTTATCACTATTCCATTTCATGAAAAAAGAAGTCAACCATAACATAAAATATAAATTATTTTGATGAAAAACATGGAATAAATTTTTATAAATTCAGTTATAATTAGTGGAAAAAATTTATTTCATATTAATCTCCCAGATGGGGTGAGACTGTTGGTATTTAAGAAGATTATATTTTAGAAACAATTCAAATTCTATATAAAATCTACGACTAATAACAAATATGAATATAAAATAATATTTTCTAAAATATAATCAATAAATTTCATTTATAACATTCCCCATTAGGGATAAATTTAATTATTTAAAAGAGGAAACGTCATTCATTTTCAAAAAGTTTTTATAAAACCCCATTTTTGATCTAAAAAAGAAACCTTTGTTTACGAAAAATACAATGTTTATTAAATTGTAATTATGTGCATTTAACGCAACTAAATAAAACATAGGTTACATCAAATTCTATTAAAAATATATTTATAATTTTAAATTATTTAATTTAATAAAAATAATTGACTTTTAAATGAAATCAATATATTTGATTATTCACTAAAAATTATATAATTTCTGAAAAATCTCAAAATTTCACCTAAAGTAAATTTTGATATTTAGAGTTACAAATGATATTAATTTTATTAAATTAAAATTTTAAAATATAAATATTAATCTTTAAATGAAACCATATAAATAAGTTTTTACATAAAACAATTTCCTTTTTTATTAAAAAATAGTCAATATTTTTATAACTGATATAAATATCTAATTAATAATAACGAATATAAAAATGACTTCTTTGATAATTACTGGTGTCATAATAGGGTGTGATACAAATATATGTATCTATATATTCAGGATTATAATATTTAATTAATTATAGAAATCCTTGATGATCATGACATATTATATTGACATCATATGTGATATCAGACTCGCAGAGTGAGTTCTCTTGGGTGAGTGTTCTTAAGGAGTCCTGAGCAGAATATTAGGCTAGAAATTTATATCTAAAAATACGGTGATACTAGATGTAGATCTAGAGTATATTTAGATGTTATAAATTTATATAGCATATAATTTTGACATACCCTTGTGATGATAGTACTGTTATCTTAATTCATTATGATTAATGATTTTATGTTGTTCTACTAGGTATTTTTCTAGTCACACCTACATGGGCTCTACACATACATGTGATGTATTAAAAAACAACTAGAATTTTGATTGGGTTTTTAGTGGCCTATAATCATAAATAGATTATATTGGGTTAAAAAGACTTTGGTTTATACTAGGAGTAACTTTTTTACTACACTCCCCCCATTCTAACATGTTGGACTTCATTACAGTTTTCAGTGGTCTTGTATTTGGCCATGTTTATTTTTAGTATTTATTTCATAGCCTATTGTGGGATTATGGATGTATTAATATATTATATGATTATTACATTATTATCATAATTTTATGGGATTGGATATGTATGTGTGCATATAAGAACTTAGGATAATGCCTCCCATATGCGGAATATGCATATTTGATGTTAGTCTCTAGCCCTTGGCCTATTGTATGTTAGCTTGGGATAGTCACACATTACTTGGCACCACATAGGAAGAAAATTTTGGTTCAGGTCATTGAATTATTTGTGGTATGGAGGATATAACACCCCATGATCAATTAAAATTAAACAATGTTAGATTGTGTATTCAACACGCAACACCGATATGAAGAGACTAATGAAATATGTAACAATTATAACACAACTGCTATATTGGAGGGTATCAATAGTGTAAAATACATTAATATATATATATATATATTTACTACACAATATGAATTCATAATAAATTTTTAGTTAACAATCAATCAATTTTTAGTAAAATAACTTTATTTTTCTAAAATATCTTTTATATAAAAATATTTTTTATTGATTTTTATAAAATATTAATATAAATAATATTAGGAACATTTATATAATATTTTTTTTCAAAATAACATAATTTTTCAAATCCACATATAAATAATTAATTTGGTAAATATTTTGGGATTTTTCAGAAAATATTAATTTTTCAGTGAATAGTGGAAAATAGTTTTTTTATAAAAATATCAATTTATTTTTATTAATTTATTAAATATAAAAGTAAAATAATGATTTTAATATTATTTAAAATTAAATAACAATTATTTATTAATCTTTAATACACTTAATTACCTTGGAATCATCATTTTATTGGATTTTAGTATGAGTAAATTTTTTAGTTTAAAAATAAGGTTTTTTAGGAACAATTTTAAACTACATAATGTTTCTTTATTTTAGTTAATTTTAAACCCTATTAAGAAGGAATATTTAAAATTATATATATATATATAAAATATATATTTCAATAAATATTTATTGACATTTATAAAGTGATTACTATTATTCATAGAGTTAATACAAAATCATCTTTTGTTAGAATAATACACTTCATGAAAACCTACTTTTTCATCATGACTACAAGTTTAATTTTAAATTAAAACATTAAAACAATGAGAATTTAATGTTTTAAAATGTATTAAATATTAGTAATTATCATAATCTATATTATATAATAATTTTAACTTAAAATTTTCCAATAATGAATAGTGAATTCATTAAAAATTATTTACTATAGTAAACCAAAAAATTGGTTTACCTTGGGGTTTAGCTAAAAAGATAAGTTTAAAAATGATATAAATTTTTTATAAAATATTATTTGGGTTATATTTATGAAATATAATTTATTAATCTTACTAATAGTCGATTTTGGTCCCTTATGTGGAATTACATGTTTTCCACTCACATCAATTATAAAATGACACCCCTATCTTATCATCTTCACACTTTCAAATAACATTGGTTCTACTAATAACTAAGCAATATCATTCCTAAATAAAGACCCATGATCTATATCTATTATTTTTTATATAAATATTTCCTAAAGATAATTCTCTAGCATACCAAAATAGGTTGTCCAAATAAGAGGTATCGTTCTTAAATATACATTTTTATTTTATTTGTTCCTGCACCAATTTCATATATTCTTAAATTATGATTATATAAAAAAAATATTATCTTACATATATATAGATTTATTATTTTAATATACTAAAATTAATCCATACTCTCTCTTATCAATTGTGATATAGAATCATCATTCGTGTGTATGGAAAACTGCTAGCTCCAGAGATAATGTCATTTACATTTCATAATCAACTAGAACAAAATTTAATAATGATGTATTTTATGTCAGTATATGATATTTGTTACATATTTATATTTATTTAGTTATTATATCACATATTTATTTTTAATTTTCATTCTATGGGGCTATGATAACATCACTATTATGTACAACAGATATCTTCCTTAGGAAGCGATGCGATTCATTTTTCACCAAGGATTTATATGCAAGGTAATAAGGAAAATTTAAATGAATACATGTGATATAAATTTAATTAATATTATATTAATTATATTTTTATAATTAGTTAAATATAAATTTACTTTTTATTTTCTGCACTTTAAAATGCTAATGTAGTTCACATGCATGTGTGGAGTACCATCTTGATGAAAAGATGCAATTATTTTCTCATCACTAAAACACATGTATAATATATATATATATAAATTTAATAAAATAATATGAGATTTATTTTATGATTGTTAATTTTTATATTTAAAATATTAATTTTCTTATTTTAAAAATGATTGTTGAAAAATGGGAATGTTACTCACACATATGTATAACCTACCATCTCTAGGATTGTAACATAGTTCTTCTTTCATAAAAAAAATTCTTGATTGTTTGTAAAATAAAAGTTTATGTATGAATATTCTAAATATTTGATACTTATTATTCTAGAGATTTATAAATAATAACCACTTTGACTTTGGTTAGAAAACCAAATCCATTATGAAATAATGAACTGAACGCCCTCAAAATAACCAATGTTGACATAACTGATTAATTATTTAAATAATATATTAAAATAGATGATTTAATTATAAGGTATTTAAAATTGAAACGATTTTTAGGAAAATAAAAAAAATTATATATTTTTGTTACTTATAATTTAATGAATATACAAAGAATGTTTGGACTAGATTTAAGGGGTTTTCTCATATTTTATCTTATTTTTTGAAACATATGTAATATTCATCAATTGTTTTTATTAGGTGGTGTATATATTTTACATGTACTATCATTAATAATTAATAAATCATGGAATTTTATGATTCAATTTGATCTAATTTATCTATTGGAATTTAACATAAATGTTACCAATTGGAAAAAAATTTCATAACTCAATTTCATTTCATTGGGTTTTATTACATATTTATTTTCTATGATATTCTATGATTATATGCATAATTAATTTTGATTATAATATTTTTTCTTTATAGTTATTTTATGTGGATTTAAATTTTATATAAGTAATACCTTCATTAATTTATTCTCACTTCACCTTTATGATCATTGTAAGGGTTTCTTATATCTATTTGTCTTCCTCGGGACATATGTTATATTAACTATCTATCTTAATTAATGACTTATATATAATTCCACAAGTACATTTTATATAATGAATATTTTTATGTTGAATATATTTAATGTTTTATTCAAATATTTTCATTCAAGGGGCCTACAATTGAATATATGTAAATGTGTAAAATTGAATATGATACAATATCTTTTTTTTGTATTGTCTATATTGAAGATTATTTTATTTGAAATTATATGATCTTATTTTCTTGAAACACAAATCCTTTCTAATAATAGTTTTCTGATTTTTTTCATACTTTTATTTTACATTTATACAATTATTTATTAAAAATACATCAATAATGTTATTTATAAGTGATACCAATTTTGTATCTTCTTTTAGATTAAGAATATCCCTCTTCCAATTTCAAGGGTTTATAATATTTTTAAAATATGTTTCAATTTTTTTTATAATGATTTTTTGATTTCATTTTTAACAAATATTGATCATTTTAAAGACTATTTTTGAAATTAATTTTCATACAATTTTCCAAATATGTAATTTTTTGACTTTTCATACAAAAATATTGAAGGAATTATTGTTTTTAACAGATTTGTGATGAACATAACTTCCTTCCACCATGAAAAATATTTATTTTTATTATTAACATTTATTTTTTGAAGGAAATTTTCAAATAATATTTTTTACTAACCTTTTTTATAAAATTATATATTTAATATTTTTTCTAAATAAAATAGATATTATAATCAAGAAATATTCCAAGTGATTTTTCAAAATAATTTTTAGTGTAAGATGATACCAATTGACTTTACTCAAAAAGAAATAGTCATTTTCCTCAAGAATATTTTTATTGGGAATTTAATTATATATTCCTTGAAATACATCAAAAAATTATTGATGTTACTTATGATCCACCATGAATATTTTTTAATGATATCATCCTCAATCATTCTCTAGATGAGTTATGATTGTTTAAAAAATAATTTTTAGAGAACTTGTTTCTTTTTCAAAGGTTAATCATGTATTAAAATAATTATTGTAGAACCTATTTATTTTATATTGGTTAATCAAGCCTCAAATATATTTTCATGGAACCCATTTCTTGTCCATGGTTTGATCATGTTATAAAAAGGATAAAAGTATTTTCACTGAGGTTATGATGAAATTAATTCTATATGTACATTATAAACGAATGGTACATGTATAATATTGATGATCATGGGTTCACCCATATAGAACCATTTTTTCCCAATATAGCTAATTTGACTAGTTCACCAAAACAGTGTTCTGTGAGACCGATATAACTAATATAAAAGTTTCACTCAGACACTGTTGTTTGAACATGATATATCATATATGATTGGTGGTCCCAGATAGAGGAAATATTAATTATGCAATTTTCTATATCCATTAAGGAAATAAAGAGGGAGTCACCAGAGGGTTTATTCTATGAATTTAACTAGGCTCTAGTGATTTCATACATGGGTTTTATATGGGATATGAATATAAATGTTCAAATATACAAGAATGTTTTATTTGTACATTCTATTCATTTCTAATTATTATTTTGATCATTACTTAAATGAAATTTCTTATAAAGATTTATTTTGACGACACATAACTTTAGTAAAACCATATTCTATTTTTTATTTATCATGATATAGGTATTAATGGGTATGAGTTCTATTATTTTATGATCACACACAATTGTTAGGTCATAATACCCTTATAGTCATCACAATCTCACTGATAACCTTTAATTGTTAATGCTTATTTTTACCATTAATGATAATTTGATCCCACCATTATTATTTATACCATGTGACAATATATTGGACACATAGATGGACATGTTTTAAATACACTCATACAATTGGTTTAAGGAAATTTTTATACAAAATTTAATTCATTTTATCAAAGTGTTAACCCTATTTTAAATGTTTCTCCCTTACTAGGATGAAAACTATTACAATGGTTATTGTTGATATTAATTATAAATAAATGGAAATTATTTACAAAATTTTATCCTCATAATTAGAAATATAGAATGAATATTTTAATATTTAATTTCAATAAATTACTGAAATTAATTTTAATATAAGTGAAAAAATTGATGAAATCCTTTTTTTGAAAATATATTATTAATCATAAAAAATGATATAAAATATTATCTCATTCCAAGAAAAAAATTTCTATAGAATTTAAAACATTTGAATGAATATATAATATATAATTTTAATTAAAATATTCACCAGTATTTATTTATTTAATTTGTTATGATAAAAACACATTATGTGCATAAAAATGGATTTTCTAAAAAATATTTCATCTACTTTAAAATGATTTTGATTTTAATTTCTTGTCAACTGATATCCAATTAATTAATTTTATACATGTATAGATTATATATTTTAAATAATTATATTATACTTTTTCATAGAATACAATCTAATAGTTAGACGGTAACTGTTACTTTTAATAATATTTTCATTGAATATCAAGGGTTATTTAAATAATGTGTTTTATTTAAAGAAAACAAACTATTTAACATATTAATTTATTTATAAAGATATCATTATATATCTATTTGTTACAATTTTATCCATGGTCTATAATCTTTTTTATATGTTCTTATAATATTAAATTATTTACTAAAACTCTATGGAAGAAGTTATCAATCAAGAAACCTAGTTAGAATAAAATTTCTAAGAAAAAGTATCTTGTTGTATCAATTAGGATATAAATATATTTCCTAGGTGAAAAATTGAATGTTATACCTGTGGTTCAATTTTACATTTTCCTTATAATTTTTTGGATTTCAATTTTTTAAAGAAGATATTGAGTAAGTTTAAGTATTAGTTATTGATAAAAAAAATGATGGTAAACTTTAGATTTTGTTATTAAACATTTAATAATTAATGTAATAAATTTTATCATAAAGGATTATTTGTATTTAATATTATCATAACATGATACAAAAATTTGGGTTAATAGATAATGACAATTGAAATTAATTTCCATTCAATTATAGATCTAATGATTAATTCAATGTATATTTTCATGCTATATGAAAGAAAAATTAACCATGATGCCTAATTATTCATAATATGATATGAAGCATAGATGGAAAATTTATTAAGAAAAACTGAATTTTAAGATTAATATTTTATAATGGAATGAAATAAAATATCTTTATTTTATAATATTATCTATCTTTATGGTAATATAATTCTACAAACATGGGAAGTAAGAAGATAAATATATTATGTATTATGTTAGAAATTCCACACAAAAATCAAGGAATGATTTTGGAAACTAAATATGATTAATTTTATGAAACATACATAGTTTTAGAAATATTTAATTAAGATAGAAAAATATTCCTAGTAGTTACTATGAATATAATTATAACAATATTATCTCTATGTTACATTATAGATAAATTGATATATATTTTTTTTGGAATGAAACAAAATACAATGGATTAGTTTTTATAAGAGTTGGAGAATCAAACACATTGATATTTCAATATTATAAGTTCTTATAAATAAATATTCTTTGAAATGTATTCTTTCAAACACAACATTGAACTAATATAAAATATTATATAAATACTTTAGTCAAATTAAATTTAAACAAAAATAAATTATGAATATAAAATTTTCACATAACTAAATTTACACTCCTTTAGTATTGATTTTAAATAACGATAAAAAAAATATTTTTTAAAAATTCAATTTTACACAAAAAGACATTTAAGTTTTTTATTAAAAAATAAATTCCAAAATTTTGGAATTTAGATTTGATGAAACGATCATCAATTTTTAATTTAAACAAATCATAATTATCTTACAGTTAATAATAGAGATTTCTATGAAATAGATGATTTTTAGAAGAGTATTAAAAATATATTATATAAAGATAATTCAACATTATTACATCATAATTATATAATAATGACATATCTGTTTATGAAAATATTTACCTTAACCAAATATATGATTTTGTAGTGAAATAAAAAATTTCAATAAAATTACATATATTTTCAAATCTCTGCTTGAAATTTTAAAATATAAATGATGTTATATACTAATGGAAGAACTATTTTAATGGGTTTTCATTACTTAATTCCTTAAAAGGTAAAATTAATATTTCAAATGTTCTTAATGTCGCATAAAAACATTTATTTTATGATAAACCAATTATTTTTTAGGGAATAAATTCTATACAATAAATGTTTTTTAAATTTTATGCATAAAATAGGTTTTTCTAATATCATATTGTTATTTATTGATTCATTTTTATAAAAAATAAAATATTTACCAAGTATAGAAAATATGTCTCATAAAATGGATTCAATATATTTTGATCATAATATTAAAATTATTTCATATGTTATCTTTCGTTTTCCCTTAAAATAATGTTTGCATAGTAAATGTTAGTCACGGCGGTAAGATTAAAATGGTTTAACAGGGGGGGGACTAAGAAAAAAGGATTATAATATTAATAAAATGTATATATATTTAATTTAATCACAAAATATCTACCCTAATCACTTATATAAATATCCATCCTCACCTCACTTACCAAAACTCCATAGGTAACTTATCTCAACCATTACCTAACCAAATAAATTCTCAAAACCTTTATCCATGCCTTATTTTTTTTATTTTCACCAAAATACTTTTTTATAAAGACATAAAGAGAATTTTAGAGGGTGAATTCCAATAAAAATGTAATTATCATAAAACATTAACTCGATATTATATATTGTTAAACCTATTATAAATATTCTATAAACACCATAAAATAATTTCATAATTATCTTTAATTTTCCATAGGTTTATTATATTGATGGAACCATTAACATCTACCTCCTTTCAATCTATTGATAAAGGAAAACTTCACTTGTGTGTTTGTGTTGACTACTGTGAACCTGAAAAACATATTTAGTTATTCATCACATTGTATCATGGATAAATATGATGATAAATTTAATTAATTAATATGATATATAATACAATATTTTTATTTTGTAATGATAAATGATCATCTTCTTTCCTTTCTTTTTTGTCATTGAAAAATGAATATATCTGTTATACATGAGTATAGACTAACACATCCCTAAATGATGTAAATCATTTTCATCTCCATTTTATATGGAAGGGTTTATAAATAATTTAAGGAAAATATATTATATATTTTTCATGATTAATAATCTACTAGTGTTAAAATAATGAACAATTTACAAGGAACAATATTGTTGAACCGAAACATATAATAATAAGAAGACTTTTAACAGATAAATATAAAATTTAAAAGAAATTATTATTATTTTATTTAAAATAATTTATATGTGAATGGTTTATCATAATATAAATATAAATTCTTCTTGATATGTAAATATAATAAGTAAAAATTAGTTATAATAGTGTTTATAATTTCTTGACCAACTGTTGGTCGGTAGTATGGGGTTTTCATCCCAACCATCCATCTTTGAGATATGATTTTAATTATAACCCTATTTTAATTATAAATTTTATTTGATACCAATTTTAAATATTATATAATTATCCAATATTAAATCATGGAAATTAATATTCCATTTCAATTTCCCTATTACAATATTGTTTTAGTCATTTGTTAGAAAATTCATCAGGGTTTATTTTACAATCTCACTTTCAATTGGGACTATTTTTGTTTAGATTCATATTAAGGTAATTATTTTTAAAAACTCTCTAATATACCACATATCTTAATATATATATATATATATATTCATCTATTATATTCATTTCTATCATATTTAGAACACAAATTGACTAAAAACATTTTTATATGAAAGGCCAATGTTATTTATCCTTTTTGGTTCGGATTATTTTTTTATCCAAATTATATATTTTTATTATAGTGTGTTACTTTATAAAAATTACTTATTTATTAATATCATTTTAGGTAATATTTGAAATTCATTTCAAGGATTTTAAAATTTTCTTTTTAACTTTTTTCCATATAATTAAATGATTACATTCATTACAAAATTGTGAAAAGAATACTTCTTATAACATAATACACATGAATGAATTGTCCCAAAAATATGTATTTTATCCATTATTTGGATTCCATTCCATCTTAAAATTTTTTATAATATATATAATCATTATTCATGTAATTTAATTAAATGTAAAATTTTAATAATTTCATAAATGTTTTGAAAAGTAATTTCAGGTCACTAAAATTGACTTTATTTTTCTTTATTTCAACATTTATTTCTTAAGTGTAGTGTCTTTTTAATATTTCACTATTAAAAATTCTTTTAAAATTAATGATACAAATTTTTATTTATTTTATGGTGAAAATAGTTTTGTAAGTTTATTTTAACTATTTTTTTGAAATGAAGACAAACTTGTTTTACGGATAATTATTTTTAAACATTCACCTAAAATTTACTCCCTATTTTACAAAATTAGTACCTTCACTAGTAATTGAAAAATAAATTTTAGACATAATATTTCCCTGGAAATATGTTTTTAACAACAAAAAATCATACTTGATAAATTTACTATTGATATTTTTTTCTTTTAAGGTTTGAAAACTATCCATAGTTGTCTATAACATTACTCTTTACTTTATAATATAAAAAAATTTCATCAATAAAAACAACTAAAAAATTTTAGAATAACTTAATGAAAATTATATTCATAATGTCCATAAATAAAGAGGGTGTATTATAAATCCCAAATGCAATAACTATACACTCATAGTTTCCATATCTAGTCTGAAATGGATTCTTAAAATGTAAGCTTCCTTCAATCTCAACTGATGGTATCCCAACTTTAGTTAAATCTCTGAAAAATATAGATCTCTATAGAGATGATTAATAAAATCAATATTATGAGTAAAAGGATACTTTTTCTTAATAGTGATGTTATTCAGGGATTCATAATCAATGAAAATTATTATTAAAAGACATTTCTATTTAATAGAAAAAAAGATATCCCATAGTGAAGTGCTGTATCTGATGAAACTTTTATCTCATAACACTTTCAATTAAATTTTCAACTACAAAAGTTATAGTTGATACATTTCATATGGGTGTTTAAAAAGAGGCATATAATCGAGTACTAAGTCAATAGAAAACTAAACCACCTGACCAGGAACAACACTTAGAAAATCATTAGGTAATATATCCATATGTTAATTTATGACTGAAAATAAATAATTCTAACTATTTCTTTATTTTCAATAATATTAGTTAGGTAAAATTTTATATCATTTATAATAAATTTCTCATCTTCTTGGTATGTTTTAAAATTCATGAAATCATTGAAAATAACTTTTTTAGCACTGAAATTTATCTTAGTGTGATAAACAGAGATATAATTTAAATAAAGAATGATATAAAACACTAATATTTATTGTTTGATAATATTTTTAGGAAGGACCATACCACTGATGAAAAATTAAATATTCTTATAAATCATGCTTTTATAAATAATCCCACATAGAGTTTTTTCAAACATTTATATCATAATTTAATGATGATATATTCACAATATATATTAAAATTTCTTAGATATGAATTAATGTGATGATATACAGTCAAAATGGATATTGGAATAATTATAATACACATTTAACAAACCTTTCACAATGTCATTTGATAGCCCAACATGAACTATAGTAGTAGAAATTGACTTTTCTACAACATTTTGTTTTTAGTCATATTGATCTATATCCTGAGACTATAACTTCAGGGAAAAGTTTTCATATTGACCCAACTCATTCCTACTAAAACACCTCCCCATTTGATGGAAATTTATTACCCCATTAATTATTTATCTAAGGCTCTTTTCTTTTCATTCACACGACCTATGACCAAACTAAACTCATTAGAAACACTTCTGATATACTATCAAAAAATCTTTGAAATTCCATCTTACAGAGGTGGATCATTTTTGGAGATTACCTACATACTTCTTAGCTGATTTATTATTATTTTACTACAATCTTAACCTTTTATTACTATTTTCATCTCATTCATCATATATTTCAGGAAACATAATCTCTACATTCTCTACACAAAAAACCACATTCTTGGAACTTTTAAATTCTTATGTGGATAGTTATCTTTGCAAACTAGGTATTAACCTTGAGTAAAATCAACTTATTTTACTATAAATTTCATAAATAAAAAATGGCTTATACTGAGATAATATTGTGAAATTTTCTATATATATAGCTATATATTAAAAATAATTCAACATAAATTTTTGGAATATTTTTTACATCCATAATAAAAAGCAATAAAGAAATATTTCTCATGGAAAATACATTTTAATGTTTCCCATTCAATTTCATAAAGACCATATTTATCTATAATATTCATAACCAATGTCCAATATCTAATAGATTCACCATCAAAATGATAAATGAAAATGAGTTACCTTTTGAAAATTGAAATGTCCCATGACCTAAAATATATTTTTTAGGGCATTGATCCAACCATTAGCTACCACATGGTTAGATGGTCTACTGAATAATGAGGGATGTTGTGTCATGAAATTCTCTAAAAAATTCATCTTTCTCAGTGGTAAATTAGTTTCCTATATAACAAGGATATCACACATATTTATATCTTTTTTCAACTGATCCATCAAGAAAATAAAAAATTTCATTAAAATTACAACCATCTTGGGATTTTGAATTGGAAAGATATTTTACACTATATGCCTTCCCAAAAGAGCTTCCCTATTTTCTTTCTGGAAAACCATTCTGAAAAGAAATATTTTAGATGAAACAATAGGGTAATATTCTAATGTTATATCATTTTAACTTAACCATGAGGTAAAACATATCATGGTATTATTATTATCATTTTACTAACCTCAAAAGTTATCTGAACATCTCATCTTATAGAAATTATAAGAAAATTACCATAAACATTATATAATCTTGAGTTTTAGTGAATAATTTTCTTTTCATTAATATTGAGGATATTTTCAGTTTTAGAGTTTTGAATAATTACACCATATCTCTAACATATCAAAACTATAGAATATAAAGTATAAACTTCTAATTAGTATACATTTTTCCCGTAATATAAATGTTTTAAAATATGACATGACCACTTTTTAGGGAAAATAATCACGTCTTTATACATGAATTCTTCATTTCTCTTACCCATCTTTAAATCTAATGAATTTTTTATAAATATATGATGACATCAAAAATACCAGTAAAGGATTAAAATTGAATGAAAACTATTAGGTCTTTGAAAAAATGAAAGCTCATATAATGTTTACCATTATCTTCAATGTTTTTTGAGAATATGAAATAGTACAATTTCACATGAAAAAACCCACACCTTTTTTTCTCAATGAAAATCATGAAAACCCACAGAATTAAAATAAAATCATTCTCAATATCATAGATCATCAAATTCATAATTCATTATAAAATAGTTTCTAATGTAATTATTTCCTTGATAAATCCATAGTAGAAACCCTTTGGAACCTACCTCCTTCTTTCCTTATAAGAAATTAAATATTACTCAATGTTTTAGAGAGCTATATGAGAAAACAAATAATGTAATATATAAAATAATCACTTGATTCCATCTAGTCCTCCCTACTATGTATGTCGTAATGAGAAAAATATATGCTTTCTAGGATTCCACATCATACTATTATGATCTCACCCTACAGTATATGGGTCAATACATCATATCAACGATGATGAGATCAACCGATTCTATATGGTTCACCACATCATATAATTCTCAAGAACAATCTCTTGAATAAATACTTTTTATTCTTTCACTTTTTTCTCATAAAAGTTTGAAAAACTCTTATAAGATCATAGTAAAATCAATTTTCTATATCAAAATAACATTTCATTTTAAAAATCAAATTTCAATACAAAAATAAAATTTTATTCTGAAAACCCACTTTGAATACAAAAATAAACCCGAAAAGAGAATTGAGTTTTTATTAAATGAAACAAGAAATCATGAAAAGGAATACAGAAATAAAATAATGGTCATGGAGGCACAAAACTATGATCTCTATGTACATTAAGGATTCCTTTTGTCATTTTTGAAAAATTTTCATATATAACAAATAAAATATTAATTTTTAAAACCATTAAAATTAAATTAAAAAATGTACATTATAAATTTTTAATTTCCATCTTAATTCATTCATTAAATTATTTTAAATACATTCACATGGAAAATTATGAGTTTGAAGGAATACATCAAAATAGATTTTTTTCAAGGAAATGTCTTGTATCACTTAGGAAACACCTGAATAGTAATACATATTAAATAATTACATTAAAAAATGTTAACTATCTTTATAATAGATAAATTTATCACATATAATCTTAAGGTGTCTGCATAAACCCCTTATAAAATAATATATGTTTATAATAAAAAATACCTCACCGAAAGGAAATTGATAGGAAGTATACTTCCTTTTGTTTGATTTCTCACATGTGTCTTCATATTTATAAATAATAAACATCTATTAATTATTTACATTATTGATAAAATTATAAAAGTTTATTATTAATTTTCTTTCACTTATTATAATTTTATATACAATTTTGTAATAAATTATTTTACCTTGGATGATTTGTCCATATTCAGCTTATATAGAAAAAATGACTTTGTTAGCTTGAATATGGCCAAAGTGGTCATTATTTAAACATATATAGAATAATATTCATGAAATATTTATTATATTTATATATCAATTTTACTTTTAAAACCATTTACTTGTGTTGGTTAAGAAAAATAAATGAATGTTACGATATTGGAGATGACATGTTGTACGTATGCATTAGTTCCGTTACCAATTTTCAATGATCATTATATAAGGTAGGTTAATAATATTTATCTTTATATAATTATAAAAATATCATAAATACTATATTATTTATTTATATATACTTATTTAAGCCTTTATTTTGTTTTTTTGTTGACAAAAAAGAATCACTCACTTCGAGGAGGCAATAATCCACATGTCCACGAACGATGTTATCATTTTTCTCACTGGCTGAAAATTTAAAAATTAATTGATATATTATATTTATATAATGATTAATCTATCAATTATATCATAAATATTTTATTTATATCAGATATTTTTAATATATTTACACTTATTACCTTCCACATAATGTGTTAGCAGAAAATTAATCACATTGCTTCACGAAGTGGTAGTCTATCACACACACGACTGATGTTATCGTATCCCATAAAAAATGGTATGTCAATTGGTATAAATTATATAACTAATACATCAGTATAATTATTTTATATATATCATATATAAACTATTTATCTATCATAATACCCAAATCTGAATGATGGTAATTAAAGAATGAATGACATCATTTCACGAGGTGGCAGTCTACCGTAAACAAGAATTACGATTTTGTAACCCATTTAAAGGAAGTGTGATTGGTTATATGTATTAAAAGAAACATAAAAATATAGGTATATGAAATTTAGTATTTATATTATATATTAATGGAATAATATAAAATTTAAAATATATAGATAGAAATAAAAAAACACTTCTTGATGAACGTTACCTTCTCTTCTGGTATCTCATTTTAGTTTTCACAAGAATCATTCCATGGTTGGATTATGGTATAAGGTACATATTATATTCTTATAGGTGGTAATTGGATATTTTATTTTTATAGGTAATTTCTGAACCAACTGGGTTTGAAGTTATTAAGGGAGGACAAGAGTTGGTGGACTTTTATTAGTGGGGTGAGTGACACACTTATAGGTTTTTTCAAATAGTGAATACCCCAATTTTTTTTATTGTCACTATGACGAAATAATTATCCATTATATATAATATAAGTTATATGTTTAAAATAATTCTATAAAATTGTCTTTTTATAGGATTGGAGTGATTTCTACACCTTATATTCTATGATTATCAATTATATAAACTCGTTTTTACCTAAATCCTTGTAATTAACATTATTTATTTTCACTAATCCTTTTGGTAAAAAATTATGTTGAATATATTATAAATTAAAAATTATTATAAATCAATACATGTAATCTATTATTCCAAACTGAATTCACGTAAGTGAATTTTTTTATTGAATATTAATCTAACAGATGCGTTGAGGAAGTGGGTATTTAAGAATATTTTTAAGAAGAAAATGTGATTCTATTTTAAATTTATGACTAATAATAATAATATCACAAAAATAAAATACTATTTAATGATATATAATAAATAAATTTCATTTAAAACCTTCCCAATTAGGGAATATTT
Organism: Viscum album; assembly: GCA_963277665.1. NCBI lineage: Eukaryota > Viridiplantae > Streptophyta > Magnoliopsida > Santalales > Viscaceae > Viscum > Viscum album. The sequence goes on from OY728141.1 coordinate 211,708,682, forward strand.
TAATTAATTAAAAAGGGAAAACATTAGGTATTTTAAAAAATATTTTAGAAAAACTATTTTAAAAAAATGTATACTTAAAACCAATATAATATTTATTAACTAAAAATTAAGTTTATTAAATATAATTAAATTATACTTATTTCACATTAAATTTTTTGAAAATATATTGTGATTCATAAAGTATTTAATTTATTAAAACTAAATTACATTTTATTGAAATCGATATCTTTTACTATTCAATTAAAAAATAAGTAATATAAAAAAATTCCTGAAATCTCACAGAATGTAAATATTGATATTTATATTTCCAAAATTATTTTAATTTTTTTAATTTAAAATTCCAAAATTTATAAATTTGGCATTTAAATATAAAAATATAAGAATAGAGTTTACTTGAAACAAATTTAATTTTCATTAAAAATTACTCAATAAGTTTATAACTAACATATCTATGTAATTATTACTAATACATATGAATATTATTTATTCAAGTATAATTCGTGTTATTATGGGGTGTGATCTCCATATGTGTATTGATATCTTTATACTTCCATCATGTAATTCTTGATGGAGAGTATCGATGAGAACGTCATCTTAGATGGATGTCATCAAGGATATAAGACTGGTAGAGTATGTTCTCTTAGGCGAGTGTGGTTATAGACTCTTGAGAAAAATATTAGGCTAGAAATGTAACTTTGAAATTAAATTTAGACTATGTTTCAACGTAGATAATATCTATGTGTTCTTATTTTATGTATAATATAACTTAACAAAACCATGTGATGATAAGAATATTATCTTAATGATTCATTCTTAATAATTTTACGGTGTCCTATTGGGTATTTTTATACTCAACCCTACATGGGATCTAATCGAACATGTTGTGTATTATAAAAAATACTAGAATTTCAATGGGGTTATTGGTGGGTCAGTACCATTGATATATTATATTGGAATAAAATGACCATTATTTTTATACTTGGAGTCATATTTGACTACACTCACCCTAATGTAGCATGCCAGACTTCATTATAGTTTTTAGTGGCATTGTATATGGAACTATTTTTTTTCATATCACGATCCTACCCTATTGTGGGATTATATACGTACTAAAAAATTAGTATTAATATTAATTTAATTTCAACATATTATGGGTTTGGATATGTGAGTATTAATATAGGGACATAAGATAATGCCACCCATGTGTGGAATATGCCTACTTAATTATTATCGCAACCCCCTAGCCTGTTGGATGAGAGAATAGGTTTTTCACACTTGACATATCACTATATAGTTGGGAATTGGTAGGTCTAGTCATTAAATTATCAAATGGAGGGATGATATAAAACCCCAAGATCTTAGAAAATAAAACTATTTTCAGTAGAATATTCGACATGAAACATCAATAAAAAAAACCCATGAAATATGTAACTTCTATAACATAACAATTAAATTTGTGGGTATTAATATTATTAAATATTTTTTAAATATATAAATATGAATTTATATTTTTCACTCAATATAAATTTATATTAAATTTATATCAAATAATCAATCATTTTATATCAATGTAAATTTAGTCTTCCAAAATATGTTTTCTTGAAAAATGTTTTTTTTTCATATTCATAAAAATTATATTACAATTAATAGTTGAAACTTTTAAAAAATGAATTAGATAAAATTTAGTTAGATTTTTAAATCATAATATACAAAATTAATTTTGGTATTATTTTGGTTTTTTTCAGAAAATATTACTTTTCAATGAATTGTGAAAAATATACATTTTTGTGAAAATATAAATTATTTAAATAAATTAATAAAATATAAAAGTAACATAATGATGTGAATATTTTTTAAAATTTAATAATAATTATTTATTAATATTAAATACACTTAATTACATTTGAATCATCACTATATTGGATTTTAGTATAACTAAAACTTTATTTTAAAAAATATGGTTTCTAGAAAACTATTTAAAAGTGTATAATGTTTCAAAATCTTAGTTATTTTAAACAACCCAAAATGATAAATTTTTTAAATTAAATTTCTAGATTATATTTTTATAAATAAGAATTTACATCCATACACTAATAATTATTAGTCATTTTGTTAATATAAAAACATTTTTTCTTGAATGATACAATTCTTGAAAACAAAATTTATCTCGATGTTTATCAGATTTATTTAAATTAAAAAAAATTTAAACTATGAGAATTGAATTTGCTAAAATTTATTAAATATTTTGAATCAAAATATTCTATATTATCTAATAATCTAAACATAAATTTTTACCATAATGAATAGTGAATTTAATAAACATTATTTACTATGGTTTGCTAAAAAATAGGTTTACCTTTTTAGATAAACTAAAATGATAAGTGTCAAAATGATTTAAAAACTTTTCCAAAATCATATTTGTGGCTATATTTATACAATATTAATTCTTAATCTTGATAATAATTCATTTTCTATCCTTATGGAATATTAAAAATTTTCCACCCTTTTTACATATAAAAGGGAACCCCTCCTCTATCCACTTCACACATTCAAAGGCCTTTGGTTCAGACAATACCTAACTATATCCTACCTTAATTCCATACCCATTATATAGATCCATTATATTGATCAAATATAAATCCTAAATTTTTTTATTGTTTTTACCTATGGAGGTTTCCCAATAAGATCTATCGTACTTAATTGTACAATTTTATTTTATTTCTTCTTCCACCTCCTATAAATATTCCTAAATTATGATTATATAATAAAAATATAATCAAACAAATGGAGATATTTATTATTTTCAAATATTAAACTAAATCCATATCCTCTTCTATAAAATGGTTTACAAAATCATCATTCTTGTGTTTGGTGAAATATCACCCCAGGAATCAGTGTCATTCTTTTTCTAATCATCACCTATAATATTTTATTATAATGATGCCTTTAATGTATATAAATATATATAATATTTTTTACATATTTATATTTATTTAGATACTAAATAAAATATTCCTTCTTTATTTTCATTACATGTGTGGTATGATAATGTCACTCCTATGCATGATCAATAATTTCCTTGGGAAACAATGTAATTCATTTTTCACTAAGGATTTACATAAAGGAAAATAAACATAATGTAAATGAATATATGTGACATAAATTAAATTATTATCATATTAGTTAAATTACTATCATTTTAAAAAAATAATATATTATTTTATGTCTTAAACATAAAAATGATAATGTCTTTCCTATGCGTGTGTGAACTAAAACCTTAACAAATATAATTGATTGTTTTATAGTCACTAAAACAGATGAATTATATATATATATAATAAAATAATATCATTTGTATGATATTATTATAAATTATAAATGTTAAAATATTACATACCATCCTTCCATAATGATCATTGAAAAAATTAATTTTTGCTCGTGAGTATGTATAGATCACCGTCTCCATGATTGTAATGTAGTTAATTTTTCATAAACATATTTTATGATTGTTTATAAAATTATTAATTATTGATAAATATAATAAATATTTCATTTTAAATATTCTAGGGATGTCTAAATAATAGGCACTTACCATGGTCAACACATGAAATCTATTTTGAAACATTGAAATGGACATTGCCAAGTCACCCATTGTGAACATAACTGACTAAGTATTTAAATGAGTCATAAAAATAAATTATTTACATATAATGTATTAACAATTGAAATGGTTCTGATGAAACTATAATAATTTTGGTATTTTTGTTATGTATGAGTTAAATAACATATATGTAATGTTTAGACTTGAGTTAATGGGTTTTCTCATCTTACATTTCATTTTGGTGAGAAATATGTGATATTCCCCACCATTTAATATTATATGGATCGTATATTTTAAATTTAATATAAAAAATCCTTAATAAATCATGTAATTTTCTATTTTAATTTGATTTATTTTATCTATAAGGATTTTACATCAGTTTTACTAAGGGAAAAAAATTTCATAACTCAACTTCATTTTATTGGGTAATATGGCATTTTGAATGTATATGATATTTTAAGTTTATATATGTAATGAATTTTGATAATACTATTTTTTATTTAAACTTATTTTATATTGAATTATATTTTATACACATAATCAATTGATTGATTAATTCTCACATCAACTTTGTGATTAATTTAAGCGTTTTTCATCTCAAATTATCTTCATTGGTATATATGTTTTGTTATCTTCATATCTTCATATCTCCATTTATGATGGTTATATAATGCATCTTGGAAATTTTACATCATGAATATCCTAATGTTCATTATATTTAATGTTATATTCAAATTTATTCTATCAGGGTCATATAATTAAAGACACCCAAAAGTAGAAAATGATTTAGGATGAAGTCTCCTTTATTTTTTGGATTGCCTAGGTTGAAGAATTTTTTTTCAATAAATAATAAGATCTTATTTTCCCGAAAAACATATAATTTCGAATAATAATAATAATATTTTTTTGTTTTATTTATTTCCATTTCCACTATTATTGATTATTGAATTATAAAAAATGTTTTTCGTAAGTGATAATGATTTTTTATCTTTTTTAAATCAGGAATACACCTCTTCCATATAAAGGTTTTATAAAAAAATTTTAAAAAAAATTTCAATTTTTTTATTATTATTTTTTAGAGCCATTTTTACCCATTACAGTCTTTTTACAATTTTTTTTGAAATGACTATTAATTAAATTTTTGGAACATGTTAAATTTTGAATCTTCATACAAAAAAATGTTAAAGGAATCATTATTTTTAACGTATTCAACATGGATAGAATATTTCAAATTAGGAATAATAAAATATTTAATTCTTATTTTTTATGTTTTGAAGGTTATTTTCAAAGAAACATTTTTTAATAATTTTTTTCTAAAATATTAGATTTTATAATAGGTTTTTTTTATAAAATGGATATATTCCTTAAGAAATTTTTTTAGTTACCTTTCAAAATAATTTTTTATCCAAGAGGACAAACTTTGATGTTAATCAAAAGGAAAATGTTATTTTCCTCAATAAATTTTTAATGGTAATTTTATTTTATTTTCATTCATAAACATAAAAAACCCTTGATGTTGCATATTATCCACCAGGGATATGTTAGAATGATATCATCCAAAATCATTTTTGGGATAAACTATGATTGTTTTGAAGTGATTTGATAAGAAAACTATTTCTTTTTCACTGGTTAAACATTTTTTACATGGATTTTTATGTAACCCATTTCATTTAAATGGTTTAATCATGTTTGAACGATATTTTCATGGAACCCGATTATTTTTCATTGGATGATCTCGTTATAAAAATATTAAATGTTTATCCTGTGGTTTTATGATGAAATTAATTCTCTATGTAATTTATAAAATAATAATACACGTACATTATTTATGATTATGGGTGCACCCAAATAATACCATTTGATCCCAATATAGATTGGTTAATGGGATCACCCATGTAGTTTTGCGTTTTACCAATATAGATTAAACAATTGGTTTTCTTAGATAATGTTGTGGGAGATCTATATATTTTATATGTCCTGTTTTCCTAGATAGTTCATCAAAGAATTATGTAATTTTATTTATCCATAAAGGAAAGGAGGAAAAAGTTACAAGTTGGCTTCTCCTATATATTTAACTAGGCTCTAGTAAATTTTGACATGGGTTTAAAATGGGGTATGAATATAATGTTAAAATGAAATAATCATGATTTAATTATTCTTTTTATTGTCTTATTAGGTTTATTTTGACCACTATTGAAATTAGATGGCTTATGATGTTTGATATTCTTGAATCATGCATTTTTTTCAAAACCATATTCCTTGTTTTAATGTTTTATGGTCTAGGAATTTATGGGTATGATTTCACTTATGTTATGCTCACACACATTGATTATTTCATCATACCCTTACAATTATTATAATCATAATGACGACATTTAATTTTTAGTGGTTTTGTTTAACCATAGTGTCATTTTGAGACCACCACTGTTATTTATTATTTTTAAAATTTGATAATGAATGAAGTTGAATGAATTATTTATAAAAGGGGTTTATATAGATTATGATTATGAATTTATGTGAAATAAGAAAATATAGGTTATGTTAGCTAAATTCAATTTAAAAAACATGGGTATTATTTTTGAATGTTTTTTTCCTAATTATATAAAAATATTAAAAAATTATCATTAGATATATGACTGATCTGACATTTTCTTTTCCATGTTGTGTGTTTTGGATGTCGAAAATCCAGTCACCTTTATCAGTATTTAATCTATAAATGTAACGATTGTGATTTTAACAACAGATCTAGGAGTGTGGGATTGGGGACGTTATACCATGTTTCAATATAACCGACACATGGATGGAAATGCCTGAAATACAGTAATTCAACATGACTAAATAATGTATCATATAGATTTTAAATCATTTTCTTTAATTATTAACATTATTTTACATATTTTATCCGTATTGGGGTGATAAAAAATTACTATGGTTATTGTTCATATTAACCAAAAATAAAAGAGAATTATTTAAAAAACTCCATACTTCTAATTATAGATATGAAATCCACTTTTTAAGATTCATTTTATGTAAATTATTTAAAATAATATAATAATTAGTGAAAAAATGTTATGAAACCCGTTTTATAAAAAAATACATTTTTATTCATGAAACATAATATACAGTCTTCTATCATTCATTGAAAAAAGTTTATGTGATTATTAAAACATATTAAGGAATATATAATATATATATATATACAATTAAAACATACACCAATAGTGATAAACTTTGTTTCATAAGATGAAAACAAATTTCATGCATAAAAATATTTTTTCTAAAATTATATTGTTTTTACTTTCAAATGCTATTCATTTTAATTTCTAGTAAAGTCATATCCATTTAATTCATTTTATATATGACTAAATGATAATTTTTTAATAATTATGATGGATTTATTCATCGTAGCCAAACTAATATCCTGGTGAAAATTTTCCCATTTAGTAATATTTTAGTAGTATATCTTGGTTCCTTTAAGAATAGTGCTTCATGTTAAGAAAACAATCAAGTTTCTTAAATTTATCTATAGTAAACTATCTCACAAAATATATGGTTCTTACAATTTGATTCATGATCTATATATTATTTAATTTGTGTGGATAATAGTGATTCATTTCATATCACTCTATGGAAGGAGTTATCAATATATACACTTAGCTGGAATATCATTTTAATGATAATGTATCAGGTGGTATCATTTAAGATATAATGATATACCCTAAGTGAATAATAAAATTTTATACATATGGTTACCTTTTAAATAATCCTTTAAATTTGGTTTTGTATTTTTATATGGGAAAGAATAAATATATTATTTTTAATTCTAAGATATCTATAAAAATTTGATGCTAAACAATTTATTTTTTTATTGATATTTGGTAAAATAATGTTCTACTTTTTAACATAGGTGACTTTTCATATTGTATATTATCTTAACATATTCCAACCATTTTGGTTAATGGATAAAGACAATGGAAATTAATTTTAGTTCAATTATCGTTCTAATGATTAATTAAATAAATATTTTCATGATTAAAGTAATAAAAAGTAATCCATATTATTCATTATTTATAATATGTGATAAGGTATAGATATGAAACTGATTGAATTATGAACAAATTAGGATGTTAATCATATATAATGGAACGAAATCAAGTAAATTTATTTTATAATATTATTTATCTCATGGGCAAAAAAATTACAAAAACATGGTAAATAAAAATATATATCTATAGTGTATTATATGGAAAATTCCACCAAATAATCAATTAATGTTTTTAGATACTCATTATGAATATTATAATAAAACATAAAGAGTTTTAAAATTATTTAATTAAGATATAAAAAGATTCCAAGTTGTGACTAACAATATTATTATAATGATATTATCAATGTGTGACATTACACCAATATCGAGATACATTATTTCTCAAAACAAAAAAACATTGTGTAATAATTTTGATATGAGGTGGATAATGTATCACATCGATATTTCAATATGTACTATTTATATAAATAAATATTATGTCAAATTTCTCATTTCACACACAACACTGAATTAAGATAAAATAATATATAAATACCAAAGTAAAATTCATGTTAAACATCAATAATTTTTGTATATAAATTTTTCACACTACTAAATAAACACTACTTGATTATTTATTTTAAATATAGATAAAAACTATTGTTAAAAAAATTTCTATATAAATAGTTTTAGAATTAGTTTTTATATATTTATTAAAAATTAAATTCCAATTTTTTGGAATTTTGAATTGATGAATTGATCTTCAATTTTGAATTCAACATATCAAAATTAGTATGCAGTGAATTATAGATATTTCTATGAAATGATAGATTTGTAGAAGAATATTAAAAAATATAGTTTTTAAAAACAATTCCACTTTATTCGATCATCATGGTATAATCATTAATTAAATGTTTATAAAAACATTTATCGGGACCAAATATATGATTAAGTATTTAAATAAAACATTTCAATTTTTTTATTCTATTTACAAATCTATTATTAACATTTTAAAACTTAAATTATGTTTCATTATATTAGGTGAACTATTTTAGATGATGTTCATTAGTTAAATATTTCAAATGTAAATTTCAATTTCCAATGTAAATTTAAATTTCTAGTTACTTTTAAAGTCAAATAAAATTAATTTTCTTATGATTATCCAATATATATTGGGGGAATAAATTCTATAAAATATTTTTAAAAATATTAAATTTTAATGTTAAATGTTGTTTTTCTAATAAAATTTCGGAATTTATTAAATAATAATTGTAAAAATTTAAATTTTATCACATATATAAGTTATGTCTCATTTATGGGATTCAATATTTGGAATCATCTTATTAAATTTTTTTTATATGATTTAATTCATTTTTAGTCATAAAATTATGTTATCATTTTAAAATCTAGTAACTACGGTAATGGTCAAATGAGTTAACAAGGGGGTAAAAGTAAGTTAAAAAGCTTATAAGATTACTAAAATGTGTATTTATTTAATTGGATCACTTAATATCTGCCCTAAATTATAATATATATGAAAACATTTCAACTTTTTGTGACATGACCATGAGAAATAATTTTATATTATTTTTAGTTTAATAGTATTGAAAAATGTTTCTCCTATATCAATTACAAAAATATCACTCATATACTCACTTCCTTATACTCCATTATGACATTAGATCAACCAATTCATGTCCAAATAACTCCTCAAAACCCTTATCCATTCCCTTTTTATAGTCACACCAAAATACCAATCTATAAATACATAAGGATGATTTTAGTAGAGTAAATCAAATTAATATGTAATGATAATCACCATGTTCATTCATTATTATATAATATTAATAATGTTATAAATATTTTGTAAGCATAATAAAAAAATGACATAATTACCATTAGTTTATTGAAATTTTATTATGATTATGTAACCATCATCATTTGCCTCCTTTTAATCTGTTGAAAAATGAAAACATCACTGGTGTGTATGTGTGGACTACTACTTTCATATATGAAATATTTATTTATTAATCACCACCTACTATGGATAAATATGAAGATAAATTTAATTAATTAATATTATATATAGTACAATATTGTGATTTTTTAAGATAAATCATTTTCTACTTTCCTTTTTTTCTCTGTTGAAAATTGATTATATGGCATATTCATGTGTGTAAACTAAAACCCCCCGTAATGATGTATTTAAATTTAATATACAATTTATATGGTATGTTTTAAAAAATAATAATGAAAAAATATTCTATATGTATCATTATTAATAGTATATTATTGATGAATCCATGAATAATTTGCAAGGACCGACAGTGATGATAAAAAAAATACATGAAGAACAAGAATTATAACACCTAAATATTGAAATTTTTAAATGAATTATGAATAAATGATTAAAATTACTTTATTTATTAATGTTTTATAGTTATATAAATATATAAACTTATTGATATATAGATATAATATGTATAAATTAGTTATAAAATATTTTATAATTTTTTCGACGGAGTGGAGGTCTAAAGTAAGGGTTTCTCATTCCAAACATCCTACTTTGAGACATGATTTTAATTACATCCCCTTATCAGTTATAGATATTATATGAAACCAAATTTATATATTATATAGTAATAAAATATTAAATCGTGGTAATTAACATTCCATATCAATTTCTTTATTTCAATATGTTTTTATTCATTTGTTATAAAATTCATCGAGGTTTATTTTACATTCTCACTTGTTATTGGGACTATTTCTATTTCAATTTAAATTAATGAAAATGTATTTTAAATATAAACAAAATACCATATATAGTTATATAATTTTTATATAATTTTTTTCAACTATTATTTTCATTTTTACTCTCTTTTCTACTTAAAAATGGAAAAATTATTTTTTATAAGAAAATAGAATATGATTTCTCTTTTTTGGTCAATAATATTTATCATAAATATTAAAATTATTTATTTATATTATATTTTGTTACATTATATGAATAAATTATATATTAATATAAATTTATTTTATATTTTAATTTTATTTCAAACATTTTAAATGTTTCTTTTTAACTTTCCACCCCACAATATTATTCTGACATTCATTCCAAAAGTTTGAAATGAATAGTTTTAAATTTTTTTTACACATGAATATATTTTCCCAAAAATTTTTATTTTTAAAATTTTTATGGTTCCATTCCATGTAATTTTTTTAAACAAAATATACATTAATATAATTAATGTAATTTTTTTAAAGATAAAATGATATTATTTTCATGATTTTATTGAAAAGCGATTTCAGTTCACTTAAATTGGTTCTCCACTTATTCATCTCAACATTTTATTTATCAAGTTTAGTTACTTTTAAATAATTCACTATTTTAAATTATTTTAAAATTAATTTTCTAATTTTCTATTTTATATATCATGATAAGAGTTTTGGAAGTTCATTTTAACTATTATTTTGAAAAAAATAACAGATGTGTTTGAAGGAAAATTATTTTAAGCATTCACCTCAATTTTACACTCTAATTTAATAAATTACCACCCTCAATAATAAAATATTAATTTTTTAAAAATTATGGTATTATTTTAATCCATTTGATATTTATTTTTTAAACATTAATTTTAAGATTAAGATTACTCTTAGTTAACTCATTCATTTTTATTAGGTTATTTATCACTCAAAAGCTACATTTTGACATTGTCTGTCTCATTTCATCCCATATTTTGTAGGATGAATATATTTAAAATCATTTCTATTATTTAAATATTTAATAATCTATTTACCAAATTTTATATATAGTGTGAATTGGATGAATTTTACTATGAATGTCATTCTATTGACTTGGGGAATATGGACTCACAATATTATTTATTAAATAATAATATATATTTATGATAAATGAATATTGATTATATGTTTAAATGAACATTAAATATTTAGGAAATTAATTTGAAAAATATTTCATTTTTGGTGGGGTCTAGAATTGTATAGCCCCTCATTGCATAAATAATTCTCATGAGGAAACAATTTTGGGTTTGGGGTATGCCATACCATTTAATTTTTATATCAATTTATAAGGATATTAGGGTTTTTTATAATGAAAAACCATGTGATGGTTTCATCATTGAATTGTATACCCCTTGTTGCATGAAGTTAGGTCTCATGAATAAATAATATTAGGATATGTTTTCCATAATTTGGGTATTTGGGGTATACATTCCCATTTTTAGAAAATGCCATGGCTAAGGCATTACTAGTATAACAAAAATTTCAAACAATATATAATCGATCATTTATATATCATGTTATTACTATACATCTATTTACATAATGTACATGTTACTTAATATGTTGAAAATTCATTGACTGTTTACCCAACCGTATTACGTATATCTTTTATCGTTATTATAGTTCCACTATACATAAAATCTTACTGAGAGTATGAGATTTTCTCTTATTTTTTTCAACTACCAAGGTATTAATATGCATCCATGAAATTAATTGAATGGTATAATATTATTAATAAGAAATTTTTAGTGATATTTTTATTTTATGTTTTATAAATAAAATTAATATAAAAAATTTATTTTATTATTATTCAAAGTTAACAAAACCATTCATATTTCTAATGTGATAAATTTTATCTTGAACTAATATAATAATGTAAAAACTGTCCATATGATAATTAATTTTCAGTAATTATTTTTAAAGCTTGTAACATCTAACAGTTTTTATTTCATTATTGTGTTGATATCATTTAAGGAAATTTGGTTTTAATTCCAAATAATACAATGTTATGAAATAAAATCCTTTAGTTTTGGCTTGACGAATTTTTAATTTCCCCAAAATATGTTTTGGTAATTTTATCTATTCTTATTAGTTAAGTTAATTAATGGATGATTTTTTTATCTTATTAAAACTATATTGTTTTAATTAATGATCTTAAATTTTGTATACTAAGACCAGAATAGTTGATGTAATATTGATTTATTTATATAGTGATAGCAACCTATCCCAATAAAATTGTATTTATTATTAACAATAGATAAAGAATAATATTAATGAATTTAGTGATAAATTTGTACAAAAGGAATGACGATGAATAAACTATAATTATTTTACATATTGACATACCATTTTCATGCATTTGGATTAATAACAAATACAAATGGGGGGATTTTTATTCACATATTTTTTTATTGTTTAAAATTTTTATACATATGTCAGTAATCATATAACTATATTTGATAATATCAATATGTAGAGAAGTATAATTGATTGAATTTATACCAGTTTTTCCCATGCATGAAGAGGAGATGAATGGGGTTCCCATGAAATGAATTTTTATGAGTTTTGTAATTTGGAAATTAAACATTAATAAAAAGGAGAGGTGTAACATCTCTATTTCTAAAGATACATTCAAAACATGGAATAATAAATATATTTTGTAATATTATATTGTAAGCATACGAGATATTGTGAAAAAACCTCATGTATACTATTAAGAGTTTAATAGACTTTAGAAGAGTTCCTACAATGGGAAAAAACATAATTTTAGCATTTCATGAGGGGAAACCCAACCGACATTAGATGAGTGGTTTTTGGTCTATAGAAGAGTCATTTATTAACTCTTATGATGTTCCATAGATATATACATAGAAAATTATTTTATCTTACATGACCAGCAATATGAGTCATATTTTCCACACTTTGTTAATATATAGTATATAAACAACATTCCAAAGGAAATTAAGAAGGTGCGTAGTGCAACAACATGAGTTTTCATTGTTATGTTAAAACCATGTTTTCTAGCACTCTCTATACGTAACACCAACCTAAAACGAAACCATGATATATTTTGGTAAAATATAAATATTATATATGATCATTAAAACATAATTCTTGAACTAGTAGGTATAATAGGATTAACCAAGACATGAAATATTTTTATAATAAAAATAAAAATAACTTTTAATAATAATTAAATGAAATTAGTATAGCTAAAAAAAGTAAAACAATTATTGGATAAATATATATTTTTCAAAAATTGGTTTCTCATTTCACGAAACTACAAATATTATGGTTAAATAATAATAAAATATATCGATAATATGACTAAAATATCAAAAAATAAAACAATCATTAAACAACATGAAATTCTAATAAAAATAATTAATATTTAAAAATCTATTATCATTAATGATTTGTTTAATTTTATATTTTTTGATTTTAAAATTTTTTTGGATCATCTATTTTTTTAAAATTTAATTTGAAAATAGAAATATCATTTTTGAATTAATAATAATTATGTAATCCAAATTGTTTTTTATTTTTTCATAAATATTTGATTTTTTGATTAAAAGTGAAAAATATATATTTACTAATATTTCGACTATTATGCCATTATTAGTATATAAAAATAAAATTTAAATTTAAGAAAACTTATTCCAGGACCAAATATATATTTTATATGTTAATTTATATTTTTTATTTTTTTTTAATTTACATACTCATATTTGTAAATTTTTAATAAATGTTTTATTTTCTAGAAAATTAGTCTCAATAATTACACAATTATTTTTTAAGAAAATTATCAAATTTAAAAAGTAAATAACATATTATTTGAAATTTTGAATCACTCTTACCAAATTATATAATAAGGATCAATTTAATTTTATCATAATGGAAAATTACCTAAATACAAAAAGATAACATAGTGAAACCGAAAATGGTAAAAAAAATTGTAATGTAAGAGGTGAAGGTATTTATGTAACATCTTGATACTATTTTTAGGTATTCTTAAACCACTGATTTTACCATGATTTTTTTGTGGTTTTGGGGTTTCTTTAGGTGAAATGTTGAAAATTCTGGAAAATTCTCGGCTAGTCCATGGTTGGTGAAGAATTTGGACAAACTGTATGCCCTTTTAGAGAATACCATATATCCCAGGGTAGCGATATTTAACATGTTTGGTGTATGGTTAGTCAAGATGTGTTCCCACAAAGGAGAAACCATGTGGCCTAGTTATAACATGCATACATATTACACACTATTTTAATAAATCATCCACCTTTCCCCAGAAACTGTGCGAACATGATTTTAAGTAAACCAAATTTTTAATAAAATTTAGCAATCCACTATTTTTTGATATTTAAAGAGTAGGGCAACTTAATATTGTATTCTACCATCCATGGAGCTGTAATGAAAGATTTTTTTCTACTCTGATCCCTCCTGCAAGTGATCTGATGCTCGAGAAACGCCCTCTGATCTTCTCTCAGTTAGTTTCCTCATCGCAATCTCATTCTCTTGCGATCTATCTTCTCCTCCATAAAGATATATTGATCCCTATGTGGTTATATAGATATATTAAAAACAATTTTTTTATATAAATATTGGTTTGAATCATAGATATTTGTTTCCATCATTCTCCATTGGATTTTTCTAGGTACAACTTCATGATTTTGGAACCATTGATCCCGAGGTAGGTGGCTCTATTATGATGCCCAAATATTATTAATACTAAATTACATTGTTTAAAATAAAATTTTCAAATTAAATGAATATTTTTTATTTTGATTAAATGTATTCCATATGGGTTTGTTGGATAACCCAATTCCATTGAATTGGGGAAAAACTGGTCTTTGGCATGAAATTGGAAAACCACTAATTCTATTGAATTGGGGTGTGTTTATAGATGTTTATAAAAATATAATGTTTTTTAATTTAAATTCATTTTTGATAGAATTTTTTTAAATTATATTTTTTTAATTTAATTGAAAAAAGCTTATTTGTTTGAAAATTGTGAAGACCAAAATTCTATTAAACTGGGGGTTTATGATGGAATTGATGGAACTGTTTGAAAATTAAATTGTTGAATTTAATATCAAAATTGCCTTGTAAAATTTATTGGTTAATTAGTTTCAAACCCTATTTGTGAAAATAGATTAAAATGTTGTTGAAATAAACTATAGGTATTTATCTTAGTGAAAAGGAATGTTTTGGATTAAAATTTTATTATGGGTTTTAAAGGTAAAATTGAATATTTTAAAATGGAGAATGGGATTTAATTTTATTTTATAATGACTTAAAATAAAATTCACACCATTGTTTATTGTAAGAAAATATACAATCCTTAGGTATATAGTGAGTTATTTGGATTACAATTTATGATTTAGAATTTTTTAAAACATTATATCATTACATCACATCCCTTTAGCTATGGCGATGAGTTCTCTTTGGAATTGGTTCAAGGAATGTACACAGTCATTTTCCATTTCATAGTTTTGGGTCCCAATAGCCTGGAACTATCATACCTAATTAGTCATATGACCATGTTTCTCTCTTGTTGTTTTTCAAATGAATACATGACATTGTTTTAAACTATTTTACATGCCTTATAATTTTTATAAATTGTTTTATATAATTTTTTTATTTAATCTATTTGTGAAAAGTACCATTTATGTAAAGAAACCCTTTGGTTAAAGGTAATTACATTGTTTATAATGTATTTCCCTCATTTAAAATGTGAAAAATTAATTTATAAAGTATTTACATCATTTTAAATGTAATGCTTGATTTCGTTAAATATGCTTTTGAAATGACAAGTCTGTTTATTTGGAAATTAAAATCACCTTCTTGGTTAATTTCATATTATAATAATGTTATGGAATTTTGGGTGAAGTAGTAATGTTATTTTTATCACACCCTAATTGATCCTTTGGGAGATTATATATTACCTAATTCCAATATCAAGAAATAGTAAACGATCACTTGGATGTGTTTCTAGATATTGATCATTGGAGTTGGTGAGTTGCGTTTGAGTTGGGACTTGGAATTATTTTATGATTTTATGGTTCTTGGTTATAGTTCTTTGGGTTATTATACATGTATAACTTCTAGTACATATTTATAGTGAGGTTTCTTTTCTATGAATACTGATTTGGAATCTTACATCCATAATGTTTGTGGAAAATTCATTCCCACCTTCTTTGTGTATGATTCCAATTTCTAGTCACCAACCTGTGGGAATATAGTATTCTTATTGGGATATGTCAGAGTCATCTTGGTTATAGATTTACCAGGGTACCGAGGATGGTTATTGACAAAGTGGTATCAATGGTTTAAGTTGAACATATTATCATGAAGTCATTATACATAGAAAACTCTTTCTAAGACCTAGGAGGAAGTTGCGATGTGTTCCTCAACCTCTCCCACCACAACTAACTATAATTATACAGTGGTGTTATTGGAATGATGTCTTGTGGAATAATTCACGAATTTAAACTAATTTATATTTGGATGGGATTTAAATATAAATTTATTTTTTCAATCTGTTTGGATTAATTTCTATTACAACTTTGTTTGAGTGTAACAAGATGTTTTACTTATTGTTTGGTACTGTCGTGTAGCATCATACCTCCAAGAAGACATGTGAATCATATTTAGGAGTATGATATTACAAATCCTTAGTGAGTGAATATTTTAGTAGATTCTAATATGGTATAGGTGATTTTTCACACTTTCCATGCTCTGGGAAGGCACCACCTCCATCACTCTTGTAGGCTCCAGCTATGGATCCTCAAAGGATGGTTCTTAAGATTTATTCTCAAGAGTTCTTTCTCTAGGATCTTGAACCATTCAAAGAATCAAATTACCATCAAGGTGCTAACAAATAGTTGATCATGAGGTATTTTTTTGGTATTTAATACACCCAAATAAATCAATGTGAAGTGATCCACTTTCATGATGGAAGGACCAAGAAGGATATCAAGGGACACTACAGTGATGATGAAGAAGCATGAGAGCTTTGAGTGGAAGGACATCATGGTTCATTTCACCAAATAATTCTATCCAAATTCAATGTTATTGTCCAAGTATATTGTGTTTTTTCATACTTAAGTAGGATAACATGATTGTAATAAACTATACAAAATGTTTTGTCGAGCTCGTGCATTTCACACCTAAGACTATATCGAATGAGAAGATGAAATCTCAAAGGTTTGAGTTGGGTCATTATCAGAATATTATTTGTCATTTATCATTTATAACGATTATTATTATTTTAATTATTTGGCTAGAGTGCTTATGGTTGAAATGAAATCATATTCTAATTCAGGGTTATCGAATGTTTCTTTCTCTAATAGTGACAGTGAGAGTTCCTTCAAGGGAAAACTGAATGATGATGATTCTCGTAGACATTTTCAATAATAGGATCATTCTAGAACTCCTAAATGACTTGGAAGATGTCTTTAGATTTAATAATAGTGTCGTAAGATAGGATATTAAAAGTAGGTTTTCACTAAGGCACCCAAGATCTATGGATCCTATTGATGATGAAGGCACTTATATAGGTTCTCTCGTTTATATTTTACTAACTGTGGTTTAATGGGATCATCTGATCCTCCAAAAACCATTTCAAAAACTATATTCTTTAAGTATAAAATGATTATATCCACATCAATCTAGAACAAAGCTAATTCTCATAGTATAAGAGTCTCTATAGGAAGAAGACATGGGTCCAATGACTGTGAGAGGTAGAATTATTGTAACTTCTTCATTAGTAATTTCACTATTTGATACTAATTCATCAAAATTATTTATTTAAACATGTATTTTTATTATAAAAAATATTATCAAGGAACTTTTATATTTTTTTATTGATATTAATACACCTATTGGCATGAAAAGAGAGTAGAGTCTTCATAGTCCCAATTATGTCTTCTTTCTATCAGATATTGATCTTGCATAGAGTCTTCTGTTTCTCGACATGAAACATTAGGGAATTATATTTGGGATGGATTTGATCATAATAAAAAAAATCCTGAATTTATTATTTTATTCAATGGATATCCTTTACCACCCCTAGAGGTGATCCTCTTGTATTTCAAGAAGAATGGAACCCATTGTCGAGTAAGACCAAACCCTCTTATCAAGAGTCAGGGAAAGTCATATCAATGATTTATTTTGATTTTTAGTGAGAATATTTGAGTTCTGATCTCCCTATAGTTGTATTCGAGTTTCACAACATGTTTCCTTTTGAATTATATGGTTTTCTACCCATATGGGAGGTTGAGTTATCCATTGACATTGTTCCTTGTACTAAACAAGTTTTTATCTCCTCTTACCGCATGGATATAGCTAAATTGAAAGAGTTGAAGTCCCAGTTTTATAATCTTATTGAGAAATAACTTATATGACCAAGTGTGTCACCTTTGGTAGTACATGTTGTCTTTCACAAGAATCTGGATGGTTCACTTAATCTATGTGTTGATTAACAAAAGATCAATAGAGTAAATGTAATCAATAAGTATATATTTCACCGGATTGATAATATCATTGATCAGCTGAAGTGGGATAAGTGGTTCTCAATGATTCATATTTTCTTTGGTGACCATAAGTTCAGAATAAAAGAATATGATATTCATAAATCAACCTTTTGGAGTAGGTGAAATAATTATTAGCACCCTTTTATTAGCTTTATTATAACCAATTCTATTATTGTTTTTATGTAATCAATTAGAATGATTTTCCATGAGTATATTGGTACTTTAATAGAGGTATTTTTGGATAAAGAAACTCATTTAATCTATGTATGAGGGGGATCATGTGAATCATCTAAGATTGTTTTTGAGTTGATGAGAGGTCATTGACTTTATGCTGTTCATTTGAATTGTAGCTTGTCAATTCATGGAGTGGAGTTCTTGGGGCATATGGTTTTAGAACATAGTTCTTTAGTTTTCCCTGAGAAGGTAAAATATGTTATGAAATTGGAACAACAAATTTTTTTTTCGTTTCAGAGAGTCTTGGGTCTAGATAGGTATTATCGCTGATTTATTTAGGAGATAAAATTTTTTATTCTCTGATGAATTCCCTAACTCTGAAAGGAGTGAAGATTTCATGGAAAGATAAATGTCATAGTTCATTTGTTGAGATGAAATTTATTTTGACTACTATTTTGGTGTTGAATCATCCAGATGCTGGACATAAATATGTAGTTAGTTTTTGATACATCAATTTTAGGTTTTGGTTATGTTTATGAAAGGTGATCATGTCATTGACTATGGATATTTTCATCTTAGTCCACACAAGCAAAATTATCTAACACATGATATATAAACTGTTTTTGGGATTAATGTGATTAATAGTTGGTAGAATTAACTTTATAGAATTTTTTTATCATTTCATTAACCATAATAACTTTATTTATATCTTTTATAAAAATAGAGGAATCCTATCTAGATGAGTTGGGTGCAACACCTATACTATTTCTATTTCAACATTTCCTATAACCTTGGGAAAGAGAATGTTGTTGTAGATGATTTGAACTATAAAATTCCACCCCTTGAATTGAAAGAATCATTGGAAGAGTAAAAATTTATGGATATCATTGCAAAATTTAGTATTGGAGTACAGGAATTAGAGGATTAGTGTCTTTAGATAATGTTCAGCTGACATCCACTCATCTCAAATTTATTATTATAGAATAGAGGCTTGATGATGTGTTATGCATCATCAGGGATCCACCTTATTGTAGAGAGGTAGTTGATGTTGGGTCTTACTCCAATGAGGGAAATCTATCCTTTCAAAAATGGTTTTTTTCTATTAGAGGCATGTGAAGTTGTTATGGGAGACCGCTATATATCCTAGTGGGTTGTTCACCCAGGAACCATGAATATGTTCTATGAAAAGTAGCGGTAGTTATATTTTCTAGGAATGAGACATAGAAACTCTTATTTTGTCTCTCATTATTATATGTGCCATCAGTTTTAGTCAGAGAACAAGAAACCTTCATGTTTTCTTCAGCAACTTTCAGTCACTATTTGGAAGTGGGATGAGAACTCTCTGTATTTTTTTGTTTCTTTTCTGTATAACCATATAAATAATTGTGCAATATGGGATAAGATCGATCATATCACTAAATTGGTTCACCTTATACCCATTAACCATACAACCAAAGTTGTGGAGTTGAAAAATCTCTATGTAAAAGAAATTATTCTTTTTCATGGAGTTCTATCTATTATAGTCTCTAATATAGATCTTAGATTCACTTACCATTATTGGAAATTCCTTGAAGAAGCACTTCAATATCATGTCTTTTTGAGTACGGAACAGCTTCCATAGTCATATGGCCAAACAAATAGAGATGTACATATTGTTGATGATATGTTTCATGTTTGTGTTATCAAATTTGATAGGGACCAGGATGATCATTTTAAGATGGATGAGTTTTATTGTAACATTTTTATTATTCCAGGATCATAATGGAACCTTTTGGGGATTTGTATGTCCATTATTTTAAATATCTACTATTTTTTGGATATTAGAGAAAGTTCCTTAGTTAGACTAGGTTCAGTGTAAGAGACAACATCCAAGATCCATTTGATTCATCATATAATGGAGACGTCACATAGAAGATATAAGTTTTATTCTAATTATCATCATAACGCTTTGGAATTATCTGTTGGTGACTAGGGTTTCTTGATAATTTCACTTCATTTGGGTCTTCGACGACTTCAGAGGAAAAGTAAACTTGCTCTACATTTTTAGGACCTTTGGAGTTTGTTAAGATGGTGGAGAATGTTTATTACTATTTAAAACTTACATTATAATTGAGATAGATACATAACGTGTCCCAATGTCTTAGCTATAAAAATATTTAATCAACACATATCTTATTTTGAGATGGAGTGATGTTGAAGTTGAACATGATTTATCCATGAATAAATGGCCAG
Source organism: Viscum album (assembly GCA_963277665.1). Lineage (NCBI taxonomy): Eukaryota > Viridiplantae > Streptophyta > Magnoliopsida > Santalales > Viscaceae > Viscum > Viscum album. Next base: position 211,730,055 of record OY728141.1, read on the forward strand.
TCAGGATAGTTGATTATGAAACTAGGGTACTTCATGGAAGGATGATACATTTTTTTCATCTACTATGGAAACATGGTTATGATTCTCACGAGACATAGTATAGGGAGGAACTGATGAGATATTATTGGCCTTATATTTTTGGTAGGAAGGATTCTTCATATTCTTTTAGGGGTAAAAAAGTTTCTTTGGTTAGGAGGTTGTAAAATCATGATACTATTTTTATAGTTCTATACACCATGATTTTTAGCAATATTTGGATTGGTTTCATTTTGGAGTTTCATCAGGTGAAAATTTTAAAATTTTGGAATATTATGGGCTATTGCATGGTTAGCGCACAATTTCCCCAAATCATGTGCCTTTTTAGAGAAAACTAGTCAACCAAAGCCAGTTGAATTTTCTATGGTTGGCACACAATTAGTTAACCTGTGTTCCCTGTAAGGGTAAATAATGTGGTACATTTATAATAGGTTAAAACATGCACATAGTTTTTATAAATTGTGTTCCTTTTCCCAAGAAACCGTGTAGGTGAGATTTTATGTGATCCGATTTTTTATTAAGATTTTTATAAACCCTCATTTATGACCCCAACTGACTGGTATGATCTAAGATCAGTTTCTACAATTCTTATAGCTGTAATGAAAGATTTTTGTCCCTTATATATCTCCCACAATTAATCTAAATCTTGAAGAATTTTCTATGATCTTCTCTCAGTTTTTTCCTCATCCCAATATGATTCTACCATGATATATCTTCTCTTCCCTAGGGTTAAATGAATCCCCACAATGTTATGTAGATCTAATAACCACTATTATGGTTATAAACCTAGGATTTATTCATTTATCTTAGATTAGATCATTCTCTATTTGAGTTTTCCTAGTAATAATTTTTTATTTGATATATATTGATCCCAAGGTAGTTTGTTCCATTATGATTACTAAATATTATTAAATATAAATCTATTTTATTAATTTCAATTTTTTGAATTAAATGAAATTGATTTAATTTGATTAAATAGATTTCAATATTTTTTTATAAAAACCATATTAAATTGAATTGGGGTTTTTAAAAAGGGGTTCTTAAATGAAATTAAAAAACCTTAACTTCCATTAAATTGGGGTGTTTTTATAGATGTTTAGGAAAATTTAAATTCTATTTTTGAAGGAAAAATTTTCAATTAAATTACTGCATTTAATGGTGAACTAATAGACATGATGGAAAAGTGTGAAAACACCAAATTCTTATGAATTAGTGTCCTCTGATGAAATTGATATAATTGTTTGAAAATTAAAGTGTTGAATTTAATTATAAATTTGTACTATGAAATTGAATATTGAATTGGTTTTAAATCATATTTGGGATAATGTCTTAAAATGGTTTTAAATTACACCTTGGGGTTTTATCTTAGAGAAAGTTCATGTTTTTGATTAGAAAATTATTATTATTTTAAATAGAAAATTGGAATATTTGAAATGAAAAATGATATTTAATTTAATTTTAAGTAGTATAAAAATAAAATTCCCATCATTTTTTTGTTAGATCTCATGCGATCATTAAGTAGTTAATGATATATTTGTACAAAACATTATGATTTATAATGTTCTAAAACATTATTTTAGAATATCACATCCTTTAGGAGATTTTAATGATTCATCTTTAGAACTTGTTCAATGTTATGTATGTAAATATTTGTTATTTCACATTGTGTGATCCCTATACCCTATAACTATCATACCTAATTATTTATTTGACAGTGTTTCTCCAAAGTTGTTTTTAAAATGAATATATTCCATTAATATAAAATGTTTTATATTCAATATGATTTATATAAATATTTTCATATAAAAGTGTTTATTTTATTCATTTTTATATGTCCCATTTGTGTGTTGAACACGTTCTGAAATGCAATTACATCATTTGAAATTTGATGCATGAAATGAAAAAGTATTTCCCTTATTTGAAATTTATTTTCATTATTTTCACTTGGAGGTTGTTCTAGTTGTTGATCTGTGGAATTAGTGATCTTTATCCTAGTTGGTACTTGGTTAATATTTCTTATTTTATGGTACTTGGTAATAGAACTTTGGTTTGTTATACTTATTTGAATTTTGGTACAAAACTCCTAGTGGAGTTTCTTTAGTATTTATACTAATTTGTAATCTTGATTCTGCATTACTTTTGAAAAACTTATTCCCAAATTCTTTGTGTATGAATCTAGGTTCTAGTCACCAACTCATTTGGATCGATAATTCCCTTCATGCTAAGTCCAGTATAACTCAGTTATTGGTTTACCAAGGTACCAAGACTGGTTCATAACACCTTATATGTTTAAATAATGTTTTTAATTTAGTGGTGTAACTATTTATCTAACTTATCTCTCCCCAATCTATTGTTTACTAATATTGGAAGAATTTAATCTAATATTTACATCTTATAATTGGATTTTTTTTGAATTTATAAAAATTACCCTAATTTTCACTTATAAATGGGGAACTCTTCTCCCCAAATACCCTAATATAATGACCAAAATATTTTGATATAAAATCATCCATAAACTATACAATCCACTCATAAAAACATTAATAAAGATATTTTTATCTCAAAATACCACTCTGGAATGGTTTAATGCCCATAGAAGAGGAGATAATCTCTTAATTTAGGTAAATGATTATAAAATCTCTTTCTTTTATCTATTTCATTATATATTTTTACTCATAATCAAATTAATTTTAAGAATCTCAAAATTAGTATCTAATAATAATTATTATAATTTTAAGGTATATAAATGATGTCACACACAATAATTGCCCACCATTTTTCCATTAATAAAAATGAAAACATGAATTGTGCATTGGGTAGAGTACCAACTCCAAAAATAAACATGTCATTTTCCTTCACATCAAAAATGTCTAGTTTCAGTTTACATCAGATAATTATGTATTATAAAAATAATATATATATAATTAATAATGATATTTCTTGATAACACAATAAGTAATGATATTTATAAGGAAATCCATCAATATCTGTAAATAACTGAAAATTAGTTTCTAATTGTTTTGATATTCATGAAACATGAATAATTCACCCATGTAACTTAATTATGAAATTATTGGTCTTAAGAAAACATAAATTTCATTCAATTTAATATTTATAAAGGTTGATATTTTGATAAAAAATTAATATAAAAGCTTATATCATGAACCTATTTTGAAATTGTCAAGATTATTAACACTCGGTATTTAAAATAGATTACAACAATCTAATACATAAATAATGTTATTATTACTAGATTATAAATGAAAACTTATATGAATAAGGTACTTAAATAGGTAATTAATATTTTTATATTCATTATAAATTCTTTTAAATTACTTCTATGGAAATTAAGGGTAATGTTAAGGGGTATGACAACTCAAACTCCATTATTTGATATATATATATATATATATATAATAGTTGAACTTTTATTCGATAAAATTACATTTTGAATGAAGTTATTTATTTTTAAATGGAAAAAATTCTTTTGGTTGAATCCATTTTCATTAATTTATTTAATTTGTTTTATCATAAAAAAATCAAGAATTTTTTTGAAAATAGACTCATTAATGTGACTTATAAAATGATGAATACAAATTGTTTTCAGGAAGATATTTTCAAGATTTGGTTTTAATTATGTTGTAAAAATATATATCCAGTGAATATATGTTTCATGTTTACATAGATATTTTATCTTATTACATTATTCTTTAGGGTTATCTTTTTTTAGTATAATTTTTTTTATTCAAGATGTTATTTTATACCATTTAGATGTTTTATAAAATCTATTATTATTTCCATTGATTATTTATGGAATTTGAATGATTTTTAACTAGATATTTTATGAAAAATGTTTTATTTCAATGTTTTATTTTTGAAATTCAATTGTTTTAAATTTATATATCTTACAAAACTCATTTTTTCCACTAATTCTCTATGATTTGAAATGTAAATTGTTTCTTATTTCACACATAAAAATGTATGAGTGATTGGTGGTGTTCTATATGTTCAATATATTATTTAAAGGGTTATATGTCATGGTAAAAGTATTCAAAAGTATGTTTTAGTTGTCTATAATCCTAGAAACGGATGGTGTGGCATTTAAAAATAATGTTCCATGTTTTATTTGGGTGTATTTTGGAATGATATTATGTTTTCTTATCTTATAATACCATGAGGATTCTCATAAATGTAATGTTTTCCTATAGTAATTTTTATACAAAAGTTAATGGTTTATATTCACTATAATATTATTCCATATAGATTAAATTTATTATGATAAATGTTCAAAATCCATGTCATAGATTTTATGTTTTCACATTAATTTTTATCGACTTGAAGTTCTTATGACATGTACTATGAACCAAACTTATATTTTATAATTATCAATCATGATATTATATTTAAATTATCCTCATGTTTTTACTTATAATTATGAACTCTTCATTTAGGAAGGGTTTATTTACCTTTTACTAAGTGTTTCATCTTACCACTTTCTTATGTTTTTATTCCATAGGTTTTTAGGATGATACTTTCTTCTGAAGATTCTAGAAGATGGAATGATATCGTTCCTTTATTCAGATGTGTTCTCATATATTGTAAAATAAATTTATTATCTATATATACAAAAAATACCCTAAACATATCAGTCCTTGGGATAATTTTATTTGTTAAATATAATGTTTATATCTTGTAATAGCAATAAAATAAAGGAACATTCTTCAAGGGTCGCTATAGTTGGTATCAAATTGATCCTAAAATATTTTAGATATTAGAGAATATATTTGAGATTTCAATTTTGTTAACCTTAAAAGAATACCCTATATATTAGTCTTTGTATAATATTATATCTTCAATTTTGGAAAAATATTTATTAAGTTTTTTTTCAAGAAAATACAACCCTGTCTAGAAAATGGAATGTAGATATAGGCATTGGCATAGTTTTACCAAAGGGTAACAACACTGAAGATAATGTTTTGGGTATTAAATAAAAAAACCTGGTCCATGGTAAATATTCCTATGAAAAAACACCATTATAAAAAATTTACGGTCCATTAATGGGTTTATTCATCATGAATTTTTTCAATTATTATCTAGTAATTTCCTGGATACTTTTAGGTATTGGGTTATGAAGTATGAGGAATATCAAACTAATCTTTAATTGAGAATGATATATACTGAACTAAAATAATTATTGACTAACATGATTGATTTTTTGAAAAGGTTTCTTTAGGTTTAAAATACATTTATTCTATTTTCCCTTATGAAGTTAATTTTTCATAACTCATTTTTTTATTAGTAATAGATATAACCATAAGTAATTGGGTAAATAATAGGTGAAAGGAACAATTATATTGTTTCTCTAATGAAAAACCAGATGGAATGGGTACTGGAGTACACGAACTCATAAAAATGATCACTCAACTATCTCATTCAGTGAATAATAACATAAATAATGTTGATATCTTAGACACACCATAGAGTTATGTTCTTGTTATTTATCCTTCAATGTGACAATTACTATCATTCTTTAGTCTCTAAAAAATTCAAATAATCATATTTTATTGTATCCATGGGATAGAAATGATATTTTCTATTCTTTAGTGGTCATAAAATGAGATTGATTTTCCAACTACTTACCGTTTTTATAGAGAGTTCAACCAATGGTGGTTTATTACTAGGAATACAACGAGTAAATTTGAAGTTCACTCAATATAATGGATCTATATAATAAACTATTCCTCACCATGTATTTTCCTTAAAATAATCATATAAATATTGATAAAGAATTCATAGAGTTTAAAAAATAAGGATGAATCCATTTATAGATATGAAGAAAACATCATGAGGTCTTTATGATATGCCTCTAGTTTTATCTATGATCTAAAAAATAAAATCAATATTTTATTTAATAGATTAAATCCATGTTATCAAAAGTATATTGATATAAAATAAATTTGAAGAAATGAATAGTTTTTTTAATGTATTCTAATGTTGGAGATGTAATATGGGGTTTCTTGACACTCTGAAGAGGAAAAAGGAAGGTGGAATAATAATGTATCCCCATTGGTATGTCACATTTTTTGAATAACATTCAACCTCCATAATTTCCAAATGTATGGGAGGAAGAAACTAGTAAATATATTTAATTGATTGAGGACAAATTTTAAGAGTGTTAAAGTATACCACAAATCCCACATCATATAAAGTAAGGAAAATAGGCTAGTTTATAGAGTAAAAGAGGATAAGGGACCAACTATGTAACTATCCACACTTAAATTATTCATGTGTAGTTATTCTAAACAATATATGTGTTGAATCTCTAATTCATGAGTCATTGTAGAAAATAATCCCCAGTTTATTCCCAAACATAGTGAACAAGGGCATTCAGGATCAATAAAACTGAAGTAGATCATAATAATGATGTCATACAATCAAAACATAAACATTATTATAGATATGAACATAACACATTTTATTTTAGATCATTTCCTTATTTTTTATCACATATGTTTTCTAAGAATGTGGAATTACCCCTTAAACTGATGGACATACAATTATATGTGAAAACACATATTGTCACAAAGATCAAGAATATAATATTTATATCATAACTTATTTAGATTTCTAGAGGGTATATATTACATATATAATTCATATATCCATGATTTGATTTTACATTAATTTGGTCATGGATTATTTTTCCATGAATTAATTTCATGTTAAATGATGAGAGAATAAAATCTCATTTTATATTCCATTTCAACCAATTTACATGTAAAAACATAATTATGATATCCAATTTGAATTAAATTCTATAATATTATTTTTTATTCCTAACAATAAGGTACTTTTAGCACAAATGTTGGTTGATAAAATCAATAATGATGAGATTCCCATTGTAATTGAATATTCTGATGTATTGCTGAAAAAATGGTCTTCCCTAAATTTATGAGTATGAAATCCCAAATGAACATATAAATTAATCAATGTATATCTTAAGGATTCCATAGAGGATATGTCCCTTTAAATTAGAGTAATTGAAGAAGAATCAAAAAAATAATTTAAAAGTGGGGTTTACCTTCCCTAGTGCTTATCTAAGGGGAGCACCATAACAATTTTTTATAACCAAAGATAGAACAATGTGACATTTGATTTACAATCATGACATTTACATGATAAAAATTAAAAATAGTTATATTTACCCCATATTGATTATTTTTTCTCTAACTTAGAAGATGATGGTACTTATTTAAGATTGTTATTCTATCCCAATATCATCGATATGGGTTAATAATCATGATATTTCCAAGGATGATTTTCAAAAAAAGTATAGAGACTATGAGTTTATAATGGCACCATTTAGATTAAATAATTTCCATAAAATCTTAATATATATATGGAATATTAACTTTATGGACTACCTAGATTGGTTTTGGGTTTCCTTTATAGATAATATTCTTATATACTCAAATGGAAAGGAATAACATGAATATTATTTTTTTTATTGTTTTGATGAATATAAAAAGGGAATAATTTTATACCAAATTTAAAAAAATTGAAATATTTTGACAAATATGGTCACTCTTGGGACATATAATCACTAAAATTGTTATATTTTTAGATCCGTTTAAAATAAAAGTTATTAAATAATTCCCCACACTGACTACTATAACCAATATGCATATATTTCATGATTTAGTAAGATATTACAGGTTCATTGTTAGAAATTTCTCATGAATTTCAATTCAACTAACCATGTTATCATTTAAAAGAGTTATGTTCCTTTAGATAGAGAAATGAAATTATATTTTCAAGGAACTTAATGAGATATATGTTAATTTTTATGTAATTACATTACCCATACACTGGGTATGGGTTTGTAATATATAGTTATGCCTTGAATGACGGATTCAAATGCCTCATTATGAAGATTAAAAAGGTCATATCTTATGAATCACACCAATTAAAGAATCATTAAAAAAATTACGCAATATAAGATTTATATATAGAACTAGTGATTTTTTAATTATCATTATATGAAATTATGTGTATTGATAGAAGAGTGACATTTATACTAATCACATGAGATTGACATATATATTCACACATATGAAATTTTATATACCCAAAATGAGATAGTTGGAACATATAAAATATGTTGAATACTCAAAAAATTGCTACCCATGGAAAGAAAATATGGGAGTTCATGCTTTCTGTAGGAAATTACATGCAACAAATTCCATGATACGGATTGAAAAATACTCAATACTCATGGATTTTTAGAGTATTCATATTTAATTCAATGTGGAATGAGATAAATCATATATTTTCAAAATAACCAAACAACCTTCCATTAATGTAAATACCTATGATTCCTGAAATGATAATTCTGAGATACATAAAATTTAGTGAATATTACATAGTTTATCTTTGATAAAGATGGATTTATAATGTTTTTCACCAAGATATATTCCCATTAAAAAATAGAAGAGGGGAATTTTGGATGATTTTTACAATCCACCATTCTAAGAAAGATGATTCATAGATATATAATGAAAAGTGTTTTGTGGGATAATATGAACATATTAATAGTATAATGTTTATCTTGATTCTTGGTATTCCATCAAGTAAGGTCTGATTAGAATATTTCCATGGGTATGCTCCAATAGTAACCCATACAAGTATCAAAGCTAGAAAACATCACTATGATATTTTGTGTTTGTAATCGCCAAAACATACAAAGGTCATAATTCTACTCAGGTTGTGGTGGATTATTTTACAATGACAGTGACTTTTATTTTCATCAAAGAAGATATATCCCTTGATTAATTAACTATGATATAAATAAGGGAAGTTCTAAGGATGTATATTGTACTACTATCTGTCATATATGATTGGGGTTATAGGTTTACCTCAAAGATATGGATAAGTCAAATGAAATCATGGGAGTTATATATGGTCATGATTATTATATATCATCTTCTTATATATGGCCAGTCATAGAGGCAATTTCAATAACATGAGATTATATTGAGAACTTGTTTGATGGATATCAAAGGATGATGGAATCAACACTTTTCCCTAGTTGATTTCCCATTTTTTCTTTCAATTATAGAATTCAGATAGAACCATTTGAGGCTATGAATGGAAAGATATATATGAATCTGACATGTTGGGATGATTTTAGAGAGGTAAAGTTGATAAGCCTTGAATTTTTCAATGAAATGATGGATAAAGTTCAATCCATTCAGCGATATATGAATGTTTCAAAAATTCATCAAAAACTATATTTAGAAGTTCATTGATGAGATTTATAATTTTATGTTTGTGAAAATTTGTTACATCAAATATATATATGGATGCAACTTATTATATTTGGAGTGAATGGGAAACTTGTCACTAAGTATATTGGTCCCTTTGTGATCATAAGACAAGTCATGGTTGTATCTTATCTCATATTACCCTATCATAACCTCTCCCAAGTACATGAGGATTTTTTTACTTCACTTTTGAGGAATTAAAAACCATAACATTTACATTTACTTAATGTGGAATATATGAAATTTGAACATTATATTTTGTATAATTAAAAAAAGTGTTAATTTCTCATCAAAGAGTTAATGTTCCACATAACAACAACACTCACCTTGTCAAATTTATATGAAGATATAATTTTTTATAAAAAGCTATATGGAACACAAAGTATTTAAGGAGGAAGAATTACCAACCCTTATTTTATTTCATATAACAAAAATCTGAGTATGAAATTATTTTTAAGGGGGTATAACATAATAACCCATGTTTTTCTCCTTAAATAATATGTATGTTCGATAAATTCTTGACATGAAACTTAAAAATTGAATGAAAGTTCATAAATATTAATGAAAAATATTTATATTAAATATTACAATTAAAAAATATAAGTTGAATTATCAGGTAAGAATAAGAGTAACCAACATATTAAATATTTGTATAATGAAAATAAATACTAATTTTAATAATAATTAAATAAAATTTTTAATTCTAAAAAAAATATAAAAATAATTTTATGCGTAAATATATATTTCTAATATTGGTTTTTAATTTTATGAATTTATGATTAATTTTAATAACTAATAAATTAATAAATTTATATTATGAATTATATATTACTAATAAATTAATTAGTATATGATAATACATAATAATAAATTATAAGAAACATTTAAAAAATATTTTTTCAATATGAATAGATTTTCACTATATTTTGGGATTTTAATTATATATTGTATTCCAAAATTTTATAAATTTAATTTAAATAAATGAACATCAATTTTGGATATATAATTTGAATTTAATCTAATTATTATTTTTTGGATTCTTCTGAAGTAGTTAATTTTTAGAAGAAGATTGAAATATATCATTTTTGATAATATTTCACTTTTTATAATAATTCTAGTATATAAGTATAAATACTAAATTATGTAACCTTTATACAAAAAAATATGTATTTTAGAAGTGACATTATATTTTCCAAATTTTTTAATTTATAAACCAATATTTGAAATTTTATGAATTAAGTTTTATTTTTTTTATTCAAAATTATAGTTTTTACATTTAGAATTCATAAATTATTTTTTATTATAATTAAAAATTCAACAAAAAATGAATATCAAATTTGATATCATTTTTCCAAATTTTATAATAAATACCATTTTATTTTTTGAATTATGGGAAATTTTTATATGTAATAAACTAGTTACCATGTTCAAAATGAGTTTTCTATGAAATGATAAGCCTAAGAGGTAAGGGAATAATATGTTTAAAACAATTTTTTATCTACATATGTAAGTGTTGATAAACCATGTTCCCTTCCCACTTCATTATTTATCAAATTTGGAGTAATTTTTTAGTGACTACCCATTAGTGAAATATGTTGGGTATATACAAAAATGACACAACTTTTAAATTATAAAAGTGGAAATACTCTCCTCACAACCCCTTACCCCAAAGAATTTTATTTTGACATTAATACCACCTAAAAATCTATTCTACACTCCATGACACCTTAATTATGTTTTGGGACACCCAAAATACTATCCATCAATTAATTAATACCCTTCCCAGTAGAGATAACCCATGAAGTGTGATATATGTTCATAACCTTTCTTTACCTTTTATATTCAATTATATGATTTTCATCTTCCTAAAATTTAAATTAACTATATTAATATGATATCAAACATATTTTTATTATTTCATCATTTCATTATAATGATGTTACATGAATTAAACACCATCCCATTTTGTATTTATAAAATTGAAAATATAAATCACACATTGTGTGGAGTACTAACTCCCGGAATAAATGTGTCGTTTTCCTTCACATCAAACAATTATGGTTTTATTTTTTATTTATAAAGTATTAATTATATATATATATATGTGACATATAAATCATTAATATGTCTCTTGTTAGATAAAAAAATTAATGATCATCATATGGTAATCAATTAATATCAATAAATAACCCAAAATGATTTCATCACCATTTTCATCATTATGAAACATGATAAAAACTAAAATGTTATAGAAATATAAAAAAATTGGTATTTAGAAAATATAAATAACTATACAATTAATTCATTTTAGATTATGATATTTTTTTAAAAATTGAATATCAAAAACACTTTTATGATCCTACTTACAAATAGTAATGATTACTAATTACATATTTTGAAATGATATTATAACAATATAATACATGATAAGATATTCTATTAATGAAGAGGATAAATAGAAATATATATATATATATATGTTTCTAAAATAGGCAATTATGTTTATTATAATTATGATATTAGTGTTTAATAATCTTCTATGTAAATAAAGGGTAAAGGTAAGGCCATTATTTTTGGAGGATGAATGATGGATTTCATTCTCGCATGGATGATGATACTCTTTTAATTTTTATGATTCTTAGTGGAATAAATTGATGATTATTCTTTAAAATATTATTTATCATGGTCTATGGAGTTGTTTCATTCAGGCTGGTATTTCTCCTTCAATAATTTGGAATGTGACTCCTCTGATAGTAAGAATTGATGTTTTTATATCTTAAATATTCCAGTGACATCATATTTTACCAAAAGTTGGGAACATCTTTTGTGAAGGATCACTGTGGGCTAGAAACATCAGTTATAAGATCACTATACATTATATTTTGAATAAATAGAGTGTGGAGGCTTCTCATTTTAGTTATATATTTATTCACTTCAGTAGTGGCTTGATTTTTGAAAAATCTCCATTCTTGGGAATGGCATGTAATCAAAGAGGGATAAAATTTGGTTTACCATGGACCTAAAATCTAATATTGGAAACTATTTAGGATGCATTTATTTAAATATTATTCTAAATTTTAGAATACTCTTCTACAACATTATGGGGACACATAGGAACATTGATTCAATGCATAAGATTATTAATATTCATCTATAACCAATATTTTTGAGGATTTATGAATGGGATATCAAATTACATCACTTCACCTGAAGGTATTCAACATAAAAATATTTGATTTAGATTCATGGTATTAGCCAAGTTTTTTTGGAGTCCTAAAATTCTAAATGAACATGATTCTTTAATTATCATTCCCCTAAAAATTGATCATAGGTCTCTAAATAGTGAGGTGGGATTATAAGCTAGGATCTAGGATTATGTGAATTTTGAGAAAAAACCTATAAAATTGATAAATTTCATTTCTAATGATCATAAAACTATGATAAATTATGATTATGAGTATGTCCCCCCTTACAAGTTGTTTTATAAATTATGTGAATTCAATTACCAATTATAGGGTTGTGAATAAGCATATGAATCCTCCATCATTTTCCAAATCATGGAAAGATTCTAGTAGATTAATGAAATTGAAAGGTGTTGTTTTAGATAAATTTGATCATTCAATGATTATTGATCCATGTAAATGGGTGGAAAATAAGAAAAACATTATTTACATATAGAACACATATTGAAATTCATGGGATTCTCTAGAGGATGAAAAAGAAAGAGAAAATAAAATAACACAGTCATCCAAAAATCACTTTTGATGATCCTTATGGTAGATGTTTGGATCAAAATGACACTACAATAGTGAGGATAAACACATTTATCATGAGAATACCCAAGAAAATAGAGTCTTCATTAAATATTATCATGATAAGAATCCCAATGGCCTATTTGACAAATATGATGGTATTATAGTGCATCAGTTAGATATATCTCAACTAATTTAAACTGTTCATGAAGGTTGGGTCACTGCTCTCCCCTAATCCAATTATCATGGAGACTTTTATAAAGGCATATGTAAGGATTCATGAGGCTTTTATGATGGAACCAGGCCATGAAAAATTTCACATCAACAAGATATTGGGAATAAAACGTCAAACAAGCCTTGTGTGCATTAAGTTCTGATCACTAATGAAGTGAACTCATAATATTAGAGGGAATCTACTCAATATGGTATCAAGAGTGACCCATCTTAGGTCTTGATTGATTTATAGACCGATGGAAACATTATAAAATTTCTTCCACTATATAAAAATTATACCATTTTCATTGAAAATAAAACAGTGGGTTAAATCCTACAATAAATCAATGAACAACATGATGAAATAGAATATTCTAGTAATATTTTCAATAATAATGACTACCCAATAGAGCTTACAAATATCAAGGGAGGACTGGAATCTAAAGATAGTCCAAAAGTTCCAGTCCCTACAATTTGTGCTGCTCTAGATCATAAATTAGAAATTTAATTTTCCAACAAAACTACTTCATGAAAGGAATATGTAGGGAGTCTTGGAAAATAAGTGAATAAATCTATTAAAATTAAGAAATTTGTATGAAATAAAAAATCTAGTTTGAAGAATGAATGAGGATCTAGTCGCAATAAAAAATGTAAATGAGGACTATGTTATGAAATAGTTATTGACAAAACAACCTTAAGAATCTATCTCTCTTATGATTTTTATCATTAAGAACACTCGTGATATTATTTTATAACCAAAAATAAATTTTTATAAGAATATATCTTCTATTAAAAATATTGGATAAATACTGATAAATAATAATCAGTATAGTAATGAAATAAAAAATCTTTGGGTTTTACCTCACTCTAGACTGGATAGAATATAACATATCATTTCTTCAGGGAATATAGTTAACCTATGTTTTAATTTTATGGGAAGTAAAAATTAATGCTACTTCATGTTTGTCTTTAAAGGGTATTAGGAATGTATAGATTTATGGATGAATATTCAGGCTTTGAGAAGAAAAATAATTGGTTCTTGGATTATACATGAATACATTAAAACCATTATTAATCTAGATGATATGTTAGTAATGATCAATTACTCTTCATCAACAAGAAAATTCAAAACATGTAGTTTTAGTAGAGACCTAAATTAAGCCTACCTAGAATTTTCTATATATACATGGTAAAGAAAGCACCTTAATAAAGTGGTGTACTATAATATGTATAGATATTTTGTTAATGATGTTGCCCATAATGTTTGAGGATCCATATCCTACTCCAATAATTTAAGATATAACTCATATCATTATCCTCTTTTGACATGTATTTTCACTAGAGAGACTAAACCACCATTTATATTCATATTAAATAATTCCTAGATAATGAATCCTGAATATAAATATGTCTCCCAAGATACATGGAATTATTTAATCTATAAAAGTGATTTATTTTCTTGCATGCTAATGTTGAAAGTGTTTAAGAGAAGATAGAAAATTTTGATTTGTAAACTATTTCTTCACATTGGGGAATATATTTATATGTTTGAATCATTCCTTCACACTACCCAAGATTGTGACAATAGTTATGACCCTTTCATAGGTGTTGAGTAGGAAAATGTGACTACAAAGAAACTAGATACACTTTTAAAACTCAAATAATGTATGTAATGAGAAACCTTTAATGTGAAATGGAATAAGGATGGGGAATGAAATAACATGATTTTCAACACTCTACAAATATTTTGAAAAATCAGTAGGCCTCAAGATATTCTATATGATAATGGGACACTTATTGAGAATAGAGAGTACCTAGATACCAATGTTTTTTCTTTATACAAGAACAAATTTGATGGACACAACACTTTTACTAATCTTATGAATGATGTTTTTCCTAGTCTTTTCATGAATAAGGATAAATCAATACTTATTTCTCTTCCACTATAATTTTATATCAACTATTTTGTTTTTTTTTTCATAATTGTGGTAGTTATCCAAGACTATATAAATTCACAAACTCTTTTTTCCATGCATATTGGTAGATTATTAATTATGATGTGTGGATGACACTCTGTCATTTTTTTAAGGGTGGTTGGTTGATACCAAGAATTAATGATCAGTTCCTTGAACTTATTCCAAATGTGGAGAATGCAATGTTGATTAATCTCTTCAAAATATTTTCCCTTATCAACACTATATACAAAAATATTTGTAAAATTATTTCTAATAAGGTTTCTTTCATTTCAAACACAATTGTATCTTGATTTTTTTGTTTCATCAAAAGTAATAACAACACAAATTTCCTTATAAGTACATTCAAATTTATTAACCTTTTAAAAAAACGTTTTATAGGTGAAAATAATTCTATAAATATTTTTGTTAAAAAATAATTACCTAATTTAGGTTGGGGATTCATTTGGAAGGTCATATGTAATTTTGTATTTGATAAAACTGTTATTAAATAGTTTATAACACTTCTAGATAGACGCATAGCTTAGTGCATATCAATGGATCTCCTGAGTGTCACTTCACATACTTTAGTGGTTTATGTCAAGGTGAATATGTCTCCGCCTTCATTTTATCCATAGATGACAATTACATAATCACACTCATTATCGATAGGGGAAATGTAAATAATGTTATACCCAATAGATCTCCAAGGTCACTTAATTCCCCAACTCAATTCCTCTATGTTTATGACATCATAATCTGCCCTAAAAGAGAAAAACAAAAAATCAATATAATTAAATATTTCCTTTTTTATAATAGACATATCTAAGGAAATGAAGTCACATGGAATATGTCATTATTAAACTATGGAGAAAATACACTTGTAGCTATAAATATTGAAATAAAAAAAATATTTGGGAATTTGAGAAGATGTTATTTCATTTACATAACTTGGAATCACTATGTTCAGGGGAAAACCAAATTTCAGATATTTTTTTTCATATCATGAGTCAGGTGAGAAATTAGTCAGCTTCATATAAGGGAATAACACTCATTATGAACGGTATAGTTATCCATGTCAAGGTTTTTGTAATGACAAAATGTTTTTTTACTATTTTAAAGTTTATAAATTGATGTATTTTTATAAATAAGTGTATCAATAACTTTATCGTACAAATATAATAGAGTAGATTAATATCCAAGAGGATACTGGTACATTTACTATGGAATAAAAACTGACAAACAATTGTTTTTGGTGTACTTGTCATAAAAAATATTTCAAACTCAATGAGAATTTTCATGTTAATTTAGGGTGTAGGATTATTAATGAGAAATTGAATTATCTTAATTTTTTTATCTATATTTCTAAGAAATATCAAATATAGAAAATCTATATTATGTGGACTCATCCATTTGTCCCCCTCTCAAAAATTCATTATGCACCATTTTTGTGAATTTTCACTAGATAACCAACATGATAATACCCCAAAAATCTGTGGTTAGAAAAACAGACATGTTAGCCCTTTATTTACATGAAAAAATATTCTGACCCATCAATAGATACAGATGTGTTGGTCAAGGAATAAATAAAAAAACCAATGTACAACATTCCTAGTAAAATTAATTATATAATTATGAACTATGAGTTTAGTAATGTTGGTGAAACTTTTTTTGGAAGAATAACTTAAATGGGAAGCTCTCCTCAAATAATTTCTATTGAGTCACTATTCAAAGGTAGTATTCTAGATGGAATTAATAAATATTCAATATGTGTTCAGCATAAACAATATAGAGAGGACATTAATTAATTATATCTGAACAGTGTCCCACCTACTGATTTATGGACATATACTGTTGATTTTTCTTGAAACCTTAGTACCTTTAATATTAGGAATTACGTTCCACCTTCTTTTATGCATCATGTTGAGTATATCCCAATATAATATTAATCTTTTCCTTATGGACAATTCCGAAGTCATACATAGCGTCTGGATTTGTAGAAAAAGGATGGTTCCTAGGGACACTTTTTTCAGTATGTAGTCATCCATGGAGAATGTCCATGATGCTGTAAAATATCATAATGAAATCCAATTTGTGTATTTTGATATGTCAATACATGATTTTATAGGGATTACGTGCTTTATTATTATTGATAAATATCTTGAACCTTATGGAACTTTGAATTCATGTGGATCCCCCCAATTAGAGGATGAGTAAAATGCAACATTTATAGATCATCATGTCGAAATAAAACTAATTTTGGTTATGGTTAAATGTTAAAAAATGATATAGATGAATCATTGGGATGAATCTATGGTAATTTTGCGGTCAATACATTTCTTACTGATGAAATGATAAAGATAATTAACGTGGTGTAATTTTCAATGAAATGGGGATACCTCAACAAGTGGTATGAATGTAACTCCACTACTATGGTTGAAGCAGAGATAAATGCTTATATACACCCCTTAAGAAGTATTAATTCTATAGGGAGTAACTATATGGAAGATAATTCATCCACGAACTACATTATCACACATACAAACCATTATTAAAATTACTTATTTGATGTGATTACAAATAAATGGATCACTAATCCCTAGTTGATCTGGATCAATGAAATACTTGATGAGGTCCTTCTTTAATGGAATCAATAAAATTATAAAAATCCATGTTTTAGAATTATATAATATAATTTTTATTAAGAAAATTAGTCTTTTTCGTCTTGGGAAAGCTCTCAATCTAATAAAATGGGTAATGGTAAGGGACTTGGTAACTAAAACTCATTTATTTGAGTTTTAAATTTTTTTTATTAAACGTTTCTCTTCATATAAATTCCATTAAAAATGATTTTGTTTCTTTATTTATGTGTAAAATGGGTTTTTAGAAAAAAATAAATTTTTATAAAAGGGTTTTTCAATTTTGTTGAAATCATAAGAGATGTTTTGAAAATAGATTCAAGACAATTAATTTTACAATGATAATTACTAATTTTTGCCTAAAATAACATTTCCTACATTTATTTTTATTATATTCTAACGATATATCTCAAATTGATATATTTTTTCACTTTCAGAAAATATTTTCTTTTATTATGTGATTTTTGATCATGTTTTCATTATCAAAAAATTTAATTCATGATTTTATTTTTATTCAATTGGGATGTTTTATTAAAACCCTCTTTATTTCCATTGGTTCTTTGTGAAAACAAAATAATTTTAATTTAAATGCTTCATTAAACACATATTTATTACCATGGGTTCTTTATGAAATGTTTTTAGTTTATATTTGAATGTTATACGAGACCTATCAAATTTAAATTATTTATCAATGATTTGAAAATAGTATAGTTTGTTATGGAACACATTAGTCTAGATGACTAATGGGTGGGGTCCAATATCACTATCTAATTAGTTGGTTAAATGATTATAAATCATGATATAAATTATTCATAAGTAAATATTAATTTAATGTCTGTATGGGCATTATTGGTGAGGCTCATGAATGTAATAATCCCAATACTAATTTATATTCCATATATGATATATGATTTGAATTCTTATATTATTTTATCCTAATGATTCTTATGAAGGTAATGATTCCCTATAATAGTGCATGGTCCATAGTTAAAGAATTCTATTCATTATGATCTAATTGTATCATGATTTTGGTTTTATAATAAGTGAGTCTAAGACATATTAATGATTTTATGATTCTATGTTGATATTTTATGTCTTTAAGGTCTTCTATTGTGTACTACGAATCTCATTTATTTGTATCCTCATCAATCATGATGATATTATATATCTCGTATTTTGATTTTCTAAATATTCTAATGAAATCAACCTTGATGATTTGTTTATTAACCCCTTACTATGAATTTTATCCTACCAATCTATTATGTCTTTATTTGACATGTTATTAGAACAAGTCATATAAATGATATATCTATAAGATACTCTTTTATATTACCTTTAAGGAGACATGATATCTATTATTGTAAAATAATATGATTATATAGCTAGTAGAAAAAGGAATTGAACAAACTATATTGTCATATATAATTATTAATGAAATTAATTTTTTATATCATATAAAACATGTAAAAGAAAGGGATTTTATGTTTAAGTTGATATATGAAGGCTAATAAGAGGAAAAACCACAATAAAATGTGGTATAATGATCAATTGTTATATTTAGACAAATAGTATTTGAATGGATCATTACCGAGAAACTCGAGTAATAAGAAAGTGTCCTCCTAATGTAAAAATATTTATATTGGATAAGTTTCATATAAGTAGTTTTCATAACATAAAAAATGAATTTATTTAGTTTAATTATTTCGTATGGATCTTTTTCTTCCTTAATCATTCCATAGTTCACACAGTATTCACTATAGAAGTTATCCTCAACATTGAAGAGAAGATTATAATCATCATACAGAAAATAAAAAAACTATTAAGTGGATTACATATCAATAAATAAGTAAATAATATTGGAATAAGAACAATTATATTCTTATAAGATTTATAATAATGAAGATAATAATTTCATATAATCAAATAGAAGAAACATTCGAACACTGTAAGGAAAGCTAATAAGGGAAACTAGATCTTCATGAAGTTGAAAATGAACCCGTTTCCATGAAATAGATGTGTTCACTAGTTAAATATAATAACCCAAGAAAAACAAAATCATTACATTAAATAATTTTCTTAATAAAAAGATTACATTACACAAAATTTATCCTAAAATTCCAAGAATTGAACATTTAGTTTCCTTCTAGAATAGATATATTAGTAATTAATTTTACAATAATTGTGAACATTTCTCAAAAATTGATCCATTGTAGACTCAATGATAACTTCTCTTAAGCTATACTCAAAATCATAACTAGGGGAAATGAAAAAATTAAATAATGTGTTATCAAATTCTAATTTTGTGTAGGAATAATATATAAAAATTAAGTACCATTATTGATAATATAAAAAGAATATAGGAATAACCTTGATAAATAAGAATACTATACCTATAGAAGCATATAATATCAATCACAGAATAATTATTAGATTAATATAATATATGAATCAAAAGGGTATTGAATCTTGAGTTAATAAAAATGATCCATGATTGCATAACATAAGAATGCGAATAAGAACAGAATTGTGATATCATTCAAATGTTTCCAAAAAATTAGAATAAGGAAACATTAGGTTTATGAGAAAAAAAAATCACTTCCCACACACACATGATACTAATAGGTACTCTTGAATACTTATCTCATGATATATAACCATGTATCTAGTTCTTTGGAGGGTGATATTATACCCCACCCATACTTATCTGTACTTATAAGTAAAACATGAAAATCATTAAATTATCAAATAATAATGAATCCAGGAAACTCAAATAGGTTTAAAAAATATTAAAATTAAATTCATTCACTATATGTAGCATAAAAACACATGGAAATAAAAATGTTTCATATCCATGTCAAATGTATTCACTTAATGATATCATTCATAATTATAATGAGGTAACCCCATGGAATATAAATGGGTATCCAAATATATTTAGTAACATGATATTTAAATTCTATTAATTCATGATAGTAAATAATATGGTATTTAAATAAATGTTGGGAATAGAGAAATATACAAATAATATCATAAATATATTATCAAATTTGAAATGTCCAAAATAATGGATAAGGTATTCATAGAGATCAAAATCCATAATTTAACCAGAACTGTAAAGTGGCTTATCCATATCATATAGTGCATAATATATACTTGATTTACACACTACATGGTTCTCATACAAAACAAAATAAATCATATATATGTAGATATATTAAAAATACACACCCCACACACATAAAAAATATATTTTTAGGGAGGATGTGGTAAAATTACTCCCCTTCAAATGAATCTTTGTTTTGTGGGAGGATTTAGTGAAACAACCAACCCTCCCTAGAAAAAATATCTTTTTTTGGGGAGGAGGTGGTAAAATGACATCCCCATAAAATTCCAAATTCCTTTTTGACATACTATACCACAACCCATAATTCTATGAAAGGGACCCCATATTCATAAGTATATAGAAAAGAAGAAGTAATACCCATTAAAGTCCAATTTCAATCTCTATACATTCATATGTGATCAATTTTCCACATACGAGCAGTCTCTAAAGAATTTGGATGAATTGAAATAGCTAGATGATAAAATAATACAAAAATTTCATTATTTTGAGGTTTAACAAATCTGAATACATTGAGATTTCAACAAATTTTTTTTTCTTAATTCATTTCATTAACATGAATTCGTATTTTTCCTTTTCAGCTTGATGATACATGGGAAGATCCCTAAAAAATATTGAAAAAAAGGAAGGTCCTTTTTCCAACCATATGTTCTATTCCAATTGTTAATATTTTGATCACTGCGGTTGGTGATCATACTATACCCCTATAAATTCCTGATTTCTCACGAAATAGTACATACCATTAATGACATACAATCCTAGTCAAATGACCTAAAACTCTAAGATAATAATTTTTCTATCAATGAGATTAAACATCATAGAACATATAATTTCCACAAAATATTAAAAACTAATGAACACATACTTTATACATGATTTTTAATGTTATGGATACAACTTTTTTTCTGGACATTAAATTATAAAGATCATTTCCTTTCCTCATGATATTAAATTGGATTCCATTTTTAGAACTACATAGTTCTTGATTATCATCCTAATGATATAAGTAGTGAATCTTATATAACTTATCATATTCTCATACACATATTCAAAAATCACATATGATTTTGTTTTCTCATGATTGAATCTGTGTCATTCATTCATGCTAAATTCCTTTTAACAGCTGAAAAAGATGCTCCCTACCCACTAATATTAACTAGTAACTTCACCAAATTTCTCAAAATTCCCCATTCAAAAATGAAAACCCTAACCATTCCTTGTTTCTAAAACCTATCATAACTAAAATGGGATTATGAATCTTTGAAATAAGTTCATTGAATATTTAGTTCACATCTCCATCTAAACACATTGACATTAAATAGTTTGTACCCCAATCAAGAGGAATTTTTATAATGAAATTATTTATCTCTGTTATTAGACATCGGGTAAATTACATCATTCTTTCATGATGTTAAAACAATATGCATAACATCACTTTAACATGAAATTAAATTTTCCATTGTTGTCACCCTTGTTAAGGAGAACCAGCATTACTAGAGTTGGTCTATTACCAAAAATATATTTTCTAACTATGTGCTTCTTAATAATCATCCTAATGAAATAATTAGTGATTCCTAAATTCTATTACCGAGTCCAAGCTCTAAAAAATTCATGCACATTAATTCATACGAACAATATCATTAAAATAAGTTATTGTGTGGGTTCTCATCACATTTGTAAACCCATGCATGAGTATGTGAAAAATTCCCTCATGCATATGGAGTTTACTTATATAGGGAAATTTTTCAGAACAACATCTGGCTTGACTATCATATCAACAAGATATGTAGTAATTCCTAGATATTATATCATGGATTGGATACAGTATGATAAAATTCAACTTCCCTACATAATAACTCGATCAGTGTTGGGAATATTTCTTTACAAAAATGTAGAATATTATTCATATCACCACAATATACATACCAACTCTAGTATTCTATATCCCATTTCAAGTAATAAATTTTCCAACCACTATATTCATATCATACTTGAGTAAGGAACACCCTACCACTTCTTCATCAATTCCTACCTAAAATATCCCTTTATACTCAAGGATTTTATTTTTTACATGTCATACTACATCCCATAAAAAATATGGATCTCTATAAGAACTATATTAGATATCGGTAATAAGTCTCTTAAACTATGATGGATACTATTTTGATTATTAATTGTATGTCCATATATGGATCGGCCTATTTTGTGCATCAAATGTGTCCTGTCAACAAGATGAATCATCATCCTCAAGAGGAAATCATTTTATCTTTATACGCACTGACAACATTTTCATGAGAACTATGTTACGAACACAGTACTTGTTCATCCCATAATTTCATGTCCCATCCCACTCCCTTGGATCTAAGGACCACAACACCATGGCTTACAATCATCCACTTCACACCAAGAGAGTAAAAGAGAATTATTTATTAAATCACTTTGAGATTATTGGTCCTTGATGAATGAAATTAAAAGTAACATTAGATTTCCTTATTACATGACGATAAAATATATAGTAACATACATGGATCATGATTTTATACTATATGGTTAACATCCCTATTGCGTGATGTATAAATATTTTTTGTATGACATATCGTCTTAGATTGACTCCTAAACTACATATGTATTTATTCTCATAATAATAAGATACATAGTGATTTCGGGAACCTTAAATCCAGGAATAGTCGTAGAAAAAATACCTACCCCCTTTATCATATATATGTTTAGGCTTTATGCATGACATTCTATTCTTGATTATATCCATGATTGTTATAAATACCATTAGTGTATCTAAAACATTTTCCTTTTCAAAAATAACCCTTCATGTCTTGGGAAACATAGATCCTCCAAAGAATACATTAGATATAAGTTATAAAAAAATTTGAATCCAAAGGAAAAATTTATTTTGGATATTCATAATAATCTTAAATGTGGTTCTATATATTTTATCCCCAAATGTGGACCCCAAACACATGGAATATTCTTTCCTAGGAAAGAATATTGTCCTTTTCTTTATTCCATCAGGTCATCATAAGTTGAAGCTTATTTTTTAATTTTATATACGATCACCCCTTTAATGATTTCCCATGTCACCACTTGGATCAAAGTTTCCATAGGGTTAGGATTCATGTATTAATTTATTTAATTAACCTTTTTTTAGGACTATGCTTGAGTAATTTTAGACACAATTCCAAAACATCATCGTTTGTGGATGGTTCCTTTTCCACAATATAACAATCTATTAAATTATTATTGGATCCAACATGAAACTGAGAGTTTTATCAAAATGTAAATATTATATTGACCTAATCTTGTTTCTCACATTGATAATTAATCACACTATCTTAGAGGTTTTGAGTAATTTTTATTCTTTACTATCTATGCTATGTATGGCTTGACTATAATCACAATTAGATACATAATGGACCCCAAATTTTATATTCTAGGCCCCTAATCTAGAAAATAAATTTATTTCCTAATATGTGAAAGGACTCCTAGCATGGTTTACCCTCACTTGAAAACATAGGGCTGGAGAAAAATGCTTCCCTTCCATCAAATCAAATTTTTATAGGATGATCCCCCCCTTGGATAATTGTGACTGAGATACTTCCCATCATAATTCTTGAATTTTCACAAACACTCATTATCTATCAGTGATAATAACTTATTAATCTAAAGGAAGTTTTTTTATTATTCATAATATTCTTAGATATGAATATGTTGCATATATATGGACCATCAACAAGAGGCATATTCATTCCTAGGAGATAATGCTTTTTTCTATATGCCATGAATATATCATAATAGAGTCCACTATTAAAACACGGTTTCGAGACATTCAATGCATACCTACCCCATGCTATCTCCTTCAGGCCTGACATCCGAAAGAGTATGGATTATGATTTATTTTCCCACAACCAATAGATGTGTAACTATTCTTTACTTTAAATATTTTTCTGTATAATTCATGGTTGAAGTTATTTGATATAAAACATCAACTTATTTGGTTTTGACTAGAAAAAATAATAAAATGAAAATTTAAGGAGACATAAAACTCATCTAGATAGATACACATAAAGTAAATCCAAAAGAAAATTTTTACTTATTACTAATAACTCATCCTAAATTCATATTTAGAAAACAATTAGGGTGGGAATATAAATGACATAATGTTTGTAGGGAATATCATGTGTCCTTATAAAAATACAAACTATTCTAACTAGTTACCTTAACAAAGTCATTTTTTATACTGTAGAAAAAAAATCAAAAAATCAAAATTCATATATTCAAAAGGTTTGATACAAGATAATTCATTTATTCAAAAAGGAAAAACTAGTGTTACAATGATGTAAATTAGATGTTTTACCATATTAGATCCACTATAAAAGAAAAATAAAGAGATTAAATCGGTTAAAATGTTCATAATTATGGAATTTTTTTACTAGGAAGTCAAATGATTCATGGCATCCTATTTTAATGTTTTTAAACACTACAAACTGATATAAAGAGACATGATAGAATAAAAAAATACATATAATTGAGAAAACACAAGTTTCCATTCATTGGAAATATTTTTAGAGGTGTAATGTCCACACCCTAGAGTCTCTTCATAATATTATAGAGAGATGATAAATAAATAAAATAACAACAATGGTATTTAAAAATGTTTTTTTTAAAAAATCAGATAATTCCATAAACAATTCATGAAGGTATTGACCATGATTGGTTTTCAACCTATACTCTTCATCATCTAATTAACATGTTTCTATAAAAAAGGTATCACTACCTTAAACTTATTTCAGATGGATTATAGCCCCATATTTGTTTATGATAGTTGTGGCTTCACACTAGCCACATGATCCTAATATTCTCATATCTTTATAGTGTGTACAGTGATCGAATCAAGAAGTTGTGCTTCCTTAGTAGCTAAATTATGCTACTTAGTATCAGTATTCCTCAAAGGTTCCGCATCATGGTTAGAAATATTAATCATGACATGATTTCATTAATGGGAAGACAATTCCTCTTATGATATGATATCGTAATGGATAAGGACATTTATGTATTGATATTCCACACCACCTATGCTTATTCTGAGGAAGAGTTGATTAATTCTACAAACATTATCACAAATACTTTCTAAAGGAGTTCTTGTAATGATAGTGTAAAATTGGATCAAATATAACTTTTACATTATATGATTTTCACTTTCAGTATTGGGATCTCGAACATATCCACCAACTATTACTATTATATAATAAGAGAAAAAATTCAATATAGACAATCTTGATCAAAATTATGATGAAGTTGTTTGAAATTTCTCTATCACTACCTCCAATTTAATTTATAGATAGAACTATTATGTATAGAGTATATCAATTATGTTCATGACACTATTATTCTTGGACCAATGTTAGTGGGGTGTCCAAGAATGTAACTCAAAATTATTGGGTCTGAACTACTCCATGCTTGAGGGGAAATTGGAAATGAAACTCCCCCATAATGATTAAAATAATTTGATAAAATATTATCTTCCTAAAAAACTATTGTTAGAATAATTATAGAAAAAAACATGGAGAATAGAATGGTTTATTCACATATAAACCAAGTTTCCCAAATATCCAATTTAGATTGTATTCATCCCATTTTTGGGATTACCTCATCACAAGATGGAGATATAATTTGTGGATGGTCAAATAATTTCCATGATCAAGTACCTACAACACAATATCAACCATAATTAGTGAAGGATTATGGGATGTGATTCCCTCTTAATCATTTTGTGTGGAATTGGTACAATCTGTTACAAGAATACTATTTTACATGAAATCTTATAGGGAGTATAAGACGTGATAATAGACACCCCATCTATCTAAGAGACCTGAATCACATATAATAATGAGATTATGTAGGAGTGTTCTTCTAGATTTCATCTACCATTATTTATCCCTACTCCATATGGCGTTTAATAGGTAAGGAAAGAAAAATTTAAAGGATCATTGAGAATCTCAATAATATAGTCGATGAACATGGATATTGTAGTGAATTGGGTTTTGATATGTATGTGTTATGAATAATTCTAAGAATATTTCAACAGTGAGGAATTGAGTCGGAACATGATTCCATGGCCTAGAGATCCTCCATGTGGTGATATTGATAAAATTAAATCCATTTTTCACAGTTTCATAGTTTATTTGGAAACATGGAAAAAATATTTTGAGTTGTCTCAGATCGAAACTCTCACACTGTCATTGAGTTCAAAACATCATGTTTACCCAAGGAGTGACATAATCATTGTCAGTGATGAATGTCTATTAAAATATGATTCATGGCCATAGTGTTAAATGAATTATATTTATATAATAAAATTAAAACAATATTTATTATCCCCCATCACAATAGTGAAAATTATATGAGGAGATCTCATCCCTCCTCCCAGGGAGAAACAAAAATAACTGAGGAAGATACAGGGGGAAGATTTAACATGAATCTTATAGCATAATGACGATTTCTCCTAGACCATTTTAAATATTCATAGAGAAACAAATATAAACCAAAAGCATCAACGTTTCACTATAAGGTAAGTGAATTGAGTTTAAATCTAAATCCCCTTTAGTTATTCTACCAATTATAAATCTTGATTACGACTAATAAAGATCCTAAAGGGGACGTTCAGTTGGATTCCATAGAAACCATGGAAATTTGGGATCCTCATAAGGTAATTACAATAAAAATTCCAATTTACATGGAATATGGTTCAGTGGAACATTCAATGTGGTCTACCCATTCATTGAAGATAACTTTTGGGTACTAAACACCATGTACCGGGGTTACATGTCAGGTAGTGTCATAATTTTAGGTAGCTAGGAGACCTAGATAGGGTAGTTGTGTGAAGGTATATAGTTGTGTGAATGTACATGGACAAGGATTGACATACATGGGCATAAGTTAAAGACACAACCAAGTGTCTTGTTGGGAAGAACATGCTATGTACCAAAGGGTTCAAGGTGTGTGTATGATATTGTTGTTCGGGCCATGTTGACGCTGAACATGTTCGCGGGCTTGGGTGAGGCCATAAACACCTGGTATAGCATACATACACTATATACTCCCAAAGGATTAGCTATTTCGTGCATTCAAAGGAAGAGGAAAAGTGTTCAGGTAGGGTCACATGATGTGCGGACCTCCCTTACATGTCATGTAGTCCCTTTTAGAGGAGATATCTACCTTATGTAACACCTACTCTGGGGTAGAAATTTAGTCTTGTGAGTAGCATATCCTGAGAAGTTTTCCGCATAGAACATGATAATAGCCATGGTTTGGGTCTTAATTATATATAGAGAGGAAATGATCTATCTCGCTCCAGTTAGTGATGTTTGGACTAGTAGTGGTTGAGTGTGTCCCTTGGTCTATCCCTATTAGTGTACTATGTCACATTATATGATCATTACAAGATTTTAATCCCCTTAATGTAATGAACTTGGATAGAGTTTTAGCATAAATCTTGTGGGGTCGGGGTGGGATAATCTACAAATTTTTATAGTATATGTATCCATCACGAGATATTGGGGTGACATCCTCTAGGACATCATTTACTCAGACCGGGTTCTTGAAATTTTCACAATTAACACAACATGGGTAGTGAGAACCTATCTAGAATGATAGCTTCATATGGTTTTTAATAGAATTTGATATATGATCCACTACGTAGTGGGATGAATCCAAAGGGTTTGTAGAATATTCTATTATATGATCACCTACTCAGTTGGAAATTTTTCTCGGGCTATGGAATCATTGGAGATACGATCTCCTAGTTCTCAAGTTTTACAAAGTGGGGCTTGGGAATTATCATGACTAACACTACACAGGTAGTGATCCCAAATCTGGGTGATGATATCTCATGGATTTAAAATTGTATTTTTGGTTTCTCCAAATAGATTAGGGGTTTAATACCCTTCCTGAGAGAGTTTTTAGTTACTCTATTGAGTCCTAGTGTCCCATAGGGAATCCTGAGAGTGATCCCTTATTTGAGGAGGTGTGGTCTTCAATGTTCTAGATTATGGTTTTTGTGTCCCCCATCAATTATGGGGTGAAAACTTTCTGATTTATGAAGTTTTTTTGTTTAAATATGGTGGATAGGGTCCTCCATCTAGTTGGTTGATATCCCCTATCTAGGTTTATAGATCCACTAGGTTCTATTATGAAATTCTATGTAGTGAGATATGATGATCTTGTTCTATCAGATGTATACCACTGAGTATGGTGGAAGTGTGACATTGACTTTGTGATACCCGATGTAGTGTAATCTCTTAGAAGTGACATATGGTATATCATATATATTCCCGATGGAGTGTGTCTCTAGGATGACAGTAATACCGTATAATGGATCTCGTAGAGAGTGTTCTTTTGGATTAGTGTTACATTTTGAGCCTCGAGTAGAATGGGCTACTATGTATGATGTTGGAACCTAATGAGATATGTGTTATGAGAACATTATGTCTAGGTGATTCAAGGAGTCTTTGTAGTGTTTTTAAATCTTAGTTGACACCACTTATGGGATGAGTTGACTAGTCAATTATAGTCGAGGATACTTGAGATAGAGTTCCTATAGAGACCATCGCTTTTCATACATTTACTTTACATAACTTTTGTGTAATACAAAAAAATTTAATGAATAGACAACAAAAGTGTGTATTATTATACTTCCTTTGGAAACATGGAATCAGAAACACTGGTACATATGTGAAATATATTATCTCCCACTATGTTCTTCATGACTAGAACCCTTATTAGACACATAATAATTAATACATATCTTCATAACATAGGGAATTTTTCATAAAAATGGGTTATCTCTTTTGATTATTAAGGATAAACTTGAGAGACATATAATCATATGCATGATTATAAGGTTATGAGAACATGATCCCAACATTGGAAGATCATACCCTACATATCATAAGACCATAATCCCGAATCATGGCTTAAATCTTGGCAGTTCATAAGACATGAATCATACAAGAATAAAGAAAATAAGGCATGAAATTATTACATATGAATAAAACATGGAATTTTTGTAGACACATAGGCATAAATAATGGTATATATAGAAGTCAAGTAACCGCTATCGATGCCATCTTAGTGGGAAAATTCCTTTACTAAACCAGGTTCAAAGCACGTTCTAGCCCTATATTACTATACCAAGATTAGTCATTGTTCTTACCCTACAATACTGAATGATGTTCATTTCTCATTCTATCCATTTCTATATAATGAGTTATATGTATTAATGAAATGCATGGGAAGGATATATAGGTCCCACCCATATTATAATGAAACCATTCATACATGTTCCAAAAATTCATAAGCAATCATATAATTAACCATGAAATGAAAAGGGGTTTCATAAGCCCGTGATAATATCATAAACAATGGGAAAAGGTAGGTTTCATAATCATTTCATCAAATCATGACCCATGAACTGAAGCAAGTTTCAAAATCATATAACTTGTGGAATAGAAATAGTTCTCATATAGATAGTTCTATAGAAATATATATCATTCAATAAATAATACAAATAGAAACATTGGATAATTTACTTTAAGATCATAAGTAACATAAAATTATGTCATCATATATAGAAAATAACTTGTAAATATATTTTCAATAGGTTTCATGATGAATATAATCTTTCTTTTATAGAATTTGTTCTTAAAACATAAATCCATTTGAAAGCCATTTTCTAGAAAATAAAATTGGAAACATATAAAGAAAGCTTTGGAAACCATTTTCTTTGAAAACTATTATGTGATCTTGAAGACATTTGAAAAAACATTCTTTGAAAATACTTTTTAAACTAATAAATATAGATTTAAATCATATTGAAAATAGTTTTCCTTGAAATCATATAAAAGAATATTCAAATTATTTTGAATTTTTTTCTATTAATTAAAAATAAAGAATCTTGGAAACATTTTTGATCAAAGTTTCCTTGAAAACATATAAAATAATCTTAAAAAAATTTAGAAAACAATTATCATATAAAATATATAAGGGAATCCTAAAAAC
The DNA here is from genome assembly GCA_963277665.1 of Viscum album. NCBI lineage: Eukaryota > Viridiplantae > Streptophyta > Magnoliopsida > Santalales > Viscaceae > Viscum > Viscum album. The sequence goes on from OY728141.1 coordinate 211,761,162, forward strand.
ATAATGAAAAATCAATTTCCTTGAAAAATACTTCAAAAACTCATAAAGCAAACATGAAAAAGTTTCAAAAAAATTTATTAAAAATTTATATTTAAAATGTATTTCTATTAAGTTATATTTTATAACATAAAAATGATGTCCCAAATAAATAATGGTAGTTAAATCAATACATTCCATACAAGGTAAAAATAATATTTCTTTTACTTGATAATAATGTTAGAAAAATGTGTTTTTTGTAAAGTGACAAGAAGATTACATTTAAGAAATTGTTAAAAGTAAAAAATGATAAAAATTTATTTTAATTATTATAGGAGAATATAACACTATTATATGAAACTATCTTTATAAAACATGGTTTTAAAGGAACACCAATTTTAGGCCAAAGACAGGGTAAAGTCAAGCATTATTAAAACCGCATTCTTAACTATCTTATATACCAAAGAGTAGAAAAATAATACCAATACATAAATATATCATGAATAACCAAAAGAGAATAAATTTCAGGAATTTCATTGAGATATATATTCTGATAAAACAATTCAAAATTAAATTGTAAACCTCATATAAAAGTATAGGTTCATAAATTGCATGTGTCTCAAATAATGTTAATTGAGAAAAAACTATCTTACTAATATTATAAATTTTGATAGATAAACCCCATGAAATATGTATTATATAGTTAATATATAAATAACCATAATTTTGAGTATAATAATCATAGAATATATCTATGGGTATTATACACACAACACAACTGAAATTGGGGTTTAATAAATCTTCTATCTCACCGAAATAAAAAGTGAGATAAAATATTCCCTTACTTTGTGTCTTGAATTTCATCATACTCATAAAATCCTCCTATATAATAAATATAAGTAAAATATAATTCAATATTAGAACAGTATTCATATATATAATACCTTATATGGTTTTATTATGACTTTACATTACCCACTTGTTAACAATTCTATGTTAAGGTTTCACTTCAGGAAATATCCCCTTTGTTCTTTTCATGTGTCTTAATTTTCTATATCTTTGGTACTTATACTTATATAATTATTTGATGAATGTAAAATATTAATAATATATATATATATATATCGTATATATTTAGTATATTTGTATTATAATAGTTTATATAACATAGAAGTAATAAATATAATACACCGTTCATGGAAACAGTAGGTCGTACATCGGCATGATCACTGTTTCCATTTAATAGTCATATTGAAAGAATGTATATAAATGAAATATATATATCTATATATTTCATTATTAAAGTATATTTAATATATCATATACATCATATAAGTTCCCTAAAACCATTATTAATTCATTCTATGTATTGTGTGAATGAATCACATCACTTTGAGATGGTGGTAGTCCACATTTCCTCAAAAAAATTATTGTATTTACAAAACATGGAAAATATAATAATATGTATAGTAAAAGGATTGAATAATATTAAATACGTAATAAATATAATATATAACCTATATAAACATATTTTCCATTATAATTTTCACTATGAGAGTCGGAAAACGAAAAATCAGTAATCATCATTTAGTGAGGTGATATTTTTACTTACACGTGAACAACATGTTCATTACCCATTAAATAGAAGCTTGCATAATTTTAGGTAAAAATATTCACATAACATATCCTAATATATTCATGATACTATAGTTTTTTATAAAATCATTGAATAATATGTGTTTAGAGGGTATATAATTGAAATGAATTAAATTAAATTGAGGATGGATGTTACCTCTTGTTCGGGTAACTCATTTTGGTTTTCACCAATGGGATTCATTGGATTGATTTTTGACTAAAGTAAGTCCTCTATGATTATGGGAGGATAGTTTATGAGATATCTGGGTATACCATGGTCGATACAATATGGGTGGATATGTGTGAGGAAGTGGGAGGAGAGGAGGACTTTTATAGTGGAGGATGAGTGGCACTCTTGTAAATTTCTAGAAAAGGAATTCCACCCATGTTTGTCCCATGTCACGTGGATCAACAAATTGACCAAATTGAAGAAAATGGATTTTATGAGATAAATATGGTAATAAATTGAATCTTAGAGACGTTTCTAGGTCTTTTGGGACCTTAACACTGATGTTTAGTCCCTTGTTAAGATTTATTTCACCCTAATCATTCTAATTAATATTAACTACATTAAATAATATTTATGATAAAAAACTAAGTTGACCTTATTATAAATTATAAATTATTCTGATTATTAATATTTCATCTAATGTTTCAAATTACAATCATATATTTTGTATAAATAAATTTAAGTTTAATCTCATATTCAGGTCGACAATGCATGTTTATAATGTAAAAACGATCAAAATATTTCTTAGTTTTTATATCCACTTTCAATGTAAAATTGGATATAATAGAATAAATTGGATTAATGGATAATAATATAATCATATTAAACTTTTTAAGTGAATTAATATATAATTTAACCCTATAGATAAATTATATGAAAAAGTAGGTCTGAATTAAAATATTGTATTTTGCACTATTCATCTAGAATTGATGTTTCTCAAGAAAACCACTTAAATACACCATATGGTAATTTGAAAATTATAAATTAAAAAAAGAATTCAATTTTATCAAATTAAATTTATTAATGTTTTTATAATTAATTTTATAATTTTTTTTATATGGACATTAAAAGTAGTTCATTTGATAAAATTAAATTTTTAAACGTATAAAGACTTTACCAAAAACTATTTATTTCATTAACTATATGTTTTAATTATATAAAAATAATATAAAAAATATTCATGAAGTATTTACTACTATTCATATTACTATGTTTAACAAATTGGTTAAAATTATATATTTTTAATAAATAAAATAGTAAAATGACATTCTGTATTAACTCAGTGTTTTGTGTTACTTATACCAAGTTTGTGTTGCCTGCAACATATTCTAAGTCGATGATCTATATTTAAAAATATAATATTTATATTATGTGTAGTTCGTGAATAATATTGACTTCTGTATTAATAAATCCAAATATAGTTCTTTTATAAAATAAACTATTTTGCGTATTGCGTGAAATGAAAAAAAATCCAAAAGAATAAATTCATTTGAAAAAAATATTTCAAAAAATATCAGCGTGTTATTTTTCCCTCACATTTGGTTTACCTATGATTTTTTTAGGAAAATTGATGTGTTTTTTGGATTTCTAAGAGGTCATAAAGCATAATGAGACCAGGGAGCTTTACCGACTGAAGTGTTTATCGGAGTTGGAATGAGGAACTTACCAGAGGATGCATTTGATAGTGATTTCCTCCATTTCAATAAGTCCGAAACATTTAATGTTTTCATTTGCTAGAAGTATACATATTCTCTTTATGTACTTATTTTTTACACTAGTTTGGGATAGATGTATGCATGCATTATTTGTTTCCATATTTTTATATCTCATCATTATTACATGGAGGTGTTTATTTCTCTGTGCATATAGGTAATATAGGATATGGAATCTTATGTGTTTGACATTCCTACTCAGTTCTAGAGTCAAAACCCTGGCTGAATGGAGGTAATCTTGGGGTAGTCAGTTCTCAATCCCCATCTAGTTAGGTCATAAAATAGTGATATCAGAGAATGTTCCACTTTTGAGCCGTTGTGTCATGTTCATGTTTTGGATTTCATGTCAAAATATTTAGGGTGTTTTGATTTCTCATATCAAGATAGAGGTTCCAGTGTTTGTTTTGAGTCTGAAATTAGCTTTCACCAAGTCTCTAATAACCTAAATTTTGAATTTTTACATTAGGCCACTAGTTTAATGAAAATAAATTTGCATACATTATATTGGACAAGGTTTTTGGTTTTCTTCCCCTTAAGTCACCTACAAATATATAATCATTGACCATGGTGTGTCTTGAATATGTTTCAGGATGCCGCCATGATGATAGTTATGTAGGGTTCAATGTAGGGATTGTGATGATGAATTTCCTAGAGATGAGGCTTCTATTTAGGACACTGGTTTTAAAACTAGCCCTCTAGGTGGTTTTCTAGTTGATCCACCACAATTTGATCAACAAGATGTTCCATCAATTCATGTCGAGGGTGTGAGTAGGCCGAGTGAACTGAATGAGTTCTAGTGGAAGCGACCCTTGAGGTATTGGGGTGACATAGACCCCCAGGTTGCTTATGACTAGGTCAAGAAATTCATACATGTTTTCCTCAGTGTGAGGACACCTCTTGATTAGATATTAGTACTAGTGGAGAGATTTTTGTAGAACTTGGTTGGATGATGGTAGAGTCTAGTGATGGAGACCCATGATGAGGCAATAACTTGGGTAGAGTTTGAGTGGCTCTTCTAGGAAGAGTTCTATCTAGTCACATTGAGATTGTTGTGTATATATATGCTTCTTCATCTTCTGAAGGAAAACATGTTCATGGACTAGTACTCTACAAGGTTCACAAACCTATCATCATTCAATATGGATATGTTTAAGGATCCAATTTTTAGTGGGAATAATTTTTAGAAGGGCATGAGATAGGACAATAGGGAATAAGTGGTACCAATTTTATTTCTCACCTATGGTGGTGTATGTTAGAGGGACCAAATGGTGGGAGTATTCTATCTGAGCAGAAACAAGCCGTTAGTGAGGGGAACATCGGTGATGAAATCACAATAGTTGGTAGAATATAGAAGGCATATGGATAAGGGAATATGATACGATTTAATAGGTGAGTATAGGATAGTGTTTATGAGGATCAGGGTTTGCAGGCCTATTTTTTTATTATAGGAGAAGAGGTGTTATGCTCGTGATAGATGGGGACATCTTGCTTGAGATAATTTGAACTATCATGTTTTCGAGAGGGAGTTTTTCAAGGCACAACCCTAGAAGAAGAATTATTTAGATCATGGAGTTATTTATAAAGGTGGACGTGGAATAGGAGTGGTAATGGTTGTAGGTGATCGAAGATAGTATTATTTTCTACCCCAACCCCTAGGTGGACTACATTAGGCTCATGGAGCTAGACGACAAGGGAAGATACAACAAGAGGCCATTTAGGCTTTTGAGAAAGATTCCTTATGGGTAATTAAATGTATGCTCTATGTACTTTCTACATTCTATTGTAGTATTGATAGACACTATTACGATGTATTATTTTCTTGATGATTATTTATCAATGTTTTTTTGGAGTGACAAGGGGTATCATTATAACCATATGTATGTGTTTTTGATGTATATTTAAATTCATGAGGGAGGGGGATGCTTCACCCACATTGACCTGTTTTTGGGATGTGAGTAAAACTGTGTGAGTGTGTCATTACCACCCAAATAGGATAGTGTCAAGGCATGGTCCATGATTCTATCTAAATAATATGTTTTTGGAAGGGTGATTAGTTGGTAGACTATAGATAGAGGGAATAGTAAGATTCTATATGAGTGATTGGGATGCCCTAATGTTTTTGTTAGTACCATTGTATGCTCAGTGTCTTATGTTTATGGAAAATTATAGAGGACATCATGTTGTATTTTGATATGACTTATGTCTCACAAGAATTAGTTAAACTTACCCCACTAAGACACATTAATTATACATGGTTGGATACAATACTGGAGAGTTAGTGTTGTCTAGAGAATATAATATCGATGTGCATTTGAAAAGTCACTTTGAAATGTGTGTTTTAGGTAGGGTTACATTTGTATTGGCATTTGGATAGAAATATGGTATACCTTTATATCGTATGATAGAAGATGAGCTGGGTTCTTGGTGTTTTCCTCCTGTATCATCTAAAGAGACATTGGAACATTGGTGCATGATGTTAACCTTTTTTGAGCTATACTTTTGTTTTGCGGCCTTAGTGGTTCACCTAACTGTGTTCTTGTGGGTATCATAGGAACCCTTGATGAGATTACTATTGTGGGACTACTAGTGGAGAGCTTAGTTATTTATCTTTTCTACATGTTTGTTTATTTTTTGAGATGAAAATATTTATGTTATAAAGGATTAAGTGACTCAGGTTTTGACTTATAAGACTTCAAAATGATTATACTAATATTCATGAGGCCATACGATGAGTCGGCCCAAGATTAAAAGTCCCTAAGAGGCCCAGTGCGGTGATATTAAAATAATTAAAAAAAATTTATCAAGCACATTTATTTTCTTTAAAAACATGTAATAACTCCCTATTATTGTCTCGAATTTGAAATAAGGGACTGCAGTTGAGTTATGATCATCATTATTACCCTTGTAATTATATAACCATTTTCTTCAGGGGTTCTCATTTGTGGGAGAGTCTTTACCATGGTGTTAAATGGTGAATTTTTATTTATCAAAATTCAAACAATATCCTTTCTCCCAACCCCATTTGTGTAAAAGATAAGAGGAGATACCCTCCCTTCCCTCTTCGAGTGACATATATAATCCAATTGGATCCAAATATAATTGAGCTGAAAATATTTAATCATGATGGATATCACTCCTGGATTGTGGTGTAGCATCTTTAGAGTTAATATCCGACCTAGAAGATTTTGGGATTCACCATGAGGATTTGGGTATTATGCCATTATCACTTTAATATGTATTGTTTTGATCATTCAAATGCACTATTATAACTTCTTGTGATTTCCATCGAGTTGATCTGTGGGTTTCAAGGGAAATTGGAGAGACTCTAGTGGGTCACAAAGGAATTCCAAAGGTAATTTCCATTTACATGGTGAGTGGTTCTGTGGAATATTCCATGTGTTCTTCCCATCTTGGGAAGATGATTTTTGGACTATATACTATGTACCAGGGTTACCCATCTTGTAGTGACCCTAGGTTGTGTGGCTAAGTGAGATGGCCCAGGTAGACATGTGGTGGGACATGGCCATATTAAAGTACACAATTAGAGTGCATTGAAACAGACTTTCAAAAAAAGTCACAGGTTTATGAGTTGTCTAAATCGATGGTTGTATGGGACATTCCATGTACAAAGTGGAACGTGAAACGTGTGAGACATATTTGGTCATACTGTGTGGATAAAGAACACAGTTATGGGATTGAGTGAGGCAAGATCGGCCATGAACATCCCATACACGCCCTATATTCCCACATTCCAAACTGAGATATGAATTTAGATTAAATGGATGGGTATCTTACTCGGGTCACATGATGTGTGGAATCACCTTATTGTTGTGTCATCCTTTTGTAGGAGACTACCACCATGCCTATAACCTTATTTTTGGATCAAATTAATACCTATGAGTATCCTATCAAGATCAATTTTCAATGTAGAATATGATAGTGGCTATAGTTTAGGATATAGGGATATGTTGGTAGTTGATGTTGTGGGTCTCTAAAGTTAGCGTCATTTAGAAAATTTTTTGTTGACTGTGTATCATGGTACATCCATATGAAGGTAAAGTGTGGCATTAAGTATTTGTTAAATGATTGTAATCCCCTCGGTAGGATGAAATTGGATAGAGTTTCTCCTTCCCTTTAGAGTGTCTAGGGTAGGATCTACTATCATTTTGTAAACATTGTTGTATCTCTATAGAGAGGAAGAGGAAGGATCCTCTAGTACATCGTATTCCCATATTAGGTTATTGTAATCATCATTACCAACACTACATAGGAATTCATTACTAATATAGAAGGATATATTAGTAGGGTCTTTGGAATCATTTGATTTATGATCCCCTACATTATAGGATGAATTAATAGAGTTTATGGAATCATGGGTTATATGATCCCCTACTATACAAATAATTTATGTAGGGTTTTGGAATAATAAGATATATGATCCCCTACATTGTGAGTTATACGAGGTGGGTTTGTGGAATATTTGTGAAAGGCTATGTTGGTCGGAGTGGATACTCAAGAGGGGGGGGGGGTGAATTTTGTTTCAATTAAATCTTTTGTTAAAAATATTTCTCTTAAAATCCCCTTATTAAAAAAAAGTTAAACTATAGTTCATTTATACAGATTGTAAACAGTATATTAGTATCTCAAAGATTGATTTGGTCTTAGTTAATTTAATCAGAAGACTAAATTAGATTTTGAAACTAACTTATTGGTTTATAATAAGTACAAACACTTTCTAATTTAACTATAAAAGTAACTTTAAAACAAATTGTATTTCAAAGTAATTAGCAGAGGAATAGAAAATATATATAGTATACTTTAGATTTAAACTAAGATTCATAGGAGATATAACCAAGAGGTTCAGTTTCAAGCTGAGACTTAGTCCTCTCAAAAATTTATATAAATTTGATCCACACCCTAGATCAGGGAAAACAACAGTGAAAAGACTGTCCAAGTACTAAGACCTCTTCCACAGTTCTTCGTGGGAAAACAAAACAACAACACAACCACTGTCCAGGTCCTAACTGACCTCTACCACTATCCACAGTCGGAAATAAAAGATTTATGGAATATTTTTGTGAGTATTAAACGATCCTCCAGTTTGGCATAGGAGATAGTGTGTGTATAAAATATATAGAGTATGCACACTACTCAAAATCGAAATAAAAGAATCACTGAGAGAGTAGATATGAGTTTTAGAATGCTATAGTGATTTGAAGTGTAGCTCTGGACTCTTTTGATTAATCAATAATGCTTCTAATACTTTCACTGGTTTTTTTCTGAAAAATAGAGTGTTGTTTTCATCCTTGATTTATAGGTTCAGATTGATTAGCTTGAGTGTATGAAGACCTTGTTATAGTTCTTCACTCCTTGACTAAGGTGAAACTTGTGTTCTTCTATAGAATGAATGGATTCATGTATGTTAAATGTTCTTCCAGTATGAAATTAGCCTTTCTTTTTGTGTGAATTCACCTCTTTCCAACGGTATTCAGCCCTTTCTTTTCCACACACTTCACGTACCTTGTTTGTTGTATTCTGTCTGGCCCTTTTCCTTCCTTTTATAGCTTTCAGCTCCGGTAAAAGGAAATGATTACCTTTTTACAGGTACGAGGTATAGTTCCCTGACATGCCAACAACTATCATTAAATAACATTAATTTCATTAAAATCATATAATATTACCGTTGCTTAATAAATAAATAATATTGAGAGTATAGAGTTTGACTTGTAAGTCGATCAGTAGCCTTCTGTCGGTAGATGTGTAACGGTGGACTTCATATAGTAGTGAGTGCCTATCAGTATCTATTTTTCCTTGTACTGGTAGCTCCTTGTATCGGTAGCTGTTACTCCGTGTATCAGTAGCTCTATGTACTGGTGACTCCTTCTATCGGTAGCCTGTTTGTTCAAGTAGTAACTAACTTATATCAGTAGCTTGGTGTATCAGGGACTATTTGTATCAGTGAAATTTGTATCGGTAGATTATATATATCGGTGGACTTATATATACCAGTAGATCTGCCTATCAGTGATCTTTTCTTATTGGTGACTATGTCTATCGGTAGACTAAGTACCAGTAGATCTGTATCTGTAGATATAAGCATATCAGTGACTTAACACTTATCTGTTTTATTAAAAATATATCTAATTGAGTTAGAATTATTTAAAAAGTCATATAAACATAGATAAACATTGATTATAATATTTTAAAGATTATTTTAATATTATTATCAAATATAATTTCTTATATTAAAAGAATTATTATATATATCAACAATATTTGTGATTATTAAAGTAAGTGAAATCATAATTGGTATTATCAAGACAGATGAGGTCAACAATCTCCACCTTTTTGATAATCACAACTTATGATATTATAATACCAATATAATTAGTAATGTATCAGAGGATAGTACATTAGATCGAATTGTATGAGAAAAAACAATTTATTATAAAGCATATGTAGAAAAGATAAAATATAATAAATTGAGAGGAAAATGAATTAAGCTCATAAAAGATAGTATTTCTCCCCCTTTCTCATAAAAGTTATTATTACCATATATGTTTCCCTTAGATAATATTTCTCCCCCTTTGTGATAATAAATAAGTGGGACAATAAGGAAAAACATATGAGAAGAGATGTAATAGATGGTAAAAGAAACTGAGATTATATATATTTCTTAGAGCAAATAGATACAAAGAATTATAAAGAGTAATACTGGTGATTCCTATAAAAAAAATCCTAGCCATTGATCAATAGACATCCTCAGCATGAGATTTCCCCTTGGGATCAGAAGAAGATCCAAGTGAGGTGGATGCAGTTGAAGGCTTTGGAACTCCAGAGATGATCAGAGGTGGCTGAGCTACTGAAACTGTTGCTGGTCTGTACTATGTATCTCTCTAAGTGATCATCAGAGTAAGGCTTCTGATGGCTTAGACTGGAGTCATCTGAATATGAGAAGTAGTGGAGGCATATGCAGGTAAATATGTAGGTATAATAACTTGTCCAACATCGACATGCAAGAAAGGAAACAAGAGATTTCTTAAATACATAAGGATTCCTTGTCCTCTTTCCATTGCAGAAATGAAATCATCCTCATTTTCCATGAATTTGTCCAAGGCCGGAGTCAGTTCCCTTAGCTTGCTTAATTTCTCCCTGAAGGATTTATTGATGGTGGTAGCTTCATATTTTCTAACATAATCATGAAATGATTTTTAAGTTGATGCTTGGTGTAAACCCTTTGGAAATAATAATATACGTTGTATTTCATCTCTTTTTGAGAGGCACAAGCTTCTCTCATATAGTCTTGGATTATCTTCATTATATCCCTAGTGGTATCTCGAGTAGAAGTCACCACTTTGATCAGATCAGATGACTCCACAGAGCCACTAGTTGATGTTGAACCATAATCCTCCTTTATCAAATCTCGAATCCGATTCAGTTCTATTAAAGGTATGGAGGTAAGAGAACCAATAGAGAAATATAATGTTTCCTTGATGTTTTTGGCCAACCCACTGATAAGATTTTTGAATTGGGAATCCTGGGTGCTGACATGATCTTTCATGGAGGTTTTAAATCCCTCAAATACTGATACCATCTGGCTTACAACACTTTTGAAATAAGATAAATCATTGTCTGCTTGAGGTCTAGAACTCTTATAAGATCTTAAAGAGATAACAGACTTCTTCAGAACTTCAACATCCTCTAACAGGATAGAAATATGATTCTGGAAAGTTGTAACTTCATCCACTATCTCTGCCACAAAGGTAGAGACTTTACAACCAAGAGAGAGTTCAAAGGAATTTTCCAAATTGCTCATCTCTTCAACAAAGCAGTGCTTTAACTCAGCAACAGAGGCACTACAATACTATTTCAGCTCATTCTTTAAGGATTCAAGATTAGCCCTGGTGATCATATCAGTAGGTGCAACCACAACAGGTTCTCTTTCAGATACTATACTGGCCACATAGTCATTCATAATCTATTGAATAGATGACACTGATAAAGCTTCCATTTTCCTTATCTCTTCCACAAAACTGATTTTGAGATCAGACTTAAGCTTATCCAGATCATGCATTCTAACCACATATTCAGGTAATAACTCAGTTTGAATATCATAATTAATTTTTGGTCTATTGAGGGATGTAACATTATCATAATCTGGATAATCGAATCCACAAACCACAAAACTCGAGTCTTCTTCCCAATCCTCAATTTCATCGGCCACTTAAACACTGCCAAACCTGATTTTATGCTTCCCCTCAAATGGTGCATTCCCTTACATAGAAAAACAATTCTTAGTAGGTCTTTCTTCCTCAGAAGAATCTTCTACAATCAAATCCATATCTACAACAGCAAGAGGCTCCTCAAAAATAGGTAATGGTCTTTCCATCTCACCCACTGCATCCTTAACAGGCACTACTGAGCTCCCAATCAATGGTCTCAGACTTAAGCAGACAGAATCAGAGGCTTCATATTCATTCTCTCTTTCTTCTTCATTCTCAGGGGCTGGCTGGACTTCCTCATCAATAGGTGTTTCTTATTCTAGTAAAGTTTCCTTTCCTGAAGATATAATTTCAGCAACAGGACTTGGAGGCATGTCCAGATCCCTTCTATGATCCATGTAAGTCTCCTTTTCATCAGTCTCATAACTACACTTAGGTTCTTCATTATTAAGTCCTAGACCTTGATCCCTCACATCCTTAGGCCTTGAAGGATGATCCACATGATTGAACTTATCATATAGCTTCTTGACATCATTAACCCACTCTCATCTCCAAGGATTCCAGTTTATCTTCATGTATTTTCAAACAGTGCTTATGATACAAATATTATTCCTTATTACCACTATCTCATCTTGAGACTCATCTACCCCTTTCACTTTGATCATCACTGAGATCAACTTGGAAAAGAATAAGGCAATGGTTTTTCATTTTGGCTTGATCATATCCTCCATTTGAATCATTAGCAGCCTGCATAGATTCACTTTCACACCATGTCTCAAAAGATGTAGCAGATAGATATCTTGATATCTTAAATTTTCAAATTCCCCCCTCCTTGGAATTAAAACATGCTGAACAAACTTGAACAAAAATATGTTCTCTCCATCAATTTTAGCATCCACCATCTGTCTTTTCTTGCCACTATTGGTGAGTTCCTCTAACACAATCTCATAGTAAAATATGCCACTTGTAGGTGGTACTGATTTTGAGAAATATCCAGACACACCTTTGTGTGGAACCTTCAGGCATCCAGCCCACTCAAAAGATGAAAAAGATATTTCCTTTCCATTTCCAAGTGAAATAATTTGGTTCTCATCTTCTGATTTCTCAATGCTTACATACTCATAGAATAGTTTCACGATCTTCAGATAGTATGGGCCACTGTTGTTTGAAAAGCATTCTACCCACTTCTGATCTTCCAGCACCTCCAGAACTAACGATTTACTGTACAACAACTATTCCACGCATAGCTCTTTTTCGATCACAATAACTCTATTTTGTAAATGAGGGTTCACTGGTCGCCTTCTTGACCTCGTTCAACCAACACTGCCACTTTCTTCTGGCTCAGTCTTCTGCTTCTTCGCATTCAGCTAATCAATGTCATCTCTAAAAGTAGGGAGTTTGGTTTTTTCAAAATTTTTTCGAGGTACTTAGGGGTTTTTAGAGATTTTGGAGCTAAGGATTGAGGGTAAAGGGGTTGAGGTGGATTGGGAAGTGATTGAGAATTATTTTTATCATTTAGGAATCATAAATAAATAAAATATAAAAAGTAAATCATAAACAATAAAGATTTTGGCGACAGATAGAAGTTTAAAACAACACATACTTATCGGTAGGGTATACCGGTGAGGTATCAAATCGGTGAGGTACATCGGTGAGGTATCACATTGGTGAGGTACATCGGTGAGGTATCACATTGGTGAGGTACAATGGTGAGGTATCACATCAGTGAGGTACATCGGTGAGGTATCACATCAGTGAGGTACATCAGTCAAATATCACATCAGTGAGGTATCTACCTGTCAAGGTTAATCATTCCTAACTCATTTCTAATGTAACTTTACCAATCTGAATTTAAAGGTTTGGTGAAAATGTCAGCTAATTGATGTTCAATTTCTATAAATTCAAGAGTAATATCACCTTTTTGGTAATGATCTCTTAATAAATGGTGCCTTACATCAATTTGTTTGGTCCTAGAGTGAGACAAATGATTCTTTGAAATGTTAATTGCACTAGTTTTATCACAGTTAATTGAAACATGCTTAATATCATATCCATAGTCCAAAAGAGTGTGCTTCATCCACAGAATTTGGGCATAACAGCAACCAGCATCTATATACTCTACTTCATCATTAGATAAATCAACAGAATTCTGTTTCTTAGTACACCATGATATAATGAATTTTCCCAATAAATGACATGTTCTAGATGTTCTTTTTTCTATCCAACTTGCAACCAGAAAATTCATCATCTGAATAACTCATTAATTAAAATGATTATTCTTTTGGATAAAACAAACCCAAATTTACAGTATGTTTAAGATATTTTAAAACTATTTTATCAACAAGAAAATACGATTCATTAGGATTAGATTGAAATCTTTCACACATGGAAACAATAAACATAATATCTGGTCGACTAGATGTAAGGTAAAGTAATCTTCCAATCATACCTCTGTAATTTGTTTGATCCACTGGTTTCTTAGTTTCATCTGCATCCAATTTATAGAAAGTACTCATAGGAGTATCATTTTCCATAATACTATCCAAACCAAAATGTTTTAAAAGATACTTTCTATATTTAATTTGATTCAAAATAATACCATTTTCATTTTGAAAAACTTGGAATCCAAGAAAATATTTGAGTTCTCCCATTAAACTCATTTCAAATTCCTTTTTCATACTCTTTGAAAAATCAGTACATAAAGAATGTTTAGAAGATCCAAAAAATAATATCATCAAAATAGATTTGTACTATCAAAACATCTTTAGAAATTATTTTTATAAAAAGAGTTGGATCAGCACTCCCTTTAGTAAAACCTTTTGAAATAAGAAAATTACTAAGTCTATCATACCAAGCTCTTGGAGCTTGTTTTAAATCATATAAAGCTTTAGATAGTTTGAAAACTCGATTTTGGAAATGGGGATTAGTAAATCCAGGTGGTTGTTCGACAAAAAAATCATCAATTATAAAACCATTTAGAAATGTACTTTTGACATCTATTTGATATAACTTGAAATTCAGATGAGCATCATAGGCAAGTAAGATCTTAAGAGCTTCTAATATAGCTATTGGGGAAAAGGTTTCCTCATATTCTGTACCTTCTTCTTAACTATAATCTTGAGAAACTAACCTTTCCTTATTTCTAACTATATTACTAGAATCATCAGCTTTGTTTCTAAAAACCCATTTAGTGCCTATGGTCAAAGTGTCCTTAGGTCTTTCTACTAATCCCCAAACTTTGTTTCTTTCAAATTGATTTAGTTCTTCTTGCATATCCATTACCCAAAATTCATCATTGATAGCATAATTTATATTTTTAGGTTCTAACTGTGAAAGAGAGGCTTGCTGTTCAATCTGATTTTTTAAAGAAGATCTAGTCTATGTCTCTCTATGAAGATTACCAAAAACAACATCTAAAAGATGATTCTTTAGAATCCTAGTTGATCTAGTAAAGTTAGGACTAGAAATTTCAGGCTCTTATCTTAGTTCGGGTTCTATAGAAGCAGATTCTCAAATATGTCTAGAACTGGATGTCTTCACAATAGTCTCTTTGGTTTTATCATTAAGGTCTATAATAGACAAATCTTCTTCAAGATTTTCAATAGAATACATAGGTTCATGTGGATCAGTTTCATCAAAATTGATATGAACAGACTCTTCCACTAATTTGGTTCTTTTGTTAAAGACTCTATAGGCTTTACTAGTTATAGAATAATTAAGAAAAATTCTTTCATCACTTTTGGAAGCAAACTTGTCAAGAGTATCCTTGGTATTAAGAATAAAGACTTTGCAACCAAAGACTTTAAAGTAACTAACCTTAGGTTTCCTATTATTCCACAATTCATATGGGGTCTTCTTGAGAACAGACCTAATTAAGAATCTATTGATAATATAACAAGCTGTATTTACAGCTTAAACTTAAAAAAAAATTGGCAGGTCATACTCATTAAACATGGTTATTGCAATCTCTAGAAGGGTTCCGTTTCTTTTTTCTATTACACCATTCTGCTGAGGTATCCTAGGGGCAGAAAAGTTGTTACTGTAGCCATTGTGTGATAAATAAGACTCAAACTCATGATTTTCAAACTCACGACCATGGTCACTTCTCAAAATATTAATCTTATGTCCACTAAGGTTCTCTGCAGACTTGGAGTATTTAATAAAGTAAGAAAATGCATCACTTTTGTGAGCTAAGAATTATACCCAGGTATATCTAGAAAAGTCATCTACTAATACATAGACATAGTGCTTCCCATTTAAAGTAGAAAATCTAGAAGGTCCAAACAAATCCATGTGAACCAACTCGAGAGGTTGAAAAGTTGAAACTTCATTCTTTGATTTAAAAGAAATTTTATATTGCTTTCCCTTTTGACAGGTATTACAATCTTTGTCAGCCAATAATTCAAGCTTAGGTAGGTCTCCAACTAAGTTATTCCAAGTTATTTTTCTAATTGAATGAATGTTGTAGTGTCATAATATTCTATTCCACAACCATGATTCTTTATGAAAAGCATCTAAACAAGTGACATTTTTTTATCTAAACAATTCAAATCAATAGCATAAATGTTTTCATTTCTCAATGAAGAAAATACTAAAACATTTTTGGAACTAAAAACATTACAAAAATAATTTTCAAATTTAACATTAAAACCATCATCACATAACTAATAAATACTCAACATATTATATTTAAGTCCATCAACAAATAAAACTTTTGAAATTACAACTGAGTTAGTGATACCAATCTGGCATATGCCGATGATCTTTCCTTTATAATTGTCACCCAAGGTGACATGGACTCCATAAACTTTGATTAAACTCTTGAAGCATGAGTAATCTCCAGTCATATGCCTTGAGCATCCAATGTCCAAGTACCATAACTTATTATGAGAACTTTTCAAGAAAATTCCCTACAAAACAGGTTTAAACAGAAAATAATTTTGGAACCAGATTTTCTTGGGTCCAGATAGGTTAACAAGCAAAGCTTTAGGTACCCATATTTGTTTAATGGGTCTCAAATTGTTTACAGAATCAATAGATTTTGAAATATAAACTTTATTTGGTCTATGAAAATGTGAATAACTAGTTGAGGCATATGAATTTCTAGAACTGGAACTAGCATATTTTTTCCAGATTTAGGAATAAATCAATTTTTGGTAAACTGTCATTGTCCAGGTTGGTATCCCAAAATAGTAGTATACATTGGTTCCAATTGTTTACCTAGCATTTGATCTATATTGTTCTTTACATTTGTTACCTTTTCTAGGTCCTTTCTCAGTTTCTCATTAGACAATTTTAGTTCAGAATTTTCCTTATGTAATTGAGCATTCTTGTCTATCTCTATATCGAGGGAAGATTTAACAGAGCTGGTAAAAGCATGCTGTTTCTTCAAGGTCTTGTAGTTGTCCTTAAGTTAATTATAGGTCTCTTCTAGCATAATAAAATATTCAAATAATTCTTCACTAGACCTATTTTCAGATTCAGAATCAGAATCAACCCCAGAATAATATGAATTTAAAGTAGGGGTATCCAGTGTTACCTCAGATGTGTTTTTCATAAGGAACATGTTAGATTTCTGATATTTTTCATCTTGAGTAGAGTCAAAATCACTTGAACTGTCTTCTGAAGCACTCCAGGCTACCTTCATATCTTTCTTACACTTATTGTCCTTGTATTCATATTTCTTTTTGAACTTTAACTTTGGACAATCTACTATAATGTGATCTTTTCTCTTGCATTCATAGAAGTTAACTTCAACACTCTTATCAGGATTTTTCCAATCCTTTTTCCAATGGCCATTGTTGTCATATTTTCCATTGTAATTTTATTTTCTGAAGAATTTATTCTTCTTGTAGAACTTCTTGAATCTCATGGCTATCTGAGCCATCTCAGCATCACTGTCTGAGTCTGAACTTTCACTTGTTTAGATTTGAGAAGGTAAGTTAACTTTCTCTTTATCATTTCTCTTTGATGAAGTAGACTTAAAATCCATTGACTTTCTTTTAGGTTCATTATCTTCTTCCTTATTCACCTTGAGTTCTTCCTCATAAATCACAAGCTTACCAATTAGCTCTTTGACAAGAAGTGGACCAATGTCACATGACTCTCTTATTGAAATATATGTGCCTCTCCATCGGTCTAGAAGACATCTCAATATTCTCATAATATGTTCCCTTGCTCGAACAACCTTTCCAAGTGAGATCACAGTGTTTAAAATCTCATTGAACTTGAGATAATGTCAGAGATAGGTTCATCAGGATTCAATTTAAAATTATCATATTTAATAGTATAAGTGTTCAATCTCATTTCCTTGATATTTGTTGTTCCCTCATGGGAAATAGCCAAAGTGTCCCAAATTTCATAAGTAGTTTTACAAGAAGATATGTGATTGAATTCTTCATCTCCTAGAGAGCAATACATGGAATTCATATCTTTACAATTATTATTGTAAGCTGTTTTAGTAGGTTCATCCCAAGTAGTTCTTTCAAATTCTGGAATCTTATATTGAGTTTATACAGCAGTCCATATATCAAATCCCAAACCTTATAAATGAATTTTCATTTTATGCTTCCACTGGGAATAATTTTTACCATTAAAAAAGGGTTTACTATTTGTAGTATCACCTTCTAATCTATTATCCATAGATAGACTTTAGCAAAAATATTTAAAGATATAAAATTTAGAACTAACATAAATTTACGATCTTTAAGATACAACTAAAATCAGCGTTGAAAAGCAGATTATTTTGAAAAACTTTAATAATAAACAATGCCTTTGATACCAAATGTTGGTCGGAGTGGATACTCAAGAGGGGGGGTGAATTGAGTTCCAATTAAAATTTCTGTTAAAAAAATTTCTCTAAAAATCTCCCTATTTAAAAAAAAGATAAACTATAGTGAATTTATACAGATTGTAAATGGTCATTTAGTTTCTCAATGATTGATTAGGTCTCAATTAATTTAATCAGAAGATTAAATTAGATTTTGAAACTAACTTACTGTTTTACAATAAGTATAAACACTTACTAATTTAACTATCAAAGTAACATTAAAACAACTTTTATTTCAAAGTAATTAGCATCAGAATAGAAAATATATATAGTATACTTTAGATTTAAACTAATATGCATAGGAGATATAACCAAAGGGTTCAGTCTCAAGCTGAGACTTAGTCAACTCAACAATTTATATAAATTTGATCTACACCTTGGATCGAGATAAATAATAGTGAAAAGACTATCCAGGTACTAAGACTTCTACCATAGTTCTTCGTGGGGAAAAAAACAATAGTACAACCACTGTCCAGGTCCTACTTGACCTCTACCACTATCCACATTGTGAAATAAAATAGTTATAAAAGATTTGTGTGATGATTAAATGATTCTCCAGTTTCGCACATGAGCCAGTGTGTGTATAAAATATACAGAGTATGGACACTGCTCAAAATGTAAATAAAAGAATCATTGAGAGAGTAGATATGAGTTTTAGAAAGCTCTAGTGATTTGAAGTGCAGCTCTAGAGTGTTTTGATTAATCAAGAATTCTTCTAAATATTTCTCTGGTTTTGTTTTGAAAAATAGAGTGATGTTTTCTTCCTTGGTTTTTAGGTTCATCTTGATCAACTTGAGTGTATGAAGAGCTCGTTGTAGTTCTTCACTCCTTGACTAAGGTGCATCTTGTGTTCTTTGCTAGAATGAATGGATTCATGTATGTAAAGTGTTCTTCCAGTATGAAAGTATCCTTTCTTTTTGTGTGAATGCACCTCTTTCCAATGGTATTCAACCATTTCTTTTCCACACACTTCACATGCCTTGTTTGTTGCATTCTCTATGGCCTTTTTCCTTCCTTTTATAGCTTTCAGATATGGTAAAGGGAAATTATTACCTTTTTACATGTACGAGGTACAGTTCCCTGACATGCAGAAAACTATCATTAAGTTACATTAATTTCATTAAAATCATCAAATATTACCATTTCTTAATAAATAAATAATATTGATAGTATAGATTTTGACTGGTAAGTCTATCAGAAGCCTTATGTCGACAGATGTGTAACGGTGGACTTTGTATAGCAGTGAGCTTCTATCGGTGGCTATTTGTCCTTGTACTAGTAGCTCTTTGAATCGGTAGTTGTTACTCCATGTATCAGTGGCTCTATGTACCGGTGACTCCTTCAATCGGTAGCTTGTTTGTTCTAGAAGTAACTCACTTATATCAGTAGCCTGGTGTATCAGTGAGTGTTTGTATCTGTGAAATTTTTATCAGTAGCTTGTGCATATCAGTGGACTTTTACATACCAGTAGCTCTACGTATCAGTGACCTTTGCTTATCGGTGACTATGTCTATCAATAGACTAAGTACCAGTAGATCTGTATCGGTAGCTATAAGGATATCAGTGACTTAACACTTATCTGCTTTATGAAAAACATATCCGATTGAGTTTGAATTATTTCAAAAGTCATATAAACATAGATAAACATTGATTATCAAATTTTAAATATTATTTTAATATTATTATCCAATAGAATGTCATAGATTAAAAGAATTAATATATGGATAAACATTATTTAGGATTATTAAAGTATGTGAAAGCATAATTGGGATTATAAAAATAGGCTAGGACAATAATCTCCCCCTTTTTGATAATCACAAATTATGATATTATATATCCCAATATAATTAGTAATCTATCAGAGGATAGTTCATTAGATCGAATTGTATGAGAAAAATCAATGTATTATAAAGCATATATAGCAAAGATAAAATATAACAAATGGACCAGAGGAAAATGAATTAACCTTATAAAAGATAGTATTTCTCCCCCTTTCTCATAAAAGTTATTATTACCAGATATATTTCCCTTAGATAGTATTTCTCCCCCTTTGTGATAATCAAAATGTGGTACAAGAAGGAAAAACATATGAGAAGAGAAGTAACAGATTGTAAAAGAAATAAAGATCATATATATTTCTTGAAGTAAACAGATACAAAGAATTATAAAAAAATACAGGTGATTCTTATCAAAAAAATCATAGCCACTGGTCAATCCACATCCTATGCATGAGATTTCCACCTGGGATCAGAAGAAGATTCAGGTGAGGTGGATGTAGGTGATGGCTTAGGAATTATAGAGATGATTAGAGGTGGCTGAGATACTAAAACTGTTCCTGGTCTATACTGTGTAGCTCTCTAAGTGATCATCAGAGTAAGGATTCTGATGGCTTGGACTGGAGTCATCTGAATAGGAGAAGTATTATAGGCAGATACAGGTAAAGCTAGAGGTATAATAACTGGTCTAACATTGACATGTAAGAAAGGAAACACGAGATTTCTGAATTCCAAAATGATTCCTCCTCCTCTTTCCATAGAAGAAATGAAATCATCCTTTTTTCCATGATTTTTCCCAAGTCTGGAGTCAGTTCCCTTAACATTCTTACTTGATCCCTGAAGTCTTGATTGACTGGTGGTAGCTTCATGTTTTCTAACATAATCTTGAAATTATTGTTAAGTTGATTCTTGGCGTAAACCATTTGGAAATAATAATCTACCTTGTATTTCATCTCTTTTTGAGAGGAAGAAGCTTCTCTAATATAGTATTGGACTATTTTCATTATCTCTCTAGTGGTATCTCGAGTAGAAGACACCACTCTGGTTAGATCAGATGAGTTCACTGATCCACTGGTTGATGCTGAAGCAAGATCCTCCTTCATCAAATCTCAAATTTTATTTAGTTCTATTGAAGGTATGGGGACAAGAGAACCAATAGAGAAGGTTACTATTTACTTGACGTTTTTGGTCAACCCACTGATAATATTTTTGACTTGGGAATCCTGGGTGCTGAAATGATCTTTCATGAAGGTCTAAAATCCCTCAAAGACTGATACCATCTGTCTTATAAAACTTTTGAAATAAGCTAAATCGTTGTCTACTTGAGATCTAGAACTCATATAAGATTCTAAAGAGATAACAGACTTCTTTAGAACTTTAACATCCTCTGCCAGGATAAAAATCTGATTCTGGAAAGCTGTAACTTCATCCACTATCTCTGTCATAAAGGTAGAGATATTACAACTAAGATAGAGTTCAAAGAACTTTTCCAAATTCCTCATCTCTTCGAAAAAGCAGTTCTTTAACTCGGCAATAGAGGCCCTAAAAGACTCTTTCAGCTCATTCTTTAAGGATTCAAGATCAGCCCTAGTGATCATATCAGAAGGTGCAACCAAAATAGGTTCTCTTTCAGATACTATACTAGCCACAGATTCATTCATAATCGATTGAATAGATGGTACTAGCGAAGCTTACATTTTCCTTATCTCTTCCACAAAACTGATTTTCAGATCAGACTTGAGCTTAACCAGATCATGCATTCTGACCAAATCTTCAGGTAACAACTCAGTCTGAATATCACAATTGATTTTTGGTCTATTGAGGGATGTATCATTATCATAATCTGGATAATTCAATCCACAAACCACAAAACCTGGGTCTTCTTCCCAATCCTCAATTTCAACATCCACTGAAACATTTCCAAACATGATTGTATGCTCCCCCTCAACTAGTGAATTCTCTTATACAACAACATCATTCCTAGAAGGTCTTTATTCTTTATTATAATCTACTACAATCAACTCCATCTCTGCAACAACAAAAGGTTTCTCAGAAATAGCTAAAGGTCTTTCCATCTCACCCACTGCATCCTTAACATGCAAAACTGAGCTTCCAATCAATGGAATCAAAATTAAGCAGACAGAATCAGTGGCTTCAGATTCATTCTCTATTTCTTCTGCATTATCAGGGGCTAGCTGGTCTTCCTCATCAACATGTGTTTCTTCTTCTAGTAAAGTTTCCTTTCCTGAAGATATAATTCCAGGAATAGGACTTGGAGGCATGTCCTGATCCCTTCCATCTGCCATAGAAGTCTCCTCTTCATTAGTCTCATCACTGTACTCAGGTTCTTCTTCATCAGGTCCTAGACCTGGATCCCTCACATCCTTAGGCCTTGAAGGATGATCCACAGTATTGATCTTATCATATACCTTCTTTTCATCATTAACCCACTCTCTTCTCCATGGATTCTAGTTTATCTTCATGTACTTGCAAACAATGCTTGTGATATAAAAATTATTCCTTACTACCATTGTCTCATCTTGAGGCTCAGCTACCCCTTTCACTTTGACCATCCCTGAGATCAACTTGGAAAAGAATAAGGCATTGGTTTTTTATTTTGGCCTGATCATATCATCTATTTGATCATTAGTAGCCTTCATAGATTCACTTTCACACCATGCCTCAAAAGATGTAGCAGATAGATATCTTGATATCATAAATTTGTAAAGTCCACCCTCCTTGGAATTAAAACATATTGAACAAACTTGAACAACAATCTCTTCTCTCCATCCATTTCTACGGCCACCACCTGTCTTTTCATGCCACTAGTGGTGAGTTCCTCTAAAGAAATATCATAGTCAAATATGTCACTTATAGGTGGTACTGATTTCGAGAAATATCCAGACACACCTTCGTGTGGAACCTTCAGGCATCCATCCCACTCAACAGATGAAAAAGTTATTTTCTTTCCATTTACAAGTGAAATCATTCAGTTCTCATCTTCTGATTTCTCAAAGCTTACATACTCATAGAACTGTTTCACAAGCTTTACATAGTAGGGGCCATTGTTATTTGAAAAGCATTCTACCCACTTCTGATCTTCCAGAACCTCAAGAACTAATGATTTACTAGACAACAACCATTCCACACATAGCTCTTTTTCGATCACAATAACTATATTTTTTAAATGAGGTTTCATTGGTCACCTTCCTGACCTCGTTCTACCAACACTACCAGTTTCTTCTGGCTCGGTCTTCTACTTCTTCACAATTGTCTCATCAATGTCATCTCTAATAGTAGGGAGTTTGGTTTTTTCTATTTTTGGTTCGAGGAACTTAGGGTTTTTGAGAGAGTTGGGAGCTAAGGATTGGGGGTAAAGGGGTTGAGGTGGATCAAGAAGTGATTAAGATTTAGTTTTATCATTTAGGAATCATAAATAATTTAAATATAAAATGTAAAGTATAAAGGATACAAATTATGGTGGCAAATAGACGTTTAAAACATTGCATACTTATTAGTAGGTTATACCGGTGAGGTATCACATCAGTGAGGTCCATCGGTGAGGTATCACATCGGTGAGGTACATCGGTGAGGTATCACATCGGTGAGGTATCACATTGGTGAGGTATATCGGTGTGGTATCTACCTGTCAAGGTTAATCATTCCTAACTCATTTCTAATATAACATAACCTATCTGAACTTAATGGTTTGGTGAAAATGTTAGCTAATTGAGGTTCAGTGCTTATAAATTCAAGAGTAATATCACCTTTTTGGTAATGATCTCTTAAGAAATGGTGCCTTACATAAATGTGTTTGGTCCTAGAGTGAGACACAAGATTCTTTGAAATGTTAATTGCACTAGTGTTATCACAGTCGATTGAAACATGCTTAAAATCATATCTATAGTTCAAAATAGTGTGTTTCATCCACATAATTTGTGCATAGCAGCTACTAGCAGCTATATACTCTGATTCAGCAGTATATAAAGCTACCAAATTCTGTTTCTTACTACACTATGATACTAAGTATTTGACCAATAAATTACATGTTCCAGATGTGATTTTTATATCCAACATTCAACTAGCAAAGTCAGCATATGAATAACTCATTAATTCAAAAGATTGTCATTTTGGATAAAACATACCCAAATTTGTAGTATGTTTAAGATATTTAAAAATTCTCTTAACATCAAGAAAATGCGATTATTTAGGATTAGCTTGAAATCCTGCACACATGAACACACTAAACATAATATTTGGTCGACTAGCAGTAAGGTAAAGTAAGCTTCTAATCATACATCTGTAATTTATTTGATCCCCTGGTTTCTCAGTTTCATTTGCATCCAATTTATAGAAAGTAATCATAGGAGTATCATTTTCCATTATACTATCCAAACCAATACGTTTTAAAAGATTCTTTTTATATTTACTTTGATTCAAAATAATACCATTTTCATTTTGAAAAACATGGAATCAATGAAAATATTTGATTTATCCCATTAAACTCATTTCAAATTCATTTTGCATACTCTTTTAAAAATTAGTACATAAATAATGCTTAGAAGATCCAAAAATAATATCATCAACATAGATTTGTACTATCAAAACATCTTTAGAAATTCTTTTGATAAAAAGAGTTGGATCAGCAATCCCTTTAGTAAAACCTTTTAAAATATGAAAATTACTAAGTCTATCATACCAAGATCTTAGAGCTTGTTTTAAACCATATAAAGCATTATATAGTTTTAAAACTCAATTTTGGAAATGGGGATTAGTAAATCTAGGCAGTTGTTCAACAAAAACATCTTCAATTATAAAAACATTTAGAAATGCAGTTTTGACATCCATTTGATATAACTTGAAATTCAGATGAGCATCATAGGCAAGTAAGATCCTAATAGCTTCTAATATAGCTATAGGTGAAAATGTTTCCTCATATTCTATACCTTTTTCTTGACTATAACCATGAGCAACTAACCTAGATTTGTTTCTAACTATATTTCTAGACTCATCGACATTGTTTCTAAAAACCCATTTAGTGCCTATGGTCAAAGTGTCCCTACGTCTTTCTACTAATTCTCAAAATATCATTCTTTCAAATTGATTCAGCTATTCTTACATTGCAATTACCCAAAATTCATCATTGATAGCATCATTGATAATTTTAGGTTCTAACTATGAAATAAAGGCTTGTTGTTCAACCTGATTTCTTAAAGAAGCCCTAGTCTAGGTCCCTCTATCAAGATTACCAACAAGAACATCTAAAAGTTGATTCTTTAGAATCCTAGTTAATCTAGTAAAGGTAGGACTAGAAATTTCAGGCTCTTATGTTAGTTTGGGTTATATAGAAGAAGATTCTAAAATATGCCCAGAACTAGATGTCTTTACAACAGGCTCATTGATTTTATAATTAAAGTCTAGAATAGACAAATCTTCTTCAAGATTTTCAAGAGAAGACTTAGGTTCATGTGGATCAGTTTCATCACACTTGATAGGAACAGATTCGTCCACACATTTGGTTCTTTTATTAAATACTCTATAGGATTTTCTAGTTATAGAATAACCAAGAAAAATTCCTTCATCACTTTTGGAAGCAAACTTGTCCAGATTATCCTTAGTATTAAGAATAAAGACTTTGCAACCAAAGACTCTAAAGTAAATAACCTTAGGTTTCCTAATATTCCAAAATTCATAAGGGATCTTCTTGATAACGGTCCTAATTAAGACACTATTGATAATATAACAAGCTGTATTTACATATTCATCCCAAAAATAAATTGGAAGGTCATACTCATTAAACATGGTTCTTTCAATCTCCTAAAGGGCTCTGTTTCTTCTTTCTACTACACCATTCTACTTAGGTGTCCTAGGGGTAGAAAAGTTGTGACTGTAGCCATTGTGTGAGAAATAAGACTCAAACTCATGATTTTCAGACTCATGACCATGGTCACTTCTCAAAGTCTTAATCTTAAGTCCACTAAGGTTCTCTGCAGACTTGGAGTATTTAATAAAGTAAGAAAAAGCTTCACTTTTGTGATCTAAGAAGTATACCCAAGTATATCTAGAAAATTCATCTACTAAGACATAGACATAGTGCTTCCCATTTAAACTTTAAAATCTAGAAGGTCTAAACAAATCCATGTGAACCAACTTGAGAGGTTGAGAAGTTGAAACTTGTTTCTTTGATTTAAATGAAATTTAGGTTGCTTTCCCTTTTGACAGGGATTACAATCTTTGTCAGCTAGGAATTAAATCTTAGGTAGGTATCTAACTAAGTTCTTCCTAGTCAGTTTTCTAAGTGAATGAATTTTGTAGTGTCCTAATCTTCTGTACCACAACCAATATTCTTTATGAAAAGAATTTAAACAAGTAACATTTTTTTTATCTAAAGAATTCAAATCAACAACATAAACATTTTCATTTCTCAATGAAGAAAATACTAAAACATTTTTGGAATTAAAAACATTACAAGAATCATTTTCAAAATTAACATTAAAAACATCATCACATAATTGAGAAATACTCAACAGACTATATTTAAGTCCATCAACAATTAAAAATTTAGAAATTAAAACTGATTTAGTGTTACTAATATGGTCTAAGCTGATGATCTTTCCTTTATAATTTTCACCAAAGTTGACATGGACTCCATCAACTTTGATTAAACTCTTGAAAAATGAGTAATATCCAGTCATATGCCGTGAACATCCACTGTCCAAGTACCATACCTTCTTGTGAGAAATTTTCAAGAAAATTCCCTACAAAATAGGTTTAAACAGAGATTGATTTTGGTACCCATATTTTCCTGGGTCCAGCTAGGTTATCAAGCAAAGATTTAGGTACCTAGATTTGTCTTATGGGTCTCAAATAGATTACATAATCAATATATTTTGAAAGATAAACTTTATTTGGTCTATGATAATGTGAATAACTAGTTGAGGCATATGAATTTCCAAAATTGGAACTAGCAGAATTTTTTCTAGATTTGGGAATAAATATATTTTTGGTAAACTGTCTCTTACCTGGTTGGTATCCCAAAATATTAGTATACTTTGGTACCACTTGTTTACCTGGAACTTGAGATATATTTTTCTTTCCATTTTTGAACATTTCTAGGTCCTTTCTTAGTTTCTCATTAAACAATTTTAGTTCAGTATTTTCCTTATGTAATTGAGCATTCTTGTCTTTGTCTCTATCAAGGGAATATTTAATAGAGCTGGCCAAAGCATTCTGTTTCTTCAAGGTCTTGTACTTTTCCTTAAGATCATTATAGGTTTCTTCAAGCATATTATAATATTCAAATAATTCTTTACTAGACATGTTTTTAGATTCAGAATCAGAATCAACTACAGAATAATATGAATTTAAAGTAGGGGTATCCAGTGTTACCTCAGATGTGTTTGTCATAAAGCACATTTTAGTGTTCGGAGATTTTTCATCCTGAGTAGAGTCAGAATGACTTGAACTATATTCTAAAGCACTCCAGGTTTCTTTCATAGCTTTCTTATACTTATTTTCCTTGTAGTCATATTTCTTTTTGAACTTCAACTTTGTGAAGTCTACTTTAATGTGACCTTTTCTGTTGAATTCATAGCAGATAACATCATTACTCTTATCAGGATTCTTCCAATCCTTTTTCCAATGACCTTTGTGGTCATATTTTCCTTTGTAATTTAATTTTCTGAAGAATTTATTCTTCTTTTATAACTTCCTGAATCTCTTGGCTATTTGATCCATCTCAGCATCACTGACAAAGTCTGAACTTTCACTTGTTGAGCTTTCAAAAGGTAAGTTAACTTTCTCCTTATCTTTTTTATTTGAGGCAGTAGACTTAAAATCCACTAACTTCCTTTTAGCTTCATCATCTTCTTCCTTATTCACATTGATTTCTTCCTCATACATCATAAGCTTACCAATTATCTCTTTGACAGGTAGAATAGCAATGTCACATGACTCTCTTATTGAAATAGATGTGCCTCTCCATCGGTCTGGAAGACATCTCACTATTCTCATAATTTGTTCCTTTTCTAGAACAACCTTTCCAAGGGAGCTCATAGTGTTGAAAATCTCATTGAACCTGAGATACATGTCATAGATAGGTTCATCAGGCTTCATTTTAAAATTATCCTATTTAATAGTAAAAGTGTTCAATCTCATTTCCTTGACATTGGTTTTTCCATCATGGGAAATAAGAAAAGTGTCCCAAATTTCATAAGCAGTTTTAGAAGAAGATATGTGATTGAATTCTTCATCTCGTAGAGCACAATACATGGCATTCATAGCTTTATAATTATTATTGTAAGCTGTTTTAGTAGGTTCATCCCAGGTAGTTCTTTCAGATTCTGGAATCATATATTTAGTTTCTATAGCACTCCAGATATCAAACCCCATACTTTCTAAATGAATTTTCATTTTAAGATTCCACTGGGCATAATTTGTACCATTAATGAATGCCATCTTATTTGTAGTAGCACCTTCTAATCTATTATCCATGGATAGAGTTTAGAAAAAATATTTAAAGATTTAAAATTTATAACTAATAGAAATTTAAGATCTTTAAGATACAACTAAAATCACAGTTGAAAAATAGATTATTTTGAAAACCTTTAATAATAAACAAATCCTTTGATACCAAATATTGGTCGGAGTGGATAATCAAGAGGGGGGGGGGGGGGTAGGGGTGAATTGAGTACCAATTAAAATTTTTGTTAAAAAGATTTCTCTTAAAATCCCCCTATTTAAAAACAAGTTAAACTATAGTGAATTTATACAGATTTTAAATGGTCAATTAGTATCTCAAAGATTGATTATGTCTCAGTTAATTTCATTAGAAGATTAATTATCTTTTGAAACTAACTTACTGGTTTACAATAAGTACAAACACTTTCTAATTTAACTATCAAAGTAACTTTAAAACAACTTGTATTTCAACGTAATTAACAGCAGAATAAAAAAATAGTATACTTTAGATTTAAACTAAAAGGCAAAAGAGATATAACCTAGAGGTCCAGTCTTAAGCTAAGACATAGTCCTCTCAAGAATTTATATAAATTTGATCCACACCCTGGATCAGGGTAAACAACAGTGCAAAGACTATCCATGTACTAAGACCTCTACCACAGTTCTTCATGGGAAAATAAAACAACAACACAACCGCTGTCCAGGTTATAATTGACCTCTACCACTATCCAAAGTGGGAAATAAAAGAGTTATGGAAGATTTGTGTGAGGATGAAATGATACTTCAGTTTGGAACAAGTGAAAGTGTGTGTATAAAATATACAAAGTACGGACACTGCTTAAAATGTAAATAAAAGAATCACTGAGAGAGTAGATATAAGTTTTAGAAAGATCTAGTAATTTGAAGTGAAGCTCTGGACTCTTTTGATTAATTAAGAATGCTTCTGGGTATTTCTATTGTTTTTTACTTAAAAACAGAGTGTTGTTTTCTTCCATGGTTTTTAGGTTCAGCTTGATCAGATTGAGTGTATGAAGAGATCGTTGTAGTTCTTCACTCTTTGAATAAGGTGCAACTTGTGTTCTTCGCTAGAATTAATGGCTTCATGAGTGTCCAGTGTTCTTCTAGTATGAAAGTATCCTTTCTTTTTGTGTGAATTCACCTCTATCCAATGGTATTCATCCTTTTATTTTCCACACAATTCAGGTGCCTTGTTTGTTGCATTCTGTCTGCCCTTTTTCCTTCCTTTTATAGATTTCATCTCTGGTAAAAAGAAATTATTACCTTTTTATAGGTATGAGGTATGGTTACGTGACATGCCAACAACTATAATTAAAAAAAATTAATTTCAATAAAATCATCAAATAATATTGTTTCTTAATAAATAAATAATATTGAGAGTATAGAGTTTTACTGGTAAGTCTATCAGTAGCCTTATGTCGGTAGACGTGTAACGGTGGAATTTGTATAGCAGTAAGCACCTATCAATAGATATTTTTCCTTATACAGGTATCTCCTTGTATTGGTAGCTGTTACTCCATGTATCAGTAACTCTATGTACCAGTCACTCCTTCTATTGGTAGCTTGTTTGTTCTAGCAGTAACTCGCTTGTATCAGTAGCTTGGTGTATCAGTGACTGTTTGTATTGGTGACCTTTGTATCAATAGCTTATGCATATCAGTGGACATATACATACAGATAGCTTTTCATATCAGTGACCTTTTATTATCTGTGACTATGTATATCGATAGACTAAGTACCGGTAGATTTGTATCAGTATCTATAAGCATATCAGCGACTTAACAATTATCTACTTTATGCAAAACATATCTGATTGAGTTAGAATTATTTCAAAAGTCATATAAACATAGATAAACATAGATTATAATATTGTAAATATTATTATCAAATATAATGTCATAGATTAAAAGAATTAATATATAGATAAACAATATTTGGGATTATTAAAGTATGTGAAAGCATAATTGGGATTATCAAAACAGGTGAGGTCAACATACTGTACACATGAGAGGATAATTTTTCTGAGTGCTGTGGTATCCATGATGTAAGATTAGATTTTTGGTGTCCCATATCAGATCCTATGTGTGGTACCCTTTCCAATATATCATTATGTTTTCAGATTAAGTTGTGGTCTCCCCCATCATATCTAAGGAGTGATACCCATTATAAGGAGGTGTGGTCTCTAGTGTTCTAGACTATGTTTTTTGTGTTTAATAGTGGTTATGGGAGTGATCCCCTTTTTGAGTGATGATTATTTTTGTGGTTATAGTAGGGATGGAAGAATCCCCCATCTAGGATGGATATGATCCCTTATCTGATTATTGAGATTTGTTGGGTTTCATCATTACTTTTTATCTGGTGAGATCAAATGAGTATGTTCTCTCAGATGTACTCTACCTGGGGTAGGGGAGATGTTCCTTCAGCTTCATGATACCGGATGGAGAGGTATCTCTTTTATGTCCCATTTAGGATGGAAGGGTTTTTCTCAATGGAGTTTATCTCTCGGATGAGTTTAATCTGGGATGAAGGGGCTCATTTTTTTTATTCTCTAGGATAATTGTTACCTTTGATGTCTTGAGGAAAACTAGTTGTTGGCCTTGAGGTTGGATCCTCAGGGGACCTGTGTTCTGACATGAGTATATCTAAGAGATTCTAGGAGTCCTTGGGGTGTTTTTGACATTGTTGATGACACCCCATGAGGAATAATATGAATAGTCAGGTATAGATAACGATGTTAAAGATGGAGTTTCTCTCTATTTTGGGTTCCCTCTGTCATGGTAGAGAACACTTTTCCTTTTTAGTTTCTCCGTTTTTTGGGGTTTTGGGTACCTACTAAGTAGTAATATACTCACACCTACATTGGAATTTCCCACACATGTGGTGTTTTTTCATACCACATGACTTTCGATGGAGTCCCATGTCGACTTGGATCAGACAGAGACCCATGAGGTTGACTAATAGATGTGTTTCCAATGATTTTGTGAGGATCTTACTAGCTGATAAATTTGACAATGATCCCCTCCATTTTTATAAGTTGTATACGTTTTCAATTTTATTTTGTTTGGGGTGTATGTTTTCTATTTATGTACTTCAAATATACTATAGTTTGGGAGATATGTATGAATGAATATTTATTTTAATTTATTATATATCTACTTTGCTTCAAGAATGTTTTAAGGGTGTGTTTATATAGGTATGATAGGATAAGGCCTCCCATGTTTGTGATATGCCTGATTGATGCCTGATGCTAGCCCCAAACATATTGGAGGGGGACTCTGGGTAGTCATGGCTCGAGCCCCATTGGGTTGGGACGAGACATATGATGGTTGAATATATGAAATGTTTATATTTAAATTGTGAAATTAATAATAAGTAATTATAGTGGTATACTTAGACTCATAACAAAAAATTGGTTCTGCCACCCATGCATATATAAATAAGAATAGTCCAAAAAGGCAATGTAGGTATCTTCCCACTAGTTTATGAACCAAAAACATGTAAATGTGACCGAGGGTGGGTAAAAATAAGTTAATAAGTCATACCTCTACCAATTTGGCCACCATCATTGAGGTGAATGCCTTTAAACTAGTGTAACAATCACCAGATGGAAGGATCCACCCACTCAAAAACCTTGTAAAAAATCGTTCTTTCCCAAAGTCTATTGATATGTATGGAAAGATCCCATATCCCCATATTGTATTCTAGACTTAATTAATAGTGGAATTGTATAAACCATAAACATCTCATGTTTTTTAGCCAGATGATTCCAAGTGTGCAACACTTTTGTACTCAACCTAATATCTTATAAGAATAACATAATCTATGTAATACCCCTAGATTTTATGAGAAATATTGCATTTTAATTTCTTTTACATCTTGTGTTTTACTCTTTACCAATACTATCTTGCTCTATACGCAACACTGTTTTATCTTGTAGTATACGCAACACTATTCTTAGCTTGTGTTGCACACAAGATTAACCTTCCTCAATAGCGTGTGTTGTACGCAATAACAAGTTTTACTAAACAAAGATATATTTTTATAATATGATCCAGACGTTATTTATAGTATTAAAAAAATTTTGAATTATATAAAATTATCATTAATCTTACACATTATCTAGAACATGGTATGAGAACAAAATAATTTTTTTGGGTAAAATAATTATTTTTCAAAAAATGCAGTTTTGCCGCCATTTGATGGTGCACCCACTTTAAATCTAGTTTTTGACACATTTATATGTTCAATTTGGATAAATAAAATTATTTTTTAGTAATAAGGATATAAAAATTTACTTTGGATAATTTTTTAATATTTTTCTGTTAACTTTCATATTTTGATGAATAATAAAAATATGCTAAATTTTAATTAAAAACAACATTTTTCATTGAGATCATTTATATGGTTAAATTAAAATATTGAATGGTTTTAGAGTATAAATAGAATATATTTTTACAATTTAATATAATTTAAGTCTTTATTATTAATTTTACATTGAATTCATTGGTAAAAACATTTTAATCTTTGACAATGTTTTAACTTTTAAAACCCGTTTTCTTAATAGCGAGATTAATTTTGAATTATTTATTATAACTTCTGTGTTTTGAATTTTGAAACATGGATTCCATATTTGGATTCAGTGGGTCCAAATTATGTTAATAGGTTAATTTTATTTTTTTGGATATTATGAATAGTACCTATGGTAATTTTTATTTACTATAGTTGAAGGTAAATCGAGTAATTAAGGGTAACAATAAGATTATAAAATTACCCTAACACCTGCCAAAATTCTATAGGATGAATAAAAGTCTACCCATATCACCTAAGGGTCTGAATATATTCATTTCATAGAGTTTGGACC
Organism: Viscum album; assembly: GCA_963277665.1. Classification (NCBI taxonomy): domain Eukaryota; kingdom Viridiplantae; phylum Streptophyta; class Magnoliopsida; order Santalales; family Viscaceae; genus Viscum; species Viscum album. The sequence goes on from OY728141.1 coordinate 211,794,660, forward strand.
ATGAAAATTATATAATTATTATTAAAACCAAAGAAAGTGAAAACATGCCACTCTCTTGTATCTTATAAGTTTAATAATTTTAATTTAGTGATAAAGTTCCTAAAACATCAAAAATGAATTGTATCCAGAAAGATAATAAAATTACCTACATTATGTTAATTTATTTATAATTTTTAAATACTAAATAATTATCATTAATTATGACATAATATTGATGTTGAAATTATTTTGTTGATTTAAATATCAAATAAATGGTTTTAAAAATATTAAAATAAATATTATATGAACTATTTAATGTGATAAAATAATTTTCTAGATAAATATGAAATTTTATGAATCTATTAAATCTTTTATTTCTAACATATCTTTTGTGTGTATTTTATTTAAATTCAAATAAATGAATAGTGTCAAAATTGACCCTATTGTTATTTAATAAAACAAACATATTATGAAATTGTTTAAAAATCACAGAAATATTTAAAAATTATAAATTCAAATTTATATGGTCTAAAATGTTATAAATTCTCCAATTATGGACAACTCACAAAAAAAATGTAATTATTTATAGCAATTTAAAATTTATAATATTATTACCATAAATAAAATTAAATAGATTAAATAGGGATAAATAAATTTTATAAGGTTTAAAAAAAATTAAAAAAGTATCTAAATTTTATTTTTTGATGATATTACAACCCTATCTCATCTCATATTATAATTGAGTCATTTTTGGATGTTTTTTAGTGGGGTTTGAATTTATTATAAATTAATATTTCTTATGTTTACAAAGGTGCCCCTCTCCTCCCTAATAAAAGGGAACCTTGTCCATCTCCTACTCACACCATTTTGAGCATCCAAGATCGTCCAAACCCTACCTATTTCTCTTCTCCACTTCCCTAGAAACATACTTGAGGTCCTGGTCTTCTTCAAAGACCAACTTTAGTGCCCTAAGAGGAGGTTTAGTAGAGGCGCGTTGACGAAGAGGTAATATCCGTCACAGATTCTTTCAAATTCATTTCTTCTTATACTTCCTATTATTTTGTTGTTTCATAATAAAGAAAAAACATCAGTATCACTCATATACTGATATGTTTTTATAAATATGATACAACCCTATTTCACCTTCTATCCATCTTACGGTAAACGAAATCACTATGCGTGCGTAAGTACGAAATACCGTCTCAACGTCGTGGCGTAATCTGTTTTCCACCCCCACCTTACTTGGATGGGTATAATGGTGTAAAGAATAACTATATATTATTATAATAACATGATACTAATTATGAGATACTCTATCATCCTCTCCAATACATTTCAATAATTATGGGAATGATATCAGCACTTGTGCGTACGTACGGATTATCGTCTCCACGATGCGATGAGATTCATTCTCCATGTTAACCATTCAAGAATGATTATAAAGTATATATAAAAAGTAATCATGAAATATATGACAAAATAATTCTACTGTATATATATATGTGTGTGTGTGTAATTTATTTCCATTCAATTTAATAAGTAAATGAAAACAACGTTCATCCATACGTACGACCTACCATCTCCATGAACGATGTATTTCATTGAATTTATCGATATATTATATATATTTATATGATGAATATATATTAAATATAAATCATGTTTTACATTCTAGAAATATGTAATCATGATCTAGTTAATCATGTGAATAATTACAAATCAAAACATGTATGATAAATGAAACAAATTTACCCAAAACAATGATTTAACATGGAATTGGAAAATGAACGGGTAATATAAAGTTGTAAGTGAATCATATATGATATCATAAATATTCTTATGGTTATTTTACAAGTTAATAATATTTTTAAACCCACTATACAGGGGGTTCAGATACATACGAAGCATATCATACCTAAGGTAAGGGATTATTTCATCTCACTTTTATTCCTGTGAGACATATGCCATAATCAACATCTATTTATATTGTATGGTATTTATGCTCTCCATTAATGTTTTATGATTTTTATTATGAAGGATATGATATTTAAATATTCATGTAATTTTCTTTATTTTATGACATGTTTGACTTCACTGATCATAAATGGTAAGGGATAATTATTCCAATCTCATTCTTATCCAGGATTGTTTATTCGTAAGTATTTACTGGGGTTATGTTTATCATCCATGACAATTTTTTCTAAAAATGTTTTCTTAAAATGTTTACTATTCTTCCATATATGTTTAAAGTCATTTTACCCTATTTTTACATTTACCACATGGTATGAAAGGAATCTTTATTTTTTTACATACAAGGTAATTTTTGACTTTTCTGGAAAAAGTACGAGAATAATGTTTTTTTAACTTATATGGAGGCAATGGATTTTTAAGGTTTTATAACTCCTTATTTTCATGAAGATTACTCTACAATATTTCATGATTATTTTCAATAAAATTATTTTCTTTTAAATTTTAATGGAATTTTCTGAAAATAAAATGATTTTGAAGAAGTGAGGATATTTTTTTCAAGAATTCATTTCAAGTGTTTTATCAAAACCATTTTCCATATAAGATGACATTATTAAATATATTTATGTTTCAAGTATAATGTATCTATTATTTACATGGTTTTATTTTTCTTATGATGAAATGATATCCATTTATTTAATATGGATTATGTTATGATGGGATGATGTTTATGAAACCCATTTTATTCGTTGGGTTATGATGAATGATTTATGTTAATTTTTTGGCACATGAAAGAATTATTTCATTATGAGATGGGTGGGGCCTATCTCTACCTCAAATTAATTGGGTAAAGATTTATATCTCAAGAGATAGACATGGCTGGAATGACAAGTGAATCCGGTTTAGTAATACAGGGCCAGAAGGGAAAGTAAACCCAGTTCTGTAATGGACTTTGTCCACTATTATGGTCTTGGCAGTAATGCCTTGGATACTATGTAAATCATAATATGTGCTTAATGGTTTCCACAATTACATGTTTTATTACCATGCTATTTTATCATGGTTAATGTTCCTTTATGATCTATGCCTTATGCAATGCCAATATTTATGTCATTACTCATGATTTTGATGTTTTATGTTCATGTTCTTACGTTCAAATGTTTAGGCATTGTTTTATGTTCTATATGTTTAGCCTTAATGAGAATTTGAGATCACCATTTTTATGTTTTCTTTTTCCCAGGATATAGAGAATGGTTTTTTGTAAGAAAACCAAAGGGGAAGATCTTTATGGGAGATGTTGATGATATTTCACCATGATTAGAAGATTAAGTTCTGAGTTTACAAATACACTAAAATAATACGGTCTTTGGGCATCTATTTTTTTTCATGTATTAAGTATTCCGCAAAAGTAATGTAATGTCTATGTACATAAAGATTTGGGTCTCTACAGTTGGAATCAGAGAAAATGTTTAGTTAAACTTTGGAAATTAGGATGCAAAAACCTTAGTGAAATCCCTAGAGATATTTTTAAGGTACGTCTAGATATGTACCTAATGATAAGTATATGTATAGGTTATAGTCCTAGAATTATGGTAACGATCTTAGAATTAAACCTAAGATATTATATATTGATGGTACTCCCCTTTTATTATGTTGTTTTCCAAGCATGATTTTTTCCTCTCATACTATTCTTTTTGGGTTTTAAATGATGGCTGGAACCTGAAGGAACCGTGTTGATCAATGTAATTGAAAATGCAATGATTGTCCTCCTGAACAACCAAATGTGATGGGATATGGAGTGAAAAATATTATTTCTATACTTACACAATCTATGAATCATTCTGAACTTCCACAAAAGTAGATAAAGGAACAATATTCTATTGATTCCATCATGAGGCAACGCCCACCTTCTTTTAGTGGGTCTTCAAATCCACTTGTTGCTGAAAAATGAATCAGTACCATTGAAAAGATATTTTCCATACATTGTTGTTCAGAGCATTAAAAATTCATTTTCACTGTTCACCAGTTAGAAGGTGAAGCAGGCCAGTGGTGGACTCTAATTAAGAATACAAGGCCCCAAGATGAAGTTGAATCCATGGAATGAGATGAGTTAAAGAACTTGTTTTTCAATAAGTACTTCCATCTTATTCTTGAAACAAAGATGGAAAAAGAGTTCCTTGAGCTTAAGAAAAAGGATGATGAATCTGTTAGTATATACGAAGTGAATTTTACAAGGATTGCAAGGTATGCATCTGGCTTTATCATCCAACCTGAAAGTAAAGTTGATCGATTATTTAATGGATTAAAACTAAGTCTTTGAAAGGGAATTAGCTATAAGAGACTTCAGTACCTATGAATAAATTGAGCATTGTGCTATCAAGGTAGAACTGGGAGTTGGTGTTATATGTCTATCTCATGGTTTTGACAAGAAATGGAAGATGGAGTTCAAGGAAAAATTTCAGAACAATAGTGAAAAGAAGGTGAATGTTTCTTTATGCTCAAAGTGTTGAAGGAAGCATGGTGGAGATTTTCTAAAAGGTACAACAAAATGCTTCAAGTGTGGAAAAGAACGTCATCGAGTAGATGAATTCCAAAGTAATGGGGAAAAATTTTCTAATTACGTGAATAGAGAAAAGACTACAGAGAATGCTCCACCAACACTTCAATGTTTCAAGTTCAAGGAAATGGGGAATTATGCTAATCAATTCCCTAATCCAAGGGTTAATAATGATAGAAATAAGGCAAAGGACAAAGGGAAGTCACATGAGATTACTATTGGAGATGTTGAGTATGACAATGACGCGGTGGAATGATTATGTGTTTATGTAATGAGATTCCAAAATAATGTTGTGGAATCTCATTTATAGTATTGTTGAATATTTTAATATCTATGTATTGGTTTATTGTGGATTTCAATAATTATATGGTACCAGTAACCTTGAAAAGTGATTGAAATATTTTTGGAAAGCAGATGATATGCGCATAATGAAGGGATAATGAGAAAATAATATGTTTGATATTATTAATGAGCTCATAACTGATATAAGGACAAAGTGATATCATGGTTTGGGTATATAGAAATTTTGGGATTTTGGTATGTGGAAAGTGTCAAATTTTGACAGCATTCATGTTTTCACTAAGGTTCAATGGGTATTCATTTTATAAAGAGAATACTTGATTAAGGTATTCACATGTTTGGAATGTGACCAAAAAGATATATCATATGATATATGGGGGATAAATGATGGTATTCACATGCTCGGTAGATTAAATTTCTAGTAGTCATTTTCTTTATACTATGAGATTGGACATAAGTATTTCCGATAAGCCTAAAGGTTGGATTTCATTGAGCTGGACATCATATAGTATTGTTTAAGGCTAGAAATTTTTGATATTATTTATATAATTTTGTAATATTATAGTTTTAGAAAAAGGACAACCTACATGACGGGTGAGAAGCCATCACGTTGGGCAAGGTTGCGGGAATCGAACCCATAACCAAAGTGTGACAGGCCTTTATCACCTACCACTGGCCTACAAGAAGTCCCTGGTTAGTAGATACTTGTTTTATTTTATTAACTGTTATGATAGATGAAGTATAAGTCCATTTTTGAAACCATATACGACTAATCTCACCATAATATGGACTTATATATATAACTTTTTCTAACCTTATGTTTGAGACCAATGGAATGACCTATAATTCTATCGCATGATTTGATAACACTTCACGGAAGACAAATTCAACTTCATTTCATTAAGATATGAAGTGAAAATTGTTCAAGTCACAAACAATAGTGAGATTGTACCAAAATCATGTAAGTATTTCTTTTAATTCAAAAATTCTACAACATTAGGGAAATGATCTTGAAAACCAAAAATGTTGTCCTAGTGCCATCATATATGATGAATCAGATGATACATTTGATCATCAAAAATTTATGGCTTTGTGATTGTTGGATTTTTCATATCCATGTTCTCTACCACTCTTCATCCAAACATGATTGTTAGATTTCTCTTCTATATCCATATTTTCACCTATATTCTCATATGTGGAAACTCAGTACTGAGTTACTTTCGGTGACCGTTATGTTTATAAATTTCCTTTTTAAAATTAATTTTTACTATTATTTTTTATGATGTGAGTTTCTATGAAAGAAACTTTCATGTAGAAAACGATTTATAACCCCGATGAATTTCGAGGTTGAAATTCATTTTAAGCGAGGTAGAATGTAACACCCCGAGATTTTATGAGAAATATTATTTTTAATTTCTTTGACATCTTGTGTTGTAAGATTCACCAAAACTATCTTTATCTATACACAACACCATATTATCTTGTAGTATACGCAACACTATTCTTGGTTTTTGTTGCATACTAGAGCGACCTTCCTCAATAGCGTGTGTTGTACGCAATACTGAGTTTCACTAAACAATGATATATTTTTATAATATGAACTATCCATTATAAATAGTATTAACCAAATTTTTAATTTTATAACATTATAATTCATCTTAAACATTATCTAGAACATGGTATGAGAACAAAATAATTTTTTTGGGTAAAATAAGTATTTTTCAGAAAATGAAATTTTGCCACCTTTTGATAGAGCACCCACTTTAAATCTAGTTTTTGACACATTTATAAGTTCAATTTTAAGAAATAAAATTATTTATTTCAATAAGGATATAAAAATTTACTTTGTATAATTTTTTTATATTTTTCTGTTAACTTTCATATATTGATGAATAATAAAAATATGCTAAATTTTAATTAAAAACAAATTTTTTCATCGAGATAATTTATATGGTTAAACTATAATATTTAATGAGTTCAAATTATAAATAGAATATATTTTAAATATTTAATATAATGTAAGTTATTAGCATTAATTTTACATTGAATTCATAGGTAAAAACATTTCAATATTTGACAATGTTTTAACTCTTGAAACCCATTTTCTTGACAACGAGATTAATTTTAAATTAATTACTTCAACTTCTGTGTTTTGAATTTTGAAAAATTGATTCAATATTTGGATTTAGTGGGTCTAAATTTTGTTAATAGGTTACTTATATTTTTTTAGATATTATGAATAGTAACTATGTTAATGTTTATTTACAATTGTTAAAGTTAAATCGGGTAATTAAGGGTAATAATAAGATTATAAAATTACCATAACACAATCCAAAATCCTATTGGATGAATAAAAATCGACCCATATCACTTAAGGGTTGGAATAGATTCATTTAATAGACTTTGGACCATGAAAATTATATAATTATTATAAAAACAAAAGAAAGTGACAACTTGTCACTCTCTTATATCTTATAAGTGTAATAAATTTAATTTAGTGATACACTTCATAAAAATTAAAACATGAATAGTATTCAGAAATATAATAAAATTATCTACATCATTTGAATTTATTTATAATTTTTAGGTATTAAATAATTATCATTGATTATGACACAATATTGGTGTTGAAATTATTTTATTGATTGAGATATCAAATAAATGGTTTTAAAAATATTAAATTAAATATTATATGAACTATTTAATGTGATACAAAAATTTTCCCGATAAATATGACATTTTATGGATCTATTAAATCTTTTATTTTGAACATATATTCTGTGTGGATTTTATTTAAATTCAAATAAATGAATAGTGACAAAATTGACACTATTGTAATTTTATAAAAATAACAAATTATAAAATTGTTTAAAAATCACAAAAATATTTAAAAATTATAAATTGAAATTTATATGGTATAAAATTTCTTAAAGTCTCCAATTATGCACAATTCACAAATCAAAATAATTATTTATAACAATTAAAAATTTAGAATATTATTACCACAAATTAAACTAAATAGATTAAATAGGGTTAAATCAATTTGATAAGGTTTAAAATAAATTCACAAAATACATAAATTTTATTGTTTGATGACATTACAACCCTATGCCATCACATATTCTAATTGAGTAATTTTTTGAGGTTTTTAAGTGGGTTTTGAATTTATTATAAATTAATATTTTTTATGTTTAATGGTGCCCCTCTCCTCCCTTATAAAAGGGCACCTCCTCCCTCTCCACCTCACACCATTTTGAGCTTTCAATATCATAAAAAACCTACTAATTTATCTTCTCCACTTCCCTGGAAACATTCTAGAGGTCTTGGTCATCTTCAAAGACCAACTTTAGTGCCCTAAGATGAGGTTTATAAGAGTCGAGTCGACGAAGAGGTAATATCCTTTATCAATTCTTACAAATTCATTTCTTATTACACTTCCTCTTATTTTGTTGTTTCATAATAAAGTAATAACATCAGTATCACTCATATAATGATATGTTATTATAAATATGAAACAACCCTATTTCACCTTTTATCCATCCTATGGAAAATGAAATCACTACGTGTGGGTACATACGGAATGTCGTCTCCATGCCGTGGTGTAATCTGTTTTCCACCACCACCATACTTGGATGGGTATAATGGTGTAAAAAATAAATATATATTATTATTATAACATGATACTAATTATGATATATTCAATCATCCTCTCCAATACCATTAAATAATTATGGGAACGATATCATCGCTTCTGCATACGCACGGATTACCGTCTCCATGATGCGATGAGATTCATTCTCCATGTTAACCATTCAAGAATGATTATAAAGTATATATAATAATTAATAATTAAGTACATGACATTATAATTATACTATAGTTTTATATATAAATATATATGTCATTTACTTCCATTCAATTTAATAAGGAAACAAAAACAACGTTCATGCGTTCATACGGCCTACCGTCTCCATGAACAGTATATGTCATTCCATTTATTGATGTATTATATATATTTATATGATGTATATATATTATATATTAATCATGTTTTATATTCTGGAAATATGTAATCATGATATAAGTAATCATATGAATAAATACTAGTCAAAACATGTACGATAAAGGAAACAAATTTACCCAAAACGCTGCTTTAACATGGAATTGACAAATGAACGGGTAATATAAAGTCGTAAGTGAATCTTATATGATATCATAAATATTATTATGGTTCTATTAAAAGTTAATAATATGTTTAAAACCACTATAAAAGAGGTTTAGATACATATGAAGCATATCAGACAAAAGGTAAGGGATTATTTCGTCTCACTTTTATTTCTGTGAGACATATGACTTAATCACCATCTATATATTTTGTATGGTGTTTATGATTTCCATAAATGTTTTATGATTTTTATTATGAAGGATATGATATTTAAATATGTATGTAATTTTTTTTTATTTTATGTCATGTATGACTTCACTGATCATAAATGGTAAGGGATAATTATTCCAATCTCATTCTTATCTGGGATTCTTTATTCGTAAGTATTTACTGTGGTTATGTTTATCATCCATGTCCATGTTTTATAAAAATGTTTTCATAAAATTTTAACTATTATTACATGTATTTTTAAATTCATTTTTACCCTATTTTAACTTTTACCACATTATTTTGTTTACATACGAGGTACTTTTTGACTTTTCTGGATAAAGTACGAGAAGAATGTTTTTTTAACTTATACAGCGCGAATGTATTTTTATGGTTTTATAACACCTTATTTTCATGAATCTTACTCTACAAGATTTCATGATTTTTTTTAATAAAAATATTTTCTTTTAAAATTTCCTGTCATTTTGTGAATAGAAAATGATTTTGAAGAAGAAAGGATATTTTCCCCAAGAATTCATTTCAAGTGTTTTATCAATACCATTTTCTTTATAAGATGAAATTATTTAATATGTTTGTGTTTCAAGTATAATGTATCTATTATTTACATGGTTTCATTTTTCTTATGATTAAATTATATCGATTGATTCTATATAGATTATGTTATGTTGGGATGATGTTTATGAAACCCATTTTATTCATTGGGTTATGATGAATGATATATGTTTATTTTGTGGAACATGAAATAATGATTTCATTAGAAGATGGGTGGGACCTATATCTCCCTCTAATTCATTGGGTAAAGATTTATATCTCATGAGATAGACATGGCTGGAATGACAAGTGAATCTGGTTCATTAATATATGGTTGAAACAGCAAGTAAACCTAGTTCATTAATGGATTTTGTCCACTATGATGGTCTTGGTAGCAATGCCTTGGATACTATAGAAATCATAATATGTGCTTAATGGTTTCTACAATTACATGTTTTATTCCCATGATATTTTATCGTGTTTAATGTTCCTTTATGATCTATGCCTTATGCACTGCCAATATTTATGTCATTACTCATGATTTTGATGTTTTATGTTCGTTTTCTTATATTCCAATGTTTAGGGATTGTTTTATGTTCTCCACGTTTACCCTTACTAATCATTTGAGCTCACCCTTTTTATGTTTTATTTTCCCCAAGATATAAATAAAGGTTTTAGGTAAGAAAACCAAATGGGAAGATCTTTATGGGATATGTTGAAGATCTTTCACCATGATTAGAAGATTATGTTCCGAGTTTTCAAAGACACTAAACTAATATGGTCTTTGGGCGTCAGTTTTTTTCATGTATTAAGTATTATGCTAAAGTAATTTAATGTCTATGTAAATCAAGATTTGGGTCTCTACAATATATTTACTGAATAGAATAAATGAATCGGTGTGAAGGGTATGACCTTGTGGAATATTTTCCATGAACAATAGGTATCTTATTAAGGAAAATCATTTCCAGGGTTCTAATATGTTTTTTCCTATAGGAAGTAATACATCGTACAAGTTATCATAAATGTGAATTCCCCCTAATGGGTAGATATCCCAAAAATTGATCCCAATATTTCCATACAAATGGTGAATGTTGTTGGTGCTCAAAGACCAATGAATGATTATTTCTGGTATGATCTACAATATATAATAAAGTAAAAATGGGTAAATAATTACTATTAATTATAAGTTGATGACCAATAACCATTCATGAAATTCAAAAAAATTATAACACACCCAAAATTACCTTGCCCATTCATCAGAAAAACACCTTCAAAGATAGATATTATATTTTGAGCTCACCCTCTGGAGGAAAATACTTTTGAGAGATTAAAAATTTATGGAGAGTCTTGAATATCTAAATAAAATAATATTTATTTCTTTTTTATTAGACCATAATTAACTATTTATAACGAATAACTTCCCTTGACTTGATTCAAGAGTGATATGGATAGAGGAAAAGTTTTTCACAAGAATATAACCTGAGGAAACTTTAAATCAAGAATATGGATGTTTTTAATCAAATGGTAAAATTAGAGTGTCATATTGAAGTCCAAATTTTTATAAATGTTGTTCATTCGCAAATAGAAAATATGAAATCTCTGACAAATTAAGACTCTTCAAAATACAATCATTCAGAATGATATGATGTCGAGGGTGGGATCTATGTTCCTAAAAATGGGAAATTTACACTCAATCACAATTATTGAAGTCATCATCAAACAGTACAATGTATTGTGGTCATAATTTAAATTATCCCTCTATAATACAGTGTGAGAAAAAAATTATAATATTAATCAATGTAAAAAAATCATGTATGGAATGATGTGTGAACTATATAGCATGTTTCGTAAACCACATACTATTTTAAAAACTATGTAGATTATCAATATCTATGTGGAGATCATTCTATAACGAGAAATAATAAAATATTTAACTAAAAGAATAGTTTGTTGGCAGCATTGATTTAACATGTGAAAATTGACATTCTTAAATAGAATTTTCTATGTGGAAAAGGTTTTAAATTCAAAAAATTAGGGTGATTTATAAAGTATATATATGTTTCTATATATAAAATTAGTTAAATAGATACATATAATTGGTGTGGGACCTACTCCAATTCCACAAGAACCATGTAAATCATTTTATTGGGCCAACTTCTTCCATTTAATTTCTCCACTTTGGGCCGACCAGATCCCATTTAAATTAAGGTAAATTGGTGAGCCCTGTAAAATCTATAAAAAATTTGTTAAAGATCTTATGAATTTAGGGAAGTCTAAAAAATTATTGGCTATGGGATTTATGGATTTCAAAATGGGTAATGTATGCATCACATCAAAGTGGAATTTCAAAAAACATGGTTCACCTGCTATAAGAATCACCACATTCTATAACACTGTCACATATGAAAAGATATCATTTAAGGATTGAGACTGTAAGGATCCCCCTGAAAAAAATACGTTTTTATAGAGGGGTTATAAAACAAAATCCCCCATAAAATAATTCTTTTTCTAGGATGAGGAGGTAAAATAATCCCCTTTAATTGAATCTTATTTTGTTGGAGGAGGTAGTAAAATAACTCCCACCATAAACGAATCACTATTTTATGGTTGGAGGTAGTGAAATAATTCTTCGGTAAATGTTTTTATTCATTTTAGGCATGAGGTTTCCTTTCATAAGCATACAAAATCCTTTGTGAAAATTAGTTTTATCATTCAACATCATGGTTCTAGGTAGACTATAAAAATAAGTAGACAATATAGGGAAAAATATTGACCATTCCCATAAATAACTAGTCTTAATAAAGAGAAGATAAGAATGACATATGAATATCAAGGTAGAATAGAGATGAATCAAATAGGTAATTCACAAACCACATACCACAAAGGAGACCCAAAATGGAATTATTCATTAGTGGACCTATTTGGACACCTAAAATAGTTTCCCTTATTCTTGGAAGATGAGATCACAATGTTGTAGTTCCCTTTATAAAACCCTTTTTTATTCCCCACCACACATAGAATAAACCATTTTATGGAACTGGATATCCATAGGTTCTTTTTCCCCACTGAATATTATTATCACATACCATGTAACATTGAACCCTATATTGGACCCTTCACTAGCTATCCAAATGTATTCACATAAATACCACAAAAACATAGGATGTATTCCATTAATAGTTCATCCATGACCACTAGAATCATTAATCTTAGGGATATGATGGATTGACCTCTCTTCCATATAATATTGAATTTTCATGGGAATCAAATCCTTGTACATACCCTTGATGTTTGGAGGGCCCCACATAATTTTCATAGTCATCCATGTTCATGATAATGTGGATCCAAACCTTAGATATGATGGTAGATGGCCTGATGGGCTAGGCTACAACATATTTCGCCAATATCCCCACTCTATTACCATATTACACTAGATGAAATGGGAGGAGAGGGGAAATTCATATGGTTATCTCTCCTATATTAAGAAACAATTCCATTTTGGGGGAAACTCTCCATCCTACCATATTCGCAACCTTTTCTACTTGTAGAGGAATGGGATTTTTCATATTCCTAGATCATCAAACTTCTCTTGTATCTCAAATAGTTCATAACTCACATAGACTTAGAGGATAGTGGCCATCATTTCACCACCATGATAAAATATCTCCTTGAGCATTTTATTTGGTAAAATATGCAATGAATTTATCGCCAACTCAAGGTGAAATATTCCCAATGAGGTAAGACATTGGGCCTCCTCCATAGATATAATTCACAACCATTATAACTACTTGGGATTTTATTTCTTTCTAAATATGATATGTTTAAATCCTCTATATGGTTAATCATATCACTATAAAATTACCATAATCTTCATTGGGCCATATACTCAGTAGGGTCATACTCAACCCAAAGTTCTATTTTACTTCCATTTATACCAGTATTCTTCAACATAAGTCCCACAACATCTTTTTCTATACCCATTTTTCCTAGACCTCCTTAACATATAGTTTTAGACTTCATGGTTTGGTACATGTAATAGTACTCTAAAATAAATTATGTGTGCCATTAAGTGACACCGAACGAAGTGTGTTATAATTACTTTTTTGAGGATTTTTCGGAAACCCCTATTATAGTCCCAGTCTATATATTAAAACCATTATCATATCCTAATATGATAGTAAATTTCATAGAGTCACAATATGTGGATTAGAAATAGCATCACAAAATAATAAAAATATCAAACATGGATATCCTCTAACACATATGAGCACCCCCATATATGCATAACCTATGATATATAAATATAGTTCCATTGATGGAGAACCTCAAATACATATATATTTTTTAACATCAACACATATCTAAAATTCATAATTTATTTATGGATGACCTATTCAATATTTTGGATTTAAAATAATGATTCATAAATATATCTTAAATATATAATAGTGTCCCATTGTATGAAATAATTCCTCCAAAATTTTGTGGTTATCCTGACCTCCAATCCTCTTGACCAATGTGTGTTTTTAATTATCATCATCTTAATTCCTTAATGGCCACATACCTTTGGAAAGAAAGTGAATGAGATACCATAGATCTGGGAACTATTTTGTGTTTTTAGTTGTATGAATAATACCCATTGGAAACCAACCAAATGGGATGGTGACAAAAAATTTTCATCCATATCTAACTATTTTCTATCAAAACTCACCCCTCATAATATATCTTATGGGTGCCAGATATTCTATTTGAAAAAATCTTTCAAATATAGGGTATAATATTAGTTAAAAACATTACTCAATCAATTGAATTGTGAAATCTAGTTCAACACCCCTAAATTAGAGGAAATATATTTATTATTTTCATAGAGGTAAAATATTGAAAGATATCTCATATTTAGACACTGGATAATTAGTAAATACAATGGTATTGAGGGATAATTCATCTTAAAAGTTATGGAAATTACATACTACATCAATATTAATAATGTATATATTATCATTTGAATATATTTCCAATATCATGAATATTATATATTATATAATAATGAAATATTCGATAAATATTTTTTTTTCAAAAAAATTAATTTTTAAATAAGAAATTTCTATGATATTTTGAAATAATTTTTAATAAATTTTTTTTAAAATATTGTGAAAATTAATTTCTTTTAGAAACCATGAAAACATATGTAAAATGTTTCATATAAAATGGTAAATGTGGTGAAAAAATAAGTTCACATAGACACAAAATAAACAAAAATTCATTTTATAATTTGATAAAAAATACCATAAAAGATGTATATTAAAAATTTATATTTTTTAATATTACAAATTAGTAGTAAAATAGCATAATCAATTTTTGATGCATATAATGAGAAATTTAAAAAAATAAACCATAGAATATGGATAGAAAAAAACAATGGTTCCTATCCAAGAATAATAGATAAGTCAGTTTCACTTACGAGAAACTCTTCAAAAAAAATTATTCATGTGGAAAAGAATTTTTGTGTGTAAATTTAAAACCTAATAAATTTAAAGATAAAATTATTTGGTATTTTTTAGGAATATAAATTCTATATTGGCATTATCATTCAAAAATAATATTTATTTTTAAATAGTATTTATAATAAACCGCTACTGTTTAGATAAATTTATTTAAAAGTCATCTTTTAACATTGGAATCATTAAATCTAAATATATATTTAATATAAAATTATATGGATATTAAAAATAACCTGAATGTTTTAAAATAAATTTATTAAGAAATAATAAAACTATAAAAATGATATCATGGTGTATAATTAGAATAAACATTAAGAAGTTAAATTTGAGACAATAAACCACTAACAACTTTTTTATGTTTTGAGTCAAAACACCCTGAGAAAAAAATGAAATAAAAAATTGAACACAATGTGTTATAAAATAATAATGATAATAAAATATTAAATTGAAGTATTAAACCATTACAATGAAATCATGATGTATAATAATAATTATGTCTAATGGGTTTGAATATTGAGACATGAAACAATTACCTTAATTCCACAATTCCACACTATCACATGAATCCCATATATAAAGATAATAACAATCTTAAAAATATATTTCCAAAGCATATTCAAATATATAACATTTTATGTGATTCATTTACAATTATACCCTACATGTTTATTATTAAGTTGTTATCTATTATCAATATTGGGTGAGAGGAATCTTGATCATATTGAACTAGTTTCATATTAAATATTTTTTTATCTGTTTTTAAACATTTAATCACTAACATTAAAGTAAAGGTACTATAATTGATTATTTTTAATTACTAATAGAGTTATATTTTTATTATATTGGTTTATTGATCGTGATCCTTAATATAGGAAGTATGAATGAATTGGTTTTAGTGTTTTTTACTGAATGATATTTTTCAACATAAATTTTTTACTATAAGTTTAATTATAACATTCAAAAACCAAAATAGAATCCATATTTAATAATTTATATCATATATTTATTAAAATTATTTTCTCAAAATAAAACATGAAATTATTTTATATCATTGTTCAATTTGATGTCTAAAATAACCCAAATAAGAACATATCATAATCAATAGAAGATTATTATTATGAATAATGCTTATTTTATAATAAAATAGTTATTACATAATAATACTGGTATTTTATATATAATTTTATAGTGGGAAATATAATTTTATGAGATATTAATTAATAATAAGGAAATAGGATGAGAAAGCTAGTTGAGTTACATTATGGTAGGTGAAATCTAATCAACTCATAGTTAACATTTTCCTTTTATAATGAACTATATGAGAAGAAGTTGTGATATAGTAGTTCAAATAATAATATAAATTATGTAATATATATGGAATTTATTAATCAATTTTTCCCTTATAACTAGTGACGAGATTTCATGGTGAAAAATGGAAGTCATCACTTCATGGAGGTGGTAGTTCACATAGTGCATGAACAATTGTTTGTAATTTAATAATATAAAATAAGAAATGTGATTAATATTTGTTACCTAGGAATAATAAAATTAATTATAATTTTTTTATTATATAGAAATTGTACATTTATATTATGGAATGTAAGAAAGAAAATGAATGAGGATAGGAAAAAATTACTCATATTGAGGGATTAGGATTTACCTTAGAGGACACCTTATAAATATAGGATTCAAACTAATATCTTATAACCTAAGGATGAAAATAGTGGAATATATTTATAAATGAATAATATTGGGATGCTTTTATATTTGAAACTGAATTTTTTTCAAGGTTAATGAAAGGGTTGTGAGAGGAACCTTTTGTTAGTAGTGAGATTTACATTTATTTAATATAAAAAATTAATCTAATAGAATCACATACTTCAAATGTAAATATGAAACTAAAATAGATAATAATGGTTTGGGATATTTAAGGTAGATAATACTTCAAAAAATTATTTTCTCACGTGTTGTTTACAATTTTTATTTCCTCTATTCTTAGAAGTATCACACACATATTTTTTTTTGTTTTACCGTGGTAATTATTTTTATGCCATGTAATTTACTTTTAACTCTTAATAATAAAATGGTCCTCAAAAAATATATGAACATATGATTCCTAATAAAAAATCCATTTTATTATATAAGAAATCTATTATTAATAAATATTAATTTTATAATAAGAGCATCTCATGTGTAAATCACTAATTATAGAAAAAGAGTCATTTTATAAATAAAATGAAAATATATGCTAAAATTATCTATACATTTGATTTTCATTATATAAAAAGGTTTATTATAAAAAAATAACACGCCATTCAATGAATGTGAGGAAAAATATGCAAATTTAATTTAATTAAAAGAAAGGTTAAACAAGTTTTTTATCATAAAATATAACTTAAGTCCATAAAACGTTAATAATAAATTTTATAAACTCAATGAATAATTTTTAAAATTTATATTTTTACTTGTTAAACACTTATTTATACAATTTAATAATTCATAAACATCTAGGATGATCTTATACAGTTATAAAGGAAAATTTCAAGTTAAAAATGTTATTTTCACCATTCTCTTGAAAATTGATTAAAAAAAACTAAAAAAGTATCCTAAACTCTTATTGAAATTATAAATAAAATAATTTTTTTCAATTTTTTTTAATTATCAATATTAATTTTTAAATAAAATTATAAAATATAATTAAAAAATGATTTCTATAAAAAATAATTTTTAAAGTGTTAAATATTTTTATTATTATTTCCTATGAATTACAAATAAAATTATTATTATTATACTACATGTATAAATAAAATATAGAATTTAAAATATATTATTCTTGTTTAATTAGTATATATATAAATTATGTATTATGGATAATATTTTTACCAATAAAATGATATTGTTAATGTTATCATTAAATTATTAAATAAACATCGTATTTCAATAAAATTAAAAATTAAAAATGTGTAGAATACATGTGATAAATAAATTATTACATTGATAATGTAATAATTATATCATCCTAACATCTAGTTACATATCAATTTATGATAAAATCATTAAATATTATCATATGGTGTGTTTTTTTGGTTTTCGATGGCAGTTTTTATACTTGCATAGATCTGATGTAAATTTTGATAAGTTTATATTTATATAAAATAAACATTCACCAATATTATAATTTTTCAACTACATATTGGGCATGGGATAAGGAAAAGCATATTTAAGAAACAACCCTTAAATACTTGGCCAAATTATAATAATATGTTATACTTATACTACCTAATTTCATTTCACTCTTTTTTTCATTATATATTTTGTAATGTATTAACTTCCATATACACCTTATTATTTAATATATATATTGGAATGATCAAACCTTATTTTAACATATCATGGTTTTGTTTATATATTTTTTTCATTTTGAATAACATGGTAACATAATATTTACTTAAGAAAAATATATAGTGAAACCTTCGGTCATTACATCCCCCTCCCATTAAAAAAATTCATTCAACATAACTATTATTATTAGTAATGAAATAAATAGTTAAGGGTTACCATCATATCGAAATGACTCCAAATGTAATTTTTAATGGGATTTCATCCTTATTATATTTTATTATATTGTTAACTAATCATTTTCCAAATAATAAAATTATATCTAGAGTAATGTTTATTCTGGTAACTATTTCTTTTAAATACATTAATATAATGGGTGTGTTTTTAATTGTCATATAATATTAAAAAATGTTTAAATAGATGTTATGGGGATGATTTTTTTAGATATGTTTATTTAAAATGGAAATTACAATGGCATCTATGTCAAAATATAACATCCATTCCAAATATCATATAAAATTTGAGTAAATGATGGATAATTGTATTTTTATTGGAAGAACATTTATATAAACATGTTATAGATATGATTTATATTATGCGAATAAAAAATTATACCAATAAAATTGGATATTAATAAATCAAAATATATTTATCCAGGAGAATTTTTGTTGTCCTAAGAAAACAATCTAGGTACACAGAAGTGGGTTGAATTATTAGAAAAGGCAACAATCAATGTTATTAATGAGATGGTTAGTATTCCTTACTCCACGCAATTTTCAAAATTTAATTAGTTTGTTTTGGTTGTTTTAGATTTCTTATATCCTCTTATCATTGAATGTTATGGATTTTTAACATTATTTTTACCCTTTAATTATAGAATTGACTTTGATAATGCCCATGTCCCCCATATTTATGACACTGAACTATTAAGTTTACCTTAAAGAGAAATTTTTTTCCATTCACCATGAATATAGGGATTTTAATTTTTTATAGGAATTTATTTTCACTATGACATCATTTACAAAAGAGAAAAAATATTTTAGTTTCATTGATACATTATCTGGGGTTCATTTTCCAAAATTAATGAAATGAATGAAATTATACATTCATTCCATAATAATATTTTTCACCAAAAATATAGTGAGGATATATAATATATTCTTATGTTTTTTTTATTTTAAAAAATTTTATATTATTAATCATTATTCTTGATAGATCATTTTTCATTACCATATGATTTCATACCCAAAATCCCATCTATCATAGTTTACCATTGGGGATGTTTTTTTATTTTCCCTGGCATCTATTATTAACTTTTTTATCTATAGTCATCAATTAATAAAACAAAAATATCTTAATCAGAGTGATGTATAATCGCTATCATAGATAAATTTTATTATGATAATTGAATGAAAAATTAAACAACAAATTTCTTACTCTACAAAATTAGTAAATTTTTTTTAGTACACCGTATATCACTCATGGTATGACATAGGTTTCTTTATGTTTTGTTATCTCATTATTATTAACATAATCCCATATTGTAATTATAAAATAAATCCTTAATAATTGAATGTAATGAGAATGTGATTAACCATATAATATCGTACAATATTTTCATTCAAGGTGTACAGTCTTAGGTCCACTCATTATGCATGAAAGTGAATATTGAGTTGATACTCAAGAATCCATTTTCATGGGGAATAACACCATGAGAATCTATGTTATTACTTCATATACATTCTTGTATCGACATAAAGATTTAATATCATGGAGAAAAATAATATTTAATTGAACAAAATATTTGGATGTCATCTTGGACATAGATTCATCAGTTATACTTATCCTCATTTTTTTCACTAATGTTCTCTATTATTATATCCAAAATAACTTAATTAATCCCAAAAATTAAATAAAAGATCCTATAATACTAACAATTTTAACACAAGATAAACATAAGTTTTTTACATCATTTTTATTATTTAAACATTACACCCCACAAAACAATTTTTCAATCCTAAAAATATTTATCCTTTTTGGAGGATTATCTATATAACAAATTTTTGTTACAAAACATTTGAACTTGTCTCTATAATTGAGCCACACTATACTCCTTATAGACTTCTAATAAAAAATAATATTTTTCATAACCTAGGTAAATAGAATAAAAATAAATTTCAATATCATTTTATCTGTTAAAATATTATTAATATATAATATTTTAATTTCATTAGTAATCATAATATGGGAATATGGGAATAATAAATAAATAAAAGAAACTTATACACAAAAAATAATAGATAATAAATCATGGTAGAAGTATTCACAAAATATAATATATAAATATAAATGTTGGGGAAACATGAGTAAATAAACATGAGTAATTATATCATGACATTAAAATGAGAAAAAATATAAAATTATGAGTTTAGTAAAATATTTAACAAACATTAGAATAGGGAAAAAATAATTTCATGATCGACACCACCAATATTCATGCCTATTTGAATATAAATGTATTTAACCATGCCTATATCAGGAGATGAAAAATATTATTCAATGTATTTTGGGGTGATATAGGACCCCACTCATCACCAACCATTCTTAGGATTTACTGTTCAAAATAATTCACTTACCACATTATAAAGAAACCATTGAGATAAAATTGGTTTCGTATAAAATTAAAAGGAAATTCAATAATTTTTTATGTAATAAATAACACATAGAATGAAAATTGGATTTATTTCCTTTCCAAATTGAATCATATAAAAAATTATTCAGTATTATAATAGGATATACACATGTAAAATAAATGAGTATTCCTATATTTTTAATTAATGTCTATGTAAATACCATTCAATCAAGATAATAAAGAAAGATGTATCGAAAATATATAGATTATGGCTATCTAATAAATTCAATAATGTAACTATTAAATATATGTTGGCTATATTGGTGATGAAACTTTAATCAATGGAATTTAATATATAGTTTTCATAGAGGAAAATAATTCAAAGATAGCTTGTATTAATACAGAGTTCATGGTTATATAATACAGGTGATGTGATGGATCATTACTCTAAAAGAGAATGAAATTATGTAATCTATATAGATAGATATTATGGATTGAATAATTCGATTATTATAAATAATAATGAATAACATTTTCAATTGAATTATATATTAAAAAAATTAGAGTTTTATAAAAATAACTTTTGAAATAAGAAATATCCTTATAAATTTTAAATAAATTTAAATGAATTATTTTATAATATAATATAAAATTAATATTTTTTAGAAAAAATGATAATTTAGTTAGAAATTAAAATATATAATGATAATGGTGGGGGAAAATAAATGTTAATATAGAGAAACAATAAAAAGATATGTTTTTATACTTTTCTGTAAATAACCCATATAAAGAATAGTAAAAATTACTTTAAACCATTTCTAAGAATGTTATGTAGTATAAAATGACATTAATAAATTAATTATGAATATAATTTTGAGATTTTTAAATTGAATAAATTGAATATAGTTATAGAAATGGTGAGTTTATTAACCATGATTAATAGATGAGGTCAGTTTCACTTATTAGAACCTGTTGGGTTATATATAAGTGAAGTGGAAATAAATTTTTCATGGGACATTCATAGCCTTTGGAATATACTATTAAATTGATTAAATGTTTTATAAAAAATTCTTATTCCCTAAACTAGATGAATTTCAAAAAAATATTATTTGAATTTAATATTGGGAATGAAACCCTTACGATATGTGTAACATTTAATAAAAAATCCCTTTACACTCTTGTATCATTGAATCAAAAGTGATATAAAAGTGTACATGATTGGTCTCTTGAAAACCCAATTTTTAGGGTAAAACAATTTCGTTATAAAATAATTACACTATATTAAATATTTTATGGCATATAACAATAACAATGTATCAAAAAGATATATTTGAGATAAATAAATGCTTAAAAATTTTCTAAATTTGTAGCCAAACTTTTATGATATACAAAACATGGAATGGAAAATTAAACATAAAAAAATATAGAAGAATAATTATAAAAAATAATAATTGTATTTGAAACAAAATTAAAAATAAAACATGTTTTATAATAAGAAGTATGCCTTAGGGGTTTTAAAATTTAGACAAAAAACTTCTTACCATAGTTATCAACATCCACTAATGTGCTTTATTATCATATACGAAAAAATAACGATACTCATCATATATTTTGGTACAATATTAAATTATATTAATTCATTTATGTTTATTCATAGATATTATATATATATATTAGATAGTTTTTATCCATATTCAATATCAGCTACGGGTAAACATGGTCATTTAAAACAAGTTTAATAATATCGATGTTTTTCATCACTATTATCCAAAAGTTTCTCATTCCATGATAATTGATTCCCTATAATTATTTATAATGATAAAATTTAATTCTTTGTGAGTTTTGTTTACTATCCTTCATGATGAAATCAATAATTGGCATGTTTTTATGATTCTTAATGAATGAATGATGGTATCATATTTAATGAGTTTAATATTAATTTTACAATACTAAAACCAATATTATTTATGTATTCAAATTATATATTATTAGAACTTATGTAATCACATACATTCATGATATTATTTAATTGCACTATTCCTGGATGTGGTTAGACCGACACCAAAAAACATACCATAATTAATGGATGATTATGATTATGAAATAAGACTATTTTGGAATAGAATATTAATTATAGAAGATTAATAAAATTATTAAAATAAAATTATGTTATTTAGTCATAACTTATAAGTATTTAAAAAATAAGAAACAAACTATATAAAAATGAGGCATTTTACTTTGTGGATGTTGTATTCCACAAAATGTAAGGTTAATGATATCTTTTTGGAAAATGGTGACTGAAATAAGGAAGATTATAATTTTTCTATTAAGAATAAAAATTTTGTTAAATAATATATATATATTCTTTTATTTCTCCCTTATAACAAGTAAATAGAGGATGCAGTATGTACAACCCATAAATAACAGTTTTATTTTACATAATATAAAATAGAAAATATAGGTAATAGTTTAGAATAATAACATTAAGAATAAAACAATACTAAATTAAATACATGATAATTATAAAATTATATTTGGGAAAGTAATAATGGAATGGAAAATAGTTACATAAAAAGTACACATGTTGAGGACTCAATATTTCCCTTAGAGGAATCCTTATAAATTGTGGTACCTGGATAATATCATGGGATAATATGTTCATGGTAAAGGAAGAGGATAAAAATGATTATTAATGGGAAGAGTTATATGTGGAAACAAAATTTTTGTAGTCTTCATGAATTTGCGGTGATATGCCCCATTTATAAGTGGATAGAATGTTATTTTTATAAATATTTCATCATAAAATAAAGGAGGTATGTGTTTCAATTTTCACGAATACTACAAAATGGATAATAATAATTTGGGGTATGAGTTATATTGGTAATAACACAACCATTAAATAAAAAAATGTATATAATTCATTTGAAGAAGTCCTAATACAAGGACTCCCAAATTAGGTACTAAAAATATTGTATTTTTTTGATAAAATGTAACTTAAAAATATGTTGTATACAAAATGGATTAAATATTTCGTCTTGGTTTTGGAGGATTGTAATAAAACATTAAAAATATAGTATTTTATAATTTTTTTACAAAATTTTAACTGGATTTCCCAAAACTATATTGAATAAGAGAAACCACAATCCTTTGAAACTTTATATAAGTGTGTGAAAATTAGTTTAAAATGTAGTGTGGGAATAAATTTTCACAGTAATGGGTTTTACAACCATGTTATAATTTCTTTAGATACATTTACCTTTTTTTAATATATATCAATATCTATCGACTAAAAAATTATTTAATAAATAATCCTTCAGAAAAATTGCTACTAGTTATGAATATCCATATTAATTACTGTTCACAACCATTAAAAATACATATCACTTTGAAAAAACATTTCAATAAAAATATATTAAGCTTTAATTAAACATGTATCTATATTTAGAAATATAAAAACATTACATTGAAAATAATAATAACTTTTGAATACAATGATACATTGAAAATCATAAGAAACCAATGAGGCCACAAGAAATATCTCACATAATAAAATTTAACAACGAGTTTGGGGTATCACTCCATTTTTCATTATCACATTTGATACTTAGGAGCCAAATTTTACATAAAAGTATTTTTTCCAATCCTACCTTTCAAATTTAAAAACCATTAGAAACCCTTCCAAAAACATATCTTGAAATTTAGTTTCAAGAAATAAATAATATGCTTTTTAAAATGATAAAATAAGGAAAATAAATACTTTTCAAATAAAACTATTTATTTAAATGATATATTTATAAAACTCATCCTGAAAATTTAATCTTAATAAAATTCTTTTATAAACATATCATGAATTTCAGTGAAAAATATAGCATATGGCCACAAATATAATCATTAATTAATTTTATTCAAATAAAATAACATTTAATACATAAAATTATATCGCTTAAAATCACTATTTTTTAATAACATTCTCTATTAACTAATATTCTTAATTTGAAAATGGGAATTTATAGTAGAGATCTGAAAATAAGTATTTGAAATAAAATATTATACATTTTATGTATAATTAAATCTATGTTAGTGTATGGGTATTATGAAAACATGAAATATGAGTTTTTTTAAAGTCACTAATACAGAGTTTTTTAAAAAACATTTATTTAGATTTTTAGAACATGAAATTCTATAACCTTAAATTGAAAGCCAAAATGTGTTTAAGAAATGATTTTTTCCTCTTCTATTGGAGGAATGAGATTAATTAATATTCAAGAAGACACATGGTTTAACATTTTTCAAATGAGAAATGAAGATAACAGTAAATTCTAATAAAAAATACACACATTACATTTTTATTTTTTCATATGGAGTCACAATCATAGTTAGTTATTCACTCTATTTGATGAAGTGATTCAAAAAATATAAGGAAATCATTGATTTTTCTGGCTTAATATATATATATATATGTATGGATATATATGTAAACCGAAATTATGTAGATAAGATATGAATATGAGTCTGGTCATCAATCAAATAGTTGATGATATATATATATATTTATCTATATACAAATGAACATAATATGACATGAGTATCGATGAGGTTCCTTAGATGATATTAGATAAGGTTCTCCTTATTAAAATTACGGATAATATATATATATATATATAACATTTTCACTACTATAGGTGTTGATCTGAGGAGAAGATGTCACACCTAGAAAATACAACCATATTTTTAGGTTATCATTGATATAAAATTATAATATTACAATTGTTTTTATTTAGATTTTTTATATCTAATTTTATCTTTCTCTGTTAATGCTTCTTTATGAAGCTTTCCCTAATATAACTGTACTAATCACATTTTTTACTATGAATTTTTAATTCATGAAGCACTACATTTTTCAACTCATTATCCATCTATTTTAAATAAAACATTACAAAAAAAATTAAAATTAAGTGATATTTCTATCCGGGTATCCAAATATTTTAATGGTTTATTTTTTCGCATTGATAGATTGTATATGAATAAAAACAATTTTCTATAGCTTTAAATTGTTTTTTCTGATTCCATTTTCCAAAATACACTTTTATAATTTGGGCCATATTGATGATGTTAGAAAAATAGTTCTTGAAAATCCATTTTAATGACACATAATTTAAAAACATCTAATATAAATTGATTATTATAAATCACTCAGTCCGATTTTATTTTGAAACATTCAATTATATCCCTTTCAAATGACCAAAATAATTATCCAAATGATTAAATGTTGGATCCAAATATAAACAATCTTTATGAGGGTTACCTTATTTTAAAGAACATCTAGATTCATTGTATTTTCACATTCTTGTGATAGGGTTAAAAAAATTTAAAATTCTAATATGATATTTTAATGTTGGAATAAGTGGGAATATTGAGAATTTAGGATTTTATTAAAATCAATATAATAACCTTGGTGGTATAAATGAATAGATGTTGTGTTATATATTTCATAAATGTAAATTTAGTTTAGTTATATATTATATAAATTTTATAAAATTGAAAAATAATTACCTTTTCAATGGTAATTTGAAGCATGTCATAAAGAAGAGATAAATGTGTAGTATGTGATCAATATTTTTCTCGTACATAACTCATTTCACTAGTGTAATAAATTTAGAAAAAATATATTCCACTAAAGATAAGACACTTAGAAACTTATCTTTTTTAAAAAATTCCAAATCCAGATTTTTTTTAAAATTTTAACTTAAATACCAAATGTGACATCCTGAGACCCGCACTCCCAGATTCAGTGTTAAAAATATTTGGTATATTTTTATAAAACGTAAAGAAATATATCCATTCTTTTATGAATATGATGTTATTTTCTATATTTTTTAGAGTTATATGTAAAAAATTAAATCATATTTATGTTTATATAGTTTATTTATGAAATTTCAATATGCTTCACTCGAGCCAACTCCCTTATTTAAAACAAAACAACTTTGAAACATCTAAAGAGACATTTAAAATAATTTTAAAACATAGAGTGATTATAGAATATATCATTAAGGTGTTTTAAAAACAAGGGAAATTTATATCATTAATTTGATATCCTTTTGAATAAATTTCATTTTATTTAAAATAAAAGAAAATTTATATAATAAATAAATTTCCCAAAAAAAAATCACATTATCCAAAATATACATAGGAATTTAATCTTTAAACCCATTAAAAATATATATCCATTTTAAGACCAATATAATTTTAAAAATATATTAAATTTTTAATGAAAAATGTATTTCTCATTAAAATAATTAAAACATTACTTTGAAAATAAGAAATTTTTGGGAATATAATGTTACATGAAAAATTCTTAAAATCTATGAGGCGACTTTTAGTATCAAATCCAAGATAATGTCTCATTTTGGTTAGGAGATCAACCAATTACTCGTTATTATTTTTGATACCAATGTTCCATATTTAATATAAAAAATTATTTCTCTAGACTAGCTTTCACATTCACAATTAAAAAAAATATAATAAAATTTATTTTCAAAAATAAAGTAATTATACGTTATCATAGTTTTCTATAAGGAAATACATACTTTTTAATTAAATTCATCCATTTAAAGGAATCATTTATAATAATCCTCTTGAAAAATTAATCTTAAGAATTTTTTTTAATATACGTAAATCAAATGTCAATGAAAACTATTGTTTATGGCCAAAAAAATAAACATGAATGTTTTATATTTAAATAGAATAAATGTTTATAATTAAATGATAATTATTAACATCATAAAATGTTCAATAAAATTAACCTTTATATAACAACCTTAAAAAGAAAAAAGGAATTACTAATAGAGAAATTAAATTGTATTCTTAAATTAAAATAGTCTTCAAGTTAGGTTAAATTTAAATATATCCAAGAACACTTGTATGTTAAAAAAATTAAATATTTTTTTATAATAAAGTACCCTTATAGTGATATTTGGAAAAAATTGATTTTGATGCATAAAAATAGGGATTCTCATACATTAATATAATAACCAAATCAAGCATAGTTTGTTGTTATTTTTCAACCTACAATGTTGGTATGAGGGAATAAATAATGTAGGGAAAATAATTGGTTGTGTTGTTTACAAAGTGTTAAAGAGGAACCCATTAAATAGAAAATAAATACATATATAACTCATTTTAAATTTTTCATGTGGTTTCACAAGTCCCAATACTAATTAAGATCATTTAATAAATTGATTCATCAAATATAATAATATTTTTGTCTAGTTTTGATATAATATTTTGATATATATATATATATATGAATATCAAAATTAACCAAATATGGTTAAAATATATGTTTAATATTCAACTGAATATTGTAATTTATATTTATATTTTTTTATATATTTATACACACACATAAGATGTATGAAGTATCCATGAGGAGATAGTGATGATATTTAAGAAGGTTATTATTATTAAAAATAAGGGTAATATATATATATATATATATAAACTCATCACTTTTATAGGTTTTGATATGAAGAAAAGATGAAATATCTAGAAAATAAAACCATAACTATAAGCGATCTTTAATTTTGAATTTTATTTTTATTTATATCTTTCTCTCTTTATATTGTATAAATATTTTTAACTAGTTTTAGATAATATTTATTATAAATATATCCCGAAAATTAATATAAATCTAGCATTATTTACATTTCAAACATAAACAAGATTTCAGTTTGATGGACACTGCTATAATGTCTTCCTTATTAATTAAAAGCCATTATTATTGTTAACTGAGGGAATAAATTTAAACTATAATTAGATGGATAGAGTAGTCCAAGATTTCATCTTTTGTAGAGTTTCATGGTTTTAATATTTGAGGACATTGGTATTTCTATCAGGAGGAGATGAAAATGGTGGTACAACATCAAAAAGTGTTGTTTTTGTGTATAGATTATAAAGAAACCATCATCCCAAGGAGAATAAAATATTTCATTGAGGGTTTTGAAAATCTACATGAGGTTGAATATTATCTTATTAAATATCATATGACTTTCATTGATCCAAAAGGTCATCCCAAATATGAACCTATTTTTTCCACATGGATGAATAATATTATAAAAAGTGTGTCACACATCAAATGTTCCAATGGATGAGTTCATTATTATAATTTAACAGCACTAAACAATGGTTTTTTTTATGAAAAAGGGGGATTGGAACCTACAACACATGTTCACACACATAGGTTGTGCAGAAAGTTTTTTACCAATCCCATGCGCTCACCCAAGAACAACTATACAAACATGGTGAGCCTACCCATCTAATATTTGGGCGACCCTACTAGCTATCATGGTGGGTTTTACTTACTCAAATAGAGTTTAGAAATGATAATATGTCAAATTCACTTATAAAATTCATATAATATTATAACATACTAAAATTATATCACATCTAATTTCTTCAAAATCTTTAATGTTACATTTCTATTAATAAAATACATACATTTTGGTGTTGTGTAAGTTTATAAGTTAATTATATAATAACTAAAAATGAGAATTTAATTTCCAAAATTATTACAATTTCATTATTCAAAAAATGACTATTAATATTTTTCATAACAATTTTTGTCCCTTTGTGTAAAAATAAAAGATATTTAATACTATAAGTGTGAAGTTTTTTTAACTTCATTTGATGTAATTAAAATATTAGTCATTTTAATGGAAAAGTATACCATAAACTAAAAAAAACTAGAGCCTAGGGTGATACCTTTAAAATTTATTTCATCCATCTAGTATTTTGATAATAAATTATTATTTTATCACCTATTTTTGACCAATATTAAGTCAATTTACCCTTTATCATATTGATAAATTTTACCATGATAACATTTCATATTGACAAGAAATAATAGGGTCATAATTAAAAAAAATTCATAATGATTTTAAAATTTTATCTATTGAAATACCCACAAATATATATAAAATAATTTTAAATTAACCGTGGAAAATTTGACAAAAACTAATTTTTAGAAAAAAATTTCTTTTAATCATAACAGTATATTTATTCACATCAAATTATGAGAAATTATTTTGCAAAATATTTAAATTATTTATCAACTAAATAATATATAAATTTCATTAAAATAATGTACTAGTAGAGATTAATATTATTTATTAATTAATAAATATATTTCTCACATAAAAAAATTTCACAAAAATATAACCTTATTTTGAAATGTTATTTATTTTTTTAAAATCTATTATAACTTTTGAATTAATTTTATACATGTTTATTACATATGTTTTTCATAATTTATCTGTTACTATTTATAACCATCAATACAATTTCTAGAAGATAACATACACAAAATAATTTAATAATGTTATGATGTATGTCTAAACCTGTTGTTTCATGAAACAAAAGTTATCAATTAAATGATTTTTTAAAGAGAAATATTTCATAAAAATAAATTTGTGTCACTTTATACCCTAATTTAAATGAAATTTTACATCCAAATTATTGAATTTTATAAAAACATATTAGGATACTTCTCCTTCATTACATCCCTAGGATTCCACAGAGCTTCTCAAAATTGTTGTTTCACAAAAAAATTTACCAGTTGAGTGGTCTTTTCTTATAGAACTTTATATCTTTATTCTAGAATTAGTAATAGAATCTCTTAATAAGAAAGACATTGATCCTAGGTTAAGAACTACTTGTTAATGACCAATGAAGGATCACACATGTACTTCAATATTACTGAATAATTTCTTTCCAACATTGGACTTCTTTTATGTGTTTTCGAATGGATATAACATTCCATTCGTTCTCATGATATATATCTAAACCCAATAGCTCCATTTATCCAACATCATTACATCATTTTGGAAGCCTTCACTTAATACCATATAGGTATTCATAAGGATACTTCTCAATCATTTTGTCACATGTATTATTGTATTAAATTTTTACCAAATATTTTGTTGATCATAACCACCATTATAATGTATAGAGAAATATATCAACAAGTCATATGGAGTTTCAAATTTACATCCAAAATAACAATATATTTGAGGATCATAAATAGTGAAAAACGTATCTCTATATGTAGACCATGATGAAGGCTTCTCCAAACAACTATGAAAACCTTATATATAATCTGCAAGAATTTATTATGGTACACCATGAAATCTTACAACCTCCAAAATTTATAATCATGTATGTTGGTCTTGGTGGAAGTCTTCTATAATGACATTGAAATGTGTTCAGATTTTATGGAAGTCCACTAAAACCAATATAACATTATGGTATTTATATATTTTGTGGTGTCTAATGAAAAAAATCCATAGTGATGTTTTCAAATTTTTATTTTTTTGGTAGTGCATATAATATCCCAATATCAATTTTTTCTCAAATCCATAATTTTATTCCAAAACAAGTAATGAGACAAATACTCTAATATATTTCTCTTCATATCATCCACCAAAATAAAACTTATTAATATTATTAAATCATTTCAAATACAAGATGAATAATATTTAACAACCTTGTAATTCATCCATCATCTCCTAGAAATTTGGCATCGAAGGGAGACATTCAATTTTCATGAAACTCATTATTCCATGATGATCAATGTTAAATTCATGACTATTTATCACTTCCTTCTGTATCTCTTTATATTACTTTTATGGATCATTATAATTCATATTTATAGATGGTTGAAAAATAATTTGATTAATATATGATTTATCCCTTTCCTTAATGATTACTTGATCCATAATTTGAAAATCCATAAATATTGAATCTTGTGTGATCCTCATGATATATTAGCTAGAATTATCATTCCATAATAGATAATTTCCCACCTTGTTCTTTTTCCCATGGTCATAATATATTAAGATATCATTATCCGAAATAATATCCAAACATCTTCTTTAGAACATGTTCAAATATTTTTTGAGTGAGCATATACATTAACAAATTTTCATCAGTATAAATGAAACACCTTTATCCATAGTGATAATACCTCCATATCAATAATAAAAATTTACCATAGTTTTCTCGAAATCAATATTTGGGTAATTTTTCTCATGGAACATTAATTTGAATCGATCATAAGATGTAACCAAATTATATACTTGTACCTTTTTTGATGCATCAATATAGATTACAAATCCTTCTCCACTACTGGGACATGTAAGAATAATTGTGTTGACTATCCTTCTACTCAAATCCTTAAAAACTTCCTCACATTAATCTATATGAAGGAACCTATATCCTATCAATGTTAACAAGGTAATTGAATCAATTCCCATGAAAAAATACCCAAAATAAATGATAATATCAACCCAAACTAGAAATACTATAGATATCATCAATAATAGTTGGTCTAAACCAATGTTCAATAAATTTATCCTTTGAAAAGTCTACTAATACATCCGCATATAAGATTATTTTACCCTAGAGTGAAACATTATGATTCCTGAATTCAATTTTGGTAATATTTTCTTTAAAATTATTCTACTTTTAGGCATTCAAAAAAATTATCCAATTAAATTTATGGTATTACTCACTATTTTAATAAATAATAACACCTTCTATAATGACTAAAAAACTACTCTAGATAATATCTACCGACTCTATTCATTAAATCTTTGAATATCATCGGGGAATTTATATAGATATATAGAATCACTATAAGTTAATAATGTCCAAAATTATACAAAATGTTATCATGGTTATATCCTCCTTTTTGACCCACAACTATCAATATCCAAAATTATGATAAATCTTTGAAAATTATTTATCTTAACAGAGTTGATTAGACATGTCATCTATACATGGTAGAGGATACTTATTATTGATTGTGATATTTTTATGTTCTCTATAATTAATGTAGAGTTTCATTGATCCACATATTCATAGGGAAAAGAAGGTGAAACCCAAGGTGATAGAGTTGACTAGATTAATCCTGTTTCAATATTCTTATAGACTTTCCCCTATAATTATTATAACTAAATTGAGGAAATTCAATATAGATTATTATAAATTAGTGTATCATTAAGGATGCGTTATATAGAAAATTCATCTTCATGATTTTTTGAACTTCCAGTGAATTATTTCATAAATACATCAACATAATCCCAAAAAATTTGAATATATACCATCTAAGTCATGCCGGAAGCAGAGCCTTTGACCTTTTATTAAAAAGAAAGGAAAAGTACAAGAGAGGCGAATGGGGTCAAATAAAGAAAACATGCCCTCATCCATCAAAAAACAATGTTAAATATCATAATATGACATGTCATTACCATAATTAGAATCATAACAGGTTTACCATTATGATTGAGACTTACCTTGATTGAAAATCTTAAGGATATTTTCATCCAGCTTCCTTGGTAGCTTAGAAGATGATTTGGTAAACACAATATTAGGAAGTGTAGAATCATCCTTTCTTGGTCTCCTCTTTGGGGAAATAGAGGTAGGGCCCTCACTATCAGTTATCTTCATTTGAATATATATTATTTTGAGCTTCTACCAAACAATTTTAACCTTATGAATAGGAATCATGACCCATACAATACATGTAATGTCAATTAAATGTTCATATTTATAATGACATTGTTAGATGATCATAGGTTAGTTCTAAATATCAAACGTAACTTTCAGTCCTTTGAAATGGATGTGCGATTTATATTAATAAATCTAATCCATTCCCGAAAATCACATTAAATAAAACTATATTATTAATGACAATATATTTGGAAATAACATTCAAAAAAACATTTATCAAAGACGAATAATTTACATTGAATTTTATCATCATACCACAATGGGTTTTCACTGCTTACTAAACGTATAATTTATGAGTTTATACTATGATAATCATATAAATGACTTAATATGTGAAAGAGTTTTTTATCTGAAATCAAATAGAAAGTTAATATTTCTAATGTGAACAGAAAGTTTACATCTTATCAAGTTGTTATTATACCCCTCCTCAAAAATAGTGATTGTAAGATATTTCCCTTTTTCTCAAGGATTTAGATGTTTTTGAAATTGATCATCATCTATAACCATTTAATTTGGTCACAAGTTATCATAATTCTCATACTACGATCATTTAAAACATTTGAAGGTGGATGGTGATTTTCTTGAGCTTTCTATTAATTCACATCATTATATAACTTATTTAAAAAAAATTATTAAATTTCCCAATGAACATAGTTTAGAGAAAAAAATAATATACCAGTCACATATATTCAATTTCCTAATGATTCATTCCAAGAATCAAGAAAAAAATAAGTAGAATTTTTTTCTCACTGTTACTTTTATAATTTCATTTGAGTTCAAATTTGTCTTTTCATATCAAATCCATGAGATTGATGGATAACTTTGTTAACCATGTACACCATGAGGGCTCATCAAAAATATTTATCATGCTTATTGACGTACCATAAAACTCACTCCTTTTAGAGACTTGGTTTAAAAAAATAATGAATCAATAAACATAGATTTCATGTTAAGTGATAATACAAGAATTTTAACTCACATGTCTTGGGAAATATTCCCCAAGGTAAAAAATAATCATCACCTATCTTCTTTATCTCAAGAAAATATTTATCAATATTCATAAGATGAATAAGAGGGAATTAATGTTTGAACAATATTTATTTAAATTCATCTTACTCCATAGATTCAATTTCATCATATTATCTCATGTTTTTTATAATATTACACAACTATTCTACTTGTCTTTCCAAATGATCATCATCCACACTACCATTCTCATCAACTATACACAGATGAATTAAAAATATCTATTCAAATGCATTAATATAATTTTTTCGTGACTATTGAATCAAGGGACCCAATAAAATAAGGTGTACATTTCTTCGTAAAGGAATGTACAAAATATTAGTCTATCCTTTTCATAATTGGATGGTCATGGTGATTCATAGCTTCATAAAGTTTTCTGTGAAAACAAATGATAATTTTTATTCTAGGTCCTATAACATTCAATTTCACAGGAGTAAAATTAGTGCACTACCTATCACATTAATAATTAA
This sequence comes from Viscum album, assembly GCA_963277665.1. NCBI lineage: Eukaryota > Viridiplantae > Streptophyta > Magnoliopsida > Santalales > Viscaceae > Viscum > Viscum album. The sequence goes on from OY728141.1 coordinate 211,829,923, forward strand.
CAAGATTTATTTTGTTTTTATACATTGAGTAAAAACATTGTACATGTAACAGTAATTATTGCGTGAAACAATATAATCATAAAAAATCATTTATATGATGTCCAAATCATGATACATTCTTCTATGACATATTTTTCTTATCTTAGGACATTAATGATCACAAACAAAACATCCCAGTTTTATCCTAAACATAGAATTATTCGTAGAGTTAATAGTAACATTTTCTCATTATAGTTTTCAAAGGTTAAATAAAACTAGCTCTGATATCAATTATAGAAAAAAATATTTTTTATAAAAACATGTTACGTCTTAATATATGAATATTCATTATATAATACATAGATAAATTATAAAATAGTTTAGTTATAATATCATTTTAAACATAGAAATTTTAAAAACTAGTTTTTAAAATATCTACATCGTCCCCAAATTATTTGTTCATAACCATCACCATTATTAGATATGTCATACTCAATACCTTTAATCATATCCTAGGTAAAGGATATATAATTAATGGTGATATATTATTATCAGTAAGGATAAATATAGGATATTTCAATGATCACATAAGTATAACATGTAAAAATTGTATGAGAAAATGGGATTAACATTTTAAATCCATAACATGTATATCGAATATCATAATCATAGTTCATGGAATAATTATTTTATTTTCAAAGGACATGAATCATAGATTAATGAAAAAAAACTCATCAAGACCTGTAATATGAAAAATGCATTGTTTTTTTGGATTCAACATAATCAAAGAAAATCATTTCTCTCATAGTCAAGGCTCATATCCAAGGTTTCAACAGTGAAATGGGATCACTCGCTAAACAATTCTAGTATTCAACATTCACTAAAAATACAATTGTATTGGACGTAGTCTCTTATTGAACTGGATGAGATTGCCATTATTGTCATTTTTATCTCATGTGATTTTAATTTGTTTCCAATGCATATGAGAGAGATATAGGAAAAATCAATCACATAATGAGATTGATACATATATTTTCCAAAATATCTTAAATAATTATTCAGATTTTAACCAATTAAATGAAATTGGGTTAAAAAATATCTCATCATTGAACAACCCATCCAAAGGAAAAGTGTTCATATACATTTTATCATTGCATTGCCCAAGTAAAAGAAACTTGTTTCATAAAGATCTTGTAATCCTCAAGATAAAACATACATAGAAACAATAAGTATGGTATCCTTGTAAAATATACCCAATAAACATAAGTAAAATAAAATTATTTCATATTATATGGATGATGATTTTGAAATATCACATGGAATATTTTTTTTGGAAAGTAACATTTCAATTTTGAATGAACTTCACTAAAAAGAGTAGTGTAATTTTAAAGGAAAATTTTTTCATTATAAATATCCATGTAAACATAAAAATAATGATGAAATTTATTCATTATTCATGCAGATGGGAAAATATATTCATATATTGTAAGTTTAAATAACATTATATCCATATTTTTTTCCAGAAAAGTCACAAACTACCTCGTTTTAAAGACAAAAAAAAGATTCATTTTAATTTTTTTGTAAATTCAAAACATTTTAAAAAATGTATTTTAAAAAATATATAAAAATTAAAAACCATATTTAAATAATTGTTATAATTTATGGATGTGGAAATAAAATATTCTCTATAGATTCATAAACAAATGAAATCATAAATATTGATGATATTGTGAAGGAAAACCCTTACCTAAGTTTTATGTTCCATGAAACCACTACAACCTCTTTTATATTAAATTAATATTTATTTTAGTTATATAAAATATAAATTTTCATACTTATAATATAATATATAATCAATATAATTAATTTAAAAATCCCATTTTACAAATAATTAATTATTAACATTATTACTTATATGTGTTTATTGTTTTGTTTATCATGATTATTTATGATCAGTAGTTCCACTCCTCATAGATTCATGTATGTTATTACACCTAAAGAATATATATAATGACATAAATATCAAATATATACATTGTGTAAATATTTAGAGTCATACATAACTATTTTTGAAAAAAAAATTAATTAATCCATTCATATAGATGGTAGGTTGTATGTATCCATGAATGTTGTTTTCATTTTCCAAATGATATAAAGAAATTTATTTAAATATTAACTCACATTTATATGATCAATACTATACCAAATATATCATATGTATTAATCAAATTAATCCAAATTACTATCCTTGTAAATATGAATGAAAAATGAATCACATCACTTTTAGAGGTTGTAGTCAAGACCTAAGGACATGTAACATTGTCACATCCCAAATGATTGGATGGTAAGAAGGTGAACTAGATACTATCATTATAGAAGTATATTGTACTCATAAAATTTATATATTTATAATAAAGACATATTCGAGCCGATCCAAAAAATATGGTGATGAAAAATAAATTTTAGTGATACATTGAGATGGTAAGTTGTACGTATGCATGAGAAACACTTTCAATTATCATTTTACAGGAAAGATGGTGTATACTGGTATTTTAACTATAATAATTTAATTTAAACATATTTATGCTACTTATTTTATTATTTTATGATAAATAAAATAGATTTTAATGACCCACAAATTCTCATTGGCTTAGGAGTACAACGAGTCATTACTAGGCCTTAAGCGACATCCCCAAGATGCCAAAGGTTGGAAATCAATGCCAAAGGGTTTAAAATGAAGTGGGCAATGATTTAAACATTACAAAATAAACTAAAAAACCAACCAAACATAAAAAAAATTCACTATAAGATCCATGAACAAATAAAAGACAACTCAACATCTTCATGTATCTCAAAACCATATCAATGTATATAAAAGTAGAATAATAACCAAGTATCAAAGAACACAAAGGATAAAAGACACCAGACTCTCAAAATACCGCAAGTCCCCATGCTACACAAGCTCCAAGATCCACAACCTATGAACATACCAAACATCAAAAGGTAGTGAAAAAAATGTGGGAAATGTTACCTTTTCCCCTATCTCAGAAAATAGCATTTTCAAAAGCACCAAAGTGCCAAAGCAGGGGTGAGTATAAAACTCAGTAGGTTTTCCCCAATGACTTATTTAATCATTCCACTAGGATATAATAGTTATCAATAATTATATAAATTTTTTTATATAAAACAATTCCTTAAAAATAATTTATAACTAAATATAAACAAGTTTCCTAAAACATTCATAACAAAATACATACAAGTGTAACTGAAACCAATTTTCCAACAAGTTATTTTTACAGAAACATAACAAAAAATATTTATAACTATTTCAAAATATCTCTTTTTCACATACCCAACCATTACGCAAAACCATGCAACCAACCATGCATGTTATCTGGAAGAGGGGGAAATCCCTAACCCTTATCCATCCCAACAATGATGGGGGGGGGACTTCTTAACCTTATCCGACCCAAATGTAGATAAATGTTTGACGAGGGAGATCCCAAACCATTATCTATCCCAATGCTAATGGGGGAGACCCCTAACCCTTATCTTTCCCGAATTCAATATGAATGTTTGACGAGGGATAGACCTAACCCTTATCTGTCCCTACATGGATGGGGGAGACCCTAAACCCTTATCTATCTTAAATGAACACAAATGTTTGATGGGGGAGAGACCGAACCCAGATCTATCCCAACAATGATGGGGGAGACCTCTAAACCTTATCTATTTCAAATGCAATATGAATGTTTGATGGGGGAGATACTTAACCCTTATCCATCTGAATACTGACGGAGGAGACCCCTAGCCCTTATCCATCCCAACACTAATAGGGGAGACCCGTAACCCTTTTCTATCCCAAATTAAATATGATTGTTTGATGAGGGAGGGCCCTAACCCTTATCAATCCCAACACATATGGGGGATAGCCCTAACCCTTATTTGTCTCAAATGAAATATGAATACAACCAACCATTATTTCATTACACCAATGCAAAAACCGACGTGTCATCCATTTCAATAAAACTCCATTTTATATGAAAACCAATTCCATTAATGTCATTTCAATACTAAACCATTTCAATAAACCATACTATTTATTGAAAACCCATTTAAAAATTATTACAAATCAATAATTTAAAATAATTATTTTAAATTAAAGAAGCTAAATCACTTTGCATAACAATTCACCAAGATTTCAAAATGCCACTAAAACCATAAATCTTCACTAAAGAAGAATTATTCCATGAATTTCACAATCAATTCCATTGAACTAAACCAATTTAAACTAAGATAATCAATTCTAGCAAGATGATTTGAGAGTGAAGCCTCATACCTTGAAGGTTTTGACGAAATCTCCAACGAATGAAGAACACTCAAGAAAACTGGTCCAAATTTCCAAGAACCCACCTTAGATCTCTTATCCTAACAAGGATGAGACCAAATATTATAACATTTGGCATCCAAACGCCTAGATCTACCCATAACAATAAGAGATCTAAGAAACCGAGAGTAGAGGGGAAGTATATCTAATTAGATCAAAGATCCCGATCAAGAACAAAGAATAAAAATCACATACCTCAAGAATACAACTTCGATTTACCAAGAGAAGCCTTCAGATCACCTCCAAAACAATGGGAGAACCTTCTCTAGCCTTAAGAGAATAAAAATACTGAGTTATGACCATATATAAAGAAAAATGACCCAATTAAAGGAAAAAACATGTGAGATCTACTTTTTTAGGATCTCACTTAAGTGTCTGCACGTTTAGTTCACACGATTAGACAAACTATACACTGACTGTGTGTTAGACACTACCCAAGAAAACCCTTTCAAAACTTCCTAGAACGGTATCTCTAACCGTGCTCCAACTATGGGGTATCCACTACCTCAAAAGGACCAACTATACATGGTTTGGCTATATGGTTAGACAAACTGTGTGCACCCCGTGCTACTTCCCGTTTTCTACAAAACATTATTCAATGTTCTATAGAATCTCTTATTCATCACCCCTAACTGTATACCCAAGAAAAGAATCAAGTAAGGGTTACATAACAGAAACCAGGGGTACTAAATTCTCCCCAACATTGATCTTTCCATCCTTATAAAGTAGGAAACATTCGCTACCATGAAAGAGTTCAGGTCACTACTCTTTCACTACCTTTTCACGTTCCTAAGTCTCTTCCTAAATCTAACTATGTTTCCATAAAACCCATAATAGATCGATGTTTTTTTCATGAAAGACATTTTCTTGCCTATCCAAAATCCACACTAGGATATTTAACAATGAAGAATCTGGCTTTAGGTCGACGTGATCCCATCTAATCACATGGTCAGGATCAGGATGATACTTTTTCAACTTAGATACATGGAAGACAATATTCACAGAACTAAACTATGGTGGTAATGACAACCTATATTCAACCTATACAACCTGTTAAAGTATCTTGAAAGGTCCTAAGTATCTAAGAGATAGCTTTCCCTACTTCCCAAAATGACGATGTCCAAGCCCTAGAAATATCCTCAAGAAGACCTGATCACCCACAATAAATGAAAATGACCTTCTACGATGATCTGCATAATATTTATGAAGACTGTGAGCTATCTCTATTCCCTTTATGATCAACTAGATGTTCTCCATTTTTTATTGGACAAGGATCGACTCAAATAGTGAAGATTCACCTATTTCCACCCAACATAGTGGAGAATGACAAGGACTCCCATACAATACTTCAAATAGAGCCATCTATATCGAGGCATGATAGCTATTATTTAATGAGAACTCCACTAAGGGTATATGATCCTACTATGAGCCACCAAAATCTATTACACAAGACTAAAACATGTATTCCAATGTCTGTATCATCTTATTGGATTTCCCATCCGTCCGTGGGTGATAAAACATTCTCATAGTCAAATGAGTCCCAAGATCATGCTGTAAGGATTTCAAAAAATGAGATATAAACCCTGGATATCTATTTGAGACTATTGAAACTTGTACACCTTTCCTCTTACCACTTCTCAGATATATATTTTTGATAGATCATCTACCGTATGAGTCTCACGAATAGGAATGAAATGGGATGACTTAGTAAGATGATCCACAATCACCCAAATGGAATCATGTTTCTGGACCATTTTTGGAAGACCTATAACAAAATCTATCGCTATATTCTCCCATTTCCTCACTAGGATAAGTAAAGACTACAACCTATCCACTGGTCTCTGATGGTTAACTTCAACTTGCTGACAATTTAGGCACTGTGAGCTGAACTCATCCACCATTATTTTCAGGCAGCTCTTGCAAAATAGTGCCTTCAACACCTTATCCAACTTCTATGTACCTTGATGTAAAGACCATCTCGAATGGTGGTAAGTATGAACGATTTGTTCCTAAAAATACATAGGTACACCCATACAATCTCTGAAACAAAAAAATAAACCCCCAACAATTTCCCATCCCTCAATGGTCTCCCCACCATTGAGTTTTTAACTCACAACCATACATTCTGTATTAGATGTTTGTGCCTCTTTGACCGTTTTTACTAAATTAGGAAAAAGAGTAGCTGAAAATAAAACCACCACATCACCTCAGTGTTCACATTCCACATGCATGTCATCTAAGACAGACATCAATTACTATTCATCTGAAGCTTATTTAGCCAACTGAGCATATTAATTTCGACTCAATGCTTCCACCATAGAGTTCCCTTTCCCTAATATATAAATCAAGTCAAAGTCAAACATATAGAGGTAATGCATCCATATACTTTGACTCCGATTCAAAAATCGCTATGATAAAATGTGTTTCAATATTTTGTGGTCTGTAAACAGAGTGAAATTCTCAAAAAATAGACAGTGTCTTCAGGTTTCCTAATCATGGAAGACTGCAGCTAACTCCAAATCATGTGTTGGGTAATTATTCTCAATCACCCTTAGGTTCCTTGAACCATAAACAACCACATGGTCTCATTTCATGAGAATATAGCCCAACCCTAATTCCGAAGCATCACAGTATACCACATACCCCATTTTGGATTCTAGAAAGATCATGATAGGTTCCCATGTGAGACAAACTTTCAGTTCTTGAAAATACATCTGACATTCGTCTATCCATTGGAATGGAGCATTATTCTTTATCAATGTTGTCATTGTGATGCAAGTCCTGAGAAATCACGCACAAAACCTGGGTACTAACCAGTTAGACTAAGAAACTTCATATATCCAAGACATTCTTCAGTGGTTTCCATGAGATAATGACTTATATCTTTTTAGGATCAATATAAACACCTTTCTCAGAAATGACATGGCCTATAAAATGTAGTTCCTGTATCCAAAAATCACACTTTGATAATTTGGCATAAAAATGGTGATCTCTCAATAATTTCAAGACTGTTTCTAGGTGATCCGCATGGTCAGCCCTTGTGTTCAAATAAACTAAGATGTCATTGACAAAAACCAAAACAAAAGAGTCCAAATATCAATGCAATATCCAGTTCCTGAAAGCCATGAAGACCACTGGTGCATTCGTTAGGCCAAAATGAATGAATTCTTATTCATAGTGGAATATCTGCTTCTAAAAGCTGTATTTGGAATATCCTCCTTCGAAACTCACAACTGTAGATATATAGATCACAATTCATTCTTATAGAACCACTAAACTCCCTTTTATTGATCAAACATATCATTAATGCATGGAAGTGGATATCTATTCTTTAGAATAACTAAGTTAAGCTTATGATAATCAACACATAGCTGAAGAGTTCCATTTACTTTCTTCACTAAAAAATAAGGTTATTCCCACAGAGATGATCTTGATTGAATGAGACCCTTTCTTTTCAACTCCTCCAGCTGTACTTTCAATTCTCGTAACTCTGTTGGTTCCATCCTCTAAGAAGAAAGGCGAATAGGACTGGTCCCCATAAGGAGATCAATCATAAACTCCACATCCTTTATATGTGGTAACCTTGAGAATTTTATGGTAAATACATCTAGAAAGCGATCCACAACTGCTGGGAAAATAATTCTTTTGATCTCTTACCTTGATTCCAAAGTCAATGCCGCCAAATAGTATGATATCATTCCCAACATTGGTGCCAACAATCTCTTTTCACCTTTCTTTACCATTCTCTAACCTCTGAATAGATGCTCTATGTCATCTATAGTCATTAAAGTCACTGTTCACTTATAATAGTCGATGTGAGCCTTAAACATTGTCAACCAATCCATACCCATGATTACATCATAGACATCCATATCCAACACTGATAACTCCCATTTCATCTCTAATCCATAAACAATTATAACACATGCTCAACACACAAAGGCTTGACATTCTCTTTCACGTAGAAGAGTTTGTAGTTTTAAAACACAAGGAATCATTTAATGTTTTAATCATAGTGAAGAGGTGAACCACTTCCTCTTCATCTTAATGATAGAGTTCTCAGCTCTTCTAGTGAAGAAAATCATACTTCCTCCACTTGGATTTTTAGTAGTGAAAAGTATTGTAAACAGTGTATCTGGTTGCAGTCCCATATTAAGGGTTTGAAAATCCTGAGTGATGCTTTGGACCAACTGTTGGTTCACCTGTGGCTTGGGTGCAACCATATTCACAATAGCCTCTTCTAACTAGTTCCTATGATACCTATCATGTTCCATTTTATAAAACAACAAAAAACTATATAAGTATCACTCTCTAGAAACCAATGGATTAACATTTCAAATTATATCAGAACAAATATCATAATATTGTTATCCAAAAACAAACATTTTCCACGTTAAATTTTTTAAAAACAATTCTTTATTTTGACAACCAAAGCATTTTCAAAATTTTTCAACCATTATTTTTCAATGTCTTTCATTTGAATACAAATTCTATATTTTTCAAAACATTCTACCTTTTCACAAAAACAGAAATCATTAATCCAAATTAAATATTCAGTCCTAGTGGGATGTCATTCCTCTACAATGAATTTCATGCTCATCTCATTGGATAAAACCATGTCAATGAGATAAAAAAATCCTATAAGTGTCTCAATACCCTTATGTACCCAACTCCCTAGTAACATGAAGTTCAACATAAAAGGGTTAGCTACATCCTTTTATGTTATAAATTTCATGTTATTAAAATCCTACTCCTATATAAGATTTCATCCCAAAGGATAGACAAGAAGGAATTTTAACTCCAAGACTAAGAACAATGATGACCATTTGTACCACAAACGAAGGACCATACAAATACCATTTGTAATGACCCAAAAATTATCATTGGATTGGGAGTTCAATGAGTTATTACTAGGCATTAAGATACATCATTAAGATGCCAAAGACTTGCAATAAATGCCAAAGGACTTCAAATACAAGGGGGGGATGATTTACCCTTAAATAAAAAAACTAATAAACCAACCAACCATAACCAAAAATTCACTATATGATGCATGAAAAAATGAAATAAAACTAAACAACTTCATGTATCTCAAAACCGTATCAAAATATGCAACAACAGAAGAATAACTAAGTATCAATGCACATAGAGGATAAATGACACACCACTCTCAAAATACCACAAGTCATTTTACTCCACAAGCTCCAAGATCAAAAATCTTCAAACATCCCAAATATCACGAGGTAGTGCTAAAAACATGGGAAACATTACTATTCCCCGGTCCCAAAAAATACCATCTGCAAAATCCCCAATGTTCCAAATAAGGGGTGAGTATAAAACTCGGTAGGTTTTCTCTAATAACTTCCCTACTCACACAAATAAGATAAAAAAGTTGGCAACAATTATATAAAACAGTTTATATAATTTTTTTTCCCAAAAACAGTTTATAACTAAATATAAACAAGTTTATAAAAACATTCATAACCAAAAGCATACAAGTGAAATTGAAACCAATTTTCCAACGAGTTATTTTTCAATAAAAATAACTAATAAGCTTTAAAACCATTTCACACTATTCTTTTTTTGGCATACCCAACCATTCCCCAAACCCATGCAACCAACCAAGGATGATACCTAGAAGAGGGGGAAAGACCTAACCCTATCCATCAAAACAATGACGGGGGAGACTTGTTACCCTTATCCGACCCAAATGAACTTGAATGTTTGATGGGGGAGAGCCCTAAAACTTACCCACCCCAGCATTGATGGGGGAGACCCTATAACCTCTATTTGTCCTTATTTCAATATGAATTTTTGATGGGGGATAACCCCACCACTTATCTTTCCCAACACATATTCGGGAGACCCCTAACCCTTATTCGTCTCGAATGCACATGAATGTTTGATGGAGGAGATCCCTAACAATTATCCATCCCAAAAATTATGGGGGAGACCCCTAACCCTTATCCATCCTGAATGCAATATGAATTTTTGAAATGGGAGATACCTAATCCTTATCCATACCAACACTGATGGGGGAGACTCCTAACCCCTATCCATCCCGAATGATCATGAATGTTTGACGGGTGAGAGCCCAAACCCTTATCCATCCCAACACTGATAGGGGAGACCCCTAATCCTTATCTTTTCTGAATGAAATATGAATGTTTGACTAGGGAGGGAACCAACCCTTATCCATCCCAACACTAATGTGGGATACCCCTAACCGTTATCCATCTCGAATGTAATATTAATACACATAACCATTATTCCATTACACCAATTCCAAAACCAATGTGTCATACATTTCAATAAAACTTTCTTTTATTTGAAAACCAATTCCATTAAGTCATTTAAATAACAAACCATTTCAATAAAACACCCTTTTTATTGAAAAACCATTTTTCATTAAACAATTTCACAATTCTTCCAAATAAATAATTTAAAATTATCATTTTAAATTCAAGAAGCTAAATCTCTTTTCACAACAATTCCCCAAGATTTCACAATTTCACTAAAACCGTAAATCATCACTAAATAAGATTTATTCCATTATTTTCACAATCAATTACATTCAAATAAACCAATTTGAAACTAATACAATCAATTATAGCAATAGTATTTGAGAGTGAATCCTCATACCTTGAAGGTTTTGATGAATTCTCCAACTAACGAAGAACACCAAAGAAAACCGGGTCGATTCTCCAAGAACCCACATTATATCACTTCTCCTAACAAGATTGATGTAACACCCCGAGCTTCCACGATACGCTTCTCATTCAATAATACAATAGCTTGCATTGTACGCAACTTCGAGTTCTAAAACATCGCGACAAATCAAAGTAGCCGTTATGAATAGTAATAACCACTTTTTAAAATTATATAAATTTTATATTTCAAAATGGACTTCATTTTTGTATTCCTAATATTGAAATTAGCCTATGTTGAATTTTTTGTAATTTTCTGAGAACTTCAAAAATTTTATAGTGAAAAATACTTAAAACAACTTTTTTAATCAAAATAATTCATAGTGATAAATTATAATATTGAGGGGTTTTAGAGTATAATTAGAATATATTTTTACCATTTTATCCAATGGTGGTCATTAGAATTAATTTAACATTGAAATTGGACATAAACAATTGCCAATCTTTTGATATAAATTGTTTCTTGAAAACACGCTATTTGTCGTAACAACGGGAATTAATTATAAAATTAATTAATGCAACTTATATGTTTGGAATTTTGTAAAATAGACATCATTTTTGAATTCGGAATATCAATTATAGCTTAGGATGAAATTTTGGCATTGTTCTGAGAAACTTCAATTTTTGATGAATAGTGAAACCACTAAGTGGTAGTTAAATAACTGATTTTTCGTTTAAATGAAATATTACCACTTCTGTGATTTGATTTTCAAAAATCCGACATACATGGTTGTCATTAAGAAGTAAAATGTGGTTCAATGAGATTATAATAATTTTTTGGTGAATAGTAACTTATTAAGTTCTTAATCGCGATTAGTGGTAATTAGTGTAGTTTAAGGTATAGATAATACTTTAATAATATTAAATGACCTAGACACATGTCCCAACCTCATTGGTTGAGTCATGGCCGACCAAGACAAGCCATGGACTAACTTGGGGACCCCATGGATCCACTTTTGTTGGGAAATGACATAAATTAGTTTTTATTTAATGTTAAAGTGAAAATGACACTAACATAAATTGTTCTACTAAAACAATTTTTAATTGGGGTTATACAAGTCCAAATTTTGATTATAAATAGTCATTGGAAAGCTAAAACGATTTCCTACATCATAGTATTTGTTTTATAATTTTTAGACATTAAATAAATTAAAGTATTTATGACATAATAATGATGCAGCGATGACATCATTATTTGACGATTTAAATAAAATGAGAAGATAATGCAAAATCCGAGGCTTACACTTGTCCAAAGCCTATTGGATGAAGATATTTCGAAACCTTATCACCTTAGCCTCGAATTATATAGATGTGGGACCTTTAGAATCCGAAAAGCATTTTGAAATAATGTAACATTTCATTACTTTCCAAAAGTGCCCCTCCTCTCCACTTATAAAAGGCCCCCACCTCTCCCACCTTATTCACACCTTCAAGCCATTTGGCTCGGCCAACCTCTGCCCAAATACTCTCCCAACATCCCTCTCTTACTCCTAGAATCCTCACATTGGGCAGAACTCTTCCCAAGGAAGCCTTTGGCTCAAATCAAAAAGAGTTACCCGATTTTGAGGTAATGTCTTTTATAATGTTGTTTTGTTTTATTTTTCTTCTCCAACCCCCTAAACACTTTTTATTCATTTCTTTTGTAACAACACCAGTATCCTCAATATACTAGGATGTTGTTATAAGAAGTATTCGAGCTACACTTACACACACCTACATCTAATGGTTAAAGAACATACGGTTTCTGTGGATGGCGAATTTCTGCCTCACGAAGCGATGATTGTTCAACACTCATATAACACCTTCAAAGGTGGCCATTAAGATGTCACTATTTTTATATATGATATATAATATGTTTTTGTTTTACTTAGGCTTCTGTATTTCTCATTTATGGCATACTTTATGATTTCCATTATGGGTAAAACGCGATAATTTCATTTTAGGAAGTGCGGACTACCGCCCCCTCAAAGTGATTTGAATCGTAAATGCCATATATGGGATGTATAAAGGATGGAGTAAATGGTATTATACACTATATTATACTGGAATTATATTATACATTTATATCATTATGATTTACTTCCATTAAATATGAAATTGAAATGAAAGTAGCGTTCATGCGTACGTACGGCTTACCGTCTCCATGAACGGTGCATTTCATTTCTTACCTCTAAATGTTACGTGACATTATGAATGAATGTATATACTGTATATATGATATATATGATATCTACATCGTGAATATAATTCCGGATATAATGGATATTTCACCACATGAACAACTTGTAATTATAAGAAGTTTATTTTTGACTCAAGTACCAAAGATCGACAAAACGACCGTTATTAACTTAAATAATTACATAATGTTCATATCATTGTAATAAGTGATATAATAAGGATAATGAAATTGAAAATGGTTCTTAATAAGGTATATATTAACTCTAGTTTATTATTCAGGAGGTTAAAGAACGGTTGAGTCAAGTCAGACACGAGGTAAGGGAACTTCTTAACCCAACTTCCATTCTTTGGGTTAATCTCCTACTTTCAAATTATGTCATGATATTATTATGTCTTATTTTGTATTTTTACTTTCTTTATGTGTACCTATAGTGAATACACATAATATATCTATTTTATTTTAAAAATGATCTTTTTAAGGACTTCGTCTCAATCTCCTTTCATTGAGGCATATTTGGTTTTATACACAACTTTCTTTTATACGGTGTATAAACCCCTTTGACTTTTAAGTTTATTCAAAAGGAATCTTTTTATACGAAGCATTTTACTAAACGACAAAAAGGGAATGTTTTTCATTCCGTACTTATGCGGCGACAACGACTTCTCCGCCGCCGTGAACATTATTTGAGTTTCGGCTTCCTTTACAAGCCATACCTTTTTTTAAAAAGAAAAATAAATACAATGTTTTAACATTCTTTTATTTTGGTATTGAAAATGGTTTTGAAAGCGTTTTTATTATATCAATGTTTTGTATTGATATCTTGTGATTGAAATGTGGAAATGTTATGTTTCCTTTATGCATTGTTTATGTGATATGATTATGTTATGGTTTATGATATGTTTAAACCTATTCATATGAGGAATGCATTGGACTTAATAAGTGACGGGTGGAGCCCGCTATAGCTCCTCGATGCATCGGCAGGTCTCATGAGACAAACTAGTGTCTTGGCACGAGGCCTTGACAAAATCTTATTTGTGGTCTTGGCACGAGGCCTTGACTACGTGGTTATGATAGTCTGGCATTATGCATTCCATCATTATGAAAGTGGTTATTGATATTGCATGTGATTATTCGACCAGTAGAATATCCATGTGAAGAAGTAAATGGCATTATCTCATTTTACTTTTGCCATATTATGTTGATGTTAAAGTTTAAAAAGGCTTTTGTTTTAGTTATACATTGCCTTAAATGTTTATGTTTATTTATGAAAGCTTCCGCAATATTGTTATCCTTACTGAGCATCTGAGCTCACCCCTTTCAATGTTTTAATATTTTCCAGGATGTGAAGAAGTATTTTATGAATGACCTGCAGGGATAGTCAGAAGAGGATATGAGTGTGGACTATGGAGACTTTGTTATTTTAGTTTTTCACTTTATGATGTAATGTAACGTTTACGAATGTATCTAGTGTTTCCAAGGCTACTAAACTAATCGGTCTTTCGAGACTTGATCTTTTGTGATCATGCCAATGTTACGAAGTAATGCACCGACTCTGGGTAGCTGGGGTCGGGGCGTTACAGTTGGTATCAGAGGCAGTTTAGTACTAACCTTGGAAGCTAGATGTAGATAAACTCTGATTAGAACGCATAGCCCAAAGATAGGCTTCGAGGATTAGTATAGAAGAACTTCCTAGAATTTTGTTATTATAGAGATGATATGAGTTTTCCAAGCAATACATCCCTGTCTGGATACGAGCAGGTAGAGGCAGCTCTGGCACAGATGTACCTAGGGGTAAAACCCGAAAACACCGCTTTGAGCTAGACTCGAACGAGAACTGGTGCACGACAACGGGCCTTGCTGCACTCTTGGTTACGACACTCCCGGGGGATATGCTTAGGATAATTTTCATTTTATTTACAAACCACTATGAAGGGTTATGAGTATATACTTCCTCAAAGAAAACATTTCTTTTTATGATTATGGATTATATCCATAAATAGTTCAATTTATGTAAAGTGTTTTACAAGTATGGAATTATGTATTTTGATTCATAAAATAATCTAGTTTATGCCATTGTTTAAAAATGGCGCCTAGTAGAAGGAATGGAAACCGTATCAATGCACGAACTCCGTGTAGGGATTGCCCTCCTGATCAAGATAATTATTGTGGATCTGGAGATACAACTGGTGCTGATCAACTTATTACCATACTTGGACAACTCACACAGGTTATGAATAATAACCTTACTCGTATGGAGCACCCTGATCCTCAACGTGGAGGATCAATGCTAGACCGTTTCATGAGGCAACAACCACCAACCTTCAATGGGAGTATAAATCCATTAGTATCTGAGCAATGGATAAATTCCTTAGAGAAAATATTCCATGCCTTGGGGAGTAGTGAAAGGGAGAAGGTTGTCATGGCAGTTTACCGCCTCACTGGAGATGCCGATCAGTGGTGGTCGCTGATTCAAAACACAAAGGAAGATGATGACATATCGAATATGGAATGGAGGGAGTTCAAAGAGCTTTTCTTAGAAAAATACTTTCCTCGTGACCATCGAGCAGATATGGAAAGGCAATTTCTGAGTCTGAGGCAGAAGGAGGATGAGAATGTCGCAAAGTATGAGGCTAACTTTACAAGGTTAGCAAGGTATGCTGCAGATTACATACGTAACCCAAGGAGTAAGATTGATCGTTTCTTTGATGGGTTAAAACCATTTCTCCGTCGAGCTTTAGTATCACAATCCTTCTCATCATACGAAGATATAGTCTCATGTGCTATCAAGACAGAAAAGGAATTCTCTAAGTCTTATGACAACAAAGTAAAGCAAGAGAAGAAGAGAACGGTGGAACAAGAGACAGATAAAGGGAAAAAGGGAAAGAATGATTTTCCATTATGTGATAATTGTGGGAAGAATCACCCTGGTACTTGCCTAAAAGGAATGGGAGTCTGTTATAAATGTGGAGAAAAAGGTCACCAGGCACGTGATTGCAAGGGAAAGAAAGAGGCTGTCAAAGTTGAATGCTACAATTGTAGAGAAATGGGTCATTACGCAAATGAATGTCCTAAGCGTCAAGGAATCTTACCTCAGAAAAGGCCAAGGGATCAAGGACAATCTTATGCTATTACTACAGTTGAAGCAGAATAACTAATGTATTGATGCTTTCGGACTCATGGATTATATTCTGGTTATTAGAATAATGTGATCTATATAAGGATTGTACTGCAGTACTTGTTGGTTTCAGTAAGGTTTTAATATGATTAAGGTAATCATATTTTTAGTATGTGACAATAAGAGAAACTTTTCTTTGTTTGGGGAATCTAATGTTACAATTGATTTTGGAATTAAGAGACCTTTTAGAGAAAGTTTGGACAGAGGTATTTTGGATAACTATAAATGTTGGGATGGATTAAGTTGAACATTGAATAGTATTGTTTAAGGTTAAAACTTTTCTGAAGATTATTTCTGGAATACTATAATACTATATTTTTAGAAAAAGGACAACCTGCAGGGTGGGGAATAACCCGTCGCGTCGGACACAGCTGCAGGAATCGAACCCACAACCATAGTGCGACAAGCCTTTATTTCCTACCACTAGCCTACAGGAAGTCCCTGGTTATTACAAAATCATTTTACTAATCTAAATGGTATGTGTTAACATTTGGAACCTTATACAATTAGGATAATAATAATATTTTTGAGTTCTATTATCTTTTTGAGTGAAAGATGAGTTGAAGGTTGAAACACTAATTGTCAAGCATAAATATATATATACCTATCTCTTATTCAATGAATAAATTAATTCTTAAACTTTAGTAAAGGGATATTAAAACAAAAAATGTGTTATCCTAATACCTTATGTCTTGTTGAACTGATGATATTTTAAATCAACATAGATTGAAGGCTTTGAGGCCCTCAATTTGACAGTTGATTGTGATTGATGACCTCAATCACTCCCTACAAATATTTACGTTTTTCCTCCAATTATATGTCTTTAATTGCCACCAATGTTCTCCTTATCGAGATCATAATTTGGTGGTGACTTTCTTATTTCCATTTTCCCTCTTATTAAGGCTAAATTTTATTAACCTTATTTCCGATGTGGGTTTTCCACAAAGGTATTTTCTATTTTCAACCTCTTATTTTTAAAGAAAAATATCAAATTGCGAGGACGCAATTTATTGAAGGAGGGGAGAATGTAACACCCCGAGCTTCCACGATACGCTTCTCATTCAATAATACAATAGCTTGCATTGTACGCAACTTCGAGTTCTAAAACATCGCGACAAATCAAAGTAGCCGTTATGAATAGTAATAACCACTTTTTAAAATTATATAAATTTTATATTTCAAAATGGACTTCATTTTTGTATTCCTAATATTGAAATTAGCCTATGTTGAATTTTTTGTAATTTTCTGAGAACTTCAAAAATTTTATAGTGAAAAATACTTAAAACAACTTTTTTAATCAAAATAATTCATAGTGATAAATTATAATATTGAGGGGTTTTAGATTATAATTAGAATATATTTTTACCATTTTATCCAATGGTGGTCATTAGAATTAATTTAACATTGAAATTGGACATAAACAATTGCCAATCTTTTGATATAAATTGTTTCTTGAAAACACGCTATTTGTCGTAACAGCGGGAATTAATTATAAAATTAATTAATGCAACTTATATGTTTGGAATTTTGTAAAATAGACATCATTTTTGAATTCGGAATATCAATTATAGCTTAGGATGAAATTTTGGCATTGTTCTGAGAAACTTCAATTTTTGATGAATAGTGAAACCACTAAGTGGTAGTTAAATAACTGATTTTTCGTTTAAATGAAATATTACCACTTCTGTGATTTGATTTTCAAAAATCCGACATACATGGTTGTCATTAAGAAGTAAAATGTGGTTCAATGAGATTATAATAATTTTTTGGTGAATAGTAACTTATTAAGTTCTTAATCGCGATTAGTGGTAATTAGTGTAGTTTAAGGTATAGATAATACTTTAATAATATTAAATGACCTAGACACATGTCCCAACCTCATTGGTTGAGTCATGGC
Organism: Viscum album; assembly: GCA_963277665.1. Taxonomy (NCBI): domain Eukaryota; kingdom Viridiplantae; phylum Streptophyta; class Magnoliopsida; order Santalales; family Viscaceae; genus Viscum; species Viscum album. Next base: position 211,848,247 of record OY728141.1, read on the forward strand.
CGACCAAGACAAGCCATGGCCTAACTTGGGGACCCCATGGATCCACTTTTGTTGGGAAATGACATAAATTAGTTTTTATTTAATGTTAAAGTGAAAATGACACTAACATAAATTGTTCTACTAAAACAATTTTTAATTGGGGTTATACAAGTCCAAATTTTGATTATAAATAGTCATTGGAAAGATAAAAAGATTTCCTACATCATAGTATTTGTTTTATAATTTTTAGACATTAAATAAATTAAAGTATTTATGACATAATAATGATGCAGCGATGACATCATTATTTGACGATTTAAATAAAATGAGAAGATAATGCAAAATCCGAGGCTTACACTTGTCCAAAGCCTATTGGATGAAGATATTTCGAAACCTTATCACCTTAGCCTCGAATTATATAGATGTGGGACCTTTAGAATCCGAAAAGCATTTTGAAATAATGTAACATTTCATTACTTTCCAAAAGTGCCCCTCCTCTCCACTTATAAAAGGCCCCCACCTCTCCCACCTTATTCACACCTTCAAGCCATTTGGCTCGGCCAACCTCTGCCCAAATACTCTCCCAACATCCCTCTCTTACTCCTAGAATCCTAACTTTGGGCAGAACTCTTCCCAAGGAAGCCTTTGGCTCAAATCAAAAAGAGTTACCCGATTTTGAGGTAATGTCTTTTATAATGTTGTTTTGTTTTATTTTTCTTCTCCAACCCCCTAAACTCTTTTTATTCATTTCTTTTGTAACAACACCAGTATCCTCAATATACTAGGATGTTTTTATAAGAAGGATTCGAGCTACACTGACACACACCTACGTCTAATGGTTAAAGAACATACGGTTTCTGTGGATGGCGAATTTCTGCCTCACGAAGCGATGATTGTTCAACACTCATATAACACCTTCAAAGGTGGCCATTAAGATGTCACTATTTTTATATATGATATATAATATGTTTTTGTTTTACTTATGCTTCTGTATTTCTCATTTATGGCATACTTTATGATTTCCATTATGGGTAAAACGCGATAATTTCATTTTAGGAAGTGCGGACTACCGCCCCCTCAAAGTGATTTGAATCATAAATGCCATATGTGGGATGTATAAAGGATGGAGTAAATGGTATTATACACTATATTATACTGGAATTATATTATACATTTATATCATTATGATTTACTTCCATTAAATATGAAATTGAAATGAAAGTAGCGTTCATGCGTACGTACGGCTTACCGTCTCCATGAACGGTGCATTTCATTTCTTACCTCTAAATGTTACGTGACATTATGAATGAATGTATATACTGTATATATGATATATATGATATCTACATCATGAATATAATTCCGGATATAATGGATATTTCACCACATGAACAACTTGTAATTATAAGAAGTTTATTTTTGACTCAAGTACCAAAGATCGACAAAACGACCGTTATTAACTTAAATAATTACATAATGTTCATATCATTGTAATAAGTGATATAATAAGGATAATGAAATTGAAAATGGTTCTTAATAAGGTATATATTAACTCTAGTTTATTATTCTGGAGGTTAAAGAACGGTTGAGTCAAGTCAGACACGAGGTAAGGGAACTTCTTAACCCAACTTCCATTCTTTGGGTTAATCTCCTACTTTCAAATTATGTCATGATATTATTATGTCTTATTTTGTATTTTTACTTTCTTTATGTGTACCTATAGTGAATACACATAATATATCTATTTTATTTTAAAAATGATCTTTTTAAGGACTTCGTCTCAATCTCCTTTCATTGAGGCATATTTGGTTTTATACACAACTTTCTTTTATACGGTGTATAAACCCCTTTGACTTTTAAGTTTATTCAAAAGGAATCTTTTTATACGAAGCATTTTACTAAACGACAAAAAGGGAATGTTTTTCATTCCGTACTTATGCGGCGACAACGACTTCTCCGCCGCCGTGAACATTATTTGAGTTTCGGCTTCCTTTACAAGCCATACCTTTTTTTAAAAAGAAAAATAAATACAATGTTTTAACATTCTTTTATTTTGGTATTGAAAATGGTTTTGAAAGCGTTTTTATTATATCAATGTTTTGTATTGATATCTTGTGATTGAAATGTGGAAATGTTATGTTTCATTTATGCATTGTTTATGTGATATGATTATGTTATGGTTTATGATATGTTTAAACCTATTCATATGAGGAATGCATTGGACTTAATAAGTGACGGGTGGAGCCCGCTATAGCTCCTCGATGCATCGGCAGGTCTCATGAGACAAACTAGTGTCTTGGCACGAGGCCTTGACAAAATCTTATTTGTGGTCTTGGCACGAGGCCTTGACTACGTGGTTATAATAGTCTGGCATTATGCATTCCATCATTATGAAAGTGGTTATTGATATTGCATGTGATTATTCGACCAGTAGAATATCCATGTGAAGAAGTAAATGGCATTATCTCATTTTACTTTTGCCATATTATGTTGATGTTAATGTTTAAAAAGGCTTTTGTTTTAGTTATACATTGCCTTAAATGTTTATGTTTATTTATGAAAGCTTCCGCAATATTGTTATCCTTACTGAGCATCTGAGCTCACCCCTTTCAATGTTTTAATATTTTCCAGGATGTGAAGAAGTATTTTATGAATGACCTGCAGGGATAGTCAGAAGAGGATATGAGTGTGGACTATGGAGACTTTGTTATTTTAGTTTTTCACTTTATGATGTAATGTAACGTTTACGAATGTATCTAGTGTTTCCAAGGCTACTAAACTAATCGGTCTTTCGAGACTTGATCTTTTGTGATCATGCCAATGTTACGAAGTAATGCACCGACTCTGGGTAGCTGGGGTCGGGGCGTTACAATTGAGACCAAATATCATCATATTGGGAATCCACACACCTAGATAAACCTATAAAAGGTGTATACCTATGAAAATTAGATAAGAAGAAAATTAGATCTATGTAGATCTAAGAAACTGATCAAGAACGATGAAGAAAGATCATATACCACAAGAATATGACTTCGAGTGACCAAGGAAAGTCTTCATATTGCATCCAGAATGATGGGGGAACCTTATCTGGACATATGAGAAGTAAAATCTTGAGTTCTAGCAAGGTTTTTACGCACGGTTAGACAAACAGTGCACTAACTGTGCATTAGCCACTGCCTAGGAAGACCCTCACATGACTTCCTCACACATTATCTCCAACCGTGATACAAATGTGTGGGAAACAATGCCTCTAAAGGACCAACTACACACAGTTTGGCCTCATGGTTTGACAAACCATGCGTCGACCGTGTGACTTCCCCTTAGCCTCAGAACAACATTCAAAGTTCTCCCGACTCTCCAATTTATCACCCTTAACAATATAACCAATAAAATAATCATGTAAGGGTTACATACCAAAAAATGGCGGTACTACATAGATTTAGAGGAGGTAAATAACAGTAGAGGGAAATGATCGGTTACGTCAATTACCTCTTCTTTGAAATAATTCAACTGGATATCTTCTAAATGGATCTAGGTTTTATATTTTGGAATAAAATAGCCACAAAAATATGTATTGGGATGTTCAAAATAGGAATCGACATATATGGGTCATGCTAAATGTCTCAATGTGGTATAAATAATTAAGGAAGGATGAAACCTTTTATTGTTGAGGAAAGAGGATCTTTTGGAATTTCCCAAAATATTATTGTTTACTAAAATAATTCTCAACAGAAATTTCTCCAAATGGATAGGATTCGAATAAAATGTAGAATGGGGTTATAATCCCATAAACTAATTGAATTTAGACAAGTTTAATTATCATCTTAAAACTTATCAATATGATTTAGCCTCAGATAACAAATATTAATTTTAAATACAGTGATATATTTTTCAATATTAAAGGGTTTTATTTTCTACATATATCGTTAAAATTGGAACCAAACTTCCAAATTAATTACAATTTTGACCATATCATAATCATGTTTTTTTATTTCAATAATTTCAATATTTTATATTAATTTACTAAAATATTATCATTATAAATTATCTTTCTTGTAATTTTTGACACTATTCATTTAATGTGAAATAAAAGACATAAAATAAACATTTTAATATGTATATAATCTTTTATCACAAAAATAATATGTAAAATACACCTATTAAATTAACGTAACATTATACCATGCATAATTTATACAACTTCTAATATTTTCAAAATATTTTCATTTTTTTCTATTAAAAGAAACAAATAATGTTTTAGTGTTGTCTATGTATTTAATGTAATTATATAATATCCAAAAATTATAAATAAATTGACATCATGGATATAATTTTATTAATTTTTTTAAAAATATATTCATTTTAAATTACTTTTTTATCTTTGGGGACACATAAAGGATATTAAAAAGTAAGATACTGACATTGGGTACCATTATCTGATTTAAAAAATATATTAGTAATTTATAAGAAAAATATTCAATTAAAATAATAAAAATCATAAATAATATGAGAAAGATCAAATTATAATCATCTAATAATAATTTCAATGAAAACTATCATCGTACAACTTACTTTTATCTTTGATTAACCAGATTTACTCTTTACTAGGGTAACAAATATTATTATGATAACTACAAATATTAACCATAAATTAAAAGTTCGGAATTACGAAATTGCAATTTCTATACTCTAGGTATTTAATTAATACAATATAATAAAATAAATATAAATATAATAACATAGTTTCTATGTAAGTGCATAATATGAAGTAATAATAGTTTTTATAACAATTATATTTTTAAGAATAAAACAACATTTATTCTTACCCTGTGAGTAAAAAGTATATATTTAATTTTAAAAAAATTATATTAAGTAAATAATATTTAAATTTCTTTAAAATAATTCCCTAATAGATATTAATAAAATTTATTAATATAAAAATTACAAAAAATACTTTTAATGAAAATGTCACTTTATTTTTAGATGATTTTTTCAGTTATAATTAAATGATAATTATTGAATTAATTTTATAAATGTTTAAACTATATATTTTTCAAAATTATGCTATTAAAATTTATACCTCATAATCCAATAGTTTCTTGATAATAAATACATACTATTTTTTTATTTCTTTTTCCATTTATACTTGTTGTTTTGTGTAGTGAATGATGTTAAAGAATTCATATTATTAAAAAACATATTTTATTGAAATACCAGGGTGTTTCAATGTAAACATAAATTCTTCCCACAGACATTTAGCCCACCAAGGAAATAGTAAATGTTTTTCCTTTCCAAGTCTTGATTATCTCACCGAGATTAGCTATTCACACGACAACTCAAAACTGAAATTATTTTGAAATACATCTTAGATTCATTTATTATTTCTTCACAATAAAAAAGGTGAAACCTTAGATAATGGTTCTAGAAAACTGACCAGTTCTACCCATAAAAAATACAATTGGTTTCGATGTTCTATGACACAGAGTGATTTTTATTTCATGAAATCCATGAATTTCCCTATTCATAACATGAAAGTACTTCATGGATGTCTGTATCCATAGAAAAGACATGCTCAATCCACCTTGGGCACACAAGGTCTACCTCATTTGTAAAATGTTTCTAAAGGAATAATGTTTGCCTAAAATAACACATCATTGGAATTTAGGCACAAAACCCTTGTTTTATTCCTACCACCCCTTGAATTTCGATGACCAGCCCACCAATAAACACCAAAAGATTAATTTTGTCCAGGTATTTAAATTTTAATTCCGTTCACACACAAGTGTTTAACCCCAAAATTACAAAAATTTCAATGTTACAATATATTCTACACAATAACGACCTTCATGTAAAAATATTATAAGTTGGTGAATACACCGATTAATCATAATTATAATGTAAATCTAAACTCAACTAAACCCCCTCAAAGGTCACCATTTAAATTCATAAGGGACCAACTCCATAACCTAAAGAAATTCCAATGAAGGCCACCACACTCTCATGCCAAAACCACACTTCCTAACTCACACATGCCATATCCATTGTGATAACACTCACTCCCATACCATGGTTAAATCAAATAACTCCACCAAACACCCACCGTTGGATATCACACAATGATCCAAAACAAGACTAATCCACTCAATACTAGATCTTTAACACCAATAGTCTAACAAGAAACCAAAACCATATACAAATGATCAGAACTCAATAAGGCCACATCTAATGAATTTCATGTTACTCAGATTCTCTCGAGAGACATAAATTCCCATTCACATGGTCCACATCATGTACCCACTAGGTATGCTTCAAATACATATATATGATCCATAAAATATATTATTTTTCCATTTTACATTTGACCGTACATTTATGTTGATGCTTAGATAAATTAAATTTCAAATTAAGGTTATAGAGGAATATAATCAATATGTTTCATAAGGATTTATATTATTTAATAGAAAATATTAATTAAAAAAATAATAACATTATTTCGTTTTATTAATTTACATTCTCGGGATTTTTTTATAAATAAGGTTTAGTTAAAGAGAAATCCAATTATAAGTTATAAAGGACAAATATATTTTGTTTTAACAGAAATATTAATTAACCAATGCCTAATAAAAATCACACTAAAATTAATGGATAACAGATTTTTTGTCTATATATGGGATTATTTATGTAGGATTCGACCATACACTTATATGGAAACATAATATAAATGGTTTTAAACACATTAAATAATTTAATCAGGTCACAATCTAGGTAATAAAATAAAAAATAATAGAAAATCCTGTAAATTATATGTTAATCCCACATATTTGATATGATTCATGAACTCACTCTCTCATTACAAACTAGTCAAATAGAAACATCCTAAAAAACTATACCCTCATAATCATGTGAATCATTTGAGGTGAAATATAATAAATTATAAAAATAAACAAATATGATTAATAATTTCATCCCATGAAACACAAAATTTCTTTATATGTGGGGTTTCTAGTCTAAGGAAAAAGGACTCATTCATGTATCTCTATCTCCATACTAGAAGATGTCGACTAGCTGTGTGGGTCAAAGGTGGTTTAGTTGGAGAATATACACACATATTAGACTAATGTATTAATAAAAATAAAATAAAATAGACATAACATTCAAATAGTTTATGATATATAACAACATAACTATGAAGTACCAAATGAGCTATCATGTACATGTCAATAAAAATATATCATAAAAACTTATACAATATCTCAAGACAAACAAATAAAGACTATAAAGTCCCTAGAAATATACTTGAGTCTGAAACTGATCTTGCATCATCTATGAAACCCTACAATCAACAACATTTATAGCTTTATTATACTAAAAAACCTCAATGAAATAACACAAGCTGCCTGTGTACCCATGTGTCATCGAAACCGAAGTGGGGTGTGAGTATAACTCAATAATAAATACCTAATGGTATCTCTAAAATAAGTAGTCTATAATAGTACATTTACATGTTCAATAAATAAATTGGTTCCATTTATAATATTGAATTCTAACAATTAAAATATTTATATGAATGAAAGTAAAAACAAAAGAGTTCACATGCTCTATGAAGACACACAACATCGGTCTACACCTACTTCGACCAATGAAACTTAGTGTATGATCATTGTATATATTATAGTGTGACAAGTTACATGGTATAAAACGAAGGATACCATGGTCCATATGGAGTATTTGAATCTACGGTGGCTCCACTATGCATTACCATCTATCCAAACCAATCCATAATATGACACATCCATCCATGGTGTTACTCTAATTTCTATCTAGGTGATTCAAAGAAATCCAAACATTAAATTATCTTAAATAAAAAAAGTTACCACATGTATGTGGGATTCAAACTATTTATCCTTATATGAATATAAGTCATCGTCCATGGAATTACACCTCATATAATCAAGTTGAATCTGTTGACCTCATCCAAAAGAATTCATGAGGTCACCATAAGAGAATACATGAAATTACTGCATGGTAATCAAAAAATAATACATTACATGAATTCATGGGGGAGTCACCCCAAGACATTTAAAAAAATTAATAGGTGAGATATCAAAATAATCTCATGGAATTATGTTGCTTTTATGAACAATGAATCTAATGTTGTATTATAAAATGTAAATTGTGAGAGTCCCCTTAAGTAATTTTCACACACTCCAAGTATTCCAACCATTTAAAATCAAAACTAAATACTTGGGATGAAACCCAAGTCACTCTATTCAATTCAATTAATTCAGTAATTAAATCATTGGGAAGCCAAATCCTTTAGTTCCAATTTATACGCATATATTCAAGGACAATTATTATTTATAGATTTAACAATAGTCCCACATTACCATGTCTTATCTAAATAGGGGAAAATTGAAAAGAGATAATGGAAAACATATTTTAGGTTTTTTAATGGATATTAATTAAATAAATATCAACATTTAACATTTTCCTCTTAGTCATATTATTTGTGACACCCTACATATATTGTTCTATCATTATATTACACTAGCATAAAACTAATGAAAAAAAATGTGGAGAATCACATTGATACTTCACCTTATAAGGGTCTATAAAACATTTAAAATGGAATATAATAAAATAATATACATAATTTTAGGGGACAATTAATTTCAATATTCACCACTCAGGAACCGATGAGATAGAAAAACTAATTCATTTAAAATATTAATAATGACTATGGGAAATTTAAGGGGACTCATACCTCATTGATAAATTCTTTCCCTTTTAACTCTAACCTGTCAACCACTGCTTCATTCAACAAAGAATTAATTCCAAAAACTATGAAATCCAAAACCATATATCACATCCAAAAAAATCAATCAATGAATCATAATCAAATAATAAATAATTAACAAATATACAACAAAAATTCAAAACATTTTGTTTAGGTATAAGTTTAAATTCACTGACTTGGTTGTTTTTCTATACCAAAACTAAGACCAACCATCCTGTTGGGGCCCATTTCATTACCGTAGAAGAATTTTGGGACAACTCACTAAGAGTTGAAAATTAAACCATATGCGGTGAAACATAATTTACCTAAAAACCATTAAATAACTCATTATATAACTTACATCCAATAGAACAACAATCGATGATGTACATATACTACCTTGATACATCCTTAAATGATGTAATATAGAGGCCTCATCACCTCATGATGATTCTACTATCCAAATGTTTTATTGTATTTTAAATAGATAACTAATGAAACTAAAAATTATAAATATTTGGGGGAATGACTAAAGTGGATAACTATATAAAGAAATATAACAATCCTTACTAATAATCAATTCCAAAACACACCATAGTGATGGAAAACCAATTTAAATGGTGTAAGGGAGATCTACTAACCTCATGATCTGATAATAAGGTAGAAAGAAAGGTTTCCCATAAAAACATTGGGGATATAATTTTAATTAATGACATAAAAATCTCCATCGGCTAACCAATAGACACCTTCTATCCAACCATCCCTCTTTCATAGCAACTAGTGGGCTTATGGCTATAAAATTTGACATCATTCAACTTTCATATATTATGAACCTTCCAAATACCCTTATAAACATCTTAACATTGAAAGATCATCCAAAAACACCCTTTAGTGGTGTAAAAACCTTGGGTATCCACATTTAGTCCATTGTTGTAAAAATGACCTATTCACTCTATGAAATCCAATCTTCTCTTATGAGTTCATACTATTTAGTATAGCTAGGATATTACCATATGAGGTGTATCTTGATACAAGTGATTTGGTATTCTCATATGGGTCACTAAAGCTGTAATCCATTATGAGGATCTAGCCTTGACATGACATGGAGTTAACTTTCATGGTTTATTCCTTGTAGTGTTTGAACCATTATCTATTTATTTATCGATTTTTTTTCAATATTGTCTAAAAAATATTATTATAATTAATTTATTTGATAGAATTATAATTACAACATATATTATGGTTAGAGTTGTTGTATAATTGTTTTATTAATAATCCATATTCCTAATGGAATGGGAATGTTTTCATGAATTCCATCATCACAAAATCACAAAAACTAGGGAAATAAAATTTGAAGGAAGATACAACAATAATGATTCTATTATAATAATGGAATATAGATTTTTTGGTGGATAGGGAAGTAGTGGTTTTACTCCATTGTTTTTATCCTCAGTTGTTGATCAGGTCTAGTACTATTAGGAATCTTATTTATAATTGTTTTGATGTTGTGAGAGTGGTTGATGGGTGATGAAGCAATTACAAGATGGTTTCTAGTTAGAGAGAACATACCTAATGTGAATGTATAGTCTATCATCCACATATCTATGAAAGATGAATTGATGAGATATGATATATTTTCATAGTTGGTGGTGCATCCATGATTAACTAGGATTTATAAAGATATGAAATTCCATTTCATGTGGCTGGGAATGATGCTATAGATAATAATGTTTTTACTCTTTTTCTTACATATCATAATGGGAAGGTATATCACCAATGACTATATCAGTTTCTTTAACTTCTTCCGATACTAGTGTAGTAATTAGATGATGTGATGATGAAATTTTTTATGGGGTAACATAAAACTCGAAGGAATCAAGATTCTATATGGGTTGTTATAATAACTCTAATAAAGGTTACAAAAATAATTCACATTCATGAGACCTAGAAAGTTGGTGAACAGGGAAGGATTTGTGTATTAGAGATATTTTGGATACAAATAATTCCAATGAGTATCATTTCATACGTGGATGATCATTTCACATCAAAATTTTGGAAAGAACTAAAGAAGGTCTTGTGATGAATTATGAAGCTACACACAATATATCGCCCATAGCTATATGAATAATAAAGTAGAATGATTTGGATTATAGAGGATATGTTGAGTGTGTGTGTTTAATTTCAATGTGACATGAGATAACCACTTAATATTGTAATAAGTCGCATAAAATATCAATTTCGGGCTTCTAATCAAATGGAACAATTTAAGTCACTTTATTATCAACTATGTCGCCCACATGTGTTTTGGCATGAGATAAGTTAGTTGTAAGTGGTCACTCTAAGATTGGTGTAGTATAATTATTTTTGGATGTAGATGATTCAACATTGGTTGGTCACATATTAGATTATAAAATATTAATATTTCATCTATATAGAAATATGGTTAGAGATCTCCCTAGGAAATATTGTATTATTCAATGTTTCAACTTAGTGGGGCATCATAATTTGATGAAATAGATGATGTTTTCACCAGGATTTTTTGTTTAATTTAGTATTGATGAAAAATATGGGATGGTAACATATAAATTTGATCTCCCTCCATGGATTCAAGAATTGCACGATCTGTTTCATGTGTTATAGCATTGAATTTATGACAAAAAACCTATAAACATGATTGATATTTATTATTTAATATTGAATGTAGATGTTTTAGATGTGGAATTTCTAGTGAATATTGTGGGAGAAAATTAAAAGATACTTCATTGTAAGACAATGCCTCTTGTTTGGGTGTTATGTAATCATGGGTGGATCCAAGATGGAAAAGTTTAGTAAGACTAATATGTCTAAAATCATTATATGGATCTATTTATAAGGACCCTTTGGGATACATATTTGGTATGATAAGACCTTATAGTGGGAGTTTTTAATTCCCCTCAACAATTCATGGTGAAGTATATTAAAATAAAATTTATTTTTTCTATTTTTTTTATGTTTTATGGCCCACTAAGTGGCGGAGAAGAGGCATGGTGTCTTATCGATAAGAGGATAAAACTTAAAAAATTCACTACGGTTCTACTGGTTAGCTTATTATTTCCATTAGTATGTTGGTCTAGCGTCCAAGAATAATTTTTAATGGGTCATTTGGTAATTTCACCCAAAAACATATTCATCCCCAAATCATTTTCCACAAATCAATACATGATTTTCCAAGTGGGGGAGGCTTCCATGAGAATTATTTTTCTATCCTCATATCATCCCTCACAAATTAGAACATTGTTTTTTTGCATCAGGCTTCATTAGGTAATTATTATAAAATTCTATAATCACATCACTCTTCCTCATTCCTTGAATTTTTTTGTAAACCTAATGCTTCAATTTATTATCTATTATTATATTTTGGGTGTGTGAGTCTGTTTGTAGTATACAATTATTTGTGGTTTAGTCTTGAAATGCCTATTTTTTTAATTACTATTAATTTTTAGGTTACAGTCATATGATTCATTTATCAAATCTTATGAGGGATTATATTTTTCTAGTGAAGCATTCTCCTATTTTTTCAAATAAAATGTATGGGTATATATCTTTAATGTAGACCCCTTATAAGGAATGTTGTATGATATGGATTGGATTGTGTGGTAATTAAACTTTGAAATGTGGTTGGTAGAGGGGTTTTCTACTTCTAAATGTTGACCTTGGGGTGTGATGTATGGGATTATTTGGTGCCAGTTTTTTCCAGATAAATGATAGAAGGTATTGAATGATGATTCCCCAGAATTTTAATATCCCTTACTTATTTATCTTGATTTTTTATAATGTTTATTATAGTGACCTATAAATAACCACTATGATGTTTTTTTTGTGACACGGTGACCTTACATGAACCTTTGGTATGGTTAATTGTGATGTGATGACCTCCCATGAACAATCATGATGGGTTAGTGTGATGTGTTTACCTCATAATAACCTTTTTAATGGGTTATCATGGTCAATATTTTCCTATTTAGTTTTATTATAATGGGTCTAGAAGTAGTTGAGACCATTTTGTATTGGAAGATATAGGTCATGAGTTTCTATTTCTATTTTGGTTCTCGACGAACTTCCTCCAGAAATAGAGATTAACCATGTAAGTATCGTGTTTATAGTGGGTTTTTAGTGCATTTTGACCTGAATGGTTTGGAAGTTATTTATATAATTATTTTATATTGATGAATCCACCTTTATATATTTTTTAATTAATGTTATGGGATCGTTGGTGGCCTCATACTATGATTGTTCTCACACCATTCATATGATCTTGATGAATTGGGAGAATTTATGATCTAGGACCCTACTAAGGGAATGATAGCTATGATAGATTACTATATTTGTTTCAATGGTAGGGGATATAGGCAATACCAGTATATACTTTGAGGCCTTTTTAAGTGATACCACTTTTATAATTTTACTCATTATCTCCTTCTATAAATTGTTCCACCACATTTGGGGATCAATGTTTACTTATTTTTAAGACTATAGACCTAATATGTGATCTCATTACATCATTGAATTTTTATTTTGGGTGTTTCCATTTATTGACTAATTTCCCATGTTAAATTATGCTTCCTTTTATTTATCACCCCTATTTTATGTACTACTATGATATTCCCATGTTACAGTGGGAATAGTCTCCGAACATGTTGATAAGTCCATCACTGCTAATTAAAATCCTCTAAAGTATGAGGAGGAGTATATGATATTATATACCACCTTGGACCAAACTAGATTATTCAATTTAAGGAGTTATAGTTATTGTATTCAATATACTAATATACTATGATATATGGTGGGGGATATGATTGGTTTTAATAAGAGAACAAGGTTTATTTCCATTATATTCATTATAACCTAATTTTATATTGTATTTTGGTTGTGATATGATAATGGATTTTAGGTAACATGAATGTTTTGACGGGTGAACATGGGTTTTTTTGTATATAATCCGAATAAAACACTATGAATGGGTGATAAGAGAATGGTGATATAGTCATTAAAAAAAATAATGTCCATTGGAACATTAGAGTATGTGTGTGTTAGTAAAGGTATGAAGAAACTCATTTCCACAATGATTGTGATCTGAACTGTTTCCAACTAGGATGTTTGACTCTATGGGGGTTGGGAGAGGTAGGTTTTGGTTTCCCACACCTTTATATATAAATATATTTTATAGTTTAATACGTGTAATTTTGAGATCATGAAGGGAATTACTTTAAAAAAGAATGTAGTTATGGTTGAACTTAACATTATAGTAAACTATTTTGGGTATTTTACATTATAAGTTTAGTTCTCTATAACAACACATGTATTATTGGAATTTGGATTTTATTTTATTTTATTCAATTAATTGGTGGGTTAATTATATTTTTGATCATTTATTCATATTATGTGTTCCTTTTTGAGTTTTATACACTTAGATCAAGTTGAACAAAAGTGGGATTTTAGAAGCTTAGAAAAAGGGTCAACCTTGCCATCACTGATGTCCAAGGGGGTTTACAATTGAGGAAAGTTCAAGACAAGATGTTGGTTCATGAAACTTATAATCCCATCCTTCGATGGATTCCCTATTATACTCATTATTAGTTATCAATGAAAATCAATTATAAGATAAACTAATCATTCTAATAAAAATTCATCAAATGAATTATTCAATATCACACCCTTTCTCATTTAAAAAATATACAAATATATATATATTTTCATATAGTAAAATTGATAGAATTATCATTGTCAAAATTTGATTTTTCTTTGTGTGCAACACAAAATTGCACCCCTATCATGAGAATGAATTTAATATATCATGTATAGGTCCCAATATCATTCATGTATTGACATAAAAAACACCAATAGGAATTATTTATATTATCATGTCATTATATAGATGATCAGAGTACTTTTATAAGTAATTTAATTACTATGATACACTAGTTCGGGTTTCAAACATATCAAATGAAGAAATAATTGAATATATTTCTAGAAAACCATGAATGACATACCAATTCACTAACTCTAAAATATATCATAGATATCAACTAAATTGAAAAATATAACAATGAAATGAATAATCCCTCTATGATACCCTTTATTCACTGATGAAACAAATAATGTTATCACAAGACTATTATCAATCATAAATTTCTTAATAAAATGAATTATAGGTTTTATATAGTGAACAGAATGTATATCACTCTAATAAATATAGTAGAATATAATAAAAGTTAATAATGTAGTCTATGAATAGTTAAGACACATGAAATGATAAATAATTGTCACGAACTAGCCCAGGTCGACCCTGAACTCATCACCTGAGATGGTCTGTGATATTTCCTGAAGGGTGTTCTCGATCCCCATTGGATGGAAACTAGTGCCGGGAATCAAAATTTAATCACTCGGAATGATTTTTCCCATAGAATAAAAATAAATAAACAAGAATAAACAGAACAATAAAATAGAACTCTAGTAGCAGAAAATCTAAATAAAGAGAACAAATCAATATACCTCCATGTGACAGACTACGTCACTACACAACCAAAGAAAAACCTTTCTCCAATGTTGAGAATCTCAGCCAAGAGAACCGTATCACAGGAAATCTTCAAGTAAAAAGATAAAATATCCATGAGCATTAAAAATGATGAGTAAGGTTTACAGGATAAACCAAAAAATCTAACATATCCTTTCCTAAAACAATCCACTAACACAATTTTGAAATACAAATATAAAAGTAGGGTTTTCACATTATTAAATAAGAAACATGTTTTTATAATTTAAAAATCCAACACACACAACATACCATTTCCAAAACGGTTTTTCATTTTATAAACTAAACCCAAAACAATGTATACCAAAGCTGGGCTAAAGTAGAACATGTATGCAGTGTAAGATGGAGATAAACAAGTATAACAGAAAGTGACCAAGAAATGAAAAATAATCTAGTAACCATGGGTGATCCTAAAAATACTTAGAAGAACCTTGTATGTACTCGGATGTGGAACCACCTACAAACATATGTTGAAGATCCAAAGTCTATAACCACCTGTCCGCTCAAAAACGGACAAATCCAGTGGCAAAGCCCACCTTTCCTAACAAACAATCTAGGGGGTACCAACCTCTCTAATCGGGGTTGATCAAAAGCTGTCACTTGATCATATAAATTATTCCCAGAAACCTATGGTGGTTATAATAATATTGTGTAAGTAGGAGTCCCTAACACAAGTGACTCATGTCAATGCACTTGCCTACACCAAAAAAAGATTCTTTTTATGCATTCACCCATAAAGGGTTACCCTAGATAGGAGCGTTCCATATACAAGTTCAATAATTTCACCTTAAACAATGTGAAAACTAGGCCTTGAAAAAATCTGAACATTTAGAGCATTTCACCAAAAATTAAGGTTATCAAGCGAGTACACAATTCTAAACACAATATTTTCTAAAATTTCATAAAATCATCACCATTTGAGTTGGAGGTACAAAATGGGTCATCACATTACATAATCAATATAATCACTTCTTTGAAAAAAAAAGTGTTTCCAATCAGAACTATAGCTTTACATAGTCAAACAATTTACCCAAAATATCACACAAAACCACTTTTTCATTTTTAAGGTCAAACTAGCCCAAGTTCCAAACACACGCACCCAAACACTTCACAACCAAACAACGAGCCTTTACCCCATTTTAAAATCTCATAGAATCATATTCCAAGGAAAAAAGGGGCCAAAAATTTGAGGAATACAATTGAATCCATTCCTTTGAAAACAAAAAAATTAACCTCCATCCCCTAGGATCCAAGAAAACATTTTATGAAACTAAGGTTAAAAAAACCAAGAAACTATTCGAAAACCATATCCACACATTTGTTACCTTCTTTTAAAAACAAAAACTAACCAATCCCTTTATTTGAAAGAACACCAACCTTCGTATTGGAAACATCAAACCCTTCCAAAATCACTCCAAATTACATTCATCACATGTTAAAAAAACTTTAATGTGATGGAAACTTTATAAAAAAACAAAACACATTCTTTGATATTAAATGAACAAGCCAAACAATTCATAAATGATTTTAAGAACATGTCAAACATTTTATTAACTATTTGGTAAATAGATGAAACAATTTATTAAAAATTTAACAGACATACCAAATAATTTATAAAAAATTATATAACGATCTAAATAATTTGTTATAAATATTTATAAAAAGAAGAAACAATTTATAAACAATTTAATAAACAGACCGAATAATTTATAAACAATTAATTAAAATAGAAAAAAAATAAAAACATATAGAAGAGTATATAAAAGGTGCATATCATGATTAAATAATTATTAAAACAACATTTGACATCCATTGAACACTTTTTCCATAAGCACACATAAACATGACCAGAGAAAGTACTTTAAAACTATTTTTAACAAGACCAAATATCTTGAAAATACCATATAAAGTTAAATAAGTGTGTTTTTAAGGTGAGAACTAAGTCAAAAATTTAATTAAAAACACTCATGTATTAAGTGGACTTAATAAGAAAGGGAAAATCGGATTCTACTACCTCAAACCATGAGAAGACTCGATGAAACTATGACGGTAGGTATAATAATCCTCCGCATACCAACCATACATGTTAAAAAATGAAAAAAACACAAGAATTAAGAAACATGGAATTAGAGTTTTGATGAAATAAAAAACCTAAAATAATAAATAAATCTACCAAGGAGAGGGTTATCAGACGGGGTAGAGAAGCAGCTCATCTGGATCAGGTTCACTTGAGAAAATTGTGGGGGGTCCAACTGGTTAGTTCTGGCTCAGTCGGGTGGCTAGAGTGAAGGTTGGAGGGTGGCTGGCTAGGTCATGTGTTCGGGGAGAAGGTTTGAGTTGGCCTTATCTGTGGTGCGGAGGGTGGAGTCTGTAAGCTAGAGGGGTGGGGTGAGGAAAAGGTAGAGGTGTAGATAGGTAAGGGTGAGGTAAAGCTATAGGGATGGGGTGAGGCGAAGGCGGTGGATGGTGTGGGGTAAGGGCGATGGTAAGACGGAGGGTTATAGGGCATTGTAGGATCCGGGTTCATCGTTGGCAGGGATAAAGATAAGGTGCCGTTAAGGTGGTGTGGTGAGAGCTTTCAAGCGTAGAGGGGGCGATAGGTGAGGCCAGGTTGGTTGGGGCTAGTCGGAAGGTCGGAGGTACGGAAGGAGAATGGAAACAATGGGGCAAGAGGGATAGGGCTAGAGGCCTGGGCGCGGCTCACACATAAGGAGGGGGAAACGACGGGGTGAGGCGATTGGGGATTATGGTTAAGTTTTGTGTTTTATTTCATTATTATACTAATAATTTTAATATAATAATAATAATAGTAAAAATAATAACAATATAGATAATAATAATACAAATAATACAAATAATACAAATAATAATAATAATAATAATAATAATAAAACCAATAATAATAATAATGAAAATTAACATAATAAATATAACAATAATAAATATTAATAACAATAAAAATAATAATTATAAAATAATAATAATAATACAATAAAAATAAAAAAATAACAATGAGTAAATTCCCACCTCCTGGGCAGACTGCACGGATACCTCCAGCCACGTGGTGACCACGGACGAGTCTGAATACCAGTAAAAATATTTAACAAGTTTTTTTAGACCAAGAGCTGGTCCAAACCTTGGCGCGAGAACCTAGATCTAAGAAATAATAAAAAAAATTAATTTAAAAACTCTGGTGTGACAATTATCTCCACCACAAACTCTTTGTTCCCCAAGAAAGTCACCCAGCCGAACAATAGAAAAAACAAGAATCCATGCCCGAATGAAACTGAAATAAACCTCAAAACATGATAACATGAGAATACAAGAGGGTTCTCTACACCATAATAACTCATGTAGTGTAAAAATTTAAAACCCAAACATACAACACTGATGGAGGGGGGGGGGGGTGATGCTGGAACTCCCAACTGATCCAAACTAAATTTAATAGCATGAGAAAAACAACACCTATGTTAGAACATAAAACCATTGAAACAGAAAAAAAACCTCCAACACTAGAGAAAATCCTTTGGGAAAAACATTCCCCAAGTAGTAAACCTGATCAAAACCACAAAAATCGAATCTTCTATAGGAACTTACATCCCCAAACGAACACAACTAAACCATGATCAATCTAGACAAGGTCCAAGCACACTTTAAAAAAAATGAACGATTCAGAAAATCATAATAAAAAAAACAAAATTGTTGTATTACAGTAGAACATGTCCATAATAACTTCAAGATGAAACAATGATCCTACAAAAATGTCAAAACATTAATATCAAAAAAACAAGAATGAAATGACTTTAAATGTTCCATCGCCAACATGAAACACAAAACCTAAACTTAGGATTCACACCCTTGGAAACTCTTGACTATGCACGAGCTTCACCCCAAGACATGTGGATAGGGATCTAATGGATGAAGCATCTCCTGCCTTATAGTAATGCACTAGAATCCTCTGGTCATAATGTCTTCTTAAGGAGACGCTTCCTGAAAACTTTTCTAGATGACCCAGAAACCTACAATGATGTCATGTCTTTAGAGGGGTGGGAAATGATGAATTTGTGTGCTCTAAACATCCACCCTGATGGCACACCATCAAATGGTCCAAAAAAATAGAATCCATAACCATTGTAGAGGACTCAATAGAAATAGGTCCTTTTGGAACACCCTTCTCACCATATGGAAAACCTTCACAAGATGATAGATATGGTATATTTTCAACCATATGCACTCCTGAGAATAATTCAACTAAGCATGCCTCATGCACCAGCTTCAAAAAACAATAATCCCTAAAAGGGAGGACCGAATCCTTAATCTCTAGATGAAGACCCCTGATGAAAAGGGGAGTATTCATTAAATCCTATGATGCTCCCTCCAGATAAAAGGACACAATTTTGTTGAAATTGACAACATATGCTTTCACCGTCCATTGACCTTGTTGAATACACATGAGCTCTTACATTTTCCACATATTTACCTCTTAATTCATGAACCATCAGATAAAAATGGATTTAAAGGCATCCCATTTCATCCCAACTTGCACTGATGGTGGGGAGAACAACTCTCATTCATCCAGAGATGGAATTTCGAAGAGACCCAAAATGGCCCGCACTCTGACCGCTTAGAGAGTTACCAATATCCTGAAAACACCCTCAACCTATTGAAGCCACTCTACTGCCTTTAACAGACTCTAATACCCATGAAGGATAGTCAATGTTCGAGAATGGCCAAAAACTGGGTATGAATTATTAGAAACCTAGGAGAAATTTTTGGATATCATTTTCTGAACAACATAAAAAACATAGATCCAAAACCAATATCAATGAGAGCAACTTCATCCAAAAACAATCATCTCAAAAAAACAAAGAAATACAAACACAAAGAAAAAAAATTCTTTTTTCATTTTAGATTTCAATGCCACCTTCTTTCAAGGCCACTTTTCAAATACAAAACCCTCTTTTCAAACCAAATTCAATTTCCAAAACCATTTTTCCTTTTAAATTCAATTTAAAAAAATAATTTCAAGACTCTTATTCTAAGTACACACCCAAATAATCCCATGAACCGTTGGAAAATTATTCATCCACTTTCATCTCTACACAACAACATGAACTTCCCAAAAATTCCCTCACATGTGAGAATGTTCATGAAGAGTACCTGAGGTTTCACACAAACCATTTCTCTAATGATTCCAAGAGAACACAAGATTTTTTTGACAATGAGATTTCAGTTTTTAGAACTGTTTCATGAATTTAAAATCCATTTAAAAGAAATAATTCACATCTCAAAACACATTTTTCATTTTTAAAAGCACACTTACACCAACCAGAACCAAGATGACACTCAAACTGCATGAAACTACCAGAGGGAGGTACTAGTATTCATGCTTAACCTGGTGACATGGTAGTGGGACATGCCCCAAGTAATTTTCAATAACTAAGGGGAACTTGATCCATATACTCAGACTCCACATGGGTCACTACTCCATATAAAATCATAATGATACATCAGATTTCCTCCATTGTCATCTATAAATATAAAACAAACCAGAACAAAACAAAGACTCAATTACTAGACTACCCATGTCGACTTGATGTTCAGAATGCACAAGGTTTCATGAAGTCATTCATGTTCCTACCTCTCGAGTATCTACTACCCTAATCTCTATCTACCAGAAACCCCAAATAACAGGGGCCTCCTTTGATACCATTTTGTCACGAACCAGCCCAGGTCAACCCTGAACTAGTCACCTGATCCGGGAAGCAACATGTCCCAATGGGTGTTCCCGATCCCCACTAGCTGGAAAACAGTGTTTGGAATCAATATATAATCACTAGGAATGATTTGGACCATAAAAGAAAAACAAATAAACAAGAACAAACAAAATAATAAAACTGATCCCCAATAGTGGTAAAAAGAAATAAACAAAATAAATCAATATACTTCCCCGAGACGTACTAGGTCACCACCCAACCATAGACCAACCTTACTCCACTGATGAGAAATTCGTCCAAGAGAACCTAAGTAAATTAAACCTGTAACTAAAATGATAAAATAGGAATGAGCAATAAAAATAATCCATAGGGTTTCCAAGATAAACCTTATAATCCAACATCTCCTTTCCCAAATCAATCTACTAACAAAAGTTTTAAATAAAAATATAAAAGTAGGATTTTAAAATTTTAAAATAAGAAACACATTTTTTTCATTTAAAAATCCAACACATGCAACATACCATTTCCATAATCATTTTACATTTTATAAACTAAACCCAAAACAATGTATACCAAAGCTGGGCTAAAGTAGAATATGTAAGCAGTGTAAGATAGAGATAAAATAGTATAATGGAAAGTGAAAAAGAAATGAATAATAATATAGTAACTATGGGTGATCTTAAAAATCCTTAGAATACCCTTAGACACACTCAGTTTAGGAGCCACCTTCCAGTGTATGGTGAAGCTCCTATGTTTATATCTGATTGACAACCCTAAAACTGACCAATCTAGTGGAAAATCCCACTTGGCCTAACAACCAATCCAAGGGGTAACCACCTATCTAATCGAGGTTGATCAAAAACTGTCACTCAATCATCTAAAAGATGCCCAAGAACCCAAGGAGGTTATAATAATATTGTGTAAATTGGAATCCCTCGTATGCTTGACTCATGTCACCGCACCTTCCTACCCCAAACACGGATGCTTCCTATGCATTCACCCATATAGGGTTACCATAGACAAGAGCACCTCATATACATGTTCAATCATTTAAAAATAAACAAAGTGCCAACTAAGCATTTACAACATCTTAACATTTATAAAATATTACAAAACAATAAGGTTATAAAGTGGTTAAATAGTTTTTTGACACCGTCTTTTCTAAATTTTAATACAAACACCACCATATTAGTTGGAGGTACTAAACGGGTCATCACATTACTTAAAAATTTAAATAAATTATTTTTAAACACAAGTGTTTCCAATTGGACCTTTAGATTTATATAGTAAAAAAATTACCAAAAATATCACTCAAAAACCACCTTTTCATTTTTATGGTCAAACGGGGCCAAGTTCTAAGCACACACACCCAAACACTTCACAAAAAAACAACAGGCCTTTATCCCTTTCTAAAGTTTAGTCAAAACATTATCCATGGCCAAAGATGCCAAAACATTGAGGAATACAATTGAAACCATTCCTTTCAAAACAAACAAAAGAACCTCTATAATTTAGCATCTACGAAATAATTTTATGAAACCAAGGTTAAAAAAACCAATAAAATATTTGAAAACCATATCTACAAATACATTACTTTCTTTAAAAAACAAAACCAACCACTTACCTTATTTGAAAGAAAACAAACCTTCTTATTGGAAACATCAATCCCTTACAAAATCACACCAAATTACATTCATCATATCTTAAAAAAAGTATAAAGTGTTGGAAACTATATAAAACAAACCAAACCATTTCTTAGCTATTGTGTAAACAAACCAAAAAATTCATAAACGATTTTAAGAACAAATCATAGAGTTTATTAAATATTTTTTAAATAGATGAAAAAATTTATAAAAAATTTAATATACATACAAAATAAATTATTAACAATTTTATAACTAACCAAAAATTTTTTCAAGAATATTTATAAATAGACTAAAGAATTTATAGAAAATTTAATAAAGAGATAGAATAAATTATAAACAATTAATTCAAATCAGAAACATAATCACAACCTATTAAAGAGTATATAAAAAGTTCATGTCATGATTAAAACATATTGAAAACAACATTTAACATCTAGTGACCATATTTTTCATAATCAAAAGTAAACATGACCATAGAAAGTACTCTAAAAATATTTTTAAAAAGACCAAATAGCTTGAAAACACTGTAGAAAGTTATCTTAGTGTATTGCGATGGTGAGAACTACGTCAAAAATTTAATTAAAAACACTCGTGTTTTAATTGGACTTAATCATAAAGGAATACTCGGATTCACCTACCTCAAACCAAGAGCGCACACAACGAAACTCTGACGGTAGGTAGAGTAATCCCCCACAGACCAACCACACATGTTAAATAATGGAAACATGTACATATTAATGATGACATTAGGGTTTTGATAAATTAAAGAAACATACCAATCTATCGAATAAATCTACCAAGGAGAGGGTTTTTAGATAGGGTGGAGAAGCATGTTGTCGGGATCCGGTTCACCGGAGAAGGTTATGGAGGTGCCGACTGGTTGGAGCTGGCTATGTTGTGTGGCGAGGGAGAAGTTCAAGGGGTGGTTAGCTAGGTCAGGTGGCTAGGGAGAAGGTCTGAGCTGGCCTTTCTGGTGGTGTGGATGGTGGAGGCCAGGAGCTGGAGGGTCAGGGTGAGGCAAACTTAGAGGGTGGCACGAGGTAAGGGAAAGGGAAAGCGGAAAGGTTGTAGGGAACTACAAGAGCTCGGTGCTCCATCAGAGGGAATAAGGAGGAGGTATCATAAAGGTGGTGCAATGAGGTCCTGGGCACATAGAGGGGGTGAGAGGCGAGGTCGGGATTGGCTAGGGCTGGTCGGAAGGTTAAAGCCACGGAAGAGGAAGGGAAACTAGGGGAAAGAGGCAGAGGGACATAGGCTTAGGTACAGCTCGCGCAAGAGAAGGGGGAAACAGGGGGGGTGAGGCGGCTGGAGCTTAGGGTTAGGTTTTGTGTGTTTCTTCATTCTTATAATAATAATATTATTACAATAATAATAATAGTAAAAATAATAATAATACAAATAATAATCATAATAATAATCATAAAACAAATAATAATAACAAAAATAATAATAATGAAACCAAAAATAATAATAATTAAAATGAAAACAATAAAGATAAAAATAATAAAAATGAAAAAAAATAAAAATAATTATTATAAAAATAATATTAACAATACAATAAATACAATAATAATAATTGTAAGAATAATGAGAAATTGACCGCCTCCTGGGCCGACTACATGGTTATCGCCAACCATGTGGTGACTGCTCATGGGTATGAAGCCTAGTAAAAATATTAAACTACAAAAATTTTAGACTTGGAAAAATTTCAGACATTGAAGCGAGAATATAGAGGAAAGAAATAAAAACATTAATTTAAAAATTAAGGTGTGAAAATAATGAACATAATAAGTCGATCAGTTTCACTTTTCATCAGATAAGGGAATAATAATATTTGTGATAATAAAATAATTAAACCTAAAAATGAAGGAATATCACAAACTCTTATTATACCACTATGGTATCAAAATTTGATATTATATTTCATGAATCTTTTATAAAAAATTTCTACTAGTTAAAAAAAACCCAAAAATTAAATCAACATATCACTGTAACCATGTATGTAATAATAGATTAATATTTATCTAGATCATCATTATGAAATCAAAAATTTATAAAAAAATAATTTCAATTTGATCCAGTTATAATATTTGGGATATAAAATAATATTTCATAGTTATAGACTTGCCACCCAAAACAACATACGAATAATATTATAAAATGATTAGCTATAAAAATATCCCTTCCTAAAAACCTCATAAGATATTACCTTTGATTCTAGAAGAACCATAAACCATAAAAATTGTATCTCAAAAAGAAATCTAATCAAATTATTTAGTTCAAAAAATTTACTAATAAAAAAATAATAACTTTAAAAAACATAAAATTTATATATATATTATAAAATGTTAAAAATATTAAAAATGTACCTGTAGATTAATTTTCTAGTTGCATGTCCTCAAAAATCCTATAAAAATAACAATATTAACATTTACATCCAAAAAAATATTAATAAAATATAGATCCACAACTTAAACTAATTATAAAGCATTATTGAACTATAACATTCCATAACCACATATCACATATAAATAGAGGTAGAAATATAGTAATCATATAGAAAAGTAAAATCAGATGTGGGGTACACATATATTAGGAGAACATTTGGTTTTCTAATAGAAAATAAAAAAATATGACCTTACTCGAGGAATAAAAAATATATAATGTAGAGTAATTCGCACTACCACTTTCATATTTTTTAACCATAAACATTTACATTCATATCCCATATTTTCTTGATAAAAATATTAAACTATATAATTCATAACAACTTATAAAAATATAATTATCACATTTTCAAAAGACACATGACAATGGGGTTAGATGGTAAGATGACAACTATCAATAAGGAAATATCATAAGTTGATAATTTTCATAGAAATCTTCTATATTAAATATTTTTCTCAACGAAATATCAATTGATCATTATTTTCATGTCGATCATACTACCATAACTAAAATGTTTTTTTGTAACTAAAATATTCATTTTTAAAATTTTCATTTTAATATATTTATTTTTAGTATCACATAAATAATTACCATGCATCACGTAATAATATTGAACAATATTTTATTTCATCATCCTAGAATAGTACATTTAAAATATAAATAAATTATATAAATATATTTTTATTATAATTAGATAATAAAAAATGTAAATAAATAAACAAAAATTATGGATTAGAAATTTCTATAGTCTCTTAGAAATACAAAAAAAACATAAATTTAAAACCAAAACATTTGAAAAAATATTTGAAATTATAAATAATTAATTAATGTATATAAATTCAGGAATATATATGTCTATGTTTTTAATGTGGTATGTTTTAAAATATTTTATAAAATAATGAAACATTTTTTAATATTTGAATATTATAATTACTAAAAATCTGATTTTATTGACAGAATATTAATTCCATTTTAGGAATTATCATATTAAAAAAAGGAAAATTTATTTTTGGGATTTTCCCTAAAAATTATTTTAGTGTAAATTCTAATATTAAAATATTTTATATATTATCAATTTTATTATATAATAGAGATATAATAAAAAAAATGAATTCTATAATGTTTATATAAATGAAAAATAATTTTACAATGAATAATTATCTATACCATAAAAATAAATTTATTTTTAAAATATATGAAGTAGCTTACAAGGTCATGAAACATATTTTATCCTAATAAAGAAATCTGTTTCAATCACTTCACCTATTTTTTCAATAATTTATTAAACAATAATTTATTTTTGTTATTTCCTTGAATTTCATACCAAAATATATTTTTAGATAAATAATATTAATAATACCATATAAGAATAATATTTAATATATTGTTCATTAATAATTTTATAATTAATATCATAACTCAAAGTACCCAACTATTTATACAAATACACCATATAACCCACAAAAAAATATTAATTATAAAATTGATCCCATATATGATGTTTTTATCAAAATAATGAACATCATCCAATTAAGTGTTTTATATAGTATTGTGTCTTATGCAAATCAATAATTTCATTACTATTGGAAAACGTTAACCATCAATGAACTTGTAACTCAAATTGAACACCATTAAATTTTTTATCTTATATTTTTATATTCTCATGCAATTTTTTATAGTATTAATAAAATTAAATTTTTTGTATAAATGATATAAATGTTAATATTTCAATATATAGTTTTTAATTATTTAAAATAATATATATATATATATATATATTATATATCTCCTGCTTTTCACATGTCTGACTAAAATTTAGTTTCAATACCCATGAGAAAATTGTTAGTTTATCATTTATTATCATATTCATGGATGAAATGTGTAGGTAATATGAAATATATTTATTTATTTATGGATGAATAAGATTTTTTATGAATATGTACATTTGATTTAAATTAAATTCATGTATTTATATGAAATTTAGTTATTAGACATGTAATAATGATAAAAAAATATAGAAATTAAAATGGAATAATTAATATTTTTATTTCATCATTTCAATATATATCAAATCAAATGTAAAAAACATTTTCATACTAGAAACAAATTATAAAAAATAAAAATTGTACATAATAAAACTCAAAAACTTTTTAATAATTATATGTTGGCTATAAATGATATGTCACTATCATCACCACAAAAATGATCTAAGTTAAGGGGATCTCCAAAAATATTTCTCGTATTTTTGAATCCCACCCTTTTCATAAAAAAATTATAAAATTATAATATTTATTTTCTACTAAATATACAATATTTTATTATTTTTTTAACATTACAACTTATTCTCATCCCTATTCAGTTTTTTTCTCATCCATTTATACTCATGTCATACATAACAATGTTTCTAAATGGATTCATCCCCAATAGAATTTTTTTTGTTTTAAATTCACATTTTTTCTTGTTTTGTAACAACTATTTATATTCTATCATATTAATTTCTATTTATAAATTTCTTATCTCTTATGATTTATTATTCATCTAAAAATTAGATTTATAGTTATTATAACATTTTAAAAAAGGACATTTATTTCTCTCTAAAGTGAAAATTTCTCATTTTAAATTATCATTTATAGGATTTATAAGAATTTTTATTATCCATAGTCATACATTTTTTTTAAAATTATAATGTTTAGACATTTATTTTTCAAATTTTATAATATTTTTTCATTAATATAAATTAGTTAGAAAAAAATTTATATAAATTTGAAGAATTCATCCAATAATTCTATAACATTTCTAATAAGATGTTTCTTTACCTTATTAACAGTATCATTCTTATATATAAGGCTAATTTTTTTTATCACCCTTAAATTATAGTTAATAACTTTATGATTATTCTTATGATTACTATACCAAAATTACAATGAATATATTTTTATTCATAACTTCATAGAAAACCCCTTGATTATATACCTAAATTTCGAAATATTATTTTAATATTTATGATATTCCATGATTTATGAGTTTATTTTGGAAATCCTTTCAATTTATTCATGTTTTATTAATAATATGTTTATGAATTTAGGATTAAATATTTAACTCGATCATTTCTATATATTCTAGATAATTTTTTATAGAGAACAAATCTAGTCCCATCTATAATTTATATCATTTTCAAAATTTAATCATCTCATATCACAAAATTATCTAACAATACAATGAGTGGAAGGAATAATATCTTGTTAGAACAGTTACATAAGAAACTTATTTAACAATGTAACGACCTATTCTTTTTAACCAAACAAAAAAGCCATAGAAATTTGAATTTTCACATTTACTAGAGTTGATGTTTTTAAAATTGAGATTTTGAACATAATTTCGAGAGTGGGGACACTATGGTGTGTTTCTATTAAAAAGAAATTATTTAAATTAATTTTAAATTTAATTAAAATTATTTTATAAAATGGGGAATGTAAAATAATAGAAAATAATGAATATATTTAATAATACTAAAATTAATATTATTATTACTATTATTACTATTTCTAGTTTTATTTTTATTATTTTCATTTTAGGTTTTATGAAAACCTAACACACCCCACTCCCTTACTCCAATGTATGAAACAATCTCCCTATGTGGAATCTCCTTGGTCATGTGTTACACCTCCTCAAGGCCTCCTCTCAGATGGATGATTTCAAATAGAATTCTACTGACTCTTTGTTCAATCCCTCAAGTTAAGCCTCATCCTACCATAACCTTCCCTAATTCATATGTTTTCTCTCTCCTATTTCACCTGATGAGGTTGGATAAAGTGTAGGGTTAAGGGTTGAACAGTTTTAATTCTTCTTAGTTTTTTAGTATTTGAAGAATCTCCCAGTAATACATCGTTTGTATTATGAAATCCTCCGCCAAAGGCAAAGTGGAATAGTAAGATTTGTCCTGCCATCATATCCATGGGGTAAGGTTTTCCATCATTATTCTTTGTCTCTAAATTTATAGTTTGGTCTTTCATAATTTTTCAGGTTCTTATATTTCCCCTTCTGTGAGTTAGACCTTGTCGTAGTGTTTTTGAGGTCCTGGTATTGTTTGTAGTGTGTTTGGTGGCTATTTGAAGGCCAATATTGATATATATAAATATATATGTATGTATGTTTATAAATAAATCTTCCTTGTACATATTATCCATTGGATATGAGAATATATACAGTATATTAAGGGGAATATATATATTAATGTATGTGCATGCAATTGATGATTATATTCGAGTTAGAGTGTCAAGTGCCAAAAACTTTGGCTTGGATTGGCCTTCCCTTTGAGGTATGATTGCATTCATTTCTCTTTTAATTTAACAATTCCTTAGTTTTTTTTCATAGTTTTTCTATGATAATTGAAATTATGATTCTTTAATTAAATTATTAGTATTGATAATTTATTTGTTTAAAACACATGTTTTTAAAATAAAACCCCTCTAACAGAGGTGCGCTGTCTTCTAAAACAAATAAAATGATAGTTATTTTCATCATGATTAGTTATGGTTTGAGTTTTCCATATTCATTATTTTGATATATTATTAAAATATAATGGAATATTATAAATTTCTTGATCTAACTGACTACCAAACCAGTAGCTGGACCAATCGCCACATGACCTCATGTGCATCTCCCCAAACACTAAAGGCTTCTGACTAGCAGCAAAGGCCTATGGTGTGTCTACATAGATACTATGAATCCATATATAAGAGTATAAACAATGTTAAAAAAATATAAATAGATAATATATGAATATACCATAAACAGATGGTATCATAAGTAATGTAACAGACAAAGCATTATAAGTAAACAACTGGCGTAAAGAGAGTATCAATAGTGAGTGGAATGATAATATTTACATGTCAAGTATCTATAATAAAATGGGATTTTGGGGGAAACAAGGGTAATAGCATGTAAATAATTCTATCATAACTACTAAGGGATCAAAAACTGTTAAAACAACATCGTTATCATAGGCTCGGTCCCCTACCTCTAAACTCTATCCTAATGTAGTAAAACAATAAATCATTGGTATCCGCACACTTACCTTTATCAATACCTATAGAAAAAATTCTAATCAGGTACCAATGGTACCTAATAATGGTTTGATATATAAATATCTTCAGGACTGCACCCATGGTGTTATGCACAATCCATATCATGCAATTATAATTGATAGTGTTCTGAACATAAAAAAAAGTGGTGCAACAACCAACCTAAATAATAACAACATGTCCTGGGTTTCCAAATGGACACCTCTTCCATATCACCTAATTTGTCTAAAATTGGATGTCTAAAGAATATACTTGCACACGGAATAAGACATACAAATTCCAATATAGAATAAAATACCATAGTAGTAGTAGAAGAAGACCCCAACCTTTTCATATATCTTTGAGGTCGCATTACCAAGTAATTATACAATCATGATAAAGAAGAAAAGAGAAACATAACATGTGAATAAGAAGTAATAGAAATAGTGGAGAATTAATTACTCATATAAACAATAAATCAGTAAATCCATCAAACCCATGGGTAGTTTCAGAGATTGTCCCTGGTGATCTAAGAAGAATCTCAGGTATCGCTATGGTATATCCAATATAATCCAAAACCACATAGTCTTCCCAAGGTGATACATATGGAATCCAAAGTATATCTCAAGGCATGGTGACTATGATTCCATCGAACATATCTCATGTAGGAGACTGAGTGTCACCCGAGGCATGGAGTTGCCCTATTACAAATAGGTCCATCCACAGTTGCTCCCCTAGGGAACTGGTATCAAATAGAAGTATAATAATACACCTATCAATAACTTGCCTATAAATCCCAATCATCCCCCTAGAGGGTCAGTTCATAACCTAGATGAGCATATTATTCCAACCATGACCCCATAAAATAGAACCCATGTTCTCTCATGGTCCCTTTCTAGTGAACTAAGCATCCATGAACATTACAAAAAGCTAAATACATCACAAGAAAATTCATATATATAATTGATAATACGCCTCCAAATAAACATTTAAATGAAAAAGGTAAACAAAAAATATATCAAATCTATTTATGGAGTCTCGTTCATACACAAGGTGATCTAAATAGAATCCCATGGATCACAATTGGAACATCCAATAACCCAATACCACTGAGTCCATCCAAAGTGATCTATACAGAGTCCAATATATGACTCGAGGCATGGTAAACTCTACGTACGTACAAGGTATATCACACAGAGGAATGAGTATCACCCTATGCATGGAATACTAATATTTCCAATGATTCTATATATGGTTTCTCCCCTAGGGAATTGGTATCACTCAGGAATATAAAAAACCTCCCAAGAAGCCCTCTCTTGGCAGGCCAACCCCCCCCCCCAGCGCATTGGGTAATAACCCATACAGGCATGTGAGTCCATCCATGAGTCTAATCATTTAAACACCATGCCTCAAGTGATACTTGACATTCCATGTGGATTGCCTTGGAGAGACTTGGTTATATTGAATTATATTGGGTGTACCATAATGATACCCAAGATTCTATATAGATCAATATGGATGGGCTAAGACTCCACCACTGGATTTCATAGATAGATAAATAGATTTTTTATATGTGAGTTGAGTCCATTATTATTTCTATGAAAATCCTATTAACATGTGATGTTTCTCATATATTTATTACCATTCTTCTATAATGACATGGAAATGTGACCTCTAAGATAAACCACAAGATTATGGTCTTATTCTATTGCAAACTTATTTGGATAATCTATATTGTACTTATATACATTTTATACAATGTGAAGGAACTTTATCTAGTCTTATAGATTAGGCTGAAGCAGTTTCTATTGGATGGATGTATGTTTGGAATCCCAGACTATGTTTTCATTATTGATTTGGTTTATTGATCTTCTCTTATTTACATTTGGAACAGTATCAATTATTATTTCATGACAATGATTGGGCTTGAGACCAAGGGTTCTGACCCACTAATATTGATATTTCACACCCATATCAGGTATCATTGGTAACTGAGAAGAAATTTTTCCTTTATTTATTGATAAAATTATGTGTTCTACTTGAAATTGTTGAATTGTTTCCGGATTTTGGAATGAGTTTGGAAGAAGAGGACTGATCCTAATATCAAGATGTTTTTGTAGTGGTTTTTCCAAAATTAGTAGTTTTGATAGAATGTGTTATATATTGGTACAACAATTTCCCCCACATTACCATTATTTTATAGATTCATGACATAAAATTATAATCATTTTACTCATTATTGTTATTATATTCCACCAGTTGTTTACTTATATATCTATGTTTATTTGTTAAATCTTATGTTGTATATTTATTGGTTATGCTTCTTCTATCTATTATCTATTGTTTAAAATTTTGAATACTCTAATATAAAATAGAATATTATACCCTTCGACCAACCATGGGATCTCACTACTAGTCATCTAACTCTGTTGTTCAGCAAGATGTGCTTGAGGTCATCTGTCGACCGGTATGGATATCAGTTTACTGGGAAGTTAGATCAGGAAATTAAAAAGTGGTATTTGAGATTTCTTTTTCTATTATCTTACTAGTTTGCGATACTAGACATGAGACTAGGAATGTGTCAGGAGATATAAAATAGTTGTTCCTTGGATTTATCACCCCATGTATGGGGAAATAACAAAGTGACAAGGCCTATGATTATTGCTGACAAGGTTTTTTATTATAGTTTATATGATTTCACCTTCTGTGAAGGGTGTATTTTCCACTACTGAAAATTTATGGTTTGTTATATTTTTTTCACATGGCATGTTATGGAAAAGATAATGAATTATATGCATCATAATTGGCATATATAAATTTACTTACCATGTATATTACATTATATGTAGTTGTATTAATAGTTTTCTTGCTGTTTCGGAATATATGCCATTATTGTATGCCATAACTTGTATTTATTAGCATTCCTATTATATGATATTCCATGTTTCTATTTCCTCTTGTATGCCTGATTGTATAAAATTATTATTTTTTATTTAGGAAGTTTTTCTTTCTCTATTTAGAAAATTATATTCCACAATACCCGTTTTTACAGAATTTCATGCATGTGTATCATACTTTTCTACTTATATCATGTTTCCATATATTAGATACTTATATTGAAATGATTCACATTGTTTTAAACATTTCATTTATTACATGAGATAAATTTAATTGGTTGTAATTAAAACTAGAGACAGTTTTCAATTGTATTGTGTATGTGTGCCATAGAAATGGGAAAAGTTAACATGTATACTCGAATGGTCTTTATGTTTTAAATATAAATAAAGAATATTATAAAAATTTAAAAGGATGATAAATTTTAACTATAAAAGTAATTTGGTTATGATAAATGGGAGATGGTTTTATGTTAATTAAGTGTATAGTCAGTTCATCAATTGGGAAATGGAAACCTATATTAAATATAATGGCATGATGTATCTTGAAATGGTAAAAATGTAAAATGTTTTTTAATGTGAAATGAATTGGTCAACTATATAAATGCTTTATTGGACCCATGTAGGTTAGTTGGAGAATGTTTTTTATGAGTGACCTGTTTGGGTTTTCAAAACATAAAAACTAATAAAATTCAATTAGGTTTCAATTTAATGGACCAAGGTTAGCTTAGCAGAACCCTAGTAGGTAAACATATCTATTAAAAAGGAATTTATTCCATTAATTTCATAATGGTGAAAATATATCGATTAATGTAAAATGTTAAAAAGAATGTTTAATGATAGTTTCCAATTTTTATTTGAACTGATTTTTAAATAACGTTCCTTGTTTTGTTATTTTAAAAATGGGTACTTGATTTTTTATTATAGATCAATAACTATTTATAGGTTAATTGTGAAAAAGTAAAGTCTTTGGAAATTAAACACGGAGTGGTGTTTGTAGCTCAAACCATTGTGTAAGGGTAGTGGTGTTTTTATTGATTTTCCTTAGAATAGAAGCATTAGCATTTTCTGTAGTATTTTTTCTTTATGAAATGTCTTAGATGATCCAGTTTTGATACTAGAAAATTTCTTTCGGTGAAAAACCATTACAGCTCAATGATTTTTATCTGATGAGGGGATAGCCCAAGGTTGGTATAACCCAAATAAATTTAATTCATTTATTATAGCATGATCATTTTGACATTTAGTCCTGTTCATCTTTCATTATCCCTATTACAAATCATATCTTCTAATGAAACCTTTGTTCGAATGGGGGGTCATGTGTTCTCTGTTTTGGTATGGTTGTGATAATAGAGTAATGATCAGTTTCTACTTGTTAGAAACACCTTAGGCATGGTCATTTTTTAAAGTCATTTGATCCCCTACCTTCCTCTGTAATAGAATACATGGAATGGAATCACCCAAGTTAATGTTCATTCAATGTAGTATGACTCAGAGTTAAAACGTTTTTGTGCAATACATGATATTTGAAGGAACAGGGAATACAACCTATTGATATAATCGATGAATTTTCATTTTCTCAAGAAGCCTTGATGTAGTATGGGTTGATATACATGGTTCCATTATGTTCTAAATGATAAAACACACCATTTTAGTTTAGTAAAATCATTGAGACCTATGTTTTTTTAAATGGTCTTAGGTTATATATAGGTAGAGTGACCAAGGAATTAAATAAAAATGTTAATAACGATGATTGGGATGAATATTTAAGAGACTATAGTTCTTTCACATTCTAGTTGGTCTAATTATCAATATATTTGAATAATTTTACATTGTCGTCATGGTTTGTAAGAGATTCACACATTCATTTATGGTTTTTTTTGTTATTTCACACATGTAAGATGATATTTTATCATCTCTATCATTGACTAGGACATTCCTAAGGTGTTAGTGTAATTTCAGTTTGGTGAATGTGTCAATCGAAGGAGAAGGAGCACAACCAAAGAGGATCATTTGGATATGGTTAGTATTTCTTAAATTCCTTTGAGTATAGTGAGTTTTATAAGTTTTGGTGATTTCTAATCATCACAACATTGATGTGCTTTCATGTGAGAGAAACGCTTGAAAATTTTTATTCGTCTTGGCAGACATTTTTTGGTAAAGAGTAAGTAATAACATAATGCCTTAGGTGGAAAAAGGCATTGTGATTGGTTGTAATGACACATCAATAGGTGAATCTGAGTTTGTTCTATGGTATCGAACAGTAGTGGTTCATCCATATTTATTATAGTAATATTGAAAATTCTCTTAGTGTACTATTCGATGTGATGATAATCTTCCCTCTCTTGAACTCATCCTTGATGCACTAAGAGAGCATTGGTCTTACTCCATGCTATAGTTTAAAAATTATTTGAGCTTATGGGGTGGTTCTATTTCATTGTTACAAACATTATGCATGGTTTCTATTGAGGCATAGTGGTTCTATGTGTACCTTGGGATCCCAAGTAGGAATGGTATGGACATAATATTGTACACAAATAGTTTCTTCTGAAGTGACAGTTAAAAGGATTCCACTATTGGCCAAGTCAATGATCTAATGTGGATGTTGTGACCTTGGGTCAATATCTCAATTTTAATTTTGGAGTGTGAAATACATTTGAATAGTTCCTTGAAATATATTTATTTGAATTTGACGTTATCCTTGACTTCTTTTTAGGATTTGAGGTATGTCTTTAAAAAGAAGGTGGTGATTCCGATGGATTAAATATAGGTTTCCCCATTGTTCATGTCATAGAATGACCATTTTAAAATGTTTAGGTGATTTTTTGACCATGTAATGTCATCTAATGTTAGGTATGGACTTATGTCGATGTGGTTGTTGTAAATTATTAATGCCTTGGAGTAAGTCTTATAGGTTCTGTTTGTAATACGCTGACCTTCTATGAAAAATCTCATCGAACGGTCAGCTAGAGTGTCTCCCCTAATGTTATCTCATTATTCAATGTAAATGGTTACATGGAACCATTTTTAATCATGCCATCAGGTTAAGGGTGTTGTAGTTTAAAAGGTAAGAAGTAACTATCTAGGAAATAATGCATGACCAGTTTTAGTATGGTCGATTGGGATTTTATTTTTTACGTTCAATGAGGTTTCTATTTTTTCCTTCAATGTACTAAGGTTCTCTTTGTAAATGGAATCACGCCGAGGGAATCATTAAATTTTTTATGAGCATGATTTGTATGAAATTATGATGGTGGAGGTGATGTAGCTTATAATTGGACCCTTTATAATGTTTAAGGTTGAAACCTATGGTGTGGAGAAAAGAATATAGTTATTACAAGAAACTATGACATGGATGTGTCTATAGGTAAATGAGCTCAGGTAAGTGCATATTCAGTTTTTTCTTTGAAAAAATTGGGTTGGATCAGATTGTAATATCTTATGTGATGCTTTCCTAATCAATTCTTGAATGTTCATTTGGAATTTGGAAATGAAACATGAATTTTTGAGTGATACTTCATTACCATTGTAGGCTAGGTGATGTTTTTTTGTTTTCTGAAGGCTTCTTGGGGATGAAAATTTCTAATGTGAATATGTTCTTATGGCCTTCTCTAGTTCACCATATGGAAAACCAATGAATTTTGAACTTTTTGTTTACTAGATGTGCCATTATTAAAACCATTATTTGGAACATAATTCCAAGAGTGGGGACACTGCGATGTGTTTTTCTTAAACAAAAATAATATTAAATAATTTTAAATTAAAATAAAATTAACAATTATGAGGGAAAATGGAATGTAATAATAAATGAAATTATTTAATAATAATAATAATATTATAATTGTTATAATAACAATATTATTAATTATTATTTTAAATATCGTCATTTTAGGTTATAAGAAAACCTAACTCACCCCTCAACTATACTCCATAGTGTGACACACACCCCCTCCCCAGGATTTCCTTATCCATGTGAAAACCTCATCCTGACCTCCTCTCAAATGGTGCATTTCAACAAGATTTCTTTGGGCTCATCATTCGATCCTTCAAAGTAGGCCTCCCCCCTTCTTTATCCCTATTCCAGTCATTTTTTTCTCTTACAGTCACATGGTGAGGTTAGAACAAATACTAGTGTAAGGGGTTTACATGTTTTCAGTCATCTTTTTTTGTTAGGGTATGCGAAGCGTCTCTCAAGACTACCTTATTGATATTCTAGCATCCTCCACTAAAGGTGAAGTGGATTAGTTTGATTATACTTTACATGATCACATCAAGGTATTATTTTCCAATATTATTCATTTCCATTAAAATTAAAATTGGCTCATTTATAATTTTTGAGGTTCTGGTATTTTTTTTGGGTGAATTGGTCATTTCTACTAATTTTGCGTGTTCCTGGTATTGTTTATAGTGTGTTTGGTGGCTCTTTGAATCCTTTAACTCATATATATATATACATATATATATCTTTCATTCTCACATTACCTTATTTTTAGGGTAATATGTACATTGGATTATGGGTTATATATATAATAATGTATGTGCATTATAGTGTGGAGCAACTTCGAGTTAGATCATTAATTGCCAGTGTGTTCGAAATGGCTTGGTCTCCCCTTTGAGGTAAGATCTCATTCATTTCTCATTAAATTTAAGAATTTATTAGTTTCCCTATTAATTCATCTTTAATAAATTAAATTTTGATTCATGAATTAAGTGATTTGTTATTAAAAATGGTTTTTTGATAAACAATGTCATGTATTTATAATAAAACCCCTCTAACTAACACCTTTTATCTTCTAAACCAATGTGTAGTGACAATTATTTAATTCATTATTATTTGTGGTTTGGGTTTTCCAAATTTCTTACTTTGATTTATTTTTAGAATATATAGCATTTATTGTACACGGATTTCTTGGATGTTCAAAAATGGATTTTCCCTACCTTGAAGACATTTTTAATAAACCAAATCAATTTCTTAGTGTTTGGTCATCTTATACATTTAATTTCTTGGCCCAATTCATATAGGGAATTTCCCAAGTAGGAAATTTCCCTCTTAACCCTGACATCCCTAGTAGGTTCAATTTTATCATTGATAAATTAACATCAATTTTTAATTGAATAGTTAAATGGAATGTCATTAATTTAAATAAAAGGAATAGGGTGGTACAATCAAACCTCGTTTTAATAAAATAAGAAAATATTATGAGAATTAAATTGTTGAAATTATTGATGAATTTTCTATATGGTCAAACCATGAATTTTATTATGTTTAATTGAAATTATCTTAGTGAATTGAAAATCCACAATGAAATTTAACATTGATAATGAATTGTAATAGATATATTTCCTTATGTAGTATATAATAAATATAATGGGATTTTTTGGATATGGATCTTGATAAGGGATGGGTGATAACATGGGTTTTGTATTATGGACTCATGGACGGTCTCACTTGTTTGTTTGGGTTACGAACTAACACAGCCAGGGTGACTCTTTGGTTGCCTAGAGTGGGCTTCCCGATTAGTTTCTAATACAATAGAGTGTTACTAATTCCCTATGGGAGAAACCATTTATGGGATCATTGTAATGATGGATATGCCATTCCTTGGGTGATACTTAATACCCAATGTGAGATACCAGGGATCGACTCAGTGTTTACCATGCGTCTAATGATACTTGTGATTCCATATGGACTGATTTGGATGTGGTCAATGGTATTGGGTTATTGGATGTTCTCATTAAGTTACATGGAATTCTATTTAGATCGCGTTGGGAAACCATGGTATACCACCAATATATTTTATGGATTTTCTATTTAGTGTGTTCATTGAAATGTTTATTTTAAGAATTTCAATTGACTAAATATATTTTGTTCCTTGTGATATATATACCTATTTGTGTTGTGCATGGGTACTTGGTTCACCTGACACAATCCCTAAGTGAATGTGGGTTCTGTATTAACAACTCGTAGATAGAATCAAATTATTGTATGTGTTATGAACAAACATACCTGGGGAGATGCATTGGATTTCCATGCGAGGGATTCCCATGAAGTTTATTATACTCTTGAGTGATACCAGTTCCCAAGGGGAGCAACCACGAATGGAACCATTGGTAGGCTGGATACACCACAACTTAGGTGATACTCAGTACACTAAATGATATACATGTGACCTAATTAGTGTCACCAAAACTTGAGTGATAATTTGGAGTCTATAAGGATTTCCTTAGAATGACTTGGTGGTGTTTGATTTTACTTTATGTACCATACCAATACTTGGGATTCAGGTTAGATCTCCACGGACGGGCTCAGAATCCACCTTTGGATTTGAAATATTGATTGAATGGTTTTTATATATGAGATGCATACTTTATTATTTCTATGATCATTCTATACAAATATGATGTATCTTTTTTATTCATTAGCATGCTTGTATATTGACTTGTAAATGTATCCTCCAAGCTAGAGAAAAATCATGGGGTCTTCTTCTTCTACTACCTTGGTTGGTTCATCAATATTGGACTTGTATTCATATTATTCCATGTGCATAAACTTTAATTAGAAATCTGACATAGGCTAATATAGGTGATATGGGATGGGTTTCCATTTGGAAACCCAAAAAAATTTGTTATTATTTATTTTGTTTATTGCTCTGCTTTTATTTATTTTTGGAACACTGCTAATTATTATTTCATGAGATGTATTGTCCTTGACACCATTTTGCAAGCCTACTAAGATTTATATCTCACACCATGCTTGATTAGGATTGGTACCTTATTAGACTTTATGTCTACAAGTATTGATAAAGGTAAGCATGAAAATTCCAATTCTTTATTGTTTTACTACTTGAGGATGGAGATTGAAGGCAATGGACTGAGGACAGAGCCTAATATCGAGATGATATTGTATTGGTTTTTTTCTATATATATAGTTGTAATGGAATGTGTTAAATGATTGTACCCATATTTTCCCTGCACTCCAATTTTTATAGACACATGACATTCCATTATTATCAATATACTCATTATTCATATACTGTTTATGAAATTTGTTTACTTATATTTATTTAACTATTACATTACATATGTTGCAGTCTATTTCTTGTTTATGTATCCACTATCTATTATCATTTGTTTATCACATTAAAAAATATGATCTATAGTGGCATAGTCTTTTCGTGGACACACAGTTGGACTTCCCTGATAGTCGTTAACCTCTAGGATTTGGGGAGATGTGCTTGAGGTCCTGTGGTGACTGGTTCAGCTATCGTTTCAATGGTTACTTAGATGGGGACATTATAAACAAAACATGTCAACATTTTTCCTTCATAAATCACTTTTAGACAACTTATTGACTTATCATAATTAATACATTTCTTCAAAACCTAGGGAAGAGAAATATAAGAAATGGGTGAGAAAAAATTCTGAATAAGGGAAGACTTATAAACAGTAGATCATTTTTAGATCATAAGAATTTATGAAAAATTATCATAGATACATTTAATATTAAAAATATCATTCCATAATATGATTTTTCCCTATATCACGAGGGAATGAAATATAGTATCAAAAGAAAATGTTGGTATAATTTTTAATAGTGTGAGATAATAATGGAAACATGTAATTAATTAATTATATCATATGTTTAAGAAATGAAAAATATGTGGAAAAAATATAAATCATGAAATAAGAAGAATAGTTCAAGACTTAATTCCAAAAATATAGGCATGGATAGAGAAACATAGTGGATAGGGTCCACTATCCATTCCCATAAACCTAGTAGTGATAGTCCCATTATGGATTGAGTTCACTCACCACTCCCATAGATAGATTCCTAATGTGTTTGGGGGTCACTCCCCATTACCATAAACATAGATGATCTAGTCCCATAGTGGATTAGTTTCACTCTTAATTCCCATAAACAAAGTTGTAAGAGTCCAATAGTTTATTTAGTTCCTTACACATTACCGTGAACATTGTGGATTGGGTCTCATAGTGGTTGGGGTTCAATCATAATACCTAATAAAAATGGAATATTGTCCAATGGAGGATTGGGATGAATCACCATTATTGTTAACATAGTGGTATTATTAACATGGTATATTGGGTCCAATCCCTAATACCTTTCATAATATATCATGTTATTTGATGATTTACTCAATGCATTGAAGGGTTATATAACTCTAGGCCTACCCATCACAAAACATCATGTTCATAGCCTAATTTCCAGTTAACCATACATGGTATATCACGATAAAAAAATGTTTCCCATGGAATTGGAGGGGTAAATAATTCTTGTACCACACATAAAATTATGAAAAAACATAATATGTACATGAATACAAGATCAATGTGATTAAAATAAATGATAAATAAACAATAAGTATGATAAAACCCATAAAAATAAGTATGATTTATAATATTATTTCAAGAATAACCAACATATTTATCAGAAAGACTAAAAATATAATTTGAACATAAATAATTTTGAATTTTCATATATTAATAATGATTTGTCTACATAAATTATTTATAATGTAGTAATATCTTTGAGATGGATCAAGGATAAGTACAAAAAAAAAATACACAGGCGATACATTTCAATGTGGGAAAATGAACATTAATGGAAGAAAATGTATGAGATATAAAGATATTATATCATCAATAATGATTTATTTTGATAGTAATGATTTATTCTAAACAAATGGAAGCATAATCATATGGCAATTAACTATTATGATGATAATGGAATTGATTGAATTTATAAGAGGGGGAGTGAATTAGGTTTTCATTTCAATAGAATGAAATCTATACAAAATTGATTATGAAATTCATTTAATGAGGCACTAATTTATTATCTCATTAATAAATCATTTTTAAGTAAAGGACTTATTTCAGAAACCTTAAAGAATTTTAATATTTAATTCAAATGAGATTTCATCAAAATAAGTGCCTGAAGAAAAGAACAACGATAACCCTTACCATGATAAGTGGGTTTATAAAGCATAGATGGTATCTTTAGAAACCAGATAACACATATGGTGGGATATATAGGTGTATTAGTAAGTTAATGTCGCAACCTATCCCCTAGGGCCCATTCCGTGACTAACCCAAGCCCCCTTCCAAGGGCCAGGGGATGACAACTGACACCGAAAAGGTGTATCCCTCAAACGGGAAGGCATTGCCTTTAAACCAGTACAAACTCACAGAGTAGAATGCAACAAGGGGAAACCACACAAACTAGAATGTAACAAAAGAAACTGCAAAGGAAATTGATGTAGTAAAGAGTGATGAAAGTAAAGGGTGCCAGAATATAAGCCTAATTGGAAAAGTACAAGTACAACTGAAAAAGTATAATACAACTAAAAAGTGAAAGGTAGCTCCTAGATCATCCGCCAAGTATCCTACATGAAGGGTAGGTACAACTCATGATCTGAAGCCCCTACGTCACTTCACTCCAACATGGTCCACCTCCAAGCCCCACCCCGTCCTAGCTCCCTCAGACCTTAGTCTAACTACTCATTGTCTGCAGAAGACACAACAAGGTGCAGGTGAAGCCAATGCATGGGTGAGTATAATGATACTTAGTAGGGACCCTGAGACCCCTAAAGGTATCTCCAAATTACACAAATTAAAAAAACAAATCAAGATCTCAATCAAAAATCTAAAAGATATAGACAAATCTCAATTGTTGTACCAACTAAAACATGGTTTTTAGTGAAGTATAGAAGTACAAATGATCAGTCGCGAATCTGAATCATCTTATTCTGTCAAGAGGCACTGCTGCTGACCATACGGAGTTTGAGCCACACAAGATCAATAGTACTAACCCCCACTGAACCACATAGGATCTGACCCACACAAAATTGATAGGTAACTAACCCCCGCAATGACCCACACATGATATGATCCACAAAGGATCGGTATGCGTTGACCCACATAGGATCGCAGAGCGTGGACCCACACAGGATCTGACCCACACATGATCAGTATGCGCTGACCCATACATGATCAATGAGCACTGACCCACACAAGATTCGTGCTGACCCACATTAGATTTCTCATTACTAACCTATGTATGATCTGTCTCCGACCTCCGCCACACTACCAGCCACTGTATTCCTCGCACCCGGTGCACTCAAGTTCTATAGAATCTCTCCTGGAGATATCGTTCATACCATTAACATCACTAAGATCCACAAATTAGTAACCCAAAGGACCACCATGTTGTAAGGGTCTCAATGAAACAAATTATGTGTCAATCAGATGCTCGGTCTGTGTGTTATTGGCATTTTAGTGCCAAGGTCCAGGTTGGATTCAAATATGATTCATCCCAGCCATACTCCACATTTCTCAGAATCTCTAATAGATAAAGTCAAAAGGGATGTCTTTCTCTAAGGGTCCCAATTCCACAGAAGGTTTGTCAAACGGGTGTCTGGTCCTCAAGATAAGGTCCTTTGACTATTTTTGGGCCTGGTTGGGCCGAGGTGGACTTGGAAAGCTGGGACAATGTCCGGTTTGGCCCATATGAGGGGTAGCCCATGAGGGCGGCCTGTAAGAGGTGTGGGCCGCAAGGGCAGCCTTTCCAGAATAGGGCAGCCCACAAAGGGGTGACTCGACCCACTTGGGGTGGTGGCCTGCTAGGGTGGTGGCCCGGTCTGGTGGAGGGAGCCTACTAAGGCGGCATCACGGTTCACGGGCAGCAGCCCGCTGGGGTGGCAGCCTAATCCAAGGGTTGCAGCCTGTTTCAAGGGCGGCAGGCCGGTCCGAGGGCAGTGGCCTGGTCCAAGGCCAGAGGCCCACTTTGGGGGCGGTGACCCGACTAAAGGGTGACGACCGGCTCCGAGGGCGGCGGCTCGGCGTGAGGGAGGTGACCCGAATATGAGGTAAGCGGCCCGTTCTGAGGACGGTGGCCCGATGTGAGGGTGGAGGCCCATCTTCGAGGGCGTTGGCCAAATTCAAGGGCCGCGGCCCGTCGTTAGGGTGGTGGCCTGGCTCCGAGGGCGGCAACCTGATTATATCCGACACGGGGGGTGTAACCCCCCATTCTACCGAATTCCCAAACATCCCAGAGGCAATTCGGTTTGCGAAGCGGTGATGTTGTGTGAGTGCCGCTCAGTCACCGCCGACCCTCTGGAGGCATGGGTTCCGCCTCCTCCATTGCGGCATAGGCTACGGTCTCCTGCTGACTGGAAGCACGCGATGGCGTGCCGCCATTCCCTTCAACGACCAATCGATGAGCCGACCAACTTCTCCAACAGGCACAGTTGACAAGCCATGTCCCCTTGCTCACCGGCGGCACACGATAGTGCACCGTACCTCCTCCATGGCCGATGGGTGTCAGCTGCTTCGATGATTGCCACG
Source organism: Viscum album (assembly GCA_963277665.1). Classification (NCBI taxonomy): domain Eukaryota; kingdom Viridiplantae; phylum Streptophyta; class Magnoliopsida; order Santalales; family Viscaceae; genus Viscum; species Viscum album. Next base: position 211,892,702 of record OY728141.1, read on the forward strand.
GCTTCATACTATGGTCTCCACTTGTGAAATACGTTAGTGCATTGCCTCCTTCACCACCGGTTGGTGCCGCTGTGTCGGTGGTCTTCCACAGATGGGGCAAGGGTAACAAAGTTTCGGAGGGTTCGGGATGGGTTTGTTAGGCCCACACCCTCTACATTAGATTGCGATCAAAGGGAGGATAAAATGGGTTTAACAATTTCACGTATTAAACAACAAACCAAACCCTACAAGGATACCCCAGAACAACCTCCTGCAAAACAAATGAATCCTAGATCAACCTGTTAGTCGGTTGACCTACGTTCTTCATATAATTTCAAGAACGAGGAAGAGGGAATAAAAAATTCACAAACAAAATAACCCCTAACTTGAAACCCATTGGAGAGAATCTGCAGCTTGAAGTTGGATCACGTTATTCATTCCCATAACCGATTCCCAACAACGACACTCTCACGTCATCCTTCAGTTCTTGGTTTGGTGTTTCCCATCACCTTCCACTAGGATCAGATCCCCCCTATATGGGTCTGGTGTCACAACACTCTTTCAGCACATCACTACTTGGTGAAGCTTTCCCCATACCCCTCCCAAAGATCTATATTTATAGGAGAGGCGGAGGGTATGTAAAGACATGGGGAATTAATATGGGCTCATAAATTAGGAACCTTCCTAATTACCCAAAAACATTGTTACTTAGGACATGGAAAGTCAAGCCTTCAATTGGCCTGACTCATCCCAGGTCCCATGCTCCACTTGTCTTTTGGTGGGAAATAAATAAAATAATAAAATTATTTTATTCAATTTCTTTTAAAAGTCATAACAATTAACTTCTTCTCTAGATCTACTGAGGTCAATGTATGGTCTCCCTTAAGCGAATCTTGGCACTGCAAATTCAACGGTGCCCTCAAAATTTTAATCTGAGCACCGGTTCAAAAGTTAGAAAATGCATGTCACGTGTTTACTGAACGTATCTACAAAAATGTTCAGAACATTATTAACAATCACCCTCAACCTGTGCCAATCGAGGTTAGGCTCTGTCTAAGTGAAAAAGACCCAAAAAACCAAACGGTACTGTCGGATTATGAATTTGAGTTACTGTTTAGATATTATGGATTTTATAATAAAATTTTTTTCACTTAATTATTTTATTTACGGCCAAAAAATAACATTCACTGGTGGCCCTCACCGGCCAATTTTAGTACCTTCCTAAAGAAATCATACCCTCATGAGTTCATTGGGGGTCTCAGATGTTTAATCCGAGTTACTGTTTGTGAGTTATGAGCATTTGAATAAAAAATAACTTTATTTAATATTTTTACGATTATGCCATTATTGGGTTTTCTCACCGGAGGCCTGCCCCGAATAATATTAATTCATTCCTAAGGTAAACATACCATCCTAAACGCAATAGCACACTTATATTTCTGATCTAGGAATTTGTTTAAGAGTTATTCAAAATTTTCAGTAAAACAGCTTACACATGCTAATTAAAGCTTTACAAAACTTCAACAGATCATTCTGGGAACTCTGGTCCTCGAAATCACGCACCGTTAGATTTTGTTGTCTTGAACTAATTTTATATAATTAAAGAAATTATACATAAATTAATGGAAATTAAATTCTCCCAACCTTAGGGATTTAAATCCCCGAAAGACAAAACATAGACTAAGGAACCAAATGGGGGTATTGAGCTTGAATTTGAGCCTCCCACTCCCATGTGCTCTCTTAGAGGTTCCTGTGCTGCCAGTGAATGCACACCAGAGGTATCGATCACCCATGTAGAACCCACTCCTATTGATCCTCGATCTCTATTGGAACCTCCTTAAATGTTTCCCCATTGTCTAAGTCCAATTCCCCGTGGTCGATGACGTGAGATAGGTCGTGCACGTATATCATCATCTAAGATACATGGAAGGCGTCGTGTGCCATATCCACCTACAGTGTAAGTTCCAAGCGTTATGCCACCTCGTCTATCCTATGATGTATCAGAAAAGGTCTAATGAACCTCATAGATAACTTACCGCCCTGACCAAATCTCCGAAAACCTTATCGAAGTGAGACCTGTAAGAAGACCTGGTATCCCTCCTCCTTTCGGCATAAGACTTCTGTTAGATCTGAGTAGTTTTCACTTTCTAACAAGTGAGACAAAGTGATACAAAATCTTTCACTACTTCCTTCATCCTTGGACATCAGCACTGATGCCGGAGGTCCTTGTACATCTTTGCCACTCCAAGATGTTTCGTTAAAGGGGATGTAAGGATCTCACTCAAAACCTCCTCCCAATTTGTCACTGGTACCATGGTACATCCTCAAAAGATTATGACATTCTCCCTACCTTCAAAAAACCCTTTTGAAGTCCATCCTATGGATATCTGATCATGCAGGGAATCACAGTCAACATCCCCAATATGTGCCTCCCGAATTCGCTGAAGAATTGGGGAAGTGAAAGTCATAGACTGCAAGTAAGATGCTCCATCATTCTCCACGAAAAAAATATGTAGCGTGACTAGCTACTCTAACACCTCACTCAGAATTTGTAGACTAGAGCTCCTGTTGTGTGCGTTTGCTACCACGTTCCCCTTCCTAGAAGTAAAGAATATCTCAAGGTCATAGTTTTAGATGAACTCTATCCATTGTTTTTGTCTCAACTCCGAAAAGCTATGCTACCACTTCTCTATCCATTGGAAAGGCTCTCCCTTCTTTTTCAAAGCTTACAAGGGTGCCACTACCCTGGAGAATTTGGGTAAAAATCTAAGGCAGTACCCATCGAAAGCATAATTTCCTCTCCCTTCAGGGAGGTGATCCTAGAAGCATTTTTTGAAAAGATGTCCCCAAATATTTTCACTACTATTGGGAACTAAAAACTAAAAACTCCTACTGCCATGAGGGTATGTTTGGCCGACTCAATATTGATCAGCTGAACCCTCCTATGAATGAGCTGATCCTGTGCTGCCTGGGGTTCTTTTTAAACTGAACTAGGAAAACCCCATTCCAACGTTGTAGATAAACCACAACATTTTTGCCTAATACAATCATTCCGAGTATGAACTGTGGATGCCCAGTTCATACCCAAACTAACATCGTAAGGCCTCGATGCTACCACGAAGAGGTTCCAACTATAACTCTGACCTCAAGGTTCAGATCATAATGTCGGTGTAAGTGTGATTATCGAGTCTCCTCCCAAAGGTATCTCCAGACATGAGGGTCAAGTCAATGGTTTAAATAGAAACTCTAGGTTTGGACAAGATTCATGGAGGGAAGGAATGATTAGTACGTTTTTATATTAACACGATAGCTATTAGTAGACACAGACCATACCTTGAATCATTTCTAGAGCCCTTGGGTCGCACTCCTTGACCACATGCATCTACTCCCTTCCCCTGTCCTCCAGCTCTTTGAGCTTGGTGGGGACCACATGGGGGGGAGTGGGGTTGTGACATGTCAAAATATACCCCACCTCATGCTCCTCTCATATATCTTCTTCCACATCTGTTTCCCTACAGATTCATCTGTCCTTATTAATTCCTCATGCCGAGACATTTTACAAGCCAATGTCTATGAGAATAGCATCGGTTTTCTAATTCCCCACTGTTAATATTCACTGGCTACATCTGGTCAATCAAACAACATTCAACCAAAAAGGTTCTCTGGTTTACCCTAACCTGAGTAGGAATGCATAAAAGAATAGTGCTGGCATGGATGTCCCTAAACACACCTCGCTTGTAGTCTGAGACCTAAAGCACTGATCGTATTGTAATCTTGGAGTGCCTAGAATGGTCGGTACGCCTAGATGAATACTCATCTGCTCACAAGTCATGCTGCTGAAGCTGTAGAAGCTCTAGGGAACTCTGATACACCTCCTCAGACCAGTCCTTATCCGCCTGTGAGTCAGGGTTGCCTCATAACATAAGGGGAATCTGATGCTGAAACATGTGTATGGTACTAAGCCTACATGTTTCCTCTACCGGTACTGCCAGTTGTAACTGCTGACCAACATGCAATGATATAGCTGGAACACTTCCCTAAGGTACCAACTCAGGAAACGGTCCACGTACTGAATCCTCATCACCATATGGACCATCCTCATGGTCACTCACTAAAAATACTTGCAGCTAAGATCACCATCTGCTCTACTGGTGTCCCAAATAGTTAGGAAACTCTAGCCATAGCCTCCAGCCAGTCCTCTGCTGACTGTAGGTCCATCTCACCCCAGAACCACTAAGGCCTCTACTGTTGGAACGCGTGCAACACACTCAGTTGGCGTGCACCCTATACAGGTGGGTCTGGTGGCAATGACTTTCCAACGGGTAGTGGTGCTGCTGGTACACCACCCGAAGGTGCTATTTCCGTAAGGGATCCCTTAACTGAGGCCTCATCGCTCGGTGGGCCATCATCGCGTAATCTATCAGGAAACCTGGGTGGCTGTCTTCATGGATTCATCCTGATAAGGTAAAAGTATGCCACTACCATTAAGTTATACCCGGTGAGATGACTCAAGAAATCACAAGACAAACTCTTCAAAAACCCACACAATTAGTGTTTTCAATTACTGAGTTGGAAATCAGAATTCAGGGTCATGGTGTATGGATACGTCAGCCGCCGCACCAGCACTAGACTACCCAAACTAAAAACCACACTCATAAAACTTAACACTATTTATTCATATAAAAGATCAGAGTCCTAGATCTTCGGTAGAACCGAACTCCTCTAATACCACTTTGTCATGACCCATCCCCCGGGGCCCATCCCGTGACTACCCCAAGCCCGACTTCCATAGGCCAAGGGCCAACGACTTGCATCAGAAAGGTATATCCCTAAAATGGGAAGGCATTGCCTTAAAACCAGTACAAACTCACAATGTAAAACACAAAAAGGGGAAACCACATAGACTAGAACAAAAAAAAAGAAACTGTGATGTAAATTGATGTATTAAAGAGTGCTAAAAGTAATGGGGGCCAGAATACATGACCAACTAGAAAAGTACAAGTACAACTAAAAAAGAAAAAAACAATTGAAAAGTGAAAGACAACTCTTAGATCGTCCACCATGGATCCTACCTGAAGGGTAGGTACAACTCATCATCAAAATTCCCTGTGTCACATCACACCAACAAGGTCCAGCTCTAAGAACCACCCAGTCCTAGCTCCCTCAGACCTCATCCCAGCTGCTCGTCATCTGCACAAGACACAATAAGGTGCAGGCGAAGCCGGTGTAGGGGTGAGTATAACGATACTCTGTAGGGACCCCAAGACCCCCAAATATATCTTAGAATTACACAAAAGAAAACCACAAAGCATGATGTCAATCACAAATATCAAAGAAATAGACACGACTCAATTAGAGTCTCATCTCAAACAAGGTTTTCAGTGAAGTATAAAAGTACAAATGATCAGTCGCGAAGCTGAATCATCTTATTCTATCGAGAGGCACTGCTGCTAACCATAAAGAGTAAGACCCACACAGGATCAATAGGTACTAACCCCCGCTATCCCACACACAATTTGAATCACACAGGATCGATATGTAACTAACCCTCGAAATGACCCACATAGGATGGGTATGTGATGACCCACACAGGATCATTGAGCGTTGGCCCACACATGATATGACCCAAACATGATCGGTATGCACTGACCCACACAGGATCACTGAGCACTGAACCAAACAAGATTTGACCCACATAGGATCGGTGCTGACCCACATAGGATCACTCGATACTAACCTCCGTATGATCGGTCTCCAACCTCAGCCCCACTGCCCACCACTGGATTCTTCATACCCGATGCACTCATGTTTTGTATAATATGACCTCGAGATATCGGTTGTACCTCAACCACCACTATTCTCCACAAAGTAAAAACCAGAGAACTACCATGTTGTAAGGGTACCAACGCAACAGATGGTGGGTCAATCGGACGCCTGATATGAGCGTTATTGGCATTTAAGTGCTGAGGCCTCGGTTAAATCCAGCTGCGATCCAACCCGGCCATACTCCACATTTCTCCAAAACTCTAATAGAGTAAGTCAAAATAGACATATTGCTCTGAGTGTCCCAACTCCAGAGACGGTTTTTCAAACGGGCATCTGGTCCTCAAGATAAGGTCATTTCACCATTTCTAGGCCTGGTGGGGCCCGGGTCTGCTTCGACCTGGTCAGACCGACCCGACCCGAACTGAACTAGTCTAGGCCATGGTGGAATTAGCCCACTAGGCTGAGGTGGACTTGGCCCACTGGTCTTATGTCCAGTCTGGCCCTTAAGAGGGCCGGCCCGTTAGATGGGCAGCCCGCAAGGGCAACCTCACCAGAATAGGGCAGCCTGAAAAGGGGTGGCCCGACCCGCACGGGGCGACAACCTACTAGGGAGGTTGCCCGGTCTGAGATAAGCGGCCTGCTAGGCAGGAATCATGGTCTGTGGGAGGTAGCCCTCTAGGGAAGCGGCCCTGTCCGAGGGCGGCGACTTGCTCCAAGGGCAGCGGCCTGCTCTGAGGGTGGCAACCTAAAGTTAGGGAAGAAAACCATATCGACGGTGGTGACTGGATCTGAGGGAGACAACTCGACATGATGACTGTGGCCCTGCTATAAGGGCATCGACCCGGTCCGAGGGCAACAACCCAGGGTGAGGGAAGAGACCTAGCTACCAGGGTGCCGAACACTCCGAGGGCGGTGCCCTAGCATGATGGTGGTGGCCCAGCTCCAAGGGAGACGACACAGTTTGATCCGATGCAGGGGCGTAACCTCGGTTCCCCCAGATTCCTGAACTGCCCGTAGGCCATTCGGTTTGAAAAGTGGAAGCACCGCTCGGTCGCTGCGGAACCTGCCGGAGGTGCAGGTTCCGCCTCCTCCACCTTCGCGTCGGCTGTGGTCTCCTACTCACTGGAGGCGTGCAACAACATGCCACCCTTCCCTTCCACAGCCGGCCGACGAGCCGACCACCTTCTCCAACTTCCACGACTGATGAGTCGCGACCCCTTGCACACCTGCGGCACACAATGGTGTGCAGAACCTCCTCACGGACGATGGGTGTCGGCCGCTATGATGACTATCGTGGCTTTATACCATGACCTCCTCTTATGGTGTACGCTAGAGCATTGCCTCCTTCGCTGCCGGTGGGTTCCACTGTGCTGGTGGTCTTCTATGGATGGGACAAGGGTAACAAAGTTGTGGAGGGTTTGGGCTGGGTTCATTAGGCCTGCACCCTCTGTATTAGCTCGTGATCAAGGGGATGATTAAATGGGTTTAAAAATTTCTTGTATTAAACAACAAACCAAACCCCATAAAGGATACCCCCAAAACAACCTCTTGAAAAATGAATGAATCATGGATCAACCTGTTAGTCAGTTGACCCACGTTCTTTGAATAATTTCAAGAACGAGGAAGAGGGTATCAAAAAGGAACAAACAAAATAACCCCTACCTTAAAACCCATTGGAGAGTGACTGTGGCTTGAAGGCGTATCGTGTTCTTCATTCCCGAAACCAGTACCCAACGATGACACTCACATGTCATCCTTCGGTTCATGGTTAGATGTTTCTCGTCTCCTTCCCCTTGGATCGGATCCCTCTTCTAAGGGTTTGGCATCATGGCATTCCATCAGCACTTCGTTGCTTGGCGATGCTTGCCTGATACCCCTCCCAAAGCTCTATACTTATATGAGAGGGGGAGGGTAAGTAAAGACATGGGGAATTAACGGGGGCTTATAAATTATGAACCTTCTTAATTCCCCAATGACGTCATTACTTAGGATATGGAAATTCCATCCATTAATTGGCCTGACTCATCATGGGTCCCATGCTCAACTTTTCGGTTGGTGGAAAATAAATAAAAGAATTGAATTATTTAATTTCATGTCTCCTAAAAGTCACAAAAACTAACTTCTTCTAGAGACCAACTATGATCATAGTAAGGTCTCCCTTAAGTAAATCCTGGCACTGTAGATTCAATGGTACCCTCAAATTTTTAATCTGAGCACCAGTTAAAAAGTTAGAAAATGGTGATCACACATTTACGGAATGTATCCGATAAAAACTTCAGAAAATTAATAACAGTCACCCTTGACCCATGCTAGTCGAGTTTAGTCTCTTACTAATTAAAACATGACCAAAAAACCCAAGTTTCTCTCAGATTTTGAATCCGAGTTACCGTATAGAAATTATGGATTTTACAATAAAATAATTTCCACTTAATTATTTTATTTACGTCCAAAAACTAATTTTAACTAGTGACCTATGCCGACCAATGTTAGTAACTGCCTACAGAAATCATACCCTCTCGAGTTTAGCAGTGGTCTTGGAATTTTAATACAAGTTACCATTTGTGAGTTATAAGCATTTGAAAAATAAAATAACTTTATTTAATTATTTTATTTATGGTTATTCAATTATTGGGTTTCCTCATCGGAGAACTACACTGGCGAATCCTAAGTCAAACCTAGGGTAAATCCGCCATCTTGAATGCAACAGTGCCCTCAGATTTGTAATATGGGAAATGTTTTAAGAGTTATTCCAATTTTTTGGAAAACTACTTACATGTACTAATTAAAGCTTAAGAAAACTTCGACAGATCATTCTTGGCACTCTGGGCCTCAAAATCACACACCATCAAATTTTGTGGACTCGAAATAATTTAAAATAATTAAAAAAAAATATATGAAAATTTTTGGAAATTATAGTTAAATTTATTATAAATATCGTTAAGGTGGAGATGGATGAGATAATGCATGGGAATGATCTCATTTTATAAGTTAAAATTGGGAATTTTCCTTGGAAAATAATGTTAGGCATGGGGTAAGAATGGTAAAACATAGGGGTTATGTGGGTTTTGGGATCTAAATGAATTGGGTGGGAAATTTCTTGTGATATATGAATTTATAAATTTTCATAATTACAGTGGAACCATTCACTTTCTATGTGTCAAATTGTTTTTGTAAAATTAGAGCCACATTATAATACACAATCTAGAAAATATTAATCTTGATTAAATACTAAATATGGTTATAATTTTATCACTAAAATTATAAGATGACCAATATTACCTAATTTATAGTAGATAAATCTAAATTTGGGATTCATTTTAAATTTTCTACTTTCAAAAACTTATTATATTAAATTCTAAATTACAACATACAACATATATAAAAATATATTTTTACAAAGATGATGTAATAATTGTCAAGCATTATATGTATTATATAAAACTAATTTTAAATTAAATGATTTTATTTTTTTTATTTATAAAATTTATAATAGAGTATTAATTCAGTATAAATACATTTATTTTAAAAAATAAACTATATTTAGAAATATGTTTTTAAATTAAAATTCATTTGTTTACTATGGTAAATAATATTTTCTAAGAAACAAAATTTTATGACTAATATTGAAATTCAACCGAATACATAATTTGGTAATTTATATTAAAATTATTCAAATAATCTTATTTTATTTAATTTCTAAATGAGATAATAATTAATTTTAATGATCACTCACATGACATGAGAAAAAAAAATTCAAAAAGTTTATTTTTAATTAATATAGTATTTTTTAATGGAAATTTTATCATTATTTCATTATTATGTTGATATTAAATAATTTTTTATAAAATATAAATATCATGTGTCTTTAAAATCAATCTAAAACAAAATTTTAACAAAATAATTTGTTATTAATAGAAAAGACTAATTTTTTCTTCAACTATTGGAAAATAATCCTTATTTTCATAAAATTTTAAACCCAGATTTATAAATTTTGGATAAAACATAAAAATGGATAGATTTACTAATTAAATATATATTCAAATCATTAAAATATTTTATAATCTTATAGGTCTTTCATATATAATTGTTACATTTTTGGTAAAAAATGTATTTTTACTCTTGACATTATAATGATTATTTTAGATAAAATCAATGATTTATACTCATAAAAATTTGATACTATCATATAAAAAATAATTTTAATTTTATATAAAAAGGTATATAATTTATAAATTTACTTTTAAAAAGATAATACAATGGAAAATAAAATCTAATTTCATTAAAAACAACTTTTTGGATATAAATTTTATTTCAAATTACTTTATATTAATTTATAATTTAAATAACGCAAATATATTATTTCAAGCATTAATACTTTTATTTATTTGGATATATATACAATAATTCATTGGAAATATGTCTAGAAAAAATATTACTTTTATATAAATGTGTCATTACCTTATAAACTATTTTTTTTTATTTTAAGAATTTTATTTCTCTTTTTCATTTATATAAATTTTAGTATATGAATTTTTTAAAAATATTATGTCATATATTAATAATTATAATATTTTTGACAATATTTAATGAATAAAATTATACATATATATGTATATGTATAATTGTTTTACTATATTTTTTATTTTATTTTTTATTATTCATGGATTATATATTTTTTAATGTTATTACTGAAAAACACAACTTCAAAACACTTATTAGGCACATGTATATCAGGAAACAATATTTCCAATTAATATATTTCAAAATTGTATATTTATAATGGAAAAATTAATTACTATATATTTATTTTCTAAATTGATTAATTCCATTGACTGTTGTTCTATAAGAAATTTGATTTCTGTACTTTTATTTTTAGATTCCGAATATTCTTTGTCCTCTCATGATGTTCTTTCACATTTAAGTTTTTATTTCGATATTTTCGATCCTAAAGGGGGGTGGGGGGTTACAGTCCAAGTGATATATTAATTTTAATAATCTAATTTAGTTTTTTTGTTAATCATCCTATGCTTTTAAAAGGAAACACTTTGTTTGATACAATACAAGATATGCCACATCAAACTTAAATGAACTATTAATTTTTTTATTTTAATGTAACTAGTATTACACAGTTTTGAAATTCACATGATTGAATATGAATAAAAAATTTATGAAATAAATATAATGTTCAATCAAAATTTTAATTTATTGAAAAATTATTACAAATTAATAATATAATAAATTAATTTTAATCTTTAAAAATATTTTTTTACAAAATGGGCCTTTTGGATTTTCATGACTGAATGTTATAAATAATTTCAGAATGTTTTGAAAAATTAATTTGACAAATGGAAATTTTTATATGATTTCGTCATGTCAAAATTATCTAAGGATTAATTCTTTAAAGATTTTTGAATATATTAATTTTTTAATGAATAGTGAAAATTAGTGATTTTATTTTAAAAACGATATTTTATTTACATGGTTAAATTATGATTTTTGTAGATTTTAAAATTAGTTATTTCATTTAATATAATTAAGTAAAATTATTTTTTTAAAAATCAATTTATATTTAAATTTAGTATACACTTTTTATTGAAAAAATGGCATTATTTTGAGCAACCTGGTTTATATTTCATTTCTCATGTTTTATTTTAAGTTAAATTTAATCACATCAATGTTTTTAATTTTAAAAAAAAATTGATCCAAAATTAGGAGTAAATATTTAAAAATTATTATATAGTTCCCCTTTGTTTTTGGACAAAATTAATAATAAAATTAGTAATAATTATTACCTTGGTGAAGGGGAAATCTAGAAATTAAGGGTAAAAATAATATTATAACAATTATTAAATAACCATAAAACTAATCTAAATTTTATTTGATGAATATCATTTGACCAATATCTCCCATTAGTCTTATTTATGATCATTAGGTTTGACTTGGTTTCCATTAATTAATTTATTTTTTTATTTATGAAAAGTCAAACTTGTCACACTATGTTTTTTAATCCATATATAATATTTAATATGTTGTAATCTAGAACCTGTGTTAGACTAGAAATATTATTTTTAAATATAATATATACATCTTAACCATTGTGATTTTTTTTGAATTTAGTGAATAAACAATTACCTTAGTGACTTATAAATGAAATAATGAATACTTGTTTAATTAATTAAAAAATCAAATAAATGATATTAAAAATTTTAAAATAAGTCAAATTTGGAAAAATTAATACAATACAACAATATTATATATTATATTAAAAATGTTATGATATAATAAAATATTTATTTCAAATTATAATTGTTGTATCGATGTATTCATTGTCAAAGTAGTATATATTATCAAATTTAACAAAAATGGAATTTTGTGGAATAAATATTTTCTTATATTATTTAGAAGTTATAGTAATATTAGAAAAGACCAATTATATAGGATACAGTCTAAATTTTCATCCAATATTAATTTATATACTATTTCAATTATTTGAGTCCAGAACAATTTTTATATATTTTAATCTTATATGAGATTCTAAGTGTTCCCCTTCCCACTCTTAGAAAAGGGAACCTCTTCTTTTCAATATCATAGATTTAAACACTAGTTGTCTTCATCAATGATCTACTTGAATATCTTTATATAATACCTACCCTCATTATAGTGGCCTTTTAGGCATAAAAATAAGCTTAGGTGTATTATGTGTTAAGAAATTAAGTTTTATTGAAGAAGTTGTATCATTTTGAAACAATATTTTCAATTTTTTATTCATACACATATCTAAAAGAGTCCTTAACCATTAAAAAATAATTAGTAAAATTTTATACATATACTAATATGTTATTATGTCATTAAAATTACCATTATCAATATACAATTATATTAAACTGGAAAATAATTAATAATTCATTTGTATGGTGGACGACATCTTCATAAACCAATATAATTCATTTTCTATCACGGTCTCACACGACTATTTATAATTATTGAATTATTATTTCCAAATCATATTAATTACATATTTATCATTAATTAAATATAATAGATCATTTAAATTATTATCATTTTTGGCCCACAAAATGATAACTTTGTTCGTGGGTACATTCAATTATCACCTTCACGATGTGATGTGACTAATTATTCATCCACACATCTCATTTATGATATATATAAGTTTTTTTAAATTATTAATAATTTATTTATGCTATTACTATCATTATATATATATATATACAATTATACTAAAATCATTTCTATAACACTCAATAAAAAATGAAAATGTTATTCATGTGCACATACACCCCACCGTCTCCATGATTATAATATAGTACATTTTTTATCAATATATTTCATGGATGTATTGAAAAGTATAATTTATGTATGAATGTGATAATTATGTTATGAATATTATTTTTTATAAGATTAAATAATTAAAAATTTGAATAAATACATCATACTAAATTCATTTTGGACTCATGTACCGAATATCATCAAAGTGTGTAATGCGAATGTAAATAATTTCACAATATTCATAACAACATATTATATTAAATTATGGTAATTAGAAGCATTAAAAATATTCTAAAAAAAGTAAATAATTTATATAAATTATATTATTCAGGATGATAAACATCATACATGATGAAACAGACTCAATGTAAGGGTCTATTTAAATAAAAAATAATTTTAAATGTCTTAAATATTTATTTTATTTAGGTTTCTATTTTATGTTAATGATTTTGAAAATGTTTTTATGAATTTATTTATATTTTTATCAATTTTTTAAAGTGTGAATTTTTTTATTTTATCCCAAAAAATTTCAAAATGGACTTTTGAAGATTTTATATAAAATAATTTCTTTTAAAATTCATCCTTTAATGTTCATCTTTCAACTCCTCTCACAAAAATCGAATGGAATGTTTTTTTCAATATAGAGAATGGAATACATTTCCACTTTTAATATGTACTTAATATTTTGAATATTAATTTATAATAATATATATCTACATTCAAATAAATTGATTTCCATTGTACATTATCAATATTTTAAAATGGGAGATTTTAAAAATATAAAGTTTTTTTTCTTTAAAGAGTTTTTTAGGATGGAATATTTCATTATTTTTGATGATTTTAGGTTATTGGGATTTTTTATAAGGATGGTTGGTTCCATTATAATCCATTTATAGTTTTTTCTCTGATAAAAAAATACTGGTGGTTAAATTATTTATCAATAATGGATGGTTCTATGGTAAATAAAGGATGTTTGGTTGGGTTATATCCTCTAATGCATCGGGTACTCAAGAGATGGAGGTTATCCATTTTGGGTATTCGATTTTTGTGTGTGTGATTTATAAAATTTTGTCCCAATATTCCAACTTATATCTTAGATTCTTTATTATTAGTTTTAATGAAAATTATATGATTTTCAAAAGGTAAGATAATAATCATTGTGAAAATATGATTCCTTTTTCGAGGTAAAAAAGGTATGTTTATGTGATATTATTTTTATGGGATTCAAAAGACTAGCTATTTAATTTATTTTAATTCCATTACTTTGTTTTTGTGATCATACCAATTTTTAGAATGTTTTTCATAGGGTTTTATGAATATTTGGTACAAGGATGAGATATATAGAAACATGTGAAATTTTTTCTTAAACATGAACCATGTTTTATTTTACTGAATTTTGTATTATAGAAACATAGATAATAAATATTTGTCTGTGTATATAAATGGGATTAATTTTTATGTTTTTTTATTAATTCTATAAAATGATAAAGAAAAAATATGATTAGAATTTTATGAATGTGAATTATAGTTGAAAACACTATAATGTGAAATTATTAATATTGGGTCCTTACAGTTGGTATCAAATTAATGTTTAGATAATTTTGGTGATTTATATTTTCTCTATTTATGTTTCTTAATATTTATAAATAAATAGGTTTATAATTTATCCAACTGTATGGTTATTGATGAAATTTTATGGTTATTTAAGAATTTTTTTGTAGAAATTTATCATTTAGCCAACTGTATTTTATTATGTTTTTTATATGTAAAATGAATGGTATGGTATATAATTATATGTTTAAACCATTCATTAATTTTGAATATATTATATTTATTTTTAGGATGTTTCTGGAATTTCATAAGGAATTTATTAATTTGTTTTTAGGAAAAGGAAACCCTGCCGAATAGGTAAAAACTCATCACATTTGTAAAGGCCATGAGTTTTAAACCTAAAACTAAAGGGATGAAAGGGAGAATCACCTACCACTACCATATATGAATTCCCAGTTAGTATACCATTTTTTATTTTTAGTTTATCAATTTTACAGATGAAGAATATGTTGATTTATTGAATAGAATATTTATGATAGAGATACTCATGAGATTGTAATATTATTTTTTAATTAAGAGACTAATATTATTTTAGAATAAATTAACGATTATAATCACCCAATATTATTATTTTAAATCAAATACTATGGGATTTTATTTGGAAAAAATGGTTGAATTATATTTTTGAAAGATATATGAATTTATTATGGATTTACGGTGATTCAATTTATTTATGGAAACAATTTGAATATCTTAAAGATTATCTGATTTGGGAGATTAATTATTTGGTATGAGACACTAAGAGTGATTGATTTTATTTGGAGAAAAATATTAATAATTTTCTTAGGAGACATTGTGATGTAATACTTCTAATTTTTGGGTTTCAATCTTACCATAAAATATTTATTTTGAATTTTATGGTTAGTTATTTGTTTAATGATCTATATTTAACTTTGGGTATTATTGTTTAATTTTAGGGATTAGAAAATGTTTTTATTTATATATTTTAATTTCTAGAATTATCTTATCTTATAAAAACCTTTTTGGTTTTGGTTAATTACTAAAGACATGATGAACATAATATTTTTCATTTTTTGATTTTGTTTTATATATATGTTGATATATTGATTTAGGAATTAAAATTCATACACACCATTTAGAGAAAAAGATGATTTTTGGGGGAAATAGATTAACAAATGAATTTCATCTCATCATGTAAGTATATGTAAACACATTCTTAGAGTAGGATATCAATTAATCCTCAAACATGAAACATTATATATCTTCTTTTCTAACTATGAAATTGATGTCCAATTAACCTATCATGAATTTTTGACTTTTTATGGAAAAAATTATCATTAAAATTATATTTATCACTCTATATTAGTATTTGAGAGTTATTTTTAACTTATATTTCAATGTTTTCATAAAGGGAATCATTGTATGTGAACTTCATAGGTCTTTAACTTATATTAAGTAGGAAGTTTTATCAATACTTTCTATTCTGTTTGATTTAAGAATTTTTTTTTAAAAGTAAAGAACCTAAATTAATATCCCAATATTTAATTTATAGGGGTAATGTTATTAAATGGGTGAATAATTTAGAATATTTCGTTTTTAAAAGTAAAAAATATTTTTGATAGTGTAGAAAATATACCACTTCCATTTCAAATGATAAACTAAATATAATTATTTAAATGTGCTAACTATAACCAATCTGTAAAATTATAAGGAATAATTACGAATAAAAGATTTATGAAAGAAATATAAATATCCAACTGAATATTAATTTTTTATATGATTTTAAAATAATAATATGATAATGTAATTTTAATCTCTATAAATATGTTTTCTTCAAAAATGAGTTTTCTTTATATTTATGAATGAATATTATATTTAATTTCTAGTTATTATTAAAATATTAGTAGAAAAAATTAATTGAATTTTTTGTTTCCTCTTATAAAAAATATCCTAGGATAAGATTATTATATTTTTTAGAAAATATTAATTTTTCAATGAATAATGAAAAATACTGATTTTATTTTGAAAACTCTATTTTTTAGATTTAAATTTTTGGATTTGGATTATTTAAAAATTTAATAAGTTAATTTTTATTTAAAATAATCCAATATTTTTTTAAAATT
Organism: Viscum album; assembly: GCA_963277665.1. Taxonomy (NCBI): domain Eukaryota; kingdom Viridiplantae; phylum Streptophyta; class Magnoliopsida; order Santalales; family Viscaceae; genus Viscum; species Viscum album. Next base: position 211,909,429 of record OY728141.1, read on the forward strand.
TATTTTATAAGTAAATTTAGTATAAAAAATGTTATACATAAAAATAGATTTTTTTTATGAAAAACTAGTTTCATTGAAGTTTTCTTATTTAATTTTAAATGAAATTCTTACACCATTATTTTTTTAATTATAATAAAATAGATTCCAATTTTTTAATCAAAATATTAAAATTTATTAAATACAACCCTTTTTATTTTTAGGGAAAATTAACAGCAAACATTGTAATTTTTATTACCACTATTTTGTGTAAATTAGGAAATTAATGGTGAAAATATGGTATGTATTAGTAAATTAGCATAAAATATGTCTATAAATTTTTTGAGCCGTATTAGGCCAATATCATACGTGTTTAAAATTTAAGACCCTTTAGAGCCACCTGGGTGACCTTAAGTCCCTTATAATATTTTATTTTCATAAAAATAAAACCTTTTAGAGTATATTTTATAATAAGTTGAACATTTTTACTATGTTGTCACCTAGAAGGAATTTTCAACCAAAAATAGTATTTTTAATGATAAGATATTTATATTCATCATGGTTATTTATTATTTTTTTTATGAAATACTGACCTTAAATTCTTCCACAATAATGATGCAATAATTTTTTAGTTAATATAAAATCCATGTAAAAGATATTAGAAAAGTAAAAAAAATAATTAGAGATAATAAATGTTCTACACAGGGGTGGTATCTGGAAAAAATCCTTCATTGGTTTAATGAAAGGGATCAATGAATCATTCTTAGCATTCTCTTGGTCCCTGATGCAGGCCGAGACTAACTTTTCAAGATCAATGATTCCTCGGGCGAATACACGGTGAGGTCTTGCTACAGAATAGCTCTTGGAAACCACTCAGTCGGCTGGGATGAGGGACTATGGAAGTTGGTTTGGAAGCTCAATGTTCCCCCTAAAATACTTCAGTTTTGGTGGCAGGCCTGCACGGGTACTCTCCCAACCATGAGCCTCCTCGCTTATGGACATATGGCTAGTACCACTTTATTCCCTTTCTTCCCAAACATTCCAAAAACTCATTTGCACAAAATCATTCACTGCCTAGGCGCTGAGAAAATTTGGAATAAATGGGGCCTGACTACTACCGCTTCAATGGCATCAGCCTCTAACCTTCCCGATCTTCTGACACGTTGGTGATCTTCTCATTCCTCTACTTTTTCTGGTTCAATTTCCACTATGGCATGGATTATTTGGGTCCAGCACAATGATTTCATTTTTCAATAAGCTCACAAACCCCCCGAATTCTGGATTGAATGGGCCATCTCTTTGATTGAGGGCTGGAAAGACCACAATGGACATTTTATGCTAGGTTCTACCCTCTCCTTTCCCCCTCATTGGAATCCCCCAACAGAAGGGAACCTTAAGATTAACATCGATGCATTGCTCCCAAATGTTAGGCTTATCACCCTAGGCCTCCTGGCCTGAATTCATCTAGGGAAAATCCTTACTGCAAAGTATAAACCACACCAGGATTTTTGAGAACCTGTAGTTGCTGAGGCCATGGCCATCCTTGCCGGTATGATACTCGACTCGGAATGTGGTTCGAGTGATATCATTGTTGAGTCCGACTGACTTACTGTAATCGAGGCTATTCACCACAATAATAGTGGGCTCCAGTCATTTGGCATCATCATAAGGATAATTCTCTCCCCTTTCCAATGCTTCTCTTTTCGCATACTCTCTTTTACCAAAAGTGAAGGTAACAAAACGGCCCATCAGCTAGCGGCGTGAGGCCCATTCGACTCCAACCAGATCTGGCTGGAAAATTTCCCCTCATGGATTTTCTCATGTTTTTCTGCTGACTTTAGTCATTAATGTTCCCTATTTTAATCAAAAAAATTATGGAATACTATCAAATTTGACAAAAATGAAATATTATGAAATTTATATTTTATTAAATTATTTTAAAGTCATAAAATCATTAATTAAGAATAAATGGATAATATATGGTTATAAGTATTAATACATATTCATTATTAACTATTTAAAATTATTTGGCTTTATAATAGTCCAAATATATTTATATTTTTTTTGTGAAATTCCAAGAGTGTCCCTCAGCTCTATTACAAATTGGAACCAATTATTATCAATAAATAACACATAAAAAATATTTTTTTTCAGAAATTATATTCCAAATTAAATTCTGGGAGACCAAAAAATATTTCTAGATGGGTTGTTTTAGGTATAAACCCATCCATATTGGTCTTAAGGTGTTAAGAAATGAAGTTTGTTTGTAGAAGAGTTATAATTTTTAATCAATCATTTCTGTTTTGTTTTTTCCATAACATCCATAAAACCATTATAAAATAAATATTCATATATTCTTATATCATACATATAATTAAATGGTATTATGGACTTATTATGACTTCCATTCAATTTTAAAATAATTAGTCACCTGCGTGTACAATGGACTGCCACCTCACAAACCGATATAAATAATTTTCTACAACTATTTTTCAAGGCTGGTTATGATGATAGAATCATTTTTTATAGATTATATTCATGAAATATTTATAATTTTGTAATGTTAATATATAATTTATATTCTTTCCTTAACATGAATGAATAATGAAAATGTCATTCCTTTGTACATGTGAACAATCACTTCCCTGAAGTGATATGATTCATTTTTGATCCCCACATCAAATAGATGATATATATGTTTTTTAAACTTTTAAAATTATGTATATATTATATTATTATAATTATATAAATTAAAAATTATACATAACTTCTTTACATAATGATCACTAATAAATGAAAAGCTTACACATAACCATGTATGTCCGACCATATATATGATGGTAACATTGTTCATTGTTCATAACTATATTTAATGGTTGTATTTACAAGTATAAAATATTTAAAAATGTTATAATTATTCAAAAAATATTATTCTATAAATGATCAAATATCTACCAATTTATATAATGATATCATACCAATGTAATTTTGGTCTCAATTACTAAATATCATCAAAGTTTCTGACGTGAACATAAAAATAATATTTATTTTTATAAAATGATTTAAATTGAAATAAAAGGAATTAAAATCTTCAAATGGATTCCATATAAATTAAATAATTAACGTTAATTTTATAATTCAGGAATATAAACAAACTTCATGATGAATCCAGCTCAAGGTAAGGGACACTAACAAAAAAACTTGTTATATAGGTTTTGAAGGCCTATTTTCTAAATAGTTTTATTTCACATTTATGTTTTTAAATTATTTTAATGAACTAATTTAAATGTATCTAAATATTTCAAAATTTTAATTTTATAATTTCTCTCAATTTTTTTCAAAAAGTAATCTTTTTATTGTTTTATGGAAATGTATTTTTTTAATATACCCTTTTAATGTTCATCTTTTTGCTATTTTTACTAAACTCAAAATGTTTTTTTCATAAATGGCATGAAAAATAGCATATTTCATATAACCACAATATTTTTAATCTTCCACTAAAAATTTATATGGTTACATTCAAATAATTTATTTCCATTTCACATGCACAATGTTTCAAAATGAGCCATTTTCAAAATAGAAAGCTTATTTTATTAAAAGTATATTTTATTATAAAATATATCACGATTTATACTGATTTTATTGTTCTTGAGAAATATTTTTGATCATGGTTGGTCCACTATAAACCAATTATGGGGTTTTTCATTACAAACCTAGTGTATATTATAACATTATTAACCAATTATGTGTGGTTCTATGATAAAGGAAAGATGGTTGGAAATGTTATAACCTCCAATCCATTGAGTAAAATAGAGATAAATATTTATCATATTTTTTATGACATTTTTAATTGTGGTTTATAAAATTATGTCCCATGATATATAATTATATATTATATTCTTCATTATGAGTTTTTATTAAAATTATCTTATTTTCAAAAGGTTAGATAATTATCTTTTTCAATAGTTGATTTATTTTTTGAGGTAAAAAATAAATGTTTATGATAAATTGTTTTTACGGGTTTTCACTGGACTAAGGGTTTTATTAACTTTTATTCCCATATAGAGATATTTTTTTTAAATACCATGTTTTATAATATTTTTCATAGAGTCTATGGAATATTTGGAATAAGGATGAGATCAGGGAAAAATTGTGATAATTTTTCATAAAGAGAAACCATGTTTTACATTAATGTTTTTTAGAAAAAGTGGATACTATATATAAGTGTACACTTGTAATGTACGGGTTTACATTTAAATAGGTTTTCCTATTTATATAAAACTATAAAAAAAATATCCTTATAATTTTATGAATTAGAATACTATATCAAACACACTAGAATATGTAATGGTTGAGGTCAGGTGCTTACAATTCATATCAGATTAGAGTTTAGTAAATTTTAATGTTTTATATTCTTTTATGAGATGTTTTATTAAGAGTTATGAATACTATCCTAGGTATACAATTAAATTTATGATCATTATTTCAATGTCTTAGTAGTCACATTTGATACTTTATGTTTAAAATTTCATTTTTTTTATTTTTTGGAGATATTCATTTTGGTGGTAATCATGGTTTACTATGTTTTTGGAATAAAAAATGAATGGAATGAGATATCCTTGGAGAATAAAAATTTTCATTAATTTTAAATATATTATCATTATTTTATAGTATTTATCTTGAATTTTATAAGTAATATATTAATATGGTTTTAGAAAAACAACATCTCATATGATGGGTGACAACCAGTCGTGTCCGAGAAGTCTATCAGGTCTCAACCAAAAAATGTATAGAGATATGTATGAATCTTCTACCACTAGCATACATGGATTAACAATTAGTGATGATTTTTAATTTTTTATTTAATAATTTCATAGATGAATATTAAGATTATTTTAGGAACATATATTTTATAATTTAGATGACCATGAGAATGGAACATTTTTAGTGATTAAGTCATTAATGCTTTTCTGTAAGACATTCAATATTTTTATAACTCTATATGACTATGGTAAAGAGAATATTATGAGATTTTATTTTGGAAAATATTGTTTGAATTTTATTTTTGATTTATATATGAAATTGTTATCGATTTATGGGGATACATGTTATTTAAATATATAATTAGAATGAATAAACACGGAACGATGTTGGTGAATGGGGCTTCCAGTGGTGATGCCACCAGTACCTAGGGTTTCAGTCAAGTATTATCCCACATTTATTTAGCCATGAATTTGTTTCATTAACATCATTGGATGGGGATTTTTTGTTGTATGTCTCATATGTTATGGCTAGAGGGGCAGTCCCGTTCCAGGAGGCTTCGTCTACGATGCATTGGTATAAGAGAGAAAAGAATATTTTACCTCAATATGATATATAGGTTCTCGATATGGGTACTTCAGGTCAAAGCATAAAGGAATCTAATAATGAAGATAAGAATCTTCCAGTGATAGATGCCTCTGGGCTGACGGTTTTGGGCGATGCGGAGGGTGGTCATGGTTTTACTGTTATGCTGGGGAACTAGACCCAGGTAAGGCATAATTTTCCTGATGAGATAACTTTTATGAATCAATCCTTTATAGAATTAAATTTGTTCTCTATTAGTACATTTTAATAAAAGGGAACATTTCACACAACAAAGAAGACCCATATTTTATTTCAGAGTGGATTAAAATGGGGTTTTTTATTGATCATTTCTCAATTATTGCTTCCAAAAGAATCTCAACCTCTGAAAATTGATGAATTAAATGAGTAAATTGTATAGATATGGGGCCTTTCATCCTAGAAATTTTTCTCTCTATGATATGGCTACTTTCAAATTCGATTCCATATGTATGATACGAAATTTCAAGATTGGTACTTTGGTTCCATTTCTCTCAAACCTTGGATTATTCACCTTTGTGAATGGGATAATAAATTCAATCCCTTTGAGTTTGGTAACACCACCAAAAAATTTGGGTATGGGTTTATGGGTTAAATTGGATACTATGGTACCAAAAAACTATGCATGATATACCAATTTCAGTTGGAATCCCAATAAAAATTTATAAGGAAAAATAAGTGGATCGATTTGGTCACATTGTTTGGTTCATGATTGAGTTTGAATTGTTATTGGCCCTAGTAGATAAGGTTTTGCATGAAAATTATGATGAAATTATTAAGTTGAATATAATTTATGAAAAATATGAAAAAATATTACAAGTATTGTAATATTAAAGGTTATCATTCATCTTCATGTTGGAATTCAACAGTTTTCAGCTTCTATTCTTTGTTTGGAAATGAGAAGTGAAATTGTATTAATGAGAATAAAAATACACATGTTCAGAAGTCTAATAATCAATTACACCATCTTGAGGATAGAAAATATCATTGTAAAGGTGATGATGGACTTGGCATTGGTCCTAATAATGCTGAAAAAAAGAAAGAAGTGCAGTATAAGGTCCCAGTCTTAGTCATTTATTAATATTGAGTTAAGTAAATAATTCAAATATTGGATATTTTCATGTATATAGTTTTACAAAATTATTCCATAACTATTATATAATAAACCCAAATATTAAATGTGGACACTTACACTCATTATCCACTTTTTCAACCAAATGAAACCCTTTAAGGAAAACAAGATTTATTTTTATTGATAAAAAATATTCTATAATTCTTCATTTCTCTTAACCAGCCTTTTACCCTATGGAAAACAATTAAAAAACTTAGGATGATAAGAAAAAATCATAGTAAGGAATATAAAATAAATAATAAAACCATTAGTCCATAAATATTTGTAACCCATGAAATTTTTTTCACTAAATAATACTTTTCTCCCATAAAACACAAACTAAAAAGATTACATAACTTAATCATATGATTCATACAAAACTTCTTAGTTATAATTAAACAAAAAGGTAACTTGTGGAATCCATATAATACTTACATTGTAGATTTCTCAGCTACACATGGAGTAAACTTCATGGTTACATTTGTAATACCCATCACATTATATTCCCTAAATCACTTAGGATAGAACTTATCATTTAACTCTGTCACATTACCCAATGAATTAGAGAGATATCATGGGATCACCCAACCTTGGTTTATCATGGAACCACCCTTATACATAATAAATTCCCAAGAACCATAACATAATCATAACACACAAACCATCCATAAAAGGAAAAAACATTTCCACTTTGAAATCACATTTCATCTTTATAAGATATGCACTCATAAATTGAAACACATTATTTTAAAATAAATATTTAACTTGTAATTTGTACATAAATAAATAATAATGACATAAAAGTGAAAAATTAAATTCATGGATTATATGTTTGAAAAAATTTTGAGTTATTGAAATAATGAATCCATTTTAAAAACATAATTAAAACATTAAAAAAGGATTTTTGAATAAAATTTTCCCATACATAATTGAAAATTGGAAAAGGAATTATAAATTTATAACATTCATTTCCATATGAATAAATCGACAAAACCATTTTGAAAATATGTACATCAAGGAGAAAGATTTAGAATAATAAATATTTAAAACATTTAAAATTATGTTTTAGTTAAAGAGTCTCATTACACTTGAGAAACACTTGAATAAAAATCATTAAATAATAACATCAAAAGAAACTTTAAATATCATGAGAATATATAAATTCATAATATAAATTGTTAAAAGGGTTATATATACACCTTATAGGATAATAAATATGCACAATATCAAGATATGCCTCAATGAAAGGATATTGTGACATAGTCCCTTACAAAGATCATATCATTATATTAAGGATAAATAAATGAAATAATTATACATGAAAATAAAAATAAAACCCATATTAGTGGATATTCAATATAAAACAATCATAGGTCATTCTAATATATTTTATGCAAAACAAAACCAAGGACATGGATATTTAACCCAATGAATGGATATTGTGTTATGATTTTTCCGCACAAAGATAAGTTTATTATTAAAATAGATTGATTTTGTGTACTCACTATAAATGCAGATAAAGAAAGTATAAAAACAAGGTAGGATTTCAAAAGATATTTCTCATATAATCTTAGCATGATAAAATCATGAATTTGAAGATTATCCTAAATAATGAAAATTTGGTTAAGAAGTTCCCTTACCATAAGACTGACTTGTCTTGTTCATTCTTTAATTTCATGTATAATAAAATTAGGTTAAATTAAAATTTCTTCATAATGTTTTTAATGTTTATAATTAATTTTATATAACTTATTTCCATGTTATAGAAATTAGTTAATTATTTGAGTTCATATTAGACGTTTTGTTGATGTTCTAATCATGGGCCAAAAATGAGATTGTTATGATTAAAAATTGTCTATGTGTACAAAATACATTATTTATAGAATATAATTCCAGACATATCAATAATACATATCCATTATATATTTATTTATAAGATTCCATAAAATTAAGAGATAATAAATGAAACACACCATTCATGTAGACGGTAGGCCGTACTTACAATGAATACTACTTTATTTTATTTTTCATAATAATGGAATGAAAACCAAATGATAAATAAGTATATAATAATTATAGTAAAATAACTAGGTTATATATGTTACAGATTTTAATTAAACATATTTTTATACATTCCATGTATGGAATGAATGGGTCAGATAACTTTGAGGGGGCGGTTGTCCACACATCCTCAAATGAAATTATCATATTTACACATTATGAATAACATAAAGGTATATTGTAAAAAAAATACTGAAGCCTAGATACAATATAAATATAATATATTTTATATATAAATATAATTCCATTATAATGTCCTCCATGATAGATTGTATTTGAAAATTTAACAATCATCGTTTCGTGAGGCAATAGTTCGCAGTACACAGAAACATTATATTCTATATTAATTAGATGGTGGTGTGTGTAAGTGTAGGTATAAAACATAGAATTAAAAAAAATCATAGTATAGTTTTATTCTGGTTATGTTAAAATATAATTTAATAAAGAGAGGTTATGGTTTTGGATAAGGAAAATAAATTAAAGGAGCTTTAGAGAAGACATTACCTCTAAATCGGGAAACTCCTTTTGATTTGACACAAAAGGCTACCTTGAGTGGCCTTATACCAAAGGTAAGGATTATAGTATTAAGTGATGGATTATGGGAGACTATTTGAGTATATTTTGTACAATATAAGGGGAAATAGAGTTGTTATTAAGTGGGTATAGGTGGTGGCCTTTTGTAAGAGGTAGGAGGGGCACTTTTGTAAAGTCTTGAAATATTAATTTGTTGTAAACTAATTTTGGAATTATAGTATCTACAATGTGATATATTTATAGGATTTGATGACAAGGGGTAGAAATTATCTCAACCAATATTCTTTATAAGGGTTTATGTTACAAATTTATCATTATCTTTTGGCTTTAACCCTTAGTTAAATGAATTATCTCTTACCATGTCTTCTTGTATTTTTACACTATATGATTAACATAGTTAACATAAAATTCCAAGAGAACCTAATGTGGATAATTAATCAATGTTTTAACATAATTTTAGTCATTTGGGAGAATCTTATATTTTTATGACAATTTTATCATTTAATAAAATTGTATTTGTTTTAAATAATCGTTTTTGTCAATTTTGATACTATTTAAAAATTGTATTTTCTAAAGATAAAAAAACATTATTTGTTCTTAAAGAATACATTTTTTTAAAGGTTGGGGTCGAAGCCTCAATTTATTATTTGAAATCAAAGACCTCTTTAGACTGGGTAGAGGGAGACCCATTACATAGCCCGAAGGCCCAAGGCCAAGTGGCCTGAATACAAGGCTTGAAAGCCCATTTTTTGGCCCAAAGGAGCCCTCGGTGAACAGTACTACTACAGTACCCGCGCTGCTACAGTTCCTGTTACAGTACCACCACCACTACAGTATCTGCTATAGTCCCTCCGCCGCTACAGTGCTACCACTGCTACAGTGCCGCCGCTGCAACAGTACCTGGGAAATTCGCCCCTGCCCAGATTCGATCCTAGGTCTTTTGGATGCCAAGCAGGAGCCTATACCATAATAATCCATAAAATTATTTCATGGAATCAAAAGATTAAAATTTAATTTATTTTAATATTTGTAATATCATTTACTTGAATCATTCATCAATAAGGTAATCACTACATCATCACTGTGTCATAAATATTTCTTTTATTTAATGTCTAAAAATTAAAAATAAAATTCCATGATGTAGTAAATATTTATATATTTCTAATTAATATTTATTTACAAAGATATAAATTATAAACCCCCATTTAATAATTGTTTTATTAAAATGATATATGATTATGTTATATTTTCCTTTACTTTAAATTAATTATTATAACCTGTCATTTTCACACCCAAGTTTCTCCCAAATAAAAAAGCTTTGGAATAAAAATTGTTTTGGTCTCCCAAGAATCATAAAATATTATTAAGACATGTGTTAGGATTGTTTCATATTATTATAATATTATTTTTCCCCTTATTTACTAAATTTTCCCTTTAATAATGGTAATTAAAAAAATTCTGGAAGTTACTATTCATTATGACAAAAAAAGGTACCTACTTACACAATTTTTTCTTTCAAATTCCAAATATTTAATCCATTTTCATAATTTATGTACACATAATTTTGAGAAATTAATTTAAAATTAATTTCTGTTGTAAAAACCAGAAAGTAGGGTTTTAAGAAGTAAAAACTATCAAAATATTGACATGTGTTTATGTCCAATTTAAATGTAAAATTACTTACAATGGCCAAAATTATATTAAATTATAAAAAATAATAATATAATTACACTGTAAAACCAATTAAAAAGAACAATTTAGCTATATAAATAAATTTTATGAAAATGTAGTTTTGAATTAAAATGAAGTATTTTTCACTATTCCATAAAATATGAATTTTATCATAAAAATACCAAAATTGCAACCACAATAAATTTGGATATCCCATTTCAAATGAAGAAGTTTATTTTGTGAAATAAACAATATATAAGTTAAAAAAACTATATTTAAAAAGGGTTCTCCATCAAAAGGCGGTAAAAATGTATTTTTTTGAAAAATAATTATTTTATCTAAAAATTTGATTTTTTATTATATCATATTTAGAAAGCATATAAGTATAATTTTTAAAGATTAAATTTAATATATAACATATAAAAATATTTAATGAGTGATATGTTTTTATAACAACAATTATTCTGTTTTAAATAGGTTTTCATAATAACAAATCCTTTATATTCAATTGGATTTTATTTCCATTTCTAATAAATTTGGTAACCAATGAATCATTATTTAAACATGTGAAAACCACATTTTTATAATTCAGTTAATACTATTTATTATATCCATTCAAATGGATAGGATATAATGGTAACATTTAAATAATAATATTTATCTTTTCGTTTAATATCGATGTAGCGTATCATGTACGCTATTAAACAAAGTGTTTCTTTCTTAAAACCCAGGATGTTACATACCCCATTTAATAAATTTCATCTTTGAAATTTTATCCTGGGTTCGGAAAATAGGGTATGACTTTTCAAGTTATCCTTATTTCACACTAACATTTGAAAAAGGGTTAATAAAACTTCCACTTTAGAAGATATAAAGTGAAGTACAAAGGTCACACAAGATAACACATACTAGGGTTCCACATAAGAAAAAATAGATAAAAAAGAAAAAAAGTCAATTTTTAATGGACAGTGAAGAAAACAGGATAAAGAGAAATTGTAAAACCAGAAAACCCCAAACTATGATTGGTTAAAAAATATTTGATTTTAATGTAAGAAAAGTAAACTGAAAACGTATTTTTTAACATACTTTTTATAAAGTTGAGGAGTTAATTTATGATCTTGAATAAAAGAATAAGGAAATAAAATTAATTTTTAATAGTATTGTCATCCTTTAATAAATATATAACACATACTAAAAATTTCTCCAAACAATTAGTATTCAAGATGACTCAGTCACACTTCAAGAACTAGAATCATCTTTTAGAGAATCACATAATCCAAATTAGATTAAATATATATTCATATTATATTGAAATATTAACCAAAACCAAAATGGTTAGTATAATATCAAATATTCCAAAAAAATAATAATCTATTATAAGGAGGATGAATACTTTTAATCTCCATAATTCAATTATAATACCCATATCATACAAAGACCTTTCAAAAAAAATGTCCTTAAAATTCCTCAAAATAATCTAAACTAATATTGAAACCCAAAATTAATAAGGATTTGATCACATAGTCATCAATAATAAATCTTAACATTTTTCTCCAAATAACATTGGAAACTCTTAATGTCTTGTGCTGAAAAGTATTTAACCTAATCACATATTCTTCATGATAGGTTATTCATTTCCATAAATAATCTAAATCTCCATATGTCTGTAATAAAAACGTAGAATCTTCCCAATAAAATTCAACCATTAATCATCAAATAAAATACCATACTATTCGATTTTCATTAGGAATATAGGGTTCCAATAGTCAACATTTTCCAAAATAACATGTATCACTTAATCCCCAAGTCATTTTCTGATACTATGGATATCTATTTTATAAAACATAAGGTCCCAAAATCAACTTATTCTTAATCCATAAAATCATTTAACTAAAAATAATAAGTCATACTAACTAGGGACTTCACGTAGGCTAGTAGTAGGTGATAAATCATAGTCACAATTCTTTTGTCACTTTGATTCTCATAGCCTTTTCTGACAAGAAGGGTTGTCACCTGATATCCGTGTTGTCCTTTTTCAAAAACTATATAATTATTAAAACATTCACAAAATGAGATAAATTACTCAAAAATAACCATAAAATATATTAAATTCAATTATTATCTCATGTTTTCTAGTTTTCATCCCAAAAAATAATAACCCATAATTAAATCACAATCTAGGATCATAGAAACTCTAAAGTTTGATTACAATTATGTCCATAAAAGAAATAATAATTCTTCCTCAAATAACATTTTAACATAACAAAATTAAATATTACACATACTATAAAATTTATTCCAAAGTAATCCCATCATCAAAAGTGAATTAATACTATTAAACATTATTCACCATACAATATCAAAACCCTTGAATTACATTATAATCATTCTATATGTGTCATGATCCTTTGAGCATGACTTTTCCACATTATTCCTTAATAATTTTTCCTAAAACCAAAATATAAATCATGTTCTAAGATTCAATAATGTCAAATCATAATATATAAAATAATTAATAACATTTATATTTCATTTTTAGTTTCCTCATCTTCTAATGGAATGACATTAGGTATTGGTAGACATATATTTGTACGGTCCAATCAATCCCAATAATATCTTTAAAGGTGAGTGCCTCCTAAAATTAGTTTCGTTAATATTTCAGAACAGAATACCTCAAAATGTGTTTCTATGAAATTAAACTTATGACAAACTCTAAAATTATAAACCCATGATGATTTCTCTAACTCTTAAGAAAATATCATAAACTCCAAAGTTGTCTAAACCAACCTTTGATACCAAATATAAGACCCTAGTCTTAAGAATTACTTAATCTTGAGTTATGTAAATAATTCAAATCGAGGAACTTTTCAGGATTATATTTTTAGGGAATTAGGCCATATCTATTACATAATAGAATCATATATTGCATTTGGATAATTTCACTTAGTATCCACTTTTTTCACCAAATGAAACCCTTTAAACAAAACATGATTACATTTTCTTGATAAAAAAATTATTGGCTTCTTCTTTTCACATAAACATCCATATACCCAGTTGAAAACATTTCAAAAACATAGGATGAGCATAAAAATCTTAGTATGGAATATAAAATATAGTATAAAACCATCAGTCCATAAATATTTAAAACCCAGGATAACATGTTAACAAAATCATACCTTTCACCCATAAAACAAACACTACTTAACTTACAATGAGTAATCATAAGATTCCTACAAAACATCATAGAAATCATAAAACATAAAGTTAACATGTGGAATCAATATCATACATACATTGTATCTTTTAATACTACATAAAGCGTAACCTTTATGGTTATATTTGGAATACCCATCACAGTATATTACTTAAATCTCTTAGGATAAACCTTATCGTTTAACTCTATCACGCAACCCAATGAATTTTAGATTTATCATGGGATAAAATAACCTTGGTTTATAATGGAAGCTCCCATATACATAAGAAATTTCCAAGAATGATACCTTAATTTTAACACATAAACCATACATAATGGGGAAATAAAATTTCAACATTAAAATCATATTCCATCTTTTCAAGACTTTCACACATAAATGGAAACACCTAATTTTAAAATAAAATGGTAATCTGGTTATGTATACATAAATAAATAATAATTACATGAAATTGAGAAATTATATTCATGGGGTATATGTTAAAAAACATTCTGAGTTATTGAAATAATCAACCCATTTTTAAAACACAATTAAAACAATTTTTTTTTTGAATAAAAGTGTCCCATACCAGATTTGAAATGAATTAAAAATTTATAATGTTCATGTCCATATAAATAAATCCATAAAACCAGTATGAAAACATGGATATCAATTAGAATGATTTATAATAATAATTCATTAAAACATTTAAAATGGTGTTTCAATTAATGATTCTTGTAACACCCGAGAAACACTTGACAAGAAATAATTAAAGAATAAAATAAAATGGAACTTTAAATATCATGAGAATATAATAATTCATGATATAAAATGTCAAAAGGGTTGTATATACACTTTATAAGATAAAAATGGTGCACAATATCATGATATGACTCAATGAAAGGATATTGAGACAAACATAATATAATTAAATTAAGGAAAAATCAATGAAATAATTATTTTTGAAAATAAAAATAAACCCAATATAATTGAATATTTAGTGTAAAATAATCATAGGTTATAGACAATATATTATTTGAAAGAAAAACCCAATGACATGGATATTTAACACAATGAATAGAGATTGTGTGAAGATTTCCCTTACAAAGACCAGTTTGTTAATAAAATTGATCATTTATGTGCACTCATGAAAGATACAAATAAATATTTTATAAATATATTTTAGGATATCAAAATTTATTTCTCACATAATCACATCATGAAATAATCAATAAATATAAGATGAGGCCAAAGAATGAAAATTGGGTTAAGAAGTACCTTTACCATGAGCCTTACTTGTATTGTTTGTTCTTTAATTGCATGAATAATAAACATAGGTTAATTTATAATTTTCTAATAAATTGTGTTTGTGTTTATCAATAATTTTTTATCACTTATTATCATGTTTTATCAATTAGTTAATTATTTGAGTTCATATTGTATGTTTTGTTGATGTTCAGTGCTGGTGTAAAAAATGAAATTGTTATGATTATAAATTGTCTATGTTGTCAAAAGTCCATTATATAAAAAATATAATTAATGATTTAAATATCATAACAATCAAATATATAAGTCTTTATAAGATTCCATAACATATGGAGATATTAAATTGAATACACAGTTCATGGAGACGGTAGGTCGTACGTACACATGAACACCACTTTCATTTCTTTGTCATATTAATGGAATGAAAACCAAATTATACATAGGCATATTATACTTAATGTCTAATATATATGTTATATATGTTACCTAATTTCATTAAGTCTGCCATTTATACATTCCATGTATGGAATGAATGTGTCATATCACTTTGAGGGGGCGGTAGTCCACACACCCTCAAATGAAATTATTGTATTTACACATTATGGAAGGCATAAAGGTGTGTTGTAAACAAAACATACCAAAGAATAGATAAAATATAAATATAAATATAATATATATCATATATAAATATATTTCTATAATAATTTACACCATGAGAGGTGGTATAAGAAAAACGAACAGTCGTCATTTCGTGTGGCAGTAGTTCACCATACACAGAAATAGTCTGTTCTATATCTATTAAATGGAGTTATGTGTAAGTGTATGTCTAAAACATAGCATAAAAAATCATAGTATATTTAGGATACTGGTGTTTCTATAAGAAAATGTAATAAATAGAGGTTAGGGTGTTGGAGAAGGAATATAAATTAAAGGAGCTTGAGAGAAGATGTTACCTCTAAATCGGGTAACAACTTTTGATTTAAAAAAAGGATTCCTTGAGTTTCCTTCTGACCAAGGTAATGAATATATAAATAAATTGAGGGATTTTGGGAGGTTATTTGAAATAATATTGATGATCAATGGGTTTTAGTGGTTCTAGTAAGTGGGTAGAGGTGGTGGCCTTTTATAAGAGGGTGGATGTACAATTTTGGATAGTCTTGAAATATTAATTTATTATAAACCTAATTTCAAATTATAATATCTAAAAAGTGATATATTTCAAGGATAATATGAGGATTATTCAAAATCATCTTATAAAATTGGTGTTATACATGTTATGGTAACAACTTTAAAATTATCTTTTGCCTTTAACCCTTAATTAAAAAATTAACTCTTACCATGTATTCTTGTATTTTTACACTATATGGTTATTATAGTTACTTTAAAATGCCAATAGAAACTCAACCATATATTTAATGAAAATTTTAACATTATATAAGTTATTTATATAAATCATATATTTTTATGACTATTTTTTCATTTAATAAAATAGTATTTGTTTTAAAAACACATTTTGGCCAATTTTGACACTATTTAGTAATTGTATTTTGTTAATTATATAAAAACACGATTGATTTGAAAAATCTACATTAAATCAAGGATATAATGTCATAATCATACATAAAATTTATGGATGGAATCAATAGTTTTAAATTAAAATTATTTTAATATTTTTAATATCATTTATTTGAATCATTCATTAATAAGTTAATCAGTGCATCATCATTATGTCATAATTAAATTTATAATTTTAATTTCTATATATTATAAATAAAATACCATGATTTCAGATTTTTTTTAGATTTATATATAATATTTATAGTCAATTATTTCAGTTATATACCCCATATATAAATTATTTTAGTAAAAAGATACATGTTCCTGTTATATTTACCAATACTTTAAATTAATTATTATAATATGTCATTTTCACACCCTAGTGGATACCAAATGCCAAAAGTTCACCCAAAAGATTGTTCTCATCACATATGAATCCTATAACATGATTTTCACATGTTGTAGTGTAGTTTTATAATATTATATTATTATTTTCACCTTCATTTACATGTTTTTCCTTTTAACCATGGTAAATTTAAATAATTACTCAAATTACTATTCATAACGTCCAAAAATAAAAGGTAACTATTTACAAAATTTGGACCTTTGGATTCAAAATATGTAATACATTTTTCTAAATTTAATACACATAATTGTTTGTAATTAATATCAAATTAATTCTCATTGTCAAAACCAGAAAGAGAGTTTTTAAGAAGTAAAAACATTCAAAATATTGACGTGTTTTTATATCTGATTTAAATTTTAAATTACTTAAATTGACCAAAATTGGATGAAATGATAAAAAAACCAATTACACTTTAATACTATCTAAAAATAAAATCAATCTATATAAATAAATTAGATGCATAGGCAGTTTAGAATTAAAATGCAATATTTTTCACTATTCATTAAAATATGAATTTTATCAGAAAAATACCAAAATTTCAACCAACATAAATTTTGAAGTCCCACTTATAAATAATAATAATATATTTTTTCAAATTTAACATATAAAATGGAGAAAAACTAGATATAAAATTAGTTTTCCCACAAAAGGATGTAAAAAAATATTTTTTAGAAAAATATATCATTTATCAGAAAAACAGACTTTTTTCTTATATCGAATATAAAAATCACATAAGATAAATTTTAATCCTTAAATTATATATATAACATATAAAAATCCATAAACTTTGATATGAATTTATAAGCATAATTATTCTTATTTAAAAACACTTTCATTAAAACACTTCCTTTATATTTAATTTTTTTTACTTCCATTTTTAATAAATTTGGTAACCAGTGAATCATTATTTAAAAATTTATGAACCATATTTTCAAAATATACTTGATTCTATTCATTATCTCCATTAAAAAGACTTGATATATTGGTAATATTTTAATAATAATATTTAGTTGTTTCTTAAGCTCGATGTAGAGTATCATGTATGCTATTGAACACAATGTTTCTTTCTTAAAACTCATGATGTTACACACAATGAGCTATTCCGGAGGATATATTCAGACCTATGGTTGTTTATAAGGGTGGTTAGTCAAGTAACTCACCTAATGTCCATGCCTCTACATCAGAGAATAATATTATTCTTGGGATTCCATCTATTCCGAAGAGGTGAATGTCAAAAATGTTTATACTTATATCCATGGAACACGTGTTGATAATAATAAAATTAAACTTTATTCATCTCCTAAAATTCTAGGCCATGATGAAATCTTAATACTTAAATAAGTGATTAGTGAATAAATTTAGAAATAAATTGATCATGATCAATCATATTAATGGATAGTTACATCAGATATCTAAAAGGGAAAGGAAATTTTAGAATCTGGATCTCCAATCACATTTAAAACTATTCATACTTCTTCAAACCCATTTTGGTTAATGAGGGATTTCAACTTGTTTTCTAATTAATGAAAAAGTATCGGTCTATTCCTTCAGTGGTGACTGAGATACAGATTGAATATAAACCTGCACCTTCCTTTGATAAATAGTTTATTGATGCCATTGAGTTGTAGGATAACATTTAGGGATATCATGATGAGACTCAGTAGATCCTTTCTCTAGCTTCAACAATAGAGGTTAAGGGGATGGTAATTATAGTGAAAATAGATGCATCTCGTAACAATGTTGAGACATTTATTTTAGGGCTTCAAACTTTTCCTTCGAGTAGGGTAATATTTAGAGGATAAGGGCATGTTTGTGGAAGGGATTAATGGAGTGAAATTCCATAATGATAAATAAGTGCAAGATTGATGAAAATAATAGGTTTTTTGCTTTATGCCTTGGGTTTTCCCTTTTTTCCCAAACTATTTTACATCCATTTCATTTTCTTTCATTTAATGAAAGAAGTGAAGCCTCTATATTTCTAAAAAATATATAAATTAATAGAATAATATAGAGATTATTTTATTTCTAAAATTACTTTTTTGTATGAGAAAGATAGACTGATTGATTTTATTTAAATATAAACGTTAAAATTTATCCTGGAAGACTATGTGATCAAATGATTCCTATTATTGGGTTTCAACTGTATACAATAATATTTTGGAGTATTTTTAATGTTAGATATTTGATGAATTATATATAATTAATTTTGGGAATTAATGTTAAATTTTGGAAAATATATATTTTTCATCATATAATAAATTACTATTCTTGGAGAATTTTATTATTTTGTAGAAGCATTTTTGGTTTTTTAAATTTAAAAGGGCATGGGGAATGTATTGATATTCCTTTCTGGATTTTGTGATATGTTGAAATTGATTCCCATGTTTAAATGACGAAAAATTAATACTCTTCATTTGGTGAAAAATATGATTTTTAGATGAAAATTATTAATGGATGGATTTATTCTCATTAAGTAATTATATTTCAATATTTTCTTAGAATAGTTAGTTAACTAATCTTTAAATATGAATCATTATATATCTAATTTTTATACTAGTAAATCATTTTCCTTTTAACATATCAGAAATGTATTTGTTTTTTTAGGGTTAAATTTCTCATGACCATGTTATATATCATTATACATATATCCTTGGGAGTTATTTTTCTATACTATTTCCATAGTTTTATGCACAAAAAACCTGTATTTTAACCTCATAGTTACTTTACTCTCTTTTCAAAAGAAAGTTTTATTATTCCATTTTATGATGAGGTATTTCAGTAAAAGGTATTTGGAAAATCAAAAACCCTAGTTTTTCATCCCATTTTCAATTTGTAAGGATGAAATATATTAATGGGGAAGAGAATGTATTATTCCATGTGTTTATAAGGAAACACTCTATTTTATAGAGTACAAGATACACCACATTGAGTTTAAATGAATAACCAAATATTATTATTAAAATGTAACCATTATAAACTATCCATTAAATTGATGGTTATGTAGAAGAGTAAATATCTTATCAAATAAATATAATGTAAAAAATTAATATTAATGTATTGGAAAATGATTTCAAAATTTTAACAAACTAAATTAATTTTAATCATTTGAAATATGTTTACTTCAAAAATAGATTTTCTTCCTTTTCATGAATTAATATTATAAATAAAATATTGTTTTTTATAGAATATATTTTAAAAAATTAATTAATTTATTTTCCTTATAATTTCAAAATTATGATATATTATTTTTTGATAAATTTGTAAAAATTTTATTTTTTAACTAAATAGTGAAAAATACTCGTATTATTTTTTAAAACTATATTTTATTTAGATGGTAAAATTATGTTTTGTGTTAATTTTAAAATTTAATTAGATAAATTTCATTTAAAATAATACATTTATGTTTTTTACTGGTTTTATACATTAATTTAGTATAAATAATTTTTTATTTAGTAATGGAATTTTTTTGAAAAACATTATTTTCCATGAATTATGGCTATTTAATTTTAAATTTAAATAATTCATCTTCATTGTTCACAATTTTTTAAAAAATGGGTTCTGTATTTTGAATCAATAGGTATAAATTTTTAATATTTCCACATTTATTTTTAGTCAAAATGAATAAAAAACATAGTAATTTATATTACCACCATTAAGGGTAAATCAAGAAATTGAGTGTTAAAATTATATGATAAGGATTAGTAAATATCCCTAAAACATATCCATATTTATATTTATGAGTATGTTTCAACAAATATCATTACTAGGTCTAATTTATGCACCAATTATGCCTTTTGGTTGATATTAATTCCCTTATATTATTTTATTTTAAGAAAATTAAATATTTTCAAACATTAGTTTTTAATAAGCATAAAATTTTGAATATGTTTTCATTAAAATTCTACATTCCACCATTAATATTATATAGGGAAAAATATTTATAATGATCATGTTAATTTATATTAAATTTTTATGAAATAAATAATTACCTTAAAGGCTTAAACAAAAATAATAAAATAATAATTTAATCAATGAAAAATAAAATAAATGTTATTACAAATATTAAAAGAATTTTAATTTAAAATAATTAATGTAATAAATTTTTTTGAAGATGATATTGAAATGTTTAGAATATATTGAAATAGTTTTTTTTATGAATTTGACATGTTTTCTTAGTGTTTTTAATTTCAATATAGTGAATTGAATCAAATTTGATCAAAATGATATTTTATTGAATTATAATTTTATTAAATTATTCAAAAATAATAAAAATATTAAATAAGAAAATTTGTAAAATATATGTTTCAAAATAAAAAATGTAATGTCAAATGATTTTGGATGGAAAATAGATAGATGAGAGACCATCTATCTCTAAAAATCGTGAGAAGCTAGGGTTTGCAAATACTTTTCTCCATCTTCTTCATAGATGATGTGTTTCCTGTGCCCTGGAGATTCAACTCCCTTATTTTTCAGAGTCATGACCATGAGTGGCAAGGATTCCCTGTTGTGAGTAACGATGTATAACCGAATGATGAAGTTACTAATCTTTGAACAATGAGTAAAGCCAAAGGTATAATTTTCTTAGATGCACTCAAAGGAAGTGACCTGAAAAAAGAGCTTCTATCAACAAGGCCACCTCTATTCAAGAATTCGAAAGATGGTGGTCATACGGTTGAAGCAGATCCTAAGGAACTTCAACAACGTGCGATGCTTTGAAAATTATCCATCATGGGTTGCGTCTCATACTTGAAAGCTGATAGACCTTTAACTCCAACTGATTTAAAACCAAAAATTTATAACTGTTGGGGAATTTCGAATTGGAAACTAGTTACCATAGGCCATGAGTACTTTAATATTTTATTCAAATCTCAATTTGATATCGACAGAGTATGGAAATTAGGTAATATCCAACATAAGCATGGCTTGATTAGGATTTCTGAATGGGATTTTTTAGTTAATCCACACACCCATAGGAATACCATGGCACAAGTGTGGGTTATATTTCATGGATTAAACTAGTATTTTTGGAACCCTAAGATCCTAAATGATATTGTTTCTTGTATTATACTACCCATGAATATTTACAAGAAACTCTAAATGTTGACTTGGGCCTATTTTCGAGGGTAATGGTAGAGGTAAACCTTGCTACCTCTCTTCCTAATTCAATTAGCTTAAATGCCAATGATTATAAAGCATAAATTTGGATAAAATATGAAAAAGTCCTCCATTATATGAATTTTTCAAACTCATTGGCCACACCATATCAATCTATAGGGTGATTATGAGAAATGTGGTCCATCCACTAGATAATGAATATAAGGAAATTAAAAATAACAAAAAAGGTAACCCAACCATATCAGATATTCTAGAACCATCAAAAGAGATAAATGAGGTATGAGTGATGAAGACCCATAAACCAAAAAATTCAATGAATATCTCAAATTCTTCATGGGATTAATTTGTAGAATAAGAATAAAATAATGATCAACATCTCTTTAATGAACTAGAAGAAATGGTTTTGTAGGTGTAAAAAACAACTGGAAACTGATTATGGAAAGAGGGAAGAAGGTGAGGTATCCTCGCACCACACTTTCTCTGTAACTTTTAAACCTTTGGCCTTAGGTGAAAATCAATTGAAATCAACTGAAGTTATGTCTGAAGGTATGTAAAATGAAACTGTTGTGGGGAATGTTGTTAGTGTACTAACTAATGCAGAAACAGAACACCAACAAGAGACCCCATTTTGAAACCACTTTCTTCCAGACATGGGTCTAGGTATGGAGCAAAGAGATCTCTTTCAGACCCCTCAAAATTCCTCGATGTAAATCAAGAGATCCTTCTAGATGTGGCCAAGCTAAACGATGTGAATTATCCAGGGCGAATTCAATAAAAATCCAAATTGGGTGCAGAACTGGACAATAGCAGGTTAAGCGGCTGCCCAGAATATCCATTAGGCTTGGGCATAGTGACACCCGAGCCTTTAGAAGTAGTTAATCCCACTCTGTCCCTAGATGGACCCTTGAATCTAGATGGCTCAGGTTTTCTGGATAGAACTATTGCTTCAACTCAACCGGTATCATAACAGATCAATAGGGATCTAGAAACCACACATACATTGCCTCCGAGCTCTAAACGGAGCTCTGATAATTACTCAGGTACCTCTAAGCATGGATTTTCTACTAAAACTCCTTTAGGTAATCCCTCTTTATGCTTCTATAGTCAGTTAGTAGATCATTTTCAATCAATTGTTCCTACTAATTTGCCTTCAAATCCTGGGAAACTGAATTGTCAAACTGATAATGAAAACAATGCCAACAGAAGCATCATGGGTTCACCTATGAAGCATAGCAACAACACTGTTAATTCAAATAGCCCTTATAATGATTCTAAAAGAAGTCAGAGAAAAAAAAGAACCCAAACCCAACCAAATAGAACATAATATATACTAGGAACACATGTTCAAGAAATACAAGAAATGGAGTTCTAACTCAAAACTTAGGTTCAAATGAAGATTATATTTTGGAATTTTTAGGGTATTTCTAACTCTAAAACCCATTCTATCTTAAAAATTATGGTTAATACTCACTGACCTATGATAGTTTCTATTGCTGATCCAAAAGACAATTTCTCCTCTAAGTTTCAACACTTATTTCATCCTGGTTATTCCTTTACAGGTGCAACTAAAAACTCTTCCTTAGATGATACTCTATGGATCCTTTTACACTATTCTATACAGAATATTAATATTTTTAACATATTGGAGCAATCCTTCACTTTTTATTTTGTCTTCGAATGAACATCTATTTTTTGTTCATTTGTTTATTTAAAAAATAGATACGAAGAAAGAAGGCCCCTCTGGGATGGTCTAAAATCTCTTGGTATGAACATCAACGCTCCTCAGTTATTAGATATTTTAATTCCATCATCAACTCTAATGATACAATTGATCCCTTAAATGCTACAATCTCCATGAGAGAATTAAAACCCACTATTTAAGACCAAAATCTCATTGAAATAAATCTTATGGGTTCCATATTCACTTGGTATTGGAAGAATTATAATAGGATGGTTGCTTCTAAATTGGATAGATACTTCATGAATGTTCTTTCCTTAGATTTTTGGATCTCTATCACTAGCACCACACTACAGAAGCTCCACTCTGACCACCAACCTATTTTGGTCATTCTCTAGGCTGAAAAAGTACGACATCATCTTCTTCTCAGATTTAATAATGCTTGGTTCAACAACACTGAATGCACTGAAATCATTAAAATCTTTTGGCTCTCTATGACACATTACAATGATTCATTTTCTTTCTCTTACAAATCAATGTCTCTTAAAAATATTCTTAAAGGTTGGTGTATCCTACATGCTAAAAAAATCAACAAGGATATCATAATCCTTGAGAATGAGCTCAACCAACAACAATCCCACAACACTAGCACTGATTTTAGTGTTCATCCCAATCAAGAAATAAACACCTCAATAAAGCTCAATTCTCTTCTCATATTTAGGGAGAACGTGAGGAAGAAAGCCTTCAAAGTTAAATTGATTTATAATAGTGATAGAAATACTATGTTCTATAACTCTCTTCAAAGAGCCCGCATAGCCTACATTCCTCTTTCCACTCTAAAAGATAGAGAAAAAATTTTATACAATGAAGATGACATTGATAACCATATTGTCTCATAATTTGAATCTATTTTCAATGGTCTTGATAACAACAAATATCTCTTACCAAAGATAATTCTGATGGCGTTCAATGATGAAGATAACACCTTTCTTCTTAATACTCCTATAGATTATGAAATTATTGATATAGTCTTCAGTTTAAATCCGGATAGTGCTCCTGGACCTGATGGCTTTAATATTGGTTTCTTCTAGCACTATTGGGATATTATTCAATCTGATGTTTTCAAGATTATCAAATATTTTTTCACCAATTTTTTTCTTCCTCATGGTCTAAATGAACAATTCCTCAATCTAATCCCCATAGATGACAATGCTTATGAGGTTCATTTGGTTAGGCCCATTGTTCTCAACAACACTCTTTACAAAATTATTACAAAAATTATTTCCAATAGGATCTTGTCTATCCCAGATAAAATAGTCTCCTGGAAACAATTTGGGTTTATCAAAGGTAGATCCATCCAAAAATTCATTTGTCTTGCTTCGGAGGGTTTTAAAATTTTAAATAAACTCAATATAAAAGGTAATATTTCTATTAATATTGACATTAAAAAATCTTTTGATACAATGGATTGGAGTTTTATCTTTAATGTGCTTCAATATTTTGGTTTTATTAATTCTTTTGTCACTACTCTTGGAGCCTTATTCAATTGGGATTATATTTCCATTCTGATCAATGTCTCCCCTAAAGGATACTTCAAATGCACTAATGGTGTAAGAAAGGGGGACCCCGTATCTACTATCCTTTTCTCTATTGCGGAGGTTTATCTTAGTCATTTACGAACTGGTCTGGTTGATCAAAATAAACTCAAGATCATTCATGTTTCGCACAATTGGAATACTCTCAGTCACCTATTATATGGTGATGATATATTTTTTTTCTTCAAGGCAATAAAAGAAACATCTGAAACCTAAAAAAAGCCCTTTCCAATTATAAAGAGATCTCTGGACATGTGATTAGTTTTAAAAAATATTCTATCTTCTTTGGGAAAAAAATTCCTCCTAATAGAAAATGCATCATTATAAATGATTTAGGTATACATAAGGGATATCCTCCTTTTAAATACCTATGTTTACCCATCTACTGGGGATGACTTAAATCTTTATATTTCTCTAAAATTTCCAATTATGTCATAAACCAACTTTCTTCTTGGAAGGGAAAATCTCATTCTATGGTAGGTAGAATCTGTCTAGTTAAACATACTATTGTCTAAAAAATGGTTTACTCCATGATTGTATACAAGTGTCCTATCAGTCTTATTAAAAAAATAAACACCCTTTTTAAAAATTTTGTTTATACAGGTAGCATGGTGGAAAGGAAACTTATCACCATACCTTGGTTAACATGTTGTAAAACCACTGATAAAGCATGAATTGGAATTAAAAATCTCAAACATTTTAATGAAGAGCTACAAGCTAGGATCACTAGGGATATCTTATATAGTCATTCTAACTCAACTAGCTTTCTTAGAAATAGTTTTCTTGAAAAACGTAAGAAAGGAAACTCAACTTTTCATTTCTCCTCTATCTGTCCTTTTATAAAATAGTCCTTTTCCTCTATTATGAATATTCCCTGGTGGATGGCCTCTTGAGACTCTGATCTGAATTTTTTTAGGACCATTGGACTGGATGTCCTTTAATTTCCAGAAATTCTCTTTGTCAAAGTCCTAATAACACCAACCTATCCATCAGAAATGTTCTTTTCTCCAAAAATTATAATCTTCCTGAAAACATTATTAATGGCAATGATACCTATACTTTCTCCATCACTAATGATTTTTTAGTCTGGGAACCTTCGTACAATGGCAATATTAACTGAAAAAACTATTACAAACACTTTTTTTTACCTTGAAAGTAATTTTGGGTGGATTAAGCACTTTGAAAAACCATGGATAAAACCTTCAAGATTTACCCTCATCTGGAGGCTTACTCAGAATAGGATCCCCACTAATGACAGACTTTAATTGCTTGGTATTCAACTCTATTCTAAATGTTTTCTCTGTAACCAACATAGTGAAGATTACAATCATCTCTTTCTTTTCTGTGATACTTCTTCTGCTCTTTAGAATTATATTTTTGAAATTTTTAACCGTAGGTTATTGATTCATGACTCTATCAAATCTCTATTAAATATTTATGAGGATATGGATAATTCTCAACAGATTAAGAATATCTTCTTTACTTCTTTTGTAGAGCTTCACCATGTGATCTAGAATGATACAAATGCTCTTATTTATAATAAATGATCGTTATGTCATGATGTAGGGTGCAAGTGGATTTGTATTTCCATGCGTGATGCTGCTTCGATCCAAAAGGGACATGGAAACAACACGGTGCATGACTTTGGAATTCTACAATGACTCTATATTAATGGAAATTACAGCCAACCTCATCACACTTTCGAAGTCTTTTGTAATACCCATATTCCAAGTTAGATTAATGTTAACATGTATGGTTCTTCCAAAGGAAACCCATGCCCTGTAGGCTGTGGTAGAATCTTTAGGAATCATGATAGTCAGATCTTTGGATGATTCTATGGTAGTTGTGGTATTGAATCATATATAGAATCTTAAATTATGAGCATGATTCATGCTGTTTCGTTTTCCAAACAACATGGTTAGAGTAACATTTGGATTGAGATTGACCTAACCACCATTGTGGAAGCTATTTGGAATGGTGTGATTCATCTAGCATGGCTGATCACTACTCGATGGATGAGTTGTATCCGCTCTCTTCTTGACATCAACTACATCATCAGTCACATTTATCAATAAGATAACATGGTTATTGATGGCCTAATGAATAATGGGGTAAATCAAGATATTTCCTGGCTTGATGATTTTCTGACTAATCTATTCTCCTTTCATCACAAATATTGTAATATGTTTCCATATTTTAGACTCATGTATCCTTTTTATTTATAATAATATTTCCTTGGTATTCTATCCAAGAACCACCTTCTTAAAAAAATAATGATTCAAAATGTCTTCTAATATTCATATATAGACCAGTTTGAAGAATTTTCCCCTATAAGTATTATAATATTTATTGTCTTTTGGGAAATTCCAAGAGTGCCCCTCCCCTATCTTATAAAATAGAAACTCATCTTCTAAATAGGACAAACATTATAACCATTTTATATTTCCCAATATATTAAAAAATACCTTCCTATTAACCCTTACCTTATTCTATATTACTTATTTTATAAAGGACACTATCTTTATTTGTCTTATGGTTTTAAAAAACTGTGTTTTTTTTGGAGAAGAGGTATTGTTTTTAATCAATATTTTATTTTTTTGTTCAACATCCTTTAAAACTTCCTAAACCATGATAAAATAATAAATATAACATCATAAATAAATTAATATATTATTATTTCATTATCATTACCTATATCAATATTCACTTCTTTCAAATGAGAAAAATTATTATTTGTTCATTTGCAAGGTGGACTACCACATCGTGAAATGATATAATTCATTTTCCATCACCCCCTCTATAGACATTTTATAATTATAATATTCATGTTAATATATAACCTTCATGAAATATTTATCATTATTTAAGGAAAGTATATCATTTAAACTCTTACCTTTCCAATTATCTATGAATGGTAATGTCATTTGTGCGTATGTGTGATTTATCTCCTCTATAAAGGGATGTGATTCAATTTTCAAATAAAAATCACAAAGATGTTGTATATAAGTTTTTTTATATTATTAATATTATATTTCTGAATTTATAGTCATTAAAAAAATATAAAATGATACTTAACTTATTTTTAAAATGAAAAATGAAAAATGAAAATGATACTCCAGGGAACATGAATCCTAACATCTCTTTCATTGTGGCATAATTCATTCTTCAAAACTATAATTAATATATGAATTTATATTTAATATTTTTTTCATACAGAGATATTTTTTTATATAATATTATTCCATTGATGATCGAATAATGACAACTATGACTAAAGTAATCATACCCATGTCATTTTGGATACAACGAATGAATTTCACTAAAGGGTCTCACGTGAACATAAATAATTTGGTAATTTTTATAACATGATAATAAGTAAAATAAAAGGAATAATAAACTAGTCAAAGGTTATCAATCATGTAAATAATTAATTAAATTTTTATTGATCATCAATATAAAATATGTACATGAAGAAAATGACTCTAGGAATGATACTCTTAAGCTAAAAATAATCATTTTAGATGTTTTAATAGTTTGTTTTATAAATCATTCTCTCATGTACATGTTTTTAAAATGGATTATATGAAATTTTATTATATATAAATGATTTTATGAAGATTAAATTTTAAAATTTATACCAAAGTTCATCTTTCATTTATTTTTAAAAAATATAAATGGAATATTTTTTACATTTATGTCTTCAACAAAATTTCCCACTTTTATTTCACTAAAATATTTTTAATCTTCCTAAAAAATTTCTTGTGGTTACATTTGAATAATATTTTTTCCATCGTACAAGAAAAATTTTAAAAAAATGAGTTATTTTTAAAATGGAATGATTAGCTTCTTAAAAGAGTGTTTTATATTTCAACATTTCATGATTTATTCTGATGGTATGGTTATTGGGAATTGTAAAAATTACATTTTGTTCTATTATAAATAAATTATTTTTGTTTAGATTATTAACCAAAAATGGGTTGTCACATTATTAACCAATGATAGGTGGTTCTGTAATAAACAAATAATGGGTGGTTATGCTTTAACCTCAAATGCATTGGGTTCTCCAGAGATGGAAGTTAACCATATTAGATATTTTTTTTTTACTTTTTTCATGGAAAATGATTTTTCATGACGAATAATAACATATTATACACATTTTAATTATTTTTCTAAAATATTTAATAAAATTCAAAAAAATTAATATAATTATCTTTTTGAAAATATGAATCCTTTTTAGAGGTAAAAATATATGTTTAATAGAAAATTGTTGTATTGTTATTAACTATAATAATGGCTTCAATTATTTTATGACCCTTACTAAAATTTTTTGTTCATATAATATTTCTTAAATATTTTTATTGTGTGTAATGTAGTGTTTTGAAAAGTATTAGATTAAGGAATAATTGTGATGATTTTTCATAAAGAGAAAGTTTTTTTTAATTTAATGAATTTATACAGGAAATATAGAAACTAAGTTTATGGGTACATTAATAATCCACAAGTTTTTATTTTTAAGATTTTTTTTCCAAATTCTATAAAACTATTAACATATAAAGTCATTATAATATTAAAAATGTTAATTATACTTCAAAATAGTAAAATATTTAATGATATTGTTTGGCCCTTAAAGATGGCATCAGAGAAGGGTTTAGAAAATTTTAGAGATTATGATGTTTTCATGATATGATTCCATATGTTTTTGAATACCATAATAATTTTATAACATAAGGTTAATCATAAGTTCAATTTATTAAAATTCCATTATATGCTTTATGTTATTTACTTTTAAGATGATTGACGGTAGTTTTTAGAGACATTTATTTTTTAGGTAGTTATGGTTTATAATTTTTTTAGAATGAAAACTGAAATGTGTAATACTTTATTTGAGGATTAGACATGTCTTTAATGCTGAATATCTAATGGTTATTTTTAATGATATTTCCATAATTTAACCATGATAATATTAATATTGTTTTAGAAAAATTAAAAGTTACATGATGGGTGTCACCTCATCACGTCCGATAAGGCCGTGAGATTTGAACCACACAAATTAAGGGAGGAAAGGGTGAATCCCCTACCATTGGTCTATGTGAGGTCACAATTAGTATTAATTTTTTCATTATTAGTAAAAAATATTTTACAGATGATGGATAGTTGTATTTTTGAGAACATAGGTGAAACCATAGATAAGATCACGAGATTGGGAAAATATTTGGTGATTAAGTTATTAATGTGAATATGGAAGACATTCACTATTTTTGAAAACTTATATGATTATGGTTAAAAGATTTCTATGGGATTTTATTTGGTGAAATAAATGTTGAATTATATTTTCGAAGAATATATGAATTTATTGTGGATTTAGAGTGATTCATGTTATTTGTTGAAATTATTAGAATATATTTGAGATTATGTGTTTTTTGAAATTTCTTTTTCAGTATTATACATTAATAATTATTGATTTTATTTGGCGATAAATGATAATAGTTATCTTTGAAGACTATTTTATCGAATACTTCATATTTTCTGGTTTATATTATTTTCTTGAATACTATTTAAGTAATTTCAAGTTTAGTTATTTCTTGAATGATCTATATCAAACTTTTGGTTATACTATTGAATATTGAATATTAAAGATATAGTTTTTCATTAATGGTTAATTATTTCTTTAGAATAATTTTCTCTTGTACTAAAAAATTTGGTTTTGGTTATTTTATAAATTCATAAAGAATATATTTTAATTATTTTGTGGATTTCGTGATTTGTAGATTTGATTATAATGCTTCGAGTAAGAAAAATTCAGACACATCATTTAGGAAAAAGGTCAGTTTGTGCAAGAAATCTATTAAATGATGATTTTCTTTTTATTAGGTAATTATATTTAAATAAGTTGATCGACTAAAATGTCTACTAATATTAAAATAAGAAATGTTATCTATCTACTAATCCTACCTATAAATCAATGGTATTTTTCCCTGTCATAGATTAATATTTTTATTATGGTTAAATTTATCATGACCATGTTCTATATCAGACTATATGAGTTTTTGGGAGTTATTTTCTCCTATATATACATGCTTTACTACATGTAAACCTAGTATGTCAACATCATAGTTCCTTTACTCTCTTTTTAATAGGAAGTTTAAATAATCATTTATATGACGTGGGATTAAGAAAATGGTATTTTGAAAATTGAAACACCTAGTTTTTTTATCCTAACAACAACTTACTATGACACATACTGTTAATGTGGGGGATAATTAACAATCTATATTTTTTAAATGGAAAAACTATGTTTCATATCATACAAGATACACCAAATCAATCTTAAATTAACAATAAAATATTACTATTTAAATGTGATCATTATAACATAACTGTTAAATTAGATAATATGAATAAGAATAAATTATTTATGAAAGAAATATAATGGTTTAAATTAATATAAATTTAATTTTAATTGAATAGAAATTAATGATATAATAAAGAAATTTTAATCTTTATAAATTCATTTTCTCAAAAAATGGGATTTCTAGGTTTATATGAATGAATATTACATTATTTTCTAGATGATATATAAAATTTATTTCACAAAATGTATTTTAATATCAGGTTTCATCATGTAAAAATTTTATTCAAAGGATTTTTTAGAAATTTTGGATAATATTAATTTTCCAATGAAAAGTGAAAATAAGTTCTATTTTGAAAACAATATTTTATTAAGGTGTAAAAATTATATTTTCTTTAATTTTTAAAACTAAATTAGTTCTTTTCAATTTAATATAATCTAGTGATGATTTTAGTTAAATTTTATAAATAAAAATTGAATAAAAAAATTTATATTTAAAAGTATATTTCTTTGAAACAATAGTTTTTTTTCATTTTTCTATATTAATTTTAATCTAAATTATTCCACTTTTTTTATTTGAATTTTGGAAAAATGGATTCCATATTTGGAATCATAAGGAAATTCATTCAAAATATGTTCTTTTTATTTATTTAAAAATTCAACAGTAAATATTATAATTTTTATTACCACCATTAATGGTAAATCAGTTTATTACAGGTAAACATGGTCTGACACAGATTAGTAATTTTTTCTAACGCATGTAAAAATTCTGGTGGATTAGTTTTATTTGACATATAACATCCATGGGTCTAATTTATTAATCTTTGGAGCCACTTTTTTGTCATTAATTTTTCTATAATATTTAATTTTAAGAAAAGTCAACCATGCCACACTGTGGTTTTTAATATATTTAAAATTTTTAATATGTTTCCATAGAGAAGCTATGTGAAAACATATATATTTTACTGAATGAGAAACTATTTATCTTCATCCTAGTACTTTTTTTAACATTTAGTTAATATATAATTAACTTAAATTCTTACAAAAAAATGGTGAAATAATTAATCCATTAATTGAAAAAATATAATATATATGATATTAAAAATATAATATCTCACCCTCCCCATTGGCTTGAGTTTGGGAGGTGTTATTAATCAGCCTTTGGTGATGTTCCCATGGCACCAATGGATGGAAATAAATTCTGAGGGCTTTAAGAAAAAATTGGGACTGAATTTCCATTAAAGAAAAAGAAACCAAAAAAATGAGCCATAAAAAAACACAACTACAAAATGCATGTCAACAATGTAAATAAATATAACACATTACCAAAGGACCATGTCATTCAAACCACCATAATCCTTAATCATAGTACCAAGAGAATGACTAAAAAATAAAACCCAAAGAATCTATAAAAGAGCCCCATTACTTCACACCAATCTCCAAGCACCACAAGACCTCCTAAGAATAATTAAGTTACACAAATGTAATGAGATTCCTTAACCTTTATTGTTTCCGGAAGACAACATCTCTAAAAGAACCGAAGTTCTTCATCAGGGGGCGAGTAAAAATAATCAGTTGGTTTTCCACAAATGACTTCCACACACACTCCTCTAGGATATATCACATTAGTAAAATTTATATAAAACAATTATATAAATCCATTAGTACATTTCAACAATTAAAACCATAGAAAACACATAATTACCCAAGTAATGTTACCCAAATCACTACAATCCCAAGGAAAGTATCCAACCAATGAAAAAAGTGCCATTAACCCAAATCCCTTTTCACAATGTTAACCAAATTCTAACTAGCATGACCATAAGCATATCCCAAACATGTTCCCAAGTTTCACACACGCACATCCAAGATTGGTGTTACCATTGATAATGGATCTTCACATCCGAACCCATAAACTTTTTGTTGTGGTAATTCATGCCCTCTTTCATTTGACTGTGGTCCTTGACGTGCTCTATCCATCCTTCCCGACAATACTTAACCCCGTAAGCCAACTCCCAGGCCATGAAAAATCTATTTTGTCATGAAAACAAGACAATATAAAAATAATAAGTCAAAATGACATGAAAGGAAATAATTAACACATCATATATCCAACATCTTTTGATAATCATCTCGACAAAACAAATTCTAACCAAACAACCCTTTAAGTCAAAACACTTCAATAAAATAATAGGTATTGAAAAAAAATTTATTCCACATCCACGCCCAATCTCATTTCAATATAAAACACACTTTATTGAATTTTTTTTTTTAAATCATTTTCCATAAATTACCATACCATTGATTTTAAAATAACCATTTTAAAATCCCACATCAAGCACATTACACAACCAACCACCATTTTTTCCCACATCCATAATGAATCACACCATGGGTTCCAAAAAATATTTTCACATCATAATCAAAACCAATTTCAAGATTAACCAATTAATTTGAAATTAAATCTTTCATGGTCTATAAAAATGGATATGAGAGTGAATCCACGTACCTTAGGGTTTTAGTGAAATCGACCAACACATCACCACACTGCAAATCCGGGTGAAAAATTCAAAAAAATACCTTAGATCTCTTTGAAGAATAAAAAAAATACAAACTCACATCATTTTATTAAACACAAAACCTATATATACATGAAATGGCTATTGATATATAATCCTGAGAGGTTGGGAGAACTCGATCTAATAGAAACCAAGAAAAAACCAAGGGATGAGACTTACTGAAGGATAATCTCCTTTACTGCACCTTGAAAACCATTAGAATCATCTTAAAAATGAGTGGGAAAATAATTTTAGACATTTATAACAAGAAATACTAATTATTTTTCTCATAAGAAGAGAAAGAGTTAATTTAAGGAAAATTTTATGTGATCCTAGATTTAAAACCCCCATTTTTAATGCCCCGCACGGTTAGCTCACATGGTTAGGAAAAACGTGAACTAACCATGCCTATTTTATTTACACAAGAGGGACTTCACATATTTTTTCTACAATATTAGACAACCCATGTGTAGATTGTGTGAAATCCCACATTCTCAACTTTCATGGTTTCCTAGAGAAGCTGCATGGTTGTGCCAAATTGTGCTCAAACCTTGCTTCCTTATAAAGACCTCCAAAAAATTCCAAAACCTTTCCAACCTCTTCAAAACATTACCAAAGAATTTTACATATATAAAAATACATTAGCAAGGATTATATAATGCACACTTTGGTTACTAAATTATCTCCACCATTGGACTTTTCATCCTCAAAAAGTAGAGGACTGTCTCTTTATTGAAAGAATTTGGTCTAATGTTAGGACATCTCTATCTCTTGTTCCTATGTTTACTCTTGAATATGACTTTGTTTCCAAAAAACCCAATCTATAAAGATTATTTTACCATGATATACAATATATTGTCTATCCAAAATCTATACCAACACCTGCACCATGGAATCATCTGGATCTAACTCAACATGATCCCATTGAATCACAACACCAGGATCAAGATGATACTTCTTCAACTAGAACACATGAAACACATTGTGCACTGCACAAAACTGTCATGAAAAATCCAACTAATGAGAAAAATCTCTAGCATACTCAAGTATCTCAAAATATATAATATACCTTGTAGATAATTTACTCTTATTCCTAAAATTTTTATCTCACAATATCTTAGATATTCTCAAGTACATGTGATCACCCACCTCAATCTACAATGGCCATCAAAAATAATATACTTCTGATTTATGATGACATTGTGTTGTCTGTATTATATTCATGTTCTACATAATATTCCCCACTATTTCTTGGACAAGGCTTAGCCCAACAAATGATGTTTGATCTTTTTCCACCCAACATAGTGGAGAATGGCATAATTGGCCACATAATGATTCAAATGGAGCCATATGTATGGAGACCTAATAACTGTTATTATAGGACAAATCAACCAAAGGAAAGTGATCCTCCCCTGATCCACCAAAATCCATGATAAAATAAAATGACATGTATTCTATCATTTGTATCATCTTATTTGATTTCCCTTAAGGCTATGGATGATATGTCTTACTCATCATCAACTGATTCCCAAGGTCTCACTACATGTATTTCTAGAAATGAGATCTGAACCTCAAATATATATCTATTAAAATTGAAAATGAGACACCATGTCTCATTAAAATCTCATAGATATATATATATTTACAAATATTCAATTGTATGAGGTTCAAAAATTAGGTTGAAATGGACCGAATTTATGAGTTGATCCATAATCACCCATATGGCATTATGTTTCCTAACTGTTCTAGAGAGACGTAAAAAAATCCATCACTATATTATCCCATTTTTATACTAGGATAGGTAATGACTGCAACATAACTACTATCCACTGATACTCTTCCTTAACTTGTTGACAATTCAATCTTCTAAAATAAACTTGACCACTTTTCTTTTTATACTATCCCACAAAAACCATATGTTCAATTCATTATAAATTTTATTAATTCGAGGATAGATAACCCATTTATAATTATGTTAAGCACTATGATGTTCTTCCCAACAGGACACTGATACAACCATCTGATTCCAAAACCACAACACTAAATTTACATCTAGTTTTCAGCCCTCAATGTTCTCCTAACCATAGAGTTTCATCTTTATAGACACCGACTTTGAATCGAACATTTGTTTCTCTTTACCCAAACCAACTATGTCAGGATCCAATGATAATGAGAAGAAAATAACAACATCACCCAAGTCTTCACATTCCATCCTCATTCCTGATATAACCAGCATAAACTGTCACTAATTTGATTCATGTTTCAAAACTTGAGCATATAACTTTACACTTAAAAAATCTGCCACCGAATTACCCTTTCCCAGTGTGTAAATCATGTCAATGTAAATCATCTGTAGAAACTCCACCCTTATACTTGGCCTTAAATTCAAATACCTTTTGAGTAAATATCCATCAAGGTCTTCTGATCACTATACACTATGAATTTCTAACCAAAGAGATAATGACACCACATTTTCAAAGAATAAACCACTTCCAAAAACTCCAAATCATGTGTTGGGTAGTTATTATCATTAAACCTCAACTTAAATGATTCATATACAACAATATGATTCCCTTTCATGAGAGCACACCTCATCCATAATATGACGAATCATAATAAATGACCCACCCTTTACCTAGATTTGAAAAAACCATGACTGGTGCGTATTTTAGATGAACCTTTAGCTCTTGAAAAGATGTCTGACACTACTAATTTCACTAAAATGGATCAATCATTGTTTTAAAATCTATCATTAGTTAAGATAATCATGATAATTCATGAGAAAAATTTCGATAATACCCTAAATGGTGAAGGGTGATCCATATCTCAAAATCCTTCTTCAGTGGTTGCGAAGAGATTACAACCATTATCTTCTTCAGTTCTACTAAAAACCCTCTCTAAAAAATAACATGACCAAGGAAAAAAACTTCTTGTATCCAAAAATCACACTATCATAATTTGGTAAACAACTGATGATCTGTCAATATTGCTAGCACTACTACCAAGTATTGATCATGCTCCACCCTTGTATTAGAGTACACCAATATGTCCTCCATGAATACAACCATGAGGGAATATAAATATATCTCAAAAATCCAACTAATCAATTCTAAAAACACCATGGGTGAATTCATTAGACCAAAGGGCGTAATGACATACTCATAACAGACATATATAATCATGAAGGCAATTTTTGTAATACCCTCCTTCTACACCCACAAATAATGATATCCTGGTTAGAAGAAAATCATAGAGAACTACATAGCTCCCCATAACTGATCAAACATGTCATCAATCTATGGATGTGGATATCCATTCTTAATCATAACTTGTTTAAGCATACTATAATCAACAAACAATTAAATAGTACCATCCATATTTTCAAAAAATTGAATTATTAGTTCCCACAAATATGTGTTAGGACTGATGATCCCTCTATTTTCCAACTCCTCCAACTGCACTTTCAATCTTCTTAATTATGAAATTTTCAGTCGGTAAGACATATGTAGGATAAAAATTGACCCCAGAAAGAGATCAATCAAAAAATCCACTTCTATTATGAGTGGAATCCCTGATAATTATTCAGTAAATACATCCATTTACTGATCAAGAACTACTTGAAAAAAACCTCTCCCCAACACTTCCATCATCGAAAAGGAAAGAGGAACCGACTAATACAGTACTGTCCGAACTGCTGGTGCAAACAAGCATGTTTCATCTAACTTAACATTTTTATCTCCTCTAATGTGATGCTTGACTCCATCAACCATCTTAAAAGAAACCATTATCACGTAATATTTTATTTGGTCATTCATCATTATCAACAAATATGTACCCATTATTATATCATAAACAATTATCTCAAGAAATATGAAGTCCCACATCAAATCAACACCATCTAAAACTATACAACATTCTCTACACATGAAGGCACAACACTCTCTTTGAGCCATAAGATTTTGATGTTTTAGAATAGAAGGAATCATTTCCACACCTACAATAAATAAATAAACGACATTAAAATAAATGAAATAATGAGATTCACTAATATCAAAGAACACTTTCATAAAGGTATAATTCAAATTCATCATACCTCGCACCATTTATGGTCATGAATTATCATACACCATAAATTTATTACCTCCAAACATATTCTTTATTTCCACACCCTTATCTTTATTACCCAACTGAATCATCCCTTGCTTAAGAGTCATGATATTATTAGAATCACCATGAATAACATGGATCAACTAGTAAGGAGTATGACTCTACCACGTCCCATTAGGTAATATGACTCTTAAGACTCATATGGATTGTGATGAACATCCAACCTTAGAGTAGTGTGACAATAATGCTGAAAATTCACCATCTTTTTATAATTATGACACTTTTGAGTTTGTTCTATAAAATCCCACCTAATGCGGCCTATAGGACCACACTGAATACATCGTGGCTTACTCTGATTATTCTAAGGAAGATTCGATGATCTTACTATCAGATGCTAAGCTATACACCCACCCTAGAAATAAGTCTCCCTCTTTAGATTGATCCTCAAATAATTGTTCCAATAGTTCCCCATGGGTACCAATGTTCTAACCCCACATGTAGCCCCCATGATATCTCATTCATCTACTATTTCTCTATACACTATTTCAAGATAATTACTTATACATAGGACTATAAATTTGGAACAAATATATTTCCTCTAAATGATTCATAGTTCCATGCATTCATGGATGCATTATCCACCATCTTAGATGGGAAAAACACTAGGTTCACTAACATAGATTCATATTCCATCATTAATAGGTATTCCTACTTCAGAATAAATAAATAAATAAGTTGTGTGCTTAATTTTGAATGTATGTGGGTAGAATTGTTTGTTAAACAATTCCTTATAACACTCCCATGTAATACCTTGGTCTGTTCCATCCTGGACCTCCAACTGCCGCCACTAACATGCAAGACCTTACAAAATGTGCATCTCTAACTTCACATTTAACTCTAAAAGTGCTCCTAGGAAATTGAATATTTGATGACTCATATTATACCATGTTTCTACTATTTACTTCTTCACATCACTCTAAAAATGGGAGGATTATTCTTTTGAAATTGAATTGAGTGATCGATATTCCTTTGATCATCACTTTTATTCCCACTTTCCAGAGCTTTGAAAGCATGCAGTGTACTCTGTACTAGTTACTGGGTCACTTAGAGCTCAGGTGGAACCACATTTTCTACAACATCTCTTAGTTGGTCTCTACGATTCCTACCAGATACATGACAACCCTAAGTCTCACTCCTTAGAAACTGAGGAATTATAATTTCATATTGAATCAAAGTACACTATCACAACCATGCATTCCAAAATTATCATTTTCCATGTTTTACCATGTTGAAAAATACACTATGTTTTGAAAATCATTCCATTATTAAAATACCACACCATTTTCTATTTAAACCACACATTTGAAAAAATTTCCCGATTTGTTTTCCAAAAATCAACACACTAATATTACAAAATAAATAATTATCTCAAACAAGATGTGAAATCCTAGTGGGAAGTAATTTATAATATTCATAAGAGGATCATCTCATTGGCTACACCCTTGAAAATGAGATCATGCTTCTAAAACTATCACCAAAACTCTTATGTAACCAACTCCCAAGTCACTTGAAGTTCAGAATAAAAGGGTTATCTTAGTCTTTTATGCTATAGATTTCATGTTTCGAAAATCATATACCCTACTACCATCCTATATCAAGTAATAGACCATGAATGAACGTCAACTCCAAGACTAGAAACTAATTCAAAGACCAAACAAAACCATATTTACTTTTATGCCGTGAGATGAATAAAATGATACCACTTGCTTCATACTGCCCCTCTCCATTGGATTGAATTGAGGTGGAGGTGCTACTCAACCTTAAGAAATGATTCAAATGTGAAAAAGGTCCTAAATAAATATTCACGGCTTCAAGAATAATTGGGAAATGATTTTCCCTTGCAATAAAAGTAACCAACCAAACGATCCACAACCAACCACACGTACATGATCAATTTCCAAAATGTAAACCAATAAAACACATTAACAAATGACCAAAACAACCAAACCACTATAATACAGAATCTGAGTACTAATATGATGAATAAAAAACCAAAACCAAAGAAGCTTTGATAGAACTCCCCAGCTCCACACCAAGCTCCAAGCTCAGAGAACCACATGACCCCCAAAGTGTCACGAGGTGCCACCAAAGGAATGATATACCATAACTTTTTTTATTTCCCATAATATATCATCTTCACAAGAACCAAAGTCCCATTGTAGGGGCTTAATAAAAATACTTAGTAGGTATTTTTCTAAATTACTTCTCTACACACACCATTAAGATTGATCTCATTAGAACAATTTATGTAAAACAATTATATAAATCCATTAAAACATTTAAGAAATTAACACCAAGAAAAACACATCATTACCCAAGGAATTTAACCCAAATAAACAAATCCCAATGAAAGTAACCAAAAAATGAAACAAAAATGTCATTAACCTAAATACCCTTTCACAATTTTAAACTCATTCAAACTAGTGTGGTAAATCCCATATCCCAACCAAGTTTACAAGTTTTCGATACACACTCACAAACACACACACTAGATCTCAGTGTTACCATGGATGTTGGAACATCACTTCCAAAACTATCTACATTTTATAGTGGTACTTCATGTCTAGTTCCCATTGATGTTTGACCTTCACACCCATCATTCATCCTTCCAAACCAAGATTAACCCCATAAGACAACCCCCATACCAACAAAATTCCATTAAGTCACAACAAAAATCCAATTTAAAAATTTCAAATCATAATGACATGACAAAAAATAATTACCAAATCAAAAAACCACATTTTTTCAACAATTATTCCAAGGAAAAAATTTACTTCCAAACAACCCTTTAAGTAAAATCCCTTCAATAAAATCACAATTATTGAAAACACTATTATTCCACATACAAACCAAATTTAATTTCTATAAAACCCCACATTATTGAAATACATATTGTAAAATAATTTTTCTATAAAAAAATGCAAACGTTGGATTTTAAAATCACCATTTTAAAATCCCTCGTAAAGAACATTTCACAACAAACCACTATTTTCCCTCAAATCCACAAAGCTTCACACAATGGGTTCCAAACAAGAAACACACATTCTAATTAAAACAAATTTCAACAAATCCTAATTAATGTTAAATTTATGACTTAATGTTCAACAAAAAATGGGGATAAGAGTAGATCCACCTACCTTAGGGATAAAATGAAATGGACCAACACACCACATTACCACAAATATGGGTTAAAACTCCACAATAAAACCGTAGATATCTTTTTCTAGAATCAATAATAAATACTCTCATCATTTACTAAAAACAACATCCCTATATATACATGAGATATCTGTAGATCAATAAAACTAAGAGAGAGAGAGGGAGAACAAGATATAAGAGAAATATATTAATAACATAAAGAGGAGACTTAATGAGAGATTGTATCCTTTATCGAATCTTGAAAACCCATTAAATCACCTCCAAATGAGTGGTAGAGGCCTCATAACAATTGAGAAAATAAAATACTAAGTGTGGTTTGTGTGGGAGAATAAAGGTGTAATTTAAGGAAAATCATGAGTGATCCCATTTAAAAAAACCCCATTTTTAATTACAAAGTAAGGTTAGATTGCACGATTAGACAAGCATTGAGATAACCAAGAATATGAAACTAATTCAAGATGGAACATACATGGTTGTACCAAATTGTTAGAAAAATCATTTGTGGACTGTGGAAAATTACACTGTCTCGACTTGTACGGTTTCTCAGAGAAGATGCACGGTTTTACCAAATCGTGCTGAAAACCATTCCAAAACCCTTCCTGCCTCTCTTATTAATTATCCTACCATTTTAAATGGATATAAATACATCAACAAGGGTTAAATATCTTAGACAGTGCATACAACAAAAAATGTTACTAGAAATAAAATTTGAGATAATTAATATAATACATGAATTTTTGGTATTATCTAAACATTATTTAGATATAATGATATATTTTTGGTTAATAAGTATTATTTTATTGATAATGTTAATGTGAATTTATAGATTGGTATAAAATTTTATAAAAATTATATTTTATAGAATTAATATATTATTAAATTATTTTATAAACATAAAAATATTAAATAAGAAAAGGGGGAAAAAATATGGTCAAACATTTCATCTCATAGGATTTTATTGACCATTTTAAATTTTTCGTTTCAAAAATAGTCTTAAAATATTTTAATATTTCAAAAAATTTCACGTGTACCAATCCCCACTCTTGTAATAGGACACCTCTTCATATCAATATTTAAAACATCAAAACTATTTTTTGACCAATATCTAAAAAAATACCTTCATAATATCACTAACCTCATTATAGAGGACATATTTATTAAATAATACCTTCCTTTGTTGTGTTAATATGTTAGGCCAATGAGTTTTCCCAATGAAGATATATCATTTTTAATAAAGAATTCTGGTTTTGTTTATTATTCCTCATCCCCCAAGCCATAATAAACTATGAAAAAAATAATAAATCCAATATCATCTATATATTGGGATGTTATTATAATATTATCATTACCTATATCAATGATAAATTATGTAAAATGGGAAAATAATTAATCATTCATGTGTATTGTAGACTACCACCTCGCAAACCAATATAATTTATCTTCATCAAAAACTTTAGAGACTAATAATAATGATGAAAACTAGTTTTATATATGAAATTAATGAACTATTAATGATTTTTTAAAATATAATATATCTTTTTAATCCTTACCATTACACAAATATAAAAATGATATTATAATTCATGTGTATGTGGGAATTATTAGTCCCATGAAAAAGTGTGGTTCATTTTTTATATCAACCTATCACAAAGTTGATATATATATATAAATAAGTATTTTTAAAATAGTTATATGATATTTTTTATTTTTATTATAATTATACAATAATAATATTATAGTTATCTTCATTATATAATTATCAATGAAAAAAATGAAAACCTTACACATGTGCACATATGACCAACCATCTCCAAGCTTGTAATTAATTTTATTTTACATAGCCTTATTTAATATATTGATTTAAAAGTACAATTTGTTTGTGAAAATAAAAATTATTTCATGAATATTGTTATATAGATGATTTAATAGTGACCAATTTTAATAAATTAAGCTTATAAAATTTATTTTGGGCTCAATTATCGAATATCATCAATGTTTCCGACATGAACATAAATAATTATGTAATTTTATAACAAAATAGTAATTGAAAT
This sequence comes from Viscum album, assembly GCA_963277665.1. NCBI lineage: Eukaryota > Viridiplantae > Streptophyta > Magnoliopsida > Santalales > Viscaceae > Viscum > Viscum album. The sequence goes on from OY728141.1 coordinate 211,953,256, forward strand.
AAAAAGAATAATAATATTGGATATGGTTCTAAATAACATAAATATTTAATCTAATTTTTATTATTAATAAATATAAATAATGTACATGTCACTTCAAACTAAAGGTAAGGGACTCTATGACTAAAAATCCTCATTTTAAATGTTTTGAAGATTTATTTTCAATATATTTCACATTAATTTACATGTTTTTAAAAATATTTTTAGGAATGTATTCATATATACATTAATTTTTTAAAAATTAAATTACTGAATTTATGTTAAATGTTTTTAAAAATGAATTCTTTAGGTTTTTATGAAATGTAATTTCTATTAAAATCTTATATTAAAGTTAGCCTTTATGATATTTTTAAAAAAGTTAAAAAGAGTGGTTTTTTCATGTCTCACACAAATAAAATTTCCTAATTTAATTTCATAATAAAATTTTAAATCTCCATTTATAATTTCATATTTTTACATTCAAATAAAATCTTTCCTATCATATTCATGCTATTTTTTCATATCAGTGATTTGAAAAATGGAATGTTTATTTTTTTTATAGTGTGTTTTATGATGAAATAATTTACGACTTATTTTGATGTTGTGGTTGTTAAAAATTTTAATTATTAAGGATGGTTTCATTTTAAACCAATAATCGATGGTGATCGGATGAACTAAGGATCGGTGGTTACATTATTAACCAATGACGAGTGGTTTCATGATAAAAAAAGACAGGTTGTTACATTATTACCTCAGTGCATTGGGTACTCCAATGATGTAATTTGACCACATTTTTTATTCCTTTTTGATTTGTGATATGAAAAATGATTTCCAAATACACCTGATAAAATATTATATTAATTTTTCAAGTTTTCATGAAAAATATTTAATTTTTAAAATTTTTGGTTATGATATTTTTTAAAAGATGATTTCTTTTTTGAGGTGAATAGGTATGTTTAAGAGAAATTTATTTATATTTTTTCACTAGACTGCTAGTTTCCTATCATTTATTTCCCTACTAATATTTTATCACTCATCACATGATTGAAAATATTTTCCCAATATTTATGGAAGATTTGGGTAAAGAATTAGATAAAGAGAGACCATTGTATATTTTTTTATAAAGAAAATCCACATTTTTAACTAAATTTTGTTTTAGGGGAAAAACTAATAATAAGTAAAAGTGTAAACTGTTAATGTATGAATTTACATTTTAATGGTTTTTCAAAAATTCTGTACTACTCCAATCCAATAAAATCCATGATATTTTAAGAATTTAAATTCTAGTTAAACAAAAAGGAATCTGTAATGATTAAGGCTGAGTCCATACAATTGGTATTAGAGAAATGTTTAGAAAATTTTGGAGATAATATTGTTATATTGAGAGGTTTTCTTAATAGTTTTGACTACCATAATAATTTTATAATTTTAAATATTATCATAATATCAATGTCTAAGAATCCATTTTGCGGTTTAATGTTAAGAAATTTTAGGGTGATTGACGATATTTTTTAGGGAATTCTTTCATCTGTAATTATTGTTTATTAAGTTTTTGGGAGGTAAAATGAATGGAATAAGATATTAATCTAGGTTATATATTTTAATTAATTTTAATTTATCTAGGTTATTTTTTTTATTTTTTAAAAATTATATAAGTATTATATTAATATTGTTTTTCAAGAAGGAAAACCAACATTATGGGTAGAAGCTATCGTGTCAAGAAAGATAGTGATTTTTGAACCCACAACAGAAGGGTGATAATGGAAAATCACCTACCAATAGCCTATATTATGTCCCAATTAGTATAATTTTATAATTTTTAGTTTAATATCTTTATAGATGAATAATAAGTTGATTTTGGGTAACATATGATTTATTATAGAGATAATCCTGAGTTTGGAAATTTTTTTGGTGATTAAGTGATTTATGTTATTTTGGAAAACATTCATTATTTTTAGAATATATACAATTAGGGTAAAGAAATAATATGGTATTTTATATGGGAAAATAAAATTTGAAATATACTTTTAAAAAAAATATTAAATTTTTTTGGATTTATGGTGGTTCATTTTATTTATTGAAATGATTAGCATATATTAGAGAGTATGTGATTTGGGAAATTAATATTTTGGTATGAAAGATTAAGAGTGATAGATGCTATTTGAAGATAAATGTAAAATTTTTTCGTGGAATATTATGTGATCAAATGATTTTTATTTTTGTGTTTCAATATTATTCTACAATGTTTTTTTGAGGAATTTTAATTTTAGTTATTTGTTGAATAATATATGTTGAACTTTGGGTATTATTTGTTTAATTTTTTAGATTAAAAATTGTTTTCTTCTTATAAATGTTTATTCTTTTTATAGAATGGTCTTATCTCGTACTTACATTTTTGTATTTGATTACCTGATAACAACATGTAGAATATATTATTGTTCTATTATGGATTTTTTTATCAGTAACAGTTTATTATAATGAATATTTATTAAAAATTTATACTCATCATGTGGAGAAAAATAAGAGATTATATTAGAAATTGAGTAATTTATTAATTTATTATCATCAAGTACGTATATTTCAACATGTCCATAGAGTAGGATGTAAAGTCATCTTAAAATTATAAACATTATAAATCAAATTTTATTACCTATATATCAATAGGATTTTAATCTAGGACATATTTATGTCTTTTTAATGGTTAACTATCTAATGAACATGATCTATATAACTCAATATTAGTCATTTGGATTTAGTTTTATCTTCTATTTCCTTGTTTTACTACAAGAAAATCTAGCTTGTATACATCATAGTTACTTTACACTCTTTTCAAGCGTATGTTTTATTAATTCTTTTTATGACATGGTATTTCAAAAAAATATATATTTTGGAAATTAATATTACTAGTATTTGATGCCATGTTAAAATAATGAGGATGATATTTATTAAAGTATAGATAATGTAGCATCTTGAGTTTTATATCAAAACACTATGTTCGATAGTATAGAGGAAGTGACACATTGAGTTGAAATGAATAAAATAATATTATTATTTAAATATGATCATTATAACATATCTGTTATGTTGAAGGGTATGAATAGAAATAAAGTATTTAGACAATAAATATAATGTCCCAACTCAAAATTAATTTATTAGTAAATGATTGGAAAATAATAATTTAATAATGTAAATTTAATCTTTCGAAATCCCTTTTCTTCAAAAATTGGGTTTTAAGATTTTCATGGTTGAATATTATAAATACTTTTTGGATATTTTAAAAAAATGTGTGAAAAAATTAAGTTAATTATTTTTTCATCATGTAAAAATAATCATATGATTTATTTTTGCTTATTTTTTTGGAAAATTAAATTCTTAATGAATAGTTAAAATATTGGTTTTATTTTAAAATCTGTGTTTTATTTACATTATAAGATTATTTTTGTTATCTGTATGAATATATATTTAAATAAATTAATTTAAAATTAATCCATCTATATTTTTCAAAATGTATTTTATTATTAAATTTGGTATAAAATCATTTTATTTTTAATATTGAGTTTTTCTAAAAAATGATTTTATTGAATTTTTTCATTTAATTTTAAATTAAAAAATACCCTTTTATATTTTGAATTTTAAAAAATTGATTTCAAAATTTTAATTATAAGAGTTAAATTTATTGATTAGGTTACTTTTATTTTTGGAACAAAATGAATAGTAAAAATAGTAATTTGCATTTCCACTATTGAGGGTAAATCACGAAATTAACGGTAAATAAATTTTTTTGGGAATATTATATTACCATAAAGCATATTTAATGTTTATTATATGAGTATTTTTAGACTAATATCATATGTGGATATAATACTTTGTCCCTTTCAAGATATTTGGTCAACATTATGTCCCATATAAGATTTTATTTTATAAAAATTCATACATGTCACACTATGGTTTTTAATAAGTGTAACATTTTAATATGTTTACATCCATATGTTTTTTAAGATAAATAATGTTTTTGAATTATAATATATTTATAATAATCATGGAAATTTATTTTAATCATTTATAGAAGAGATAATTATCTTAAAGGCTTACACAATAATGGTATAATAATTCATTAATTAGTGTAAAAATAATAAAATTGGTATTAAAATTTTGAAAAGAAATATAATATAATATAATTAATTCAATAAATGAATTTTATAGACTATTTTGACATTTTTTATATAATTGAATAATCTCCTCAAATTTTACTTGTTATCTTGATTTTTTTAATGTCAAAGTAGTAAATATTATCAAATTTTAGAAAAATATCATTTATAAAATTAATATTTAAATAAATTATTTAAAAACCCATAAAATATTGAATAAGAAAAAAATGATAATAAATGGTTTATTATTTCATTCTCTATTTTTAATAGAACTTTTGGATTCCTTTTTCCAGAGAATAGTCTTAATATATTTTAATCTTTTGTTAAATTCCAAGAGTGCCCCCATATCTTATGGATGGAAACCTATTCTACTCATTCTATAACTCATCAAAACCATTATTGGATCATAAAATATCTAACCTATATCCCTTCATAGAATTCATACCATTATTTTATAATCTGTATGTTTGAAAGTATATCTTCCTTAGTGGTCTTAAGGTGTTAAGTAAAGGATTTTTCTGAAGAAGTTGTATTGTTTATAATAAAGATTTTCTATTTATGTTTTTAATTCACATCTATAAAATAATTATAATCCCAAATAAAATAATAACTATATTATTAAAAATATATTAATATTTTATTGTGTCATTATAATGACCTATATCAATATCCACTTCTATTAAATTGGAAATGAATTAATCATTTGTGTGTATAGTGGATTAACACCTCACTGACCGATATAATTCATTTTCCATCACCACATATGAATAATTGATATGACTATAGATTTATTTTTTTATATTATATTTATTACATATTTATCATTATAGTAAGGAATTATATCTTTTATATTCTTAAAATTATAAACATAAAAAATGACAATGTCGTTCGTGTGTACATGTGAATAATCACCTCCGCAAAGTGATGTGATTCATTTTTACTATACAAATAATATGTATGATATATATAAGTATTTTTAAATTTTAAATTATATATATATGATATAATAATCATTATGAAATGTAAAAATGATACTTAACTCTTTTCCCTAATGATCACTAAAGAAATAAAAATTTCACTCAGGCATATGTACGACCTACTGTCTCCATGATTTTAACGTAGTTCATTTTTAATAAAAATAGTAAATTATGGATTCAAAATTATTTTTTTGTGAAATAAATTTTTATTTCATTAATATAATTCTGAAGATTACGGAATACTTTCCAAATTGAATATAGAGATCATACTAAATTACTTTTCGTGTCAAGTAACAAATATCTTCAAAGCATCTGACAAAAACTAAAATAACTAAATAATTATTATAACAAGATAATAAGTGAAATAAAACTAATAATAAACATGAAAAGGGTTATTCTGTTAAAATATAATTAATCTATATTTTTTATTTATGATGATAAAGAACATACATAAGGAATCTAACTCATGTTAAGGGGCTCTTTATCTAAAATAGAATGTTTTAAATGATATTAGATTTTTTCTCAAAATATTTATCATTCATGTACATTATTTTTATATAATAATTATGTATGTATATATATGTAAATTAATGTTTTAAATTAGTAAATCATTATATTATTAAAACTATTTACAAAAAGGAAACTTTTTTGTTTTATTTAAATGAATTTCTATTAAAAATAAGCATTTAATGTTCACATTTCATTAGTTTTTACCAAAGTAAAAATGAATTTTTTTAATATTTAATGAATTTAATTCCATGAATTCATGTCACATTAATACTTTTAATATTCCATTATAATTTAATATGGTTATTTTATTAAAATTCACATTAAATGTGAGTATTTTTTTAGAAGGAATTTTTTCCAAAATTAACTGTTTATTTTTATTAGTATTTTTAATTATGAAATATATCATGATTTATATTGATTTTATAGTTCTTTTGAATTTATTATGATGGAAGATGGTTCTTTTATAAAAAAATTTTGGGTGGTTCTATAGTAAACCAAAGTTGTGTGCTTATGTTTTTAACCAATGATAGGTATATCTGTGATAAAACAATGATGGGTGGTTATATTTTATCATCCAATGCATTGGATATTTTGATGATGGTAGAAGAACATATTGTTTATTACATTTTAAAATTTTATTTTTAAAAATATTCCCAATGATACCTACTTATATCTTTTATTATTCCTTCTGATTTTTCATGAATAAAATTTTATTTTCAAAAGGTATGCCAATGATAATTATGATAAGATTATTCTTTTTTAGGTAAAAAGAGGTCATTAAGATATTTTTTTTATTTTTTTCACTAAAATAATGGATTCATTTAATTTATGTCACATACTAATATTTTTGTGCTTACATGATGTGTTAATTATTTTTTAAATGGTTTAATGAAGAGTTTGGACATGGAAGAGATCAAGGGAAAATTTTAAAGATTTTTTATAATGAAAAAATTGTTTTATTATAATGGATATTTTTATTAAAAAATGGATACTATTTATATGGGTAAAATTTTAATTATTGGGATTACATTGTAATAGGTTTTCATAATTCTCTAAAACACTAAAATGAAAAGAACATTGGAATTGTAGTTCAAATAAACATGAATATTTAATTAATAATGCTAGGTCCATACATATTATCCCCTATTAATTTGAGTATTTTAAATAGAGGCAATAACACATAGTGACGAATAATACATGGTGTATAATAAAAAGCTTCATGTTATTTGGTATTAATGTTTTTCTATGAATGAATAATTTGATGTTTTTTTAATTGCTATATATAGTCCTTATTTCCAAGTCTATTTCAATTCCCTTGAAAAAATTAAAAATATAATAAATATTGTTTTGAATTATAAGAATGTTATTAATGGAAAAAATATTATTCTGAAAAACATAGGGAGTTACACCCCCAAACATATTATATTCTCAACATCATAATTATTACTCAGTAATAAAAATTCATACTATATCAAAATTTGTATCATGAATCAATATAAAGATTCTATAGGTATGCAAACAATACTATCATATAGAATAACAAGTAACATATCATTTGTAATATTATAGGTATGTAACAAATCTTTATTTTTTTCTATAACCATTATTGCTAAAATGGATATATAATCAATGTATTTTTTTAACTGGGACATAATGTTGGACTAAAATTAATAAGTAATAATTAGTTTTTTTAAATGTGGTTTTCCTATAACAATAATTATATGGGCCTCCTTTTCATGAGATCAAATCCATGACTAATATTATATATATATATATTTCAAAATAAAGATAATAATACTTAATAGTAATTCTATCCAAAAAAACTAAGGAAATAGTGATATATACTTGGGATAAAATAATGGTACCATGATATTTTTCAATTAATAATTAAAAATACACTCTTTAGGGTGGTGACTTTATAGTCGTAGGTAATGATGATTATATTGAAAAATATTTAACTACAACATTCATAGATCTATTTTGGGTGATATGTGTTTCATATTCCATAAAATGTTTGTGACCATATTTGGTGGATGTATATCATTTCACTTTTTTTTGTAAATTTATAGTGTTCAACGTCCTTGTTGTCCCTCGTATTAGGGCATTAAAATGTAGAATATCCATGTTTCCCATAATTAATATAGTTAATTGATTTTTTTTATTTCACCATACCGATCAAACTCTTAACTCTTCCCCAAAAACAACTACTCTATGAATCATTTTCTCCCACATAAAACATCTCCTAGTTCCTTTGAGACACAAAAACTGGTGATTCATCGCGCATTAATAGCATATAAGAAATTAAATATTCAGTCCTTCATCATTTCTTCAACTTTAGATTCTTTAAATTCCAAACCTTTTATGTTTTTTTGTTAATTAGACTATGACGACATTGTTAATAGTAATTATTGATATTTTTTCACAAAAATACATATATTTATCACTTCATTTTTAATCTCATTATTATTGTTATTAGGGAAATAAAAAAATTATTCATGGTACTTTACTTTAACATGGTTTGTTCATTCATTATCCATTAATAAAATAGAACATAATGAAAAGGAGTGATAAATAGAAAAATATAATTATTTTATGATGGATAAATAAAATGGATTACTCTCTAAAATAATTACATTTCTTTCTAGTCAACATAAATAACTATCTATTTAATCTAGGTTACACTCTATTTTATATTCTTAAATTCAATAACGAAATTCATTAACCAGATAATTACATCATAATTTATTATAATGAAAATTTCAATTACTACATAGTATTCCCCAAGAGTGTATATCCATGTGTATAGTCATATGAACACTAATCATGAACAAGAGTGATGATTTAGTTAATAATTAGACAACCATTTTTTTGGGATTAACACTATGTTAATCCATTATGTAGTTTCATCTAGTTACTATAATCATGACTGAGATATATTTTCTATAAAACAACAAAATCAATAAATTTAAAAAAATCATGATTTTATCCTATACATAGAAGTATCCTTTTGATTTTCATTAAATTTCTCAAATTCTAATCCCTAAAAATACAAAACAACTCAAAAAAATATAATTAAAAAAATACAAGGATATCATCTTAATACCACCATTATATTCAAAAATCAATTTTAGTTAATTTACCTTATTTATACATTATATCTCCCAAATTAATATCATAATTCCTTTAAAGATTGTTGTATTGATTTTTTTATTCATATATATAGGATACATTGTTTACCAATTATTTGATCATTTATATATTGTAGAAAATTTAAAGAACCCCTTATTGAATTTTCATAAGTTGTAGTAATCATAGAAACCCTAGGAAGGGAAGCATAATAAATGGGTGAACTCAAATGCTTTGAAATATAAGGTCTATCAACCTGTCATCAAGTATTCTTGAATTAAAATATGAAAAAACATGAGTAGGGTGAAATTTATTATCAAAAAATAAATAATATAAAAGGGGTTTTCATGAATATTGAATGAACAACTAGTAATATTATAATAAGAAACATGTACCATTACATAATAGTGTGATATAAACATTGAAACATAGAAAAAATAAATATTATTATTAGTATAATGAATCACAAATATGTAAACAAAATTAAAAAATCTATCATTATTATAATTGAATGATCCCTATAAGGAATATGATAGTGGATAGAGTCTTATAGTGGATTGAGATCACTCCATATTATAATAAATGTAGTGTAAAAAATCACATTGTGCATTTGGATCACTCCCCATTAACATGGATAAGGTCCCATGATGGATTAAGTTCAATCACTATTTATTAAAACATAATAGAAATATTCTCATAGTTTATTAGTTTTAGTAACCATTCAACTAAATATAGTTCACAATCTCTCATTGTGGATTGGGCTTACTCCCCCTTTATATAAATATAGTGGTAAGAGTCCCAAGTTATATTGGGTTCACTATCTATTCTAATAAATATGGAGGAAAAAGTGACATAATTGATTTGGTTGAATCCTAACTAAAATAATCAATGTTGATAGAGAACCATGGTTGATTGGGATCACTCTAAATTCCATTACATATTATCATATGATATGTTATTGTTTTCACATTCCATTATCTCGTGATTTCTAATATATGGATGTTTTTGGTAAAAAATCCCTCAAGGGGTCCTCTCAGTATGTTTTGGGTGTGATTATGTTTGGTGAAAAAGTGAGATGACCATAAATGAGTATGGTTGGTGTTTGTCAAAGCATGTGTTGAAAGTGTTATAGTTTCCCAATGTTTGATATATTTTTTGGGACTCAAAATCAAAAGTTTGATTTTGGAAAATTAAGGATTTACACATATGATTGAATAGTACAAAGACTATGAAATAAAGTTTTAGGAATGTGAATGGTGGTATGTTGATAGTGAAGGGAATTGAAAAAATATTGGAGCCACGTAGCATGTGTAACACCCCAGGTAAATAAATAATATGACATTTTCATATTTATCCATATTTGTGAATAAAATATTAATATGACTTTAAAGGGGATGCTATGCTCGATGGGGTACCCAACACGCAACAACGAGTTTCTTGGAAATCTTACGTTGCACTCTAATAATAAAATAATATTATTTTAAATGGTAGTTAACATGTAGTCGTTGTAATGGCGAGAATGGATAGAAATAACTAAAATATGATTATATATGTTCTTAAATGTTTTTACATTTATACAATAAAAGATAAAGGCTTAAAATACGGAAAGAATTCAATTTTAGGCGTATATGCCCTAGTTTTCACTAAAGGTTCACTTATCACCTTTTGATGGAGAACCGTAATTAAATATAGTTTTGTTCACTCTTAAACATTATTTTGGACCAAATAAAACTCTTATTAAGAATCGGGACATCAAAATTTACTTTGTGTAAATTTTTGGTATCTTTCCGATAAAGTTCATTTTTTTAATGAATAGTGTAAAATGTTGTATTTTAATTCAAAACCACTTTTTAATCTAATTTATTTATATGATTATATTATATTTTGAATTGGTTTTAAAGTGAAATTAGAAAATATTTTTACCTTTAAATCCAATAGTGGTCGTTGAAATTAATTTCACTTTGAAATCAGACTTAAACTAGTGTCAATCTTTTGATACTTATTGTTTCATAAAAACACGCTATTTGTCATGACAGCGGGAATTAATTATTAAATTAATTAATGTGACTTATATGTTTTGAATTTTGTAAAACGGCCTTCATTTTTGAATTCAGAGTATCAAATATAGCTTAGGGTGAATTTTTGGGATTTTTCTGAAAAACATCAATTTTTGATGAATAGTGAAACCATTAAGTGGTACTTATAAAAACTGATTTTCGGTTCAAATGAAAATTTTCCATCATTGTGTTTTTATTTTCAAAAATCTGACATACATGGTTGTCATTAAGAATTAAAATGTTCTTCAATGAGATTAAAATAATTTTTTGTTGAATAGTAACTTATTAAGTTTTTAATCGCGATTAGCGGTAATTAGTGTAGTTTAAGGTAAAAATAATGATTTAATAAAATGAGATGAGCTTGAAACATGTCTTACCCTAATTGGTTGTGTCATGGCCGACCAAGACAAGCCATGGGTCAACTTGGGAACCCCATGGATCCACTTTGGTTGGGAAATGACATGAATAACTTTTTATTTATTGTAAAAGTAAAAATGACACAAACATGATATGTTTTACTAAAACAATATTTAAGTGGGGTTATACAAGTCATCTTTTTGATTAAAAATATTCATTGGAAATATAAAAATATTTCCTACATCATAGTATTTTTTTTATAATTTTTAGTCATTAAATAAATTAAATTATTTATGACATAATAATGATGCAGCGATGACATCATTATTTGACGATTTAAATAAAATTGAAAGATAATGTAAAATCTATGAACTACACATGTCCAAAACATATTGGATGAGTGGATTTCGAAGACTTATCACCTTATCCACGAATTATATCAATGTGGGACCTTTTGAAACCGAAACACATTTTCAAATAAAGTAATATTTCTTTACTTTCCAAAAGTGCCCCTCCTCTCCTCTTCTAAAAGGCCCCCACCTCTACCCCATTTCACACACTCCTCAAGCATTTGGCTCGGCCAAACCCTATCCATTTACTCTCTCCACATCCCACTCCTCATCCTAGAGGATTCCCTTTGGGCATAATCCTTTCAAAGGAAGCCTTTAGGCTAAAATCAAAAGGAGTTACACTTTTAAAGGTAATTCATTCTCTCATGTTCATTTGTTTTATTTTGCTTCTCCAACCCCCTAAACTCTTTTTATTTACTTATTTTGTAACAACACCATTATCTTTAATATACTAGGATATTTTTATAAGATTTATTCGAGCTACACTCTCACACAACTACACCAAATGGTTAAACAACATACAGTTTCCGTGGATGGTGAAATTCTGCCTCCCGAAACGATGATTGTTCAATACTCATTTAACACCTTCAAACGTGGCCATTATGATGTCACTATTTTTATATATGATATATAATATGTTTATGTTTTATTTATGCTTCTGTATTTTTCATTTTTGTCTTACCTTTATGGCTTCCATCATGGGAATACATGATATCTTCATTTAAGGAAGTGCGGACTACCGCCCCCTGAAAGTGATTTGATTCATTAAATACCATATGTGGGATGTATAAAGGATGGAAATATGATATTATATATGATATTATACTGGAATTATAATAAACCTTTATATCATTATTATTCCATTCTATAAAATATGAAATAGAAATGAAAGTAGCGTTCATGCGTACGTACGGCTTACCGTCTCCATGAACTGTGCATTTCATTTCTTACCTCCAAATGATTATGTAATGTTATAAATTCATGCATGTACTGGATATATATGACATATATGATATCTACATAATGAATACAATTCTGGATATAATAAAAATTTGGCCACACGAACAACATGTAATTGTAAGAAGTCCACTTTCGACTTAAGAACCAAATATCGGCAAAACAAATATTATTAATTTAAATGATTACATAATGTTTATGACATGGTAATAAGTGGTATAAAAGTAATAATGAACTTTAAAAAGTTTTTTAAGGAAGTAGAAATTAACTCAAGTTTATTATTCAGGAGATTAAAGAACGATCGAGTCAAGTCGGACCCGAGGTAAGGGATCCTACTCCTCTCTTTCTTTTTAAGTACACACTTTTATGTCATTCCTTTTAAAGCTCATCTTTATTGTTATTGGGATGATATTTTATATTACACTTACTGTAATTTTTATTTTCATGTGATTAGAGACCATAATCCCTCTCATCAATCCATTTTGGAAGTTTTGAGTGGCGCCGTTAGGCTGCCGAACTTTCGTAAGAGATCTAACCTCTCTCTTTATTTTTAAGTACCCTCCTTTCTGTCACTTCTTTTAAGCTCCTATTTGTAATGTTGGGGGATGTTCTTTTATATTCCTCTTTCTGTACATTTTATTTTAATGTGATGAGATACCCTATTTGATCTCATCAATCCATATTCGGATGTTTTATGTGGCACCGTTAGGCTGCCGAGTTTTCATACAGGATTCTTCATATTACTTTTATTCCCGTGAGATTTATGCTACATTTGCCACAAATTCCATTGAGTGGTGTATGTACTTCCCCTTATTCTACTATTTGTGTAATATACTTTCGTTTATGAGTATTTACATCAATGATCTATTGTCCTTCTTTCATGGTGTGTATGTTTTGAAAGATACCCAAGTCGGTAAGGGAACCTTTCACCCTCCTCTTTTTTTAAAAGACTTCTTTTGTTGGGTATTTTAATTTACATGTTGTTATGTTGGGATATGTTCTCATATATCCTTATTGATGTAAATTTTATGTCCAAGTGATGAGATACAATTTTTATCTCTCATCAACTCATTTTGATGTGATGTCGTTAGGCTGTCAAGGGAACTTTTTAACACAATTTCGATTTCTTTGGGTTCAACATGTAGTCATTGAATATGTCATCCATTTAATATGTGTGAATGTCCTTTTATTGTTTTACACTTAATATCCACTTATATTGGGTGTATTTATATTTGTCACACATATTTTTGAGATTGATTTGTCCTTAATTTTAAGGATACATTCTTTATAAGGGATTTCATCACATTTGACATTTCTATTGAGGGTTCATTGTTGTTATGCACCAATTCACTCTTATATGGTGTATATACTATCCTTTGGAGTATTATATCATGAATCCATTTATTCTCATGATATTATAAAGTTCTGACTAAATGTTATTCCACAATTATTTTATTCAAGTGTCTCTAATTTTGGTAAAACCCCATTAACCAAAATATCGCTTCAAATGTTTTAATGATTTGTTCTTATTAATATCCATGTTTTAAAAATGGTTTTAAGGATTTATTTATATGGATATTAATGGTTTAAAATGTTAAAAGCTTCAAGGTGGTATGGGACACTTTGATTCAAAAATCTCTTTATTAAATGTTTTAAATGGTTTTAGAAGTGGTTTCTTTTTGAATGGATTCATTATTTAAATATACTAACATGTTATATTGTGATTGAAATGTGGAAATGTTATGTTTCCTTTATGCATGTTTTATGTGATACATTTATGTTATGGTTCTTGGGAATTGTTATGAAAATGGGTGGTTTCGTGATAAACTAAGGGCGGGTGAGCCCGATATAGCTCTCCAATGCATTGGGTAACGCGAAGGAGTGAAACGTTAAGGTTTCTCCGAAGAGATTTAGGGAATATACTGTGATGGGTATTCCAAACGCAACCAAGAGGGTTACTCCCTACGTAAGAATATTATGAATGCCTCAAGATACCTTTATGTCTTATGTTTTCTATGATTTATTCATGATTTGATATGCCTATGTTTTATGGGTAAAGTATTATTTCATTCTTATGTATATATGAACTCATGTTTCCTTTCCATATTTTTATAACCCTTACTGAGCTTTTTATGCTCATCCCAAGTTTTTGAAATGTTTTTCACAGGTCAAGGGAAAGGTACATGATGTGATGATAGTGTCAAGGATGTGTCAAGAAAGAATCCGTGTTCTATTTTAAATAGGTTTTCGTTGATGGGAAGAATGATTATTGTCTTTTATGTAACCACTTTGTTTAAATGTGGAATGTAATGCAAGTTTCAGGATCTAATTCTCTAAAACTATAAACCTGAAAAGATCCTCAATGTGTAATCTTGTAATAACTCAAGATTAAGTAAGGTTTAAGGTTGGGGCCTTATAGTTTGTATCAGAGGGAGGTTTAGATAACATTAGAGGTTAGGGTATTCTTTAAGCATAAGTGATAATTACCATAATGGTTAAGATTTCAGAAAGAGTCTTAGTTTTAGATAAAGTGAATGAGTAAGCATATCTTATTGTTTATCTTACTCATTATTACATGATGGTTTTGTTGATATACTCACACTGACCTTTTTGGTTTTAGTAAATGGATGGATCTAGAAGGCACCAAAGTAACAGTGGATGTGAAGGAAACTGTGACAGTTTTTTGAGCAAGCAACTGAATGATATGGGAGTTGCAATGAGAACTCTTTTGATTATCCTCAACCAACTATCTGGAATCATTATTGACCACCTAAACCTTGGAGATTTCTCTAAGGAATCATATATGCAAGAAACAAATCCCAACGGAAGTACAGGTAATAATCATAAAGGTAAGTGTGTTCAAAAACCTATGTGTCAAAGATGTGGAAAGAAACACCTAGGAAAATGTTTCAAAGGGACAGAAATATGCTATAGATGTGGAAATGAAGGTCATAAAGCAAGAACCTTCCATGGAAAAAGGAAGCATCCAGTTGACACGAGGAATGGGAAAGAATTTCTTTGTAAGGGATCAATTGAATGTTTTAAATGTGGTGTGCATGGTCATTATGCAAACACATGTCCTATGAAGAAGTTTCGTGAATGGGGTCACCAAGAGCGTACCAATATTCGTTTACCAATACCTAATGCCTTTCCGATAAAGGATGAAGAAACTGACAATGACCAATCAAAGGTATGTACTATTTCATGACTATTGTTTTGTTATTTTGGAATCTTAGGATATGATTCATGATTTTGTTTGTAGGAAAGAGGTATTTCGGAATAAGTTGGAAAGGAATGGATAATGGATCATGAAGAATGTTGAATGAGTAAGATGTCAACATATAAGGGCTTCAAGAGTTAGGGTGAAATTCTTAAGAGTATTAAGTCTCTTTTGATGATGGGGTTACATTAGAAGACTTTTTATATTATGTGTAACCCTGATGTTTAATATAGGAAAATTTTATTCAAGTAATAGTTATCTTTTCTTTTGTGGACATAGTTATAAAGAACCATTTGGGTTTATATGATCCTTACATTTGAGGTAATTATGGGTTACCATATGTTATGATTGAGGTGAAAGGCATGAGATAAAATTGAGGTTAAATTATGTTATGGTTATTTTTGATGATTTTATCCCTTTTTGGGTAATGATTTGAGAATTATATAGTTTTG
The DNA here is from genome assembly GCA_963277665.1 of Viscum album. NCBI lineage: Eukaryota > Viridiplantae > Streptophyta > Magnoliopsida > Santalales > Viscaceae > Viscum > Viscum album. The sequence continues at coordinate 211,969,386 of OY728141.1, forward strand.
GAAAAAGGACAACACGCAGACCGTGTGACAACCCGTCGCGTCGGACAATGCTGCGGGAATCGAACGCACAACCAAAGTGCGACTGGTATTTATCGCCTACCACTGGACTACGTGAAGTCACTGGTTAGTTTGACTGATTCTTTTTAGTTATATGATTTTATGAATTAAGAGTAAGTTGATTTTGGAGGATATGTGATTAGGATAATTACTTTTCAATGTGAGACTTTAGGAGCGACTAATGTTGTTTGGAGATAAATGTTACGATTTAACATGGAAGACTATGTGACTAAATCCTTCAAATATTTGGGTTTTAATCTTATATTGGTTTACTTTGAATAATTTTTTGGACAAATTGTTTATCGGATGGTCCTCGTTGAACTTTGGGTTTTGTTGGACAAATTTTGGAGATTAAGAATAGATTGTCTTTTTATAAGGGGTTATCCTTTTCTGGATTATCTGATCTTGTACTAACCTTTTTGGTTTTGGTTTTGGTTAAATCCTAAATACATGGGATGTATATAGTTCTCTTTTGGGGATTAGGTGATTCTCTAGAAGTTGATTATAGTACTCTTAATGCGAACAAGTCTCCCTAAATACTCGTCTTTTGGAAAAAATATTATTTTGATTAAGGAATCTAGTAAAAGTTGAAATTCAACATGATAAGTGATTATGCTTCCTTATGAATAAATTCCTCAATAAAAAGTAACTTAAAACAAAAATGTTGTCTATTATCTTTTCCTACTCGGGAACCCAACACCGTTTAACCCATCACAAGTTTGTGATTTTCTTATTGTTAACTTTCTCCTAAACATGTTTTCTATCACTCTCCATCAGAACATGACCCTATGTTTTCTCCTCCATGTCCATATTTTCATACTTGGAATCCTATTATGGGTTAACTCGGGTGACCTCTGTGCTTATCTTTCTTTATTTTAAAGTGATTGTTTTACCGACTCTTGTTCCGATGTGGGACGTTCAAGGATATTTCCAAGCGCAATTTTAAAATTGCGAGGACGCAATTCCCAAAAGGGGGGAAGGATGTAACACCCCAGGTAAATAAAGAATATGACATTTTCATATTTATCCATATTTGTGAATAAAATATTAATATGAATTTAAAGGGGATGCTATGCTCAATGGAGTACCCATCATGCAACAACGAGTTTCTTGGGAATCTTACGTTGCACTCTAATAATAAAATAATATTATTTTAAATGGTAGTTAACATATAGCCGTTGTAATGGCGAGAATGGATAGAAATAACTAAAATATGATTATATATGTTCTTAAATGTTTTTACATTTATATAATAAAAGATAAAGGCATAAAATACGGAAAGAATTCAATTTTAGGCATATATGCCCTAGTTTTCACTAAAGGTTCACTTATCCCCTTTTGATGGAGAACCATCATTAAATATAGTTTTTTTTCACTCTTAAACATTCTTTTGGGCCAAATAAAACTCTTATTAAGAATCGGGACATCAAAATTTACTTTATGTAAATTTTTGGTATCTTTCCGATAAAGTTCATTTTTTAATGAATAGTGTAAAATGTTGTATTTTAATTCAAAACCAATTTTTAATCTAATTAATTTATATGATTAGATTACATTTTGAATTTGTTTTAAAGTGAAATTAGAAAATATTTTTACCTTTAAATCCAATAGTGGTCATTGGAATTAATTTCACTTTGAAATCAGACTTAAACTAGTGTCAATCTTTTGATACTTATTGTTTCATAAAAACACGCTATTTGTCATGACAGCGGGAATTAATTATTAAATTAATTAATGTGACTTATATGTTTTGAATTTTGTAAAACGGACTTCATTTTTGAATTCAGAATATCAAATATAGCTTAGGGTGAATTTTTGGGATTTTTCTGAAAAATTTCAATTTTTGATGAATAGTGAAACCACTAAGTGGTACTTATAAAAACTGATTTTCCGTTTAAATGAAATTTTTCCATCATTGTGTTTTGATTTTCAAAACTCCGACATAAATGGTTGTCATTAAGAAGTAAAATGTGGTTCAATGAGATTAAAATAATTTTTTGGTGAATAGTAACTTATTAAGTTTTTAATCGCGATTAGTGGTAATTAGTGTAGTTTAAGGTAAAAATAATGTTTTAATAAAATGAGATGAGCTTGACACATGTCTTACCCCCATTGGTTGTGTCATGGCCGACCCAGAAAAGCCATGGGTCAACTTGGGGACCCCATGGATCCACTTTGGTTGGGAAATGACATGAATAACTTTTTATTTAATGTAAAAGTAAAAATGACACAAACATGATATGTTTTACTAAAACAATATTTAAGTGGGGTTATAGAAGCCATATTTTTGATTACAAATATTCATTGGAAATCTAAAAAGATTTCCTACATCATAGTATTTTTTTTTATAATTTTTAGACATTAAATAATTAAATTATTTATGACATAATAATGATGCAGCGATGACATCATTATTTGAGGATTTAAATAAAATGGAAAGATAATGTAAAATCTATGAACAACACATGTCCAAAACTTATTGGATGAGTGGATTTCAAATCCTTATCACCTTATCCACGAATTATATCAATGTGGGACCTTCTGAAACCGAAACACATTTTCAAATAAAGTAATATTTCTTTACTTTCCAAAAGTGCCCCTCCTCTCCTCTTATAAAATGCCCCCACCTCTACCCCATTTCACACACTCCTCAAGCCTTTGGCTCGGCCAAACCCTGCCCATTTACTATCTCCACATCCCTCTCCTCATCCTAGAGGATTCCCTTTGGGCATAATCCTTTCAGAGGAAGCCTTTAGGCTCAAATCAAAAGGAGTTACACTTTTAAAGGTAATTCATTCTCTCATGTTCATTTGTTTTATTTTGCTTCTCCAACCCCCTAAACTCTTTTTATTTACTTATTTTGTAACAAAAACAGTATCGTCAATATACTAGGATGTTTTTATAAGATTTATTCGAGCTAAAATCTCACACAACTACATCAAATGGTTAAAGAACATACGGTTTCTGTGGATGGTGAAATTCGGCCTCCCGAAACGATGATTGTTCAATACTCATTTAACACCTTCAGATGTGGACATTATGATGTCAATATTTTTATATATGATATATAATATGTTTATGTTTTATTTATGCTTCTGTATTTTTCATTTTTTTCTTACCTTTATGGCTTCCATCATGGGAATACGCGATATCTTCATTTAAGGAAGTGCGAACTACCGCCCCTCAAAGTGATTTGATTCGTTAAATACCATATGTGGGATGTATAAAGGATGAAAATATGATATTATATATGATATTATACTGGAAATATAATATACCTTTATATCATTATTATTCCATTCTATAAAATACGAAATAGAAATGAAAGTAGCGTTCATGCGTACGTACGGCTTACCATCTCCATGAACGGTGCATTTCATTTCTTACCTCTAAATGGTTATGTAATGTTATAAATTCATGCATGTACTGGATATATATGACATATATGATATCTACATAATGAATAAAATTCTGGATATAATAAAAATTTGGCCACACGAACAACATGTAATTGTAATAAGTCCACTTTCGACTTATGAACCAAATATCGGCAATACAAATATTATTAACTTAAATGATTACATAATGTTTATGACATGGTAATAAGTGGTATAAAAGTAATAATGAACTTGAAAAAGGTTATTAAGGAAGTAGAAATTAACTCAAGTTTATTATTCCAGAGATTAAAGAATGATCGAGTCAAGTCAAACCCGAGGTAAGGGATCCTACTCCTCTCTTTCTTTTTATGTACACACTTTTATGTCATTCCTTTTAAAGCTCATCTTTCTTGTTATTGGGATGATATTTTATATTACACTTACTGTAATTTTTATGTTCATGTGATGAGAGACCCTAATCTCTCTCATCAATCCATTTTGGAAGTTTTGAGTGGTGCCGTTAGGCCTCCGAACTTTCGTAAGAGATCTAACCTCTCTCTTTATTTTTAAGTACCCTCCTTTCTGTCACTTCTTTTAAGCTCCTCTTTGTAATGTTGGGGGATGTTATTTTATATTCCTCTTTCTGTACATTTTATTTTAATGTGATGAGATACCCTATTTGATCTCATCAATCCATATTCGGATGTTTTATTTGGCACCGTTAGGCTGTCGAGTTTTCGTAAGGGATTCTTCATCTCACCTTTATTCCCGTGAGATTTATGCTACATTTGCCACAAATTCCATTGAGTGGTGTATGTACTTCCCCTTATTCTACTCTTTGTGTAATATACTTTCGTTTATGAGTATTTACATCAATGATCTATTGTCCTTCTTTCATGGGGTGTATGTTTTGAAAGATACCCAAGTCGGTAAGGGAACCTTTCACCCTCCTCTTTTTTTAAAAGACTTCTTTTGTTGGGTCTTTTAATTTACATGTTGTTATGTTGGGATATGTTCTCATATAACCTTATTGATGTAAATTTTAAGTCCAAGTGATGAGATACACTTTTTATCTCTCATCAACTAATTTTGATGTGATGTCGTTAGGCTGTCAGGGGAACATTTTAACCCAATTTCGATTTCTTTGGGTTCAACATGTAGTCATTGAATATGTCATCCATTTAATATGTGTGAATGACCTTTTATTATTTTACACTTAACATCCACTTATATTGGGTGTATTTATATTTGTCACACATATTTTTGAGATTGATTTGTCCTTAATTTTAAGGATACCTTCTTTATAAGGGATTTCATCACATTTGACATTTCTATTGAGGGTTCATTGTTGTTATGCACCAATTCACTCTTATATGGTGTATATACTATCCTTTGGAGTATTATATCATGAATCCATTTATTCTCATGATATTATAATGTTCTGACTAAATGTTATCCCGCAATTATTTTATTCAAGTGTCTCTAATTTTGGTAAAACCCCTTTAACCAAAATATCGCTTTAAATGTTTTAATGATTTGTTCTTATTAATATCCATGTTTTAAAAATGGTTTTAAGGATTTTTATATGGATATTAATGGTTTAAAATGTTAAAATCTTCAAGGTGGTATGGGACACTTTGATTCAAAAATCTCTTTATTAAATGTTTTAAATGGTTTTGGAAGTGGTTTCTTTTTGAATGGATTCATTATTTAAATATACTAAGATGTTATATTGTGATTGAAATGTGGAAATGTTATGTTTCCTTTATGCATGTTTTATGTGATACATTTATGTTATGGTTCTTGGGAATTTTTATGAAAACAGGTGGTTCCGTGATAAACTAAGGGCGGGTGAGCCCGATATAGCTCTCCAATGCATTGGGTAACGCGAAGGAGTGAAACGTTAAGGTTTCTCCGAAGAGATTTAGGGAATATACTGTGATGGGTATTCCAAACGTAACGAAGAGGGTTACTCCCTACGTAAGAATATTATGAATGCCTCAAGATACCTTTATGTGTTATGTTTTCTATGATTTATTCATGATTTGATATGCCTATGTTTTATGGGTAAAGTATGATTTCATTCTTATATATATATGAACTCATGTTTCCTTTCCATATTTTTATAACCCTTACTGAGCTTTTTTATGCTCATCCCATGTTTTTGAAATGTTTTTCATAGGTCAAGGGAAAGGTACATGATGTGATGATAGTGTCAAGGATGTGTCAAGAAAGAATCCATGTTTTATTTTAAATAGGTTTCCGTTGATGGGAAGAATGTATATTGTCTTTTATGTAACCACTTTGTTTAAATGTGGAATGTAATGCAAGTTTCAGGATCTAAATCTCTAAAACACTAAACCTGAAAGGATCCTCAATGTGTAATCTTGTAATAACTCAAGATTATGTAAGTTTTAAGGTTGGGGCCTTATAGCATGAGTCATGGACCATATATGGGAACCATTCATTGGGTGTAAACAGTTCTAGATGAAGGAATACAGTTTGTAGAAGACTTGTAGAACATGATATTAGTTTTTTCTTATAGAAATGAGGTGGTGATTTTAGAATCTATGAAGGGAATTAGTGGTGAAAATTTTATGGTGATTCGAGCATCCATGAAGGAGGAAAGGATGTAAGAGGACCATATAGGGAAGAACAGTTCATGAGAGAAGCGGTATGTGGCGAAGGTTGTACCACATTTAAGATTTGGTAAATTTAATATAAGAAAACGTTGTAGATAAATTTTCATATATAAGAAGTATTAATTCAATCATTAGGGAGAGAAATTTTCATTAGAAAACATATTTTCCCTAAGAATTAGGCTAAATCTTAAGGTTGTTGGTGAGGAAGGATTCTATGAAGGGTGAAACATTTCATCAAAGAAATTTCATGAAAGCATTTCTATGGAGAACTATAGTCCACAAAAGAAGAAGGAAATCCACGAAATATGAAGTATGGGGAAAGAAAAATTCAATAGAAGGGGAATCAATATGAAAGAGCAGTACATAGAAGCGGATGTTGAAGCGGTACACATAAGTGGTATGAAGAGTCAGTTCATGGAGGCATTACCTAGTGGGGGTACATGAAATCATATACAGAAGAAGTAGGTGGGAGAGGTGATCTATAAATCATACTCTACATGTAATTCATGGAATAGGAATATTGGTTCATTTATGTCTCAAAGAATCTTACAAATCTACTAAAACATTTCATGAAACTAAATTCTTCTTAGTAATAGTAAATAAAAAAAGTGGATTTCATCTATGGGCGAAGAGAGAATTCAACAGAGCATCTACCTACAGTTGAGGATGTTAGTTTTCATATAAATGAAGGTACATACAAGTCCATAAACAATGAGTGGACCCCTTCAAAGTGTAGTGTGCAAAGGAAGAGGAAGATTGGGATCCTTCCCACCGATAGGAAGCTAAACGAAGATACATTGGGAATGACCCTTGGGAATGTAGTGAGAAGACCCTAAATCTTGTAAAGTTAATGAGAATGGGAATAGAATTAATCTAGGCTGAAACATGTAATAGTCAATGAGATTTAGTGTATTTGGAACATCATCACATTGTCGTTGACTCCGCCTTGGACATAGCCCAATGAGGGTGAACCAAGTAAAAACACTGTGTGATGTGCATGATTTCATTTCTCTTTATACATTTAAATTAGAGAGAGAGAAGTGTGTTTTTAACAATGAAAAAAGATTCAAAGTGGTTGTATTTTTAATCTAGAATACCGTAATTTAACCCCTCGTAGGTACTAGACCCAGTGGACCTAAGAATTGGTATCATAGGGAACATGTAAAATGTAGTTTTTCTCTCTCATAATAATAAAATGAGGATGTCTACCACAAAGTGATTTCAAGCAAAGATTGGAGACAAATTTAATTATGGAATAATCATATGCATCAATACTTCTGATCATTAGGAATGAATGTCTTCACAGAAACTATGCATGGAATATTAGCTGATATCAATAGTGGTTCTCTATCAGAAGATGACTGAATTGAATTGGATTTTGATGCTAATGGTATAAATGAATTAGGTGGATCCCTATGAAATGAAATTAAATCGAAATTTATTTCATGTAAGTCATCACATGCTAGGTGGGAAATGTTTATGAATATTTATGAGGGTGAATCAAAAGTAAGAGAAGAAAATCTACTTGTTTTATGAAATAATTATAAGGATCTCAGAATGAAATATAATGAGTTGGTCGATACATTTTTTGATCATGTGAATGTAGTTGTGGAAGACATGAGTGGTGTATAATAAATAATTGAAGAAAAAAATATTTTCAAGAAAATCTTGAGAAAACATACGCATATATTTAATATGAATGTTTATGTATTTTATGAAAAAGATCAAAAATAGTTGATAGTAAATGACTTCCATAATAATCTCATTACATGTGAAATTTGAAATGATGATAATGATATAGTGGAAAAGGGTATGTCTAATGAAGTGTAATTCAATTCCATGAATAATATCTTTATTGAAGATAATCATGAGGAATACAAGTTTGATAATGTTATGTCATTTCAATCCACTAATATGAAATCAGAAAAATGATAGTTCAAAGGTAAACTTCTATTTAAATGATTTTTATGTGGAAATATTGGAATTTTCTCAGAAAATTATCTTAAGAAGATTGAATATGATAATGAAGTCAATAATGAAAATCTCCAATAGAAGTATTCATCAAATGTGAAAATTATTAAGAAAAAATTATTCAAAAAGAATAATCTACTTTCAAAAGAAGAATAAATTTTAGAATAATCTGAGGAAGAAGATTTGGAGGACTATAAGGATCTTGATGTAGATACCTTGGTGGAGGTTGTTAGAAATTTATTAACAAAAGATGAAAGAGATAATAAATAAGGTGAAGTTGAAGGAATAATTAAACATTAGGTTAAATTAGAAGCTTCTCTTGAATAGATATATGTTTGGGGATCCAAAACAATGAATGCTAACAAATTTTTTCAAGATGAACAAATATATATACGGAAACTAGAAGAAGATAATTCTGAGATAAATAAATAAGTTTAAGAAATTATTTCTTCAACACCAAAATACATAGAAAAGTTGGTTGAGTATAGACTCAAAATTGAAGTGCAAAAAAGAGAAATCGATAGTTTGACTAAAAATTGTAAAGATCAATTCAAACATTTTAAAGAACTTAACGAGTTAGTCATCGTTCTATGAAGAAGTGTTAATAATAAACAAAATTTTTAAACCATATAAAATAATAGTATTGGGAAAACATATAAAAAATACTAAAGAAAAGGTGAATGTGGATAATGGTTGTCTAGCAGAACAAAAAAATAGTTATATTAAAATGATAAGTTTGGTATGTGGCTTCATCAAAATAGAAAAAAATAACGGTTAATGTCAGACCACAACCAGCTAATTCATGATAAAAGGTTTATTTTTGTATGAACTAGAATCAGAAGATTCATAGTACCAAAGGGATAAATAGTGGTACAATATTTCCAAACAAGAATGAACCCCACATAAGATTCTCTTATTAAAGAAATATAGGACACACACAAAATGGTTGTTCTATAGAAAAGTGGCAATGAAGGGAGAAATATTAACATAGGAATTAAATTTTCTATATTATCATTTGTTCATCATTATTTCATGTGTAAAGGATTATGACACATGGATTGATATTTCTCATGAACAACACAAAGTAATGTGTAGAAGAAGGTCGAGGATGGTTATAAGAAGTATAAAAATGTATCATCAAATGAGAAAAAAATGAAAAATCAATTTAAAGTTCTATAAGATGAAGTTGGTCAATATTATTACATGTAATATTAAGTGCATCAGTCCATACTGTGTATGATGTTAGAAACATGGATAAAATAATATCTGAGTTGGTGGTAGTTGTAGAAATTGCATTTAAGGAATCAGATCACACTGGTGTATAGATCATTGATGGTGGATGTACATCCCACATGGTAGGAAAAAAGGATCTGGTGATTGGAATTAGCTATGATAAAGAAGGTATCTTAAGGATTGGTAATGATGAAGGGATGAAAATTATTAGCTCGGGGAATGTAAAGATTAGAAGAAAAGACATGAGACATGAATATGTCTTGGTTGATGAAGTACTTAATAAAAACTTGTTAAGTGTAAGTCAATTGTGTGAATTAGGACATGCCATAATATTTTATAATAAATTATGCATAATCATGGAAAAATATGGTGTGTTTGTTTCCTAGGAAAATAATAAAAAATCTAATCTCAACCTCGTGGTTGAATAAAAAGATATGTGATTTCTGCCCAAAGAAGAAGAAAATAAGTTATGACATAAGATTATTGGCCACATGAGCCAAATATATTTGGATGGTCTGGTGATATATGATGTAGTTTGGAATCTCTATATATTATCACATGATCTTACACATACATGTGATTCCTTCTATCAATGGAAGTTTGTTTTAAATACATATATTGAAAAAGAGAAAATTTAAACAAGATTTCATGACTTCGTTCATATGGTTGCGTGAGGACCGATATAACCAAGATGTATTGATGAGAGGAGATATTATGTTCTATTAATTTATTATTATTGCAAAATGGAATGGGTATCAATAATTACCCACAAGTCTTAGTAGATTGGTTGCATTACAAGATATTAATGAGAAGTAGAAAATATGCTAAATCAAAAAATCTAGATGATCTGGATAGATAGTGGAATAGGGTTAGGAAATATCCATGTGGATGATTATCTCAAGAAAAATGCGATAAGGAATAAGGTTTCAATGGTTATAAGTCCACAGTAGAATGGAGTGTTTGAGAGAAAAAAATCAGATTGTCAATAACATGGAACAAATAATGATCATTGATAAATACCATCCATAGAAATATTATAATTAAGTAGTGATGACAGAAGTCTATACATAAAATAGAGTTTTACTATATAAGAAATAAGAAAATAATCAACTTGAGCTATGGTATGAAAAGAATCCATCATTGGAGAATATTTTAATATTCAGAAGTAAGTGTTTCATTCTCAATAAGAAACAAAAGATGTTTTAATCCCATGGAGATGAAGGGATATTTCTTGGCTACCCAAATATAATAAAAGAAAATAAATAATTCAATAATAGGATATGAAAAAAATGTAAAAATCCATGATGTAATGACAACGGAATATGTGAATAATATTTATAAGATACATGATCAGAATCATAAGGATAATTATGAAGAAATAAGAAGATCAAGGGATACTTTAGTTCTAGATGCTGATTTAGAAGAAGTCTTAGATAATGATAAGGATATGATAAATTAGTCCCTACGTAGAGACCAGTGGGAATAGATGAAATTTACATACCCAGAATAATTGGATATTTGACAACACTAGTGTAGAAAAATAGGATGAAGACTCTATGGAATTCATCATCCTTATCACAGGTAGATCATAAATGTTTTAGTGAAGTAGCTGGTTATGAGAATTTTGTTTAGGCTACGAATGAATAACATGACCAATTTGAGAAAAATTAGACATGAGAGTTTTTTTTGAGGCCAATAAACAATAATTTCATCGAGATGAAATTGGTATTTCATATAAAGATTAATGAAGATGGTGTAGTGAATCCAAACAATGTACGAATAGTGTGAAAAAGGAACTCCCAAATAGAATGAATTAATGTTGATGAAATATTTTCACCCGTTTGGAGGCTATAGACAATCAGATTATTCTTGTCTATAAGAGTGAAAAGAATGTTCAAATTGTTCTAGATGGATTTCAAGTCATCATTTCTATATGGCATTGTGGAAGAAGAAGTTTATATTGTATAGACAGATTCTTTTTTGATCCATGAAGATGAGAACAATGTTTTTCTGATGAAGACAAATTTATACGGTTTTAAGAAAGCACCAAGAGCATGGCATTCAATGATAGATAATTTTTTAATAATCTAGGGTTTGAGCATGTTAGTGTTGATTACAGTATATATTTCAAACATAATGGTATAAAATGATGATATTGATAGTATATTTAGATTAAAAATTCTTTAGAGGATCAGATGAAGTGTTGTGCATATAGTTTTCTGAATTAATGAAATGGGATTTTTAGATGTCAATGATTTGCTAGATGACATATTTACATGGTTTATAGGTAATATATGGAAATAATGACACTTTTATTTCTCAATCTAAATATTTCATGGATGTTTTGATAAGAATTTTAATTGTTAATTCTAAGGAGATGATGACTCCAGTGGATACCTAGATGAATGTGTTAGGGGATGATGAAGGTAATGTAGTTAATGTTACGGAATATAAAAAAATAATTGGTAGTATAATATAAATGATGGAAACAAGATCTTATATTTTTCGACAAGTTACGAATCAAAATATCATATAAAACCCAAGGTATAACACATTATTATAGTAAAAATAATACATAATTTTATTAAGAGAACTTTGGATATAAGTTTTATATTCAATAAAAAATCTCTACAAGAGTTATTGGGGTTTATAGATACAGATTGGGATGGATCAGTAGATGAAATGAAATCAATTTCATGAAGTTATTTCTATCTTGGTGGGTTGTGTATTTATTGGATAAGAAAGAAACACTATTTTATTTGATTAATCACTATAAATGATAATTATATTATAGAAACTCTAGAATGTACACAATTATTTTGGATTACCCGGAAGATTGATGACGTGGGAGTTGAAGTGATGTATTTTATCGTAATCTATTGCAATAATTAATGTTTTTTAAATCCTAGAAAAAATATAGTCTGTCACTCAAGGAAAAATCAAAATGAAATGAAATATCATATTATCAAGGAGATGTTTGAGAAAGGTATTGTGAAGTTGGAGTGTGTGCCAATATAATAATAATTTTTAGACATTATAAAAAATGCCTTACACAAATAAGCGTTGTAGAGGCATAGACTTTCTATGGGACTTCAGTTGACTCCCCGCACTTGAAAAAGTGTATATTTTTGAATCAGCCCCTCTTTCTGAGGTATAGTTTATTTTTCCCTAATGTAATGATCTGTGTTCTTTAACTTGTCAATGAACTCAATGAAATTTACTTCATGTTCGTTAACAAAGGGGGAGAAATTGTGGATATAAAAGTGATAAAATGTCTTAGTCAAGACATAGGGAGAATCTGTTTGGTGGATTATCGAGATAGGGGGATTCGAAGCTGATATTAAGTTTTTTTTGTGCAGAAATAATATAGAGGGGTTATAAAATTTGATTATGAAATATGAAATTGACCAAACGATACATATCGCGATAGTTTAGGTTCATGATGAAAACCGAATATTGGTGTTGGAATGGAATAGAGTGATTCATTAATAAAAATTTCATAGTACTATTGTTTCTCATGCTGAACATGGATCATGTGGGATTATAGTATGTGTTAAGTAAATCCTTTATCTCTATATTAATTTCGAAAGTGAATGCTGGCAGAAGTTGGAAGAAGCTTTAATGTGATATCAGTTTATGAAAGAGTTGTCAATAATCCCAAAGGGGAAGGTTTGTGGTCATAAACCCGTCAATGTTTCCTCTCAGTATGCATTCGATGTGATTGTATTTATTGACAAATCCAAATAACCATGAATGAGTATGGTTGGTATTTTCCTAAGCAGGTGTTGAAGGTGGTCTAGTTTCTCTATTTTTAAAATTTTTTGGACCTCAAAATCTGTAGTTTCATTTTGGAAAAGGATGGATTTATGTGTATTATTGAATAGTAAATGGACCTCAAAGTATGATCCATAGACTACGAATGGTGGTACATGGAACAGTGAAGGGATTTGATAAAATAAGGGGGTCGTGTACCACAAGGCATAGTCAATATATGGGAATAGTTCATGGGGAGAAAACATTTCATGGTGAAGGCATGTGGTACATAGACGGTTTCTAGAATGTGGGATGGATTTTCATTCAAATAAATAAGGCAGTGATTTTAGAGGCTATGAATGATGTAATTGGTGAAAATTTGATGGTGATTTGGGCCACCTTGAATGAGGAAAGTTATAATTCAAACTGCGTTGGGAAGAAAAATTCGTGGGTGAAGTGGCAAATGGTGAAGGTTATACCGCATCAATGATTTGCTAAATATCATATGAGAATATTTTTCATATATATTTTCCTATATAAGGAGAAATAATCCCGTCATTGAGGAGAGAAATTTTCAAAATAAAATATATTTTCTTAGGTAATTCAAATAACCACAAAGGTGGTTTGCGAGGAAGGATTTTGTGAATGGTAAATTAGTTTATGGAAGAAATTACATGGAAGAGTGTTTTTGAAGATCTTTTGTCCATAAAAGAAGAAGGCAGTCTATGGAATAAGCATTCCATAGAATAAATAATTCTATAGAAGCGAAAGAGGTATGTGGAAGCAGTACACAGAAGTGGTACATAAAGGTGGTACATAAAAGACATACCCTAAGGCAGTTTCCAGAGGTAGTACATCGAGTCAATACGTGTAAGAAGAAGCAGAGGTAATATGTAGGATAGGTGATCTACAAATCATAACCGCTATGAAGTTAGTAGAATAAGAATAATGGTTCTTGGATGACTTAAGGAATCATAAAAATACAATAAAAGTGTTTTTGAAAGTAATTCCTTCTAACTAATAGTACGTAGAGTAGTGGATTTCATCTACATGTGAAAAAGGGACATCAATAGAGCATATACCTATAGTTGATCATGTGATGTTTTATGAAAATAAAGGGACCTATAGATCCATAAACTATGAGTGGATCCATTCCAATAGAATTGAGGGAAGGATGAATAAGACAATGATTCGTCCCACTAGTAGTGAGCCAAAGGAAGATACATACAGAGTGACCCATGTAAATTCATTGATAAGACCCTAAATCTTTTAAAGGTAGTGAACCTTGGTATAGAAGTAATCTATCCTGAACCTTGTAATCGGAAGTGAGTTTTAGTGGATTTGGTACATCGACACATCGTTATTTTTTATCATTCGGCATATCCTAGTGAGGTTAAACCAAGTAAAATCTATGTCTGATGTGCATGATTTCATTTATATTCATATATTACTACAGGAGAAATAGAGAAGTTCATTTTATTATTGACGAAAGAAGATCCGAATGGGAAGAAGTATTAATATGTCATACCCTGATTGACCCCCTCCTAGGGTATTTGACCCTGTTGACCTAACATATTCAAACATGTTCCATATTTGGAAAAGAAACCATAAATAATGTGTGACCTTATTAGTACCATTTATTGAGAGGTGGGATTCATTATCTTGTCTCAAGAAGAACCAAACTCTATATCATGAGAATTTAAAATTTAAGAAGGAATTAAATCATTTTGGATGTTCATTTTTTCTAAAAAAATTCATATCAATTTATTTCTAATATAAGAACATAATGTAAAAGGATAAAGTATTACAATGAATGAACAATAACGTCATAGACAATTGTTTTTAAAGTGTACAAAGGATATTATAATGGTGGAATGAGATTGATTGGGAGATAATGGTATTGTCTATGTAATATTAGATAATTTGGATGGAAATGTATTGATTATGAACATATGGAAGAATAATAATTTTGAATTTAAAATGGATTATAACAAATGAAGTCAAATAATTGAAAATAATATGGAGACAATCAATGAGTGATTTCAACAGCATGACTTTTACAAAAGAAAGATTATGGAATGCGTTTAATGAGATATAAGGGGATTATCTCATGAATTTTGAATGAACTTTATATTAAAATAATCATTATGAATACATAATTGTTCAATCATATCGAAATAAAATGGAATTACAAACAAAAGGACTCGAATAAAAGAGATGAGGGGAGAAACCTTACTTTAGTAAGTATCATCTTGAATAATGAGAGGACTCTATAGAACCATACGAACTCTTTTTTAGGGATATAGATATGGTGAGAGACACAGAATCTTTGGGATGAATTCATTTTTGGTGGATATCGATGAGATAATAGTTAGAGTGAGCTCTTATTATAGAAGAAAAGTGGGGCTTTTCCAAGGTAAATAATTTTATGTTTTGGGTAAAAGTGGTATCACAAGGGGGTGGGGGGATTTATTGATTAAGGTTAAATAATTGGGGAATTATTTTTGATACATGTACTTATTTATTTTTAGTCATAAAAATTATTCAATAAGTTGTATAAGTCAATTTTTTTAGTAAAATTCAAGCCCAATTAGATTACCCATTTCAATACTTATTTATATTGATTAAATATTAATCATGATTATTATTTTTGGCTAAAAATATAGTATGGAACTTATTTATAAATTAAAGAATTCTAAATACAAATTATATCTCCATTTTACCGAATTAAATTTATATATATTAAAAAAATATTTGCTTATAAAATTAAAATAAATAAGAATATATTTCTATAAAAAGATGACTTTGTATTTTTTGGGTGTTCTTAATATAAATTTTCCATAATTATTAATAAAATGAGTGTTAATTTATTTATACATATATGTATAATATTCATATTATAGACTTAATTTAAGATAGATACTTTTAACTACAAAAAATACATAATATTTAATAAAGTATCATTTCATGAAAAAATAATCGTTAATTGGGGTAACTGGTACTAACTAGGGTAAGTCAATTTTATTCGAAAAATAGAATTTAACCAATAATTTAATTCGACCAAGATGATTAAAAATATAAAATCTATTTTATTTTCTATGAATTTTAATTTTTTAGAAAATGAATTTTAATATTAACTTTTATAATGTGAAAAGGATTATAAAAAGTGTATTTTTATGTCTAAAATATTAATGTGTATAAAACATTATCATTGTTTTTATTTTCAGAACATAAATTAATTTTTTTGTAGAAAAAATAAATGTTTTTTCATTTTATTAATAAAAAATTGAATATTTGAAAATTAATATTTAATTAAAACAAATGACCAAAAAAAGTTTCTTTTATTGTAAAAAATCATTTATGTTCATAATTTTTAAACCTATATCTTATAAACATATAATACAATTTCAAAATCAATAGTTATAATCCATAAACACAAATTTTTGATTTTATAGGTTTCATATATGTCTATGACTTTCTAATATAATATTTTTTTTTACAAATTTTATTTTTGCTAATTATCCAAAAAATATAGTATTTAATTAGAAAAAAATAAATTCAAAGTAATCTAGTTTTCTCAATCAAAATTAAAAATTGAAATTAATTTTATATAATTAAATATTAAAATATTATATATTTAGATTTTTAATGAAAATAAAAAAACTATTTGGTTGTAAACAATCAATTTTGATCAATAATTATTTTTTATATATTTTCATAACAATTTATATGTTAAATAATTATGATATTATATTTTGAAAAAACTAAGTTAAAATTTTTCTCATATATATAAATCAATTAATGAAAAATAATTTTTACTAAAATTATTATTTTAAATAAAGTAACCATTAGCATTAAAATTAATTGATTATAATCTAAAAATTTAATATTTTTAATTTATTTCTATTAATTTCTTTTTGCGAAGTTTATAAATATGAAATATTACAGATTAATAACAATAAAGTTACTGAAAATACATAACATATAAAAATATATACATTTCAATATTTTAATATTAATATTTCATTGTCTTATTTATTCTTCATGATTTATATTATTTTAAAATTAATATTAATAAAAGATAACTTTAGTATTGATATTTTAAATGTGTATATCCTACAACCATGTTTCAAACTACCATATTAATAATGGTAATATTTCAAAGAAATATAATTCCTTTATAAACTTCTTTATTAAATTAATAATTCTCAATCGCAAAATTTTAGATCTATATATTTTATTTTAGATCTCATATTATTCTTTATCCATTCAGGGTATTCTTCCCCATTATAGTTTTTAATTTGATATTCGAGATCCTTATAGAACAATCAATTTAAGATATCTCTTATTTTTGATATATTATTATTTTCTTTTTATTGTTCCCTTTTAATTCATATAATATTAAAAGATGTAATAATTCATAGTAAGTAATAATCCATGGTGTGTATTACTTAATTCAATGTTCATTTGTTGTAATATTTTACTATGAGTGAATAATGTGTTGGGAGATTAATTTATATCTTATATGAAAATATTCCTTAATCCATTATAATTCATTTGAAATAATAGAAAGAATAATAAATATAGTATTATTTTATAAAATTTTGTTTTATGGAAATAATAAACTTTTTAAAACCATGGGGCATTACATTTTGTACATGACATGATGTGATAGCTAGGACCATAATTATGCATCCCTTCAACATATTTGGTAATCCACTATATACAATGTGAACACTTTAAATGGATTTGATATGGTTAGATATTTATATAATATCAATCATATATATGAGGCCGTTAACCATTTCCATTTATTATTACAAATTTTCAAAAAACATACATTTATTCTTGTTGTATTTTATTTTTATATATTTTCCACATTTCATGCCATAATAATTTTATTCTATAAATATAATGATTATTATAACATTATTATGACTTTATAATGACTATTATACACACTTATTTACATACATTCATTTATGCTGCCTTTATGTTTTTCCTATTAATCCTCCACTTTTTAGGATAATCTCTCACCCACTTTTTGATGAATTTCATAACATAATCATACATATTAACAAGGCCAAGATTATTCAATAATATTACTACAATGAATTATTTAATTAATGATATATGTATGACGTATTAATGTTTTATAAACCTAATTTTCAATTAAACCAAAACTATTATCTTTGGGAGGTTTGAAATAGTGTATATTTTAATTAAATATATTGTAATAGTTTTGAATGTAGTACATGGGTCACTATAGTTTGTATCTTATAATGGTTTAGTTAATTATTGAATTTTTTAGCCACTAAAAGATGAGCTATGTTTGATTAATTGAATATTTAGGTCATTAACATTAATCCTATGAATCCATTTATATATTTTTTAAATTCATCGGTTTTATATTTTTTGCATTCCACAAAAACAATTCAACTTTAAAAAAATAGATGGAACAAGGAGAAGTGAAATGAAATTGTGAATGGTACACTTTCTATTCCTTTACGAATGAAAAGGATCCTATTTTTTCTCATTTCAAGAATTCAGGAAGATATTAAATTTTGTATTAAAATGATTAATTATCTCTCTAATACCATAATGTAGTGATATCATTGAAAAAAAATCACAGTGTAGCAGTTTCATTACAAGTGTTTCATATGTCCCTAAATACTATTTATGGGATTATTTTTTTATAAATACCATATCTATACATTATTTAAATTTATCAAAATACTAGGAATATATTTCATCGTATTATTTAATCCCGCAAAAAATACACGAAATTGATAAATCCACTCCTCATCCAAAAACATATCATGAATCATTGTAGTTACAAGTAGGTTTCATAAGCTTCTTTAAGAATTTCTAAAATGTTTTTTGTTTCAATTCCAAATGAAGAATAATAACTATCCTTGATAACAAAAACAACGTAAACATACTTCCTTAGTACATTTATATTATGAGGTAATAAAATGATGTATTCAAATTATAAGTTTCATGGTCATCATAAGATTTATAAGGAACAATAGTCAATTGAACTCATACATGATATAACCATTATATTAGGGATACCAAGTTTAATGGCATTGAAGGTAACAAAATATTTATAGAATCCACTAAATGATCAATAGGATAAGGGTTTTATAAATCCTAGTGCATCACTATGGGTTTCACCATTCCTCACTGTCAATATGAAAAACTATTTATTAATACCATTCATTGAATTAAAATATCTTACTAAAATCAATATAAGGGGGAATTAATAATGTATATAAATTTTTGACATATTCATTCCAATTATTGATTCTCAATACATATTAATTTTTTTTGTTTTAAATATTATATAATAAACTACATGAGAGATTATTTTAAAAAACATTATTTCACACATGAAATATACATTATTCATTTATAGTAATTCCATTTTTGTCATAAAAATATTAAGCTATCATTATTGACATGATAAATAGAGTAAATTGATTCTATATTGTAAATATTTTGGGATCATTATAGAATATATTCCCATATACTCTATGTGAAACAATTATTATAAAAAATAACTATGTCTTTGGGATAAAGAATACAAAAAAAGTAGATGTAATTTGAAAAATCAACATGTCTTGATTTTTTATTCAAAAATTTAAAACAATTTTCCATGTGAAGTAAAGAAATGTAATATTATTATTTCATTAACTAAAAAAGGAAACTAATAAATGGAGAAGACCAAAAAGATTTAGAGTTATCCTTTGGTTTCTTATAATATATAGGCACCATATGTATTTTTGAAATATATTTTATATGAAATTTGTTTCCTTTAATTTTGTAAAAATGAAAGGGAGTGAACTATATTTGGATAAAAAATATAATGAAATATCTACAGAGTTGAAGAAGATGTTATTAACTGCACCTATAGACACACTAATAGTGAGTGGATAAATGTTTATGATATATATTTATTCATTAATGATGGTATTGTTTATAATAATTAGGAAAAAATAAATAGTGAATTTGTATGATTTATGAAAATTTATGATTCATTAAACAAATATACAAGTCACATGATGAGGGATTACCATTGGGATCATTGAATTGATGATTTATAGGGATCACTTCAATTGATAGAATAAATATATATATATATATATATAAATTAATCATCATAATTTAATTTATATGTTATCATAAATGGATATGATTTTATATCAACAATTTTTTAGATATAATCAGTTACTTTTATTAGTATAACATTCAAGAACAAGCGCTACTGGATCTGGTTCTAAATTCATAAAAATTGCATTTTCAACTTTGAAAATGTTGGAGGTGAGGAACTTTTCTACAATAAAAATATTCAATGTCAAAAATTAATATTCATTCACTTACATACTCATGGTCTTTTTAGGATTATGGTTTTAGATAATTAGGGCCAAATCAAATCAATTTGTATTCATAAACAACATGTCAAAAAAGAAGATCATCATCTCCCATTATACCAATATTTTATTATTTCACATTATGTCATCGATATAAACCTTGTGAAATACCTTATGAAAATAATTAATTCAACATAATTATTTACAACACGGAGAAGGGGAAAATATATGAAGGGTGGGATCAAATTCCAAGTATGTGTAGACATAAGCATTAAAAATTGAATTTATTCATTGAGAATAATAAGTGTATAAGGATATTACTAAAAAATCATAGAGTATGATTGAATCTTAATATAACTCATACCCATCAATTTATCTATCATGAAATATGAAAACATGGAAAATTAAAGTGTCATTAGATTCAATAATCACGATTTTAGTTATATCAACCATGATTATGAGAAACATTATAAAGCCATATAATGAATAGATAAAACATATTGATATCTTGGAATAACATCATCATAAAACCCTTAAATATTGGAATCACCATACATAAAACCTTCAATATAGTTCTCCATATAATATAATAATAATTGAATCCATTGGTGTCCTGTATGGAAGCAAAAATAGTTTAAGATATATCTGGCTCACCCAATGTTATTTGGTAACAACCATCATTTATAATGACCAAGAACCTAATATTGAATAGAGATAATATAGAATTAATTTTTTAATTACTCATTAAAACAATATTTATCCTTTTCAAAATAAAAATTAACCATAGAAAAGAAATGGGTTACATAACAATATCATTGAAACATGGGTTACCTGTGGAATATTAATGGGTTACATGGAAATATATTTGAAACTATCTTAATCCACTTAGAGAGAGAATAATAATGTTATCAATACAGCATTAACCCATTGGAGTATAAATAAAATGTTTTTTATAGAGGAATATAAATACCATATTTTTTTCATTAAAAAAAACATGAGTAAAATATTCATTTCATTTTGGAAAACATTTTTTTAAAAATAATTCTATTTGAAAATCATTTTGTTTGAAAATATTTTTTTTGAATAATAATTTTGAGAAAAGTAGGAAAACCAAAATCTTGTTTATATGAAATTGAATATTAAAATAAGATATTTTGGGTAAATCTATTCATTATATATAGTGTAAAAATAAAATTATTTTTTCACAAAAAAAAAAGATAAAATATGCCTTGTTCGGAAAATAAAAAGAATGTTCCCTTCAAATTTTTGTTAAAATACATAAATGAATTATTTTGAAGGAATTATAAATATAACATTAAAATTATTTTATAGGAATTAATTTAATAATTAATGTTTAATGGGTTATATATTTTTTTAAAATAGTTTTAGAAAACATGGTTTTGGAAGAAAACATATTCCCAACCAAAGAGAGAAACAATTTATCTTAATATAAAGAATAATTTCTTAAACAATATACGTTCCATAGAATATTAAATTGAAACTATTAGTTTAAAATTTCTCTGAATAGTCATAGTATAATAAAATTAATGAGTTTCATGATGGTTATATCATAATATTTCATATTTATTGTCATAATCACAAATAATCCTAATAAATGAAGAGAGTGTAATAGGAGACTCGTACCACATTACTAACATTGAATCAAAATCCCTATGAAAGAATATAAATAAAATAATCATATAATTCATTTAAAATAATTATATTCATTATATATAATTTCATGTTTGAATAATATAAACCTTATAAATGAAGATAACTATGTACCATAACTTACATCTCAAAGAAGGTAAATTGTGCAAAAAATCCATTACTGCTTTGGTAACATTGAAACCATAACACCTATGAAATATAAATCCTAAAATTGATATTCAAATGTCCATAAATGTAAGGATAAAATTAATAAAATAAAACAATTTAAATTATATAAACCACATAATAAAAATTTGTGGTTAATATGGAATGCATATCATAGAAAAAATAAGTGAGATAAGAATAACCCTTACCTTGAGTATGATTCACCATGCTTTTCATTTATCTTCTAAATAAAAAAAATTCTGTCAATTATTTTGTTTCTTTTTATAATTTTAAACAAATAATTTTAATTTTATTTCACTTATAATTATGTTATATATAATTTATTGATCAAATTGTGTTCAAGTTAGATGTTTTGACCGTATTCGACTTCTGTGTCAAAAACTACATATGTTGGTTAAATATGGTCAAAAGGTAATTATTTAAAAATATCTAGAATAATAATCGTGAAAAAATATCATATATATACTTCAATTATAGTTTTAAAACCAACCAATAAATATTGTTATAAAAAATGAACCAATGTTACGATTATAGAGATGGTGGGTCGTACATACCCAGGAGCAACATTTCCTTTTTTAATGGTCATTATAGAAAGTATGTATGTAATATGATATCTTTTAATAATAATAATAATAATAATATAAATAATATTATATTTAATTATATATACTTATATATATCTTTGTTTTTATGTAAATTGACCCACATCGCTCCCAGGAGGTGGTAGACCACACGTCGATGGATAATGTTATCACCTTTTCAGTGTGTAAAATTATAAGAAGAAAATGATATATTATATTTTTTGAAATATATTTATTTCATTAATATCATATTAATTGGATTTATATCATAAATATTCAATATATTTACTGTAACACATCACTTATATACAGTTCACATCACTTTGTGATGTGGTAGACCACCAAACCGACGAGCGATGTTATCATATCACTTAATAAATTTATTATAAAATATAGTAAATGATATAAAAAATAAATTGGTACTAAAATATTATAAATAATATAAATATATTATATTAATAGTATTTAAATCATTATGACCAACAATTATAGGTTGTAATGAAAAAATGAATCACATTGTTTTGGGATGCTGTAATCCTTCGTATACCCGAATAATGTTTTTATGAAAAAAATTATGGATGTTTTATGGGTGTCAGTCATACCAATAACATAAAAAATCTAATTATATTTATTATACTGATGTAATTATATATTAAATTTATAATAATTATTAAATTGGGTGGATAAATAAATAATATTGAATGCTCATTAGATAAAGTACCTCTTCTTCGGGTATCTCCTTTTAGATTCCACCAATAGATGTACATGGATGAATTTATAAGAAATTATGGATTAATGTAATGGAAAATGAAATTTTATATGTTATTTGGTCACTTATTGTCCTGGTGAAAGGTATTAGGAGCTCTAAATATAGGGGGATATGTGGAGGACTTTTATGAGGGAGGTGTGTGGAACTCCATCAATATTTTGAAAGAGTTAACTATACCCACGTTCCTCCCAATTCAGGTGCCTCTAATTATTAAAAAACAATATTCTATAACGATTAATGTAAAATATTTCAATACTACGGGTTTTTGTAAATTTATATGTCATTTTTTCTAGGATTATTAATGTTTATTCACTTAATAAACTCATTCTTACCTTTATCACTATTATAAATTTTGGTTGTTTTCATGAATCAGTTTCGAAAAAATGATCTCAAATTATTATAAAGTATAAATAATACTGATTAAAAACATATATATCATTTTTTAAAATTCAATCAACAAATATAGAAAAATTTAATTTAATATTCATCCCAGTATCATAGTGAGATAACAGGTTTTTGAGAATTTGAATCATTGAGAAAGAGAAGATTCTAGTTTAACTCTATGAGTAATAATAATCATTGTATGAAATTGAAATAATATCTATTAATATATATTCAATACATTTCTCGTATAAAATTTCCCATTAGTAATTATTTTAATTAAGTCATGAGGAGAAACTTTATGCTTTTTAAAATAGTTTTTAGAAAAACCTATCTTTTATCTGAAAAATAATTCTTTTAAAAAAAGTATAAATATTAATCTAAATTATTAAATTGGATATATTTAATTAAATAATACTTATTTCACTATTAATCGTATCCATAACATATTTCTACTCTTAAATTAAAATAGTATTTTCACTTTTCTTTGAGAAATCAATAATTTCCAAAAGAATCCAACAATTTCAACCAATGAAAAAAATTAAAAATAAACTTCAAAAAATAATATTTAATTTTTCAAATAATTTTTATAAAATTTAAAAAAAATCAAATAAAGTTCACCCTAAAATGGATATAATTTTTTAAAGGAAATATATATTTTTTTTCGAAACCTAAAATTGATTTACCATGTCTACAAACACATAGGAAGTTTCTTAAAAATTATATTGAATATATTATATATAAATTTAATTAATATCATCTAAATAGAGTTATTCTGATAATTTTTTCATATATAAAATTCTCCTGGGAAATAATATATATTTTCAATTTTTTTAATTTCAAAATGATTTGATATTAATTTATAATTAATTGGTTGTCAAAGAATTCATTATATATAAAATTGTAAACCAAATTTTCAGAATTAAATATCCCCACCATTATAATGGCTCAATTATGATTGCATTTTATATCATTGACCTTTTATATTTGGTGTTTTTGTTAAATACACTATGTTACATAATAATCTTGGGGATGCATGCACCGTAAGATGAAATTAGTGTTTTCTGTAACATATGATAAATTCTAATTTTAATTTTATTTATAATAAAAAATATTGTTTTATTATTTTTAAATACGATGTTTTTATATCCCCTAACCCTCTTTAATAGATTGTGTTTTCAATTTTTATCTTTATCATGGTAATCAGAGGGTAGATAATTGGAAATACATTTTTGTTAACCCACACCATAAAAAGGATTAATAAAAAATTATATTAATATTAACGAAAGGGAAGTAAAAAATTTCCTATGGAATAACACATTAATAAAATTCAAAATAGGGAAATATTGGCGAGAATAGGGAAAAGAGAAAATAATTATAGGGTGTGATGGAGGTCATCGAACATAAGAAAGTGAATGGTCAACAGAATGTTAATGGACTAAAAAACATAAATATGTGATGATAAAAAGACCATTTGTTAATCCTAAATGAATATACGTGGATAAAAATATTAATTAAAGATCCTTTTCATAGAGTTAAAAAATTCCCATACAATATATTCTAAGAGAATATAAAAAATATACTTACATGATGTGTATAATTTCACCCTTTAATCAATTTCTAACGAAATTTAATCTTTTACTCAAAAAATGTGTATTCAGGATGAATTTTTAATTCCTAATTCACTAAAATAAAATTTTAATGAACATATAACCATAAAAGGGATAAAAATATATTCTTCACATCTTTATAAATTAACTAAGACCAAAATTGTTTTAAATTATAAGATAATTATTAGAATGAATATAACTTCATCTAATGCATTATTATTTAAAATTATATTGTAATACCAAAATATCTATCCAAATAATTCAAAAAATAAATATCCTTATTATTCATTAAAAAAATAAAAACTCTTTTAGAAACACTTTTATTTAAAGGACTTTTTCATATATTATTTTAATAAAAATATACCACTATAAATAAAATATAATCCTATATTTTTTCTGAAATTAAATTAACAATTAAATAAAAAAATTTCATACTAACCGGGACATCACATAGGATACTAGTGGGAGAGAAATCTTTATTGTTCTTATGTCATTTGTTAAAGTTCTATTTCTATTCTGGAGGTAATTATTTATCACCCAACAAACATTTTCTTCTTTTTTCACTAAACAATTAAAATAAATCCTCCCTAATTAACAATTATTGTTGTTTATATCGGGTACATATTCCTAAACCTAATAAAATGTCTCAAAAAATTTCATTAATCACTATAAGATATCATCTCTTAAAACATAAATAAGGTATCTAAGACTTCTATCTTATGATCAACCTTATGATTTTAAACGTATGATGTTATAGATAACTCTTAATATATCCTTAAATATTATTATAATAATATCCAATGTTTTCTAAATCCCCCTCTAATACCAACTATAACAACCCAGAATCCTCACCCCCTGATCCGATGATAAACTCATAATCATTATGTTTTCATCTTAGAAAATAAAGAAGGTTAAAAAATTTCCACCAATGTAATAATATAATGTCAAAAAGAAACTTTTTTTACATACATACCCATGGACCATTTAGGATTAGTGTTATATAAGATATGGACCAACTCATATCAAATTTGATTAATAAAAAACTGGTTCATAAATATGAACATCATCTCCTATTATAATAATATTTTGTTATTTTAATTTATGTCATCAACATCATCCTTGTGAAATACCATATTGACATATTCCATTCAGCATCAATATCTATAACCACAAGAAAAAGAACACATAAAAATTGTGAGATCAAATGATTAGTAAGGGTGACAATAAGCATTAATAATTGAATGACATCAATGAACATAAGATTTTCATAAGTGTATGATAAAAAAATAATAGTGTATTACTGAATCATAAAAAAACTCAAACCCATAATTAAATGGATCATCAAATATGAAAACACGGAAAATTAAACAGTAATAAGAATTAAATATCATGAGTCATGTTAAATCAATATTGATTATGAGAATCATTATAACCCCATATCAAGCCTATGTAAAACGTATATGTATCTTGGGTGTTCATGATCATATAAACCTTACAGAATGATTACAGAAACCTTGAAAAAACCATAAAAATTGGAACGACCCTATGGAAACTGTCAAATATAATTCTCCTAATAAAACAATCACTACCCAGTGCATTAGTGTGTTGTAAGGGTACATCCGGTGCTATATGGGTGAAACCATAATTTAAAATTTCTATGAATTGAATAATTGATAAATCTCATATATTTAATTTCATCACAACTCATTAAAAAACAATTATTATTTTTAGAACGCGATTAAACCACAGAAAATAACGGAATGCCACAACAATACATTAAAATAGTATTAACCCAAGGAAATGTAATTAGATTTATAAAAATATCTTTGAAACTATATAAATCAATAATGAGAAAGAATAATTATGGTATCAATACAACATATACGCATTGGAGTATCACTAGAGGGTGGTATTCATTTATTAATATAAAAGGGGTTTTTTTATTACAACACACTTAAGAAGAAAACAGGCCCGAGGACTCGACCTCGAAACCTGTCCCAAACCCCAAACCACCAACCACCATAGCCAACTGCATGGGGAATGTTCTCATTTATTAATATAAATATAAAATAATATCTTAAAAAAAGATAATATACATTCATTTTGGAATTTTTTTTAAAAAAAATTAAAAACATTTGAAAACATTTTCTTTAAAATTCATTTTAAAAAAATTCACGAATTTCCTAGATATTAATAAAACCAAAAAATTGTAATCATAAAAATTATGAATTAAATCAATGATAATGAGTAAATAAATACATTTTTTAAAAGCTAAAAAGAACATCTCATTTTCCATTTAAAAATGTTATAATGTTTCTTGATCATAAAATAATAAGATAATTCTATTCACATTTTTTTAATATCTAAATGTGAATTATTTTGAAAATTTTATGAATATTAATTTGTTTTTTAATAATTTCTGTAATAAATAATTTTTATGTGGTTAAAAATATATATTTCTTTTTTCTGAAAACATCGTTTTGGAAGGAATCTAATTTCCAACCAAAGAGAGAAAAAAGTTGATATTTATTAAATAGATTTTCTCAAATACATTCAGGATCAACAAGTAGAAAAATGGTACTATTATTTCTAAACATGAAGAATAAAACTAAGAGAAGAAAATTCATGATTTCAAGGAGGGATAAATCATAATATTTCATCATTAGAAGCATAATCATAAACTGTCTTGATAAATGATGAGATTGTAAAAAAAAACTTTTAGCACTTTTGTAACATTGAATTATAATCCCCGTGCAATAATATCATTAAATAAATTCTTTAATATCATAAAAATTAGTATATTAATGATATAACCTTTCATATGGTATGAATATACACCTTATGAAATACTGTTGGTTTCTAACATTAATTACATCTCAAATAACGAAAATTGTGACAAAATTCTTTTACCACGTCAGTTACATTGAAACTATAAAACCCCTGAAATTGATATCATCTTATGGATATTTAAATCCAACTACATTTAAGGATATGAATAACACAATAAATTAAATTTTATTATATAAATCATACATGATAAATAAGTGGTGAATGTAGAATCTATCTCACATAAATAAAAGTGTGATGAGAAAACCCTTATCTTAAGTCTGATTCTCCATGCTTGTCCTTTTTCTTCATAATTAATAAATAGATGTTAGATATAAATTTTCATGAAAAACTTTTCATTTTTATTATTAATTTTCATTAATATATAATCATGATTTATATAATTACTTCCAAATTTTTTATGTCATATGTTTTGATATTGTTCGTCTTGTGTGTAAAAATCTACTTATATTGGTAGACTATGGTCAAAAAGTCATTATTTAAAAACATCTAGAATAATAATCATCAATTAATAATCATATTTATAAAAATATTATACTTTTAAAACTAATAATGATATATGGTTATGAAAAATGATCCATCATTACAATTATAGAGACTGTATATTATATGTATAGATGAGTAACATTTCTATTTTTCAATTATCATTATGGGAAAAGGTAAGTAATATTTTATAATTAATGATCTTTAATTATATAATAATTTAAATTATATTTAATTTTATATACTTTTATATATATGACTAGTGATGTAAAAGGAATCTCATCTCTTTAAGAAGGGGGTTGTCTACACATATATGAATGATGTTATCAGTTTCTAGGGTGTGAAATGATAAGAAGAAAACGATATATTATATTTATAGAAATAAAAAATTTTCACTAATACAATTATAATTCTTTTATATCATATATATTAATTATATTTACCGTTATTACCATCAATGTACCATGTTAGTGAAAAACTCTTCACATCGTTTGAGGAGGTGGTAATTCTTTAGAGAACCAAGAAATGTTATCATAAGCAATAAAAAATACAATATAAAAATTTTGTATATGATATAAGGAATCCAATGGTATTATTATGGTATAAATATCCCTAATATAATATATAAATTTCATTCCCATCATTATTCCCCATAGAATGTTTTGGTAATGGAAATATGAGTGATATCGTTTCGCGAGGTGATAATCCTCCATATATATGAATTTCAATTTTGTAACCCATATGATTGATGTGTGTGTGGATATATGTCATAAAAATAATATAAAAACATCATATTTTATTTACTAGACAAGGATTATTAAATTTTAATTTTATAAAATGATGGTTGGGGAGAAGGAAATAAAATAGAAATACTCAATGGAGTACATTACAACTTCTTCAGGTATCTCCTTTTAGATTCCACTGAAAGACTCCAATGTTTGATTTTTTCCCCAAATAAGGCTACTATAATGATATTATTGATGAATAGATGTAATTTTTTCATGAATTGGTCGAGTAAATTAGCTTCTGATGTGTGAAGAGAGGATGGTATGTGGAGGCCTTTTATAAGAATGGTGGGTGGCACTCTAGTAATATTTTGAACTAGTTATTTACACCCATTTTTTCCATTTATTTGCATACCTCTAACGAAACATAATAGATAATAAAATGTATAAGTTTTTTATATGGCCATAAAAGGGGTTCCTAATAAAATTATATAACATTTGGACCCTTATGTTTAATGTTTAGTCACATTGTGAACTCATTTATTACCATCATCATTGTGATAAATATTAATTATGTTCACTAGAAACATCAGTAAAAAAAGTTAAACATATTAGAAATTATAAATTAATGTAATCTCAAACATTTATTCCATTTTTACCAATTAAATTCACATAATTTTAATGTTTTAATTTTATATTAATCCAATAGTTTCACCAAGAAAACTGGTTTTTAAGAAGAGTTTTTTTGAGAGTGATGATTATATATTAAATCTACTATTAATAGTAATAATAGTATTAAAATAAAATAATATTTATTGATATGTATTATACAAATTTCATTTAGAAAAATTACAATTACATGCATTTTTATTAATTAAAAAGAATAAACATTATGCATTTTAAAATATGTTTTAGAAAAACCTGTCTTAAAAAAGAAAAAAAAACTCATGTTAAAAACAATATAATGTTCATTAAATACTAATTATGTTGAAAAATATAACTAAATAATACTTAGGATAATTTAAATCATTATCAAAACCAATTTAGACACTTATATTAAATAATTTATTAAAAGAGATGATTTTTTTTACAAAAAACATTATTTTCCACTATTCACTGAAAAATCAATATTTTCCAAAAAAACATCCAACATATCTCCCAATGTAATTTTTATATTACACATAAAAAACATGGGTTATTTTTGTCAAATAAATTTAATAAAATTGTTAAATATTAGTTTTAAAATACTTGTACCTCAAAAAGATGACATAAATGAATCTTTGAAAAAAAATAATGTTTAAAGAGAAGAATTGAATTATCATGTATAGAATACACATAGAATGATTATTAAAAATTATATTTAATTTATTATATATAATATAATTAATATAATCTTACCAGAGTTATTTGTTTAATATATTTCTATCAAACACAACTAGGATCATTAAAATACATGTTTATAAAATGATTTTCTTTTCTTTTAAATAGGGTTTTATTTTATTTTTAAATTTATCTGAAACCAAATAATTAATTAAAAATACATGTGTAAACCAAATTATCATAATTTATTTAATCATATAAAAACCATCCATTCTTATGTCTATCTTGTAATATAAATATATATCATGGGTCAGTTAATTTTATTGTTTCGTGTTGAATATGATATCGAACATTGAAATCATGGGGTTGTATGGAACACAAGATAAAATAGAGTGTTTCATATAAATTAAAATAAACTAGGTGTTTCTTGTCTTTTACACTATCTTATTAAATTATATTCTATTAAAAAATCTAGTTTTTAAAATTTCTTAGTAGTCTATAACATTTAGAATGATAATACAATAGAATAATATCATCAATGATAGTAACTAGTTACCATATACATGATAAAGATTTATAATGTCACGACCCGTCCTCAGGGCCCATGACGTGACTACCGCAAGCCTGCCTTCCATAGGTCAGGGGCTGACGACTAGCACTAAAGGAGTAAATACCAGTAATAGGGAAGTCATTGCCTTTTTAAATGCAAACAAACACAACATAGTACGCAAGTGAAGTAAGCACTAAGTAAAACTGAGTACAGACGTAAGGCCTGGAAAGTAAATGGGCCAGTATACAACCCCAACTGAAAATACCGTAAAACTAAGAAATAATGTAAAACAGCTTTAAAGTAAAGCAGAAACCACTGATTCGTCCTCCGATAATCCCACCTGAAGGGTGGGTACAGATTGTTTTGTCGGTACCTCGGGTCCATCATTCTGCTCCATGTATGTCCCGCCAGGTGATCCACCTCTGTATACCATCCGGCTACACAATCCTCAACCACAATCAGTGTTGTCTACCCTCTGCATCCAACACAATGTATTTCAGGCAATACCCATGTAGGGGTGAGTATACGATACTCAGTAAGGACCACGAGACCCATGAAGGTCTCCCAGAATCCCCAAAGGAAAAACCACAAAGAGAAGATAAAGACAAAAAATATCAACAG
The DNA here is from genome assembly GCA_963277665.1 of Viscum album. NCBI lineage: Eukaryota > Viridiplantae > Streptophyta > Magnoliopsida > Santalales > Viscaceae > Viscum > Viscum album. Next base: position 212,001,515 of record OY728141.1, read on the forward strand.
ACTTTACTTAGGTATATTCCCATACATATACCTATGTCATCAATTCCAGTCCGACTCCAACTCTCGAGCCAATGCACAACCCATTCCACACAAAAAATAAGTCAACCACATCGTTGGTAATTATTTCAAGACAAGACTCAGCTCACACATGTATACCACTTTCGAAGAGGGTTGGAGATGATTAGATGTAGCCTTTGAATCATCACCTCTACCAAACCCCACGTATGATCCTTGTAAAGAATTCGTTACGGCCGAACCCATGTAGGATCCAAGTACAGTATCCATTGCTGCAGAACCCATGTAGGATCCAAGTACAGTCATCGTCGCTGCTGAACCCATGGAGGATCCAAATACAGCCATCCTCGCTGCCGAACCCATGGAGTATCCAAGTACAATCGTCATCATCGTCAAACCCATGGAGGATCCCAACATTTTAATCGTCGCAGTCATAGCCAGCTCTAGGGTTCTTGCACACAGCACGATCGATTCCAGGAGGGTCCACTCCTCGAGTAAAGGGGTTGATATATCAGCTGTCACGAAGTCCAGAGTTGATGTATCCTGACGTTTCGTCTCGTTAAAAGGATCTCAATGCGACAGATGTCGCGTCAATCAGACACTCGGTCAGAGAGATGTTGGATTTTTCGTTCTAGGGGCCTGGTTGGAAATATGCTCACTCCAAACCCGACCATTTTTTGAAGTCATCCAAAACTCACATAGAGTATTAAAAAAGGACCTCCTCGTCATGAGGGTCCTAGTTCTGCAGACGGTGCGTTGATCGGATGCACGATCTTTACGTTATTCACCTTTAAGTGGAAAAAGGCCCTACCCATTAAGCCTAGTGGCTGGCGGGTCGGGTTAACCTAGTTTTTGACAGGTCCGATCCAGAAGGGGTGTCAGACCTGCCCGAAGAAATGCACGGCCCGGTGGGGTGCGGCCCCGCTGGCTCGACCAGCTCGCCGAGCGGCTCAGCCCAAATACCGAGCAGTCCGAGGAGGGGGGCACGACCCCCTACCCCGGCTACCCTAACCGGCGGCACCACCCTCCTTATCCAGCTGGCAGAAGCTGGCCGACCTCTTGGCGTGAGCGGCCTGCATGGGCGTGCCGCGGTTCATCTAGTGCGGCGCCTTCCTGGCGCTATAACTTTTCTCTGCCTGACCGGTTCTTCCACCAAAGCGGCCCTTGAAAGGGGCCGCGGTTCCTTCCACATAGCCGATGAGATGACGCAGGCTTCCTTCACCGCAGCCTGCCCAGGCCGCCACTCAGTATTCCCGGGACAGTTCTACAGTGTCGTGCTTCCTCTGTCATGGACCGGTTGGCCGCGAATTTCCTTTGCGTGTGCGACGACAACCCTTGCACCATTGGCCTCTTCCGTGTTCCGCCTTTGGTCGCCGATTCCAAAAGTAAAAAAGGTCCAATAGATGGTTTTTGGGTCATGTTCGTTCGGCCCGTGCCCTCCACGTTAGGCGGTAACACATGGCAAAATTCGTTTCAGAGAAATCAATGAGGAACTTTACAATTTTAATCAACTAAAATTGAATATAATACCCCTACCTCAAATAACGTTTGTTCATTGTATATGTGGAAAATGATGTTTCTTCCTCAACGTCAATGAAATAACCATTTTCATTTGTGAATTCTCTGCATTGATGTCTCCTCCCTTGATGTGGATGAAGAAAAGGATTGATGAAACATGGAGCTTTCTTCACCGAGTCCTTCTCTGTTGAAGGTGAGAGTTATTCATTGGAGAAAAGCACCGTTCTTCATTGAGGAGAGGAATACCTTATCCCTTCTTAAAGTCTCTCTCCCCCACTCTCCTTAACACAACGATTACCACCAAAAACAAAATAATAATCCTAAGATATTATTATATTATCACAAGAAATTTTAAAATTCAAAAATGAAATCACTTTATTAATTAAGTGAAGAGGATTAATTTATTAATTAGGGTGTGTTGGTATACAATTTAGAGGGAGAGAGGAATAGGAAGGGATACTCATAAATAAGGGGGGTTGTCATGAATTAAACATGGGAGTTTAAAGGGGGTTTGAAAAGTTTTATGGGAGGTGAATGGTTGGGGGTCATGTGCGTGCCACCACTCCACCTCTCCATTATCCACACATGGAAAGGTGGGTGAGTGTGGGCCCCACCAATGACGTCCCATGGAAGAAATTAACGTCCAAAGATATAAATAAAATTGTTCCTACAATTTTATTTAACTTCTTAACTAAACCCCAAATTTTAATTTACAACCTGCATAAAACAAAACTGCGGTAAAGGTCCCCTTAAGCAATTACCGGTTCTGCGAGTTCATCGGTGCCCTCAAATTTCAATTCTGAACACCGGTTCAAAAGATAGAAAAACCCCCTTGTACATTCACTGAACGTACCAAAGATAAACTTTTGAAATTTATTTTGGGAACTTGGGCCTCGGAATCAAGTGCTGTCAGAAGCCACATACTCGTAAAATTCCAAAGAATTTAAGAAAAAAATTTCCTTGAAATTTTTGGTTCTTTACATTACTCCCACCTCAGGGATTTAGGTCCCCGTAATGCTAAATAATAAACTTGGGAAACAAATGAGGGTACTGAGCATGCATCTGAGCCTCCCTCTCCCATGTTCTCTCCTGATGGTTCCCGTGCTTCCATCAAAGACGCACCATAGGAATCGGCCATCAACGTAGTACCCACTACTGTCGATCCTCGATTTCCACTGGGACCTCCGTGAATTCCGCCCTGTCATAAAAGTCTAGATCCTCGTGATCGATGATGTGTGATGGGTCATGCACGTATCTCCTCATCTGAGATACGTGGAAGATGTTGTGCACCTGGTGCAACTGAGGTGGGACGGCCAGGAGGTAAGCCACCTCGCCCACCCTACTGAGGACCTACAATGGTCTGATGAAGCACGAAGATAACTTGTCTCCCCGACCAAATCTCCATAATACACATCAAGGTGATACCCATAAGAAAACGTGGTCGCCACCCTTGAACTCCAATGGTCTCCATCTCCTATCAGAATAGGACTTCTATCTGCTCGGTGTTGTACTCATCCACTCCTGGATGATCTGCACCTTCTTCTTCGTAGCCTGGACCATCCCTGGTCCTACAAGTGCTGACTCCCCAGGGTCAGTCCAGCACAGAGGTGATCTGTATGGTCGGCCATATAGTGCCTCGTAAGGTGCCATCCCGATGGTGGAGTGGTAGCTATTGTTGTATGCAAACTATACCATGGGTATGTGATCCTCCCAGCTGCGACCAAAGTAAAGGAAACATGCACATAGCATGTATTTGAGAGTATGAATGGTCCTCTCCGTCTGGCCATCCGTCTGAGGATGGAAGGCAGTGCTTAGACATAGCTACATCCCAAAAGCCTCCTAAAACTACTTCCATAGCCAAGAAGTAAAGCGAAAGTCTCAATCAAAGATGATAGACGATGGAAAACCATGAAGCTGTACGATCTCTTGAATGTAGGGGCGTCCCAATCTATCTACATAGCCCTTCTCTCTGATCGGTAAGAAGTTGGCTAACATCGTGAGTCGGTCTATAATTACCAAGATGAATTCGTGTCCTCTGGAAGTACGTGGGAGCCTCGTCACGAAATCCATGGATATCCCCTCCCACTTCCACTCCGTAACCTCTAAGGGGTGTACCAAGATTGCTGGTACCTGGTGCTCCGCCTTTACTTGATTGAAAGTGAGGCATCATGAAACGAACTCTACTACAACCTTCTTCATACCCTACCACTATTACTATCGTCTGAGGTCCTAGTACATCTTTTCCACTCTAGGATGAATCGCTAGAGGGGAAGTGTGAAAATCCCTCAACAATTCCACCTGCAGTGCAACAGGTAGCGTGGAACCTCCCCTGAAGAGGATGACATGCTCTCCTCCTTCAGAAAATCCATCAGGCGCCTGCCCTGTTGAAATTTGAGCACGTCACATCTCATAGTAAACATACCCATGTTGTGCCTCTCTGACCCACTGAAGTAGTGTAGGAGTGACTATGAGGGTCTCTAGAAAGGCTACCCCATCTCTATCCATGAAGGATATCTGAAAGGTGGTAATTTCTCTATCGCCTCTCTAAGTAGCTGAATGCCTGATCTTCTACTGAGAGAAATAACCACAACGTTCCCCTTCCTAGGAGTATAGAATATATCAAAGTTATAGTTCTAGAGGAACTCGAGAAATCACTACTCTCTTAGATTTAGGACCTTCTATGAGAAGATGTACCTGAGACTCTGATGGTCAGAGTAGACTGTAAAGTGCTCATCCATCAGATAGTGTTGCCACATATTTAGGGAGAAGACCACTAATGCTAATTCCAGGTGATGGGTAGTGTAGTTCTGCTCGTGCTGCATCAACTTCCCTGAACCATAAGTGATCACTGATCGCTCCTACATCAGGACACACCTGATTATGGTCCCTGATGCTTTACAGTAAACTACGTACCCTACGCCCTCCTCTGGTAGCCTCAAGATGGGTGCACTGGTAAATATCTGTCTCAGCTCCTGAAAGCTCTGCTGACATATATCTAAACAGATGAAGGGTTTCACCTTCTTCGTCAATGCTGAAAGTGGTGTTGTAGCTTTGGAGAAGTCTGGCACAAATCTATGGTAGTATCTAGCCAGGCCCATGAAACTCCACACCTCCGTCAAACTCTTGGGTGGCTCCCAAGAATGTACTTCCTCGATCTTCACAGGAACCACTGCAACTCCCGCCTCCTAGATGATGTGCCCCATAAAGTGAACCTCTTGAATCCAGAGCTGGCACTTCGAGATCTTACCATAAAGTAGGTACTCTCGGAGTGTATCCAGTACAACCCGCAAATGGTTGGCGTGCTCCTCCTCAGTGGTCGAGAAGATCAATATGTCGTCAATGAAGACTATGACACACCGATTGAGGCAAGGCTGGAAGATCTTGTTCATGAGACTCATGAACACTAATAAAGCGTTGTTCACACCAAAGGGCATAACCAAGAACTCATAATGGCCGTACCAACACCTGAAGGCCATCTTCTGCACATCCTCGTCTCAAACTCTGTGATGGGGATAGCCTGACCTGAGGTCTATCTTCGAGAACCATCATGCTCCCTTGAGTTGATCAAAGAGGTCTTCAGTCATTAGGAGTGGGTACTTATTCATTACGGTCGCCTGATTCAGGAGACGGTAGTCAACACATAGTAGTAAACTCCCATCCACCTTCTTGGAGAATAAAATCGGAGAAGCCTAGGGTGAAACACTAGGTCAGATGAATCCATTTACCTGTAAGTCCTCTAGCTATACCCACAGCTCACGAAGCACGGTAGGAGCCATCCGATATGCTGGAGTAGATATCGGTGTTGTCCAGGGGTATAGGTCATTGTATACATCTCCCTCTCCACGAGGAGGTATCCCTGGAATGTCGTCAGGGAAAAAATATGCATACTGATCCACCAAAACTGGAAATCTCCGACTCCGCACATCAATCGCTCCTAGGATGAGACTAGCCAACTGATGTGTGATCGGCTTCCCTCGTCTCTACATATGTCCATCATGCACTGCCAAGGCTCCCTTTTTGCTAGTGAAGGTGAACCTTATCCCATCTGTGCAGAAACACTGCACTTTTCACCTAATAAAGTCGATCTGGACATGGAATGTAGATAGCCAGTCCATACCAAAGATGACATGAGAAGGCCTCGACGCCGCTACAAGAAGATACCAGACGAAGATATCGCCTCTTATAGTAATCTCACACTATCAGAACAAGTTCGTAATCATCGAGTCTTCTCCTGTATGAGTTTCTAGCCATAAGGATCGAGCCAACAGCTCTGTCAAAAACTCCATGCTTTGAACAAGGGTAGCAGCAATAAAATAAAGACTCGCTCCGGTGTCTATAGGAACTTCAGAAAGGGTGGAGTAGACACATATAGTACCTCGAATCATCTCAGGTGTGATGTGGTCATAGGACTCGACTACCTAGAGTTGAGCCTACCCCTGCCTGCCAGCTCCCTGTGGTTGGGGTGGTCCTCCTGGGGGTGGTGGTGGTAGAGCCTCAAAGCGTCGTCCACCACCCGCTGCTCGGCCAGCTCCTTCGCCTCGTCTGCCTACTCCCTCCCGACCGCCACGGTTGAACCTCTTCCTCTACATGGGAGGTCCCCCAACTATCTTATGCTTGTCTTCATGGCGGGTCGGGCAGTCATGAGCCATGTGGCCCTGCCCGCTGCATGCATAGTACTGCCTTCCCCTCGTATGGCTGGCTCTACTTCATGTGCCCCGCACATCTGAAGCAATATCCTGAGGTCTCCCACCTGATGTCCTGGTCTGCTTGGACCTCTACAAAATCAGTCTACTACCGGCTATAGAGGACTCCACTACGTGTCACCCTACGGAGGGTCTCACTGCTGGCGTCGGCTCAACAAGAAAGATCTCCACAAGAAGGGATCATTCCAGCACTCCTACGTGCATCAGAATGCTGAGGGAGATCATCGAAGCCCTGATCTCATGCCTCAGTCCCTGATCAAAGGTTTAGGCTCGGATGAATGGGTCCTGCACCATGTATGTGGAGTAGCGTGAGAGGTCAATAAATCTTACCGAGTACTGAGCTGCTGTCATACTATCCCACCGTAGATGATGTAACTCTTGGATGCACACCATACAAATGGTTGCTGGAACAAACTCTGATAGAAAGAGACTCTCGAAGTCCGTCCAAAGTAGAGATGCCTCATCGAGCACCTAGAGCATCAGGATCCACCATCTACCTGCTACTGCCTGTAGGAGACTCGCGACAAGGATCACCATAAGGTCTGTTGGTGTCCCTAACAATCTAAATACTCTGACGATAGCCTCTATCCAATCCTCGGTTGCCTGAGGGTTCGTCTCTCCATAGAACCTGGGTAGCCTCTGTCATTGAAACTCGTGCAACGCACTCAGGAAGCTTTCACTCTCTGTTGTTGGGGATGGTGGTATCGGTGTCCTGGTGGGTAGTGGTACCCATGGTGCCTTCGATGTAATGGGGCCCGACACCGAGGCCTCATCGCTTGGGTGGCTTCCATCTCGCACGTAGCTCGGAACTCTAGATGGCTTCCTTCGTGGGGCCATCCTAAAAAGAAACAGTTGCACCACAGTTGATACAATATAACTGGTGAGCTGACACAAAGAAATCACAAATAAAACTCTTGAAACACATATGCAATCACTTTTTCTGTGCACTAAGTCGGAAATCTAAATTCAGGGTCCTAGTGTATGGATACGTCGGCCACCACACCAACATTAGAATCCCTGGATTGATAACCACACATAATACTCTAAACATTATTTCTTTATGAAAAGAAATTATCAGAGTCCTGAGTTTAATGGTAGAACTGACTCCTATGATACCAATTTATCATGACCCATCCTCGGGGCCCGAGCCATGACTACCCCAAGCCCACCTTCTATAGGCCAGGGGCAGGCGACTAACACCAAAGGCATAAATCCCGGTAATAGGGAAGGCATTGCCTTAATAATAGTAAACAAACACAACAGAGTATGCAAGTGAAGTAATCACTATGTAAAACTGAGTTCAAAAGTAAGTGTTGGAATGTAAATGGGCCAATATACAAACCCAACTGAAAGTATAGTTTAACTGAGAAATAAATTAAAATAGTTGTAAAGTAAAGTAGCAACCAACGAGTCAACCTCTGGGAATCCCACCTAAAGGGTGGGTATAGACAGTCTCGTCGGTACATCAGGTCCATCCATCCTCTTCTTGTATGTCCCGCCAGGTAATCCACCTCCAGATACCATCCAGATCCACAAGCCTCCACCATGATCAGTGTTGTCCATCGTATTCATCCAACACAACATAGTGCAGGCATAGCCTGTGCAGGGGTGAGTATACGATACATAGCAGGGACCCCGAGACCCCCAAAGGTCTCCCAGATTCAACAAAGGATAAAACATAATGGAAATATAAAAACATGAAATATCAATCGACTTTACATAGGTATATGCCCATACATATTCCTAAGTCATCAATTCTAGTCCAACTCTTACTCTCGAGCTCAAGCGCAACCCAGTCCACACAGGAAAGAATTCAATCACACAGTTGGTAATGATTGCAAGACTAGACTCAGCTCACATAGGTATACCACTTTTGAAGAGGGGTGGAGATGATTAGATGTATCCTATTAATCATCTCTATGTCGAACCCATGTAGGATCATAGTACAGAAGTCATCGCTACCGAACCCAAGTAGGATCTAAGTACAGTATCCATCACTGCCGAACCCACGTAGGATCCAAGTACAGTAGTCATCGCTGCCGAAACCCACAGAGGATCCATGTACAATCATCCTCACTACTTAAACCACAGAGGATCTAAGTACAATCATCATCCTCGTCGAAACCACCGAGGATCCTAGCGCGGTAGTCGTCGCAGTCGCAGCCAGCTATAGGGTTCCTGCATACAACATGCTCAATTCCTGGAGTGTCCACTCCTTGAGTAGAGGGGTTGATACATAAACTATCAAGAAGTCTAAATTTGATGTATCCCAATGTTCCTTATCGTCAAAAGTAACTCAACGCGACAGACATCGCATCAATCGAACGCCCGGTATGAGAGATATTGGCTTTTTTGTTCAAGGGTTCAGTTGGAAATATGCTCGTTCCCAACCCGGATGCTTTCCGAATTCATCCAAAACTCACTTAGAGTAACGAAAAAAGACCTCCTAATCATGAGGGTCCTTGTTCCGCAGATGGAACGTCGATCAGATGCACGATCTTTAAGTTATTCACCTTTAAGTGGAAATGGGCCCAGCCCATTAAGCCCAGTGGCTGGCGGGTCGGGTTAACCTAGTTTTTGACTGGTCTGACCCAAAAGAGGTGTTGGATAGGCCAAAAGAAATGTGTTTCTCAGCCCGGCCTGGTGGGGCGTGGCCTGGACTGCTTGGGAGTGGCTCATCCCGGCCCGGCGCGGCTCGGCCCGGCGTGGCTCGGCCTTGCCGGGCGCAACCTCGCTAGCTTGGCAGAATGGTCGAGTTGTCCAAGGAGATGGCGAGCCCACCCCCCCCCCCCCCGGCTACCCGAACTGACAGCGCCGCCCTCCCTATCTAGTCAGTCAAAGCCAGCCAACTGACGGGCCGACCAGTTCTTCCCTCGAAGCCTCCCGCGAAGCGGGCCGTGGTTCTTTCCGCACAACCAGCGCAATAGCCCCAACTTCCTCCACCACGGCCTGCCCTGGCCGTAACTCCGCATTCCCAGCACGGTGCGATGACGGCATGCTTCCTCCACTATGTCCCGCTTGGAAGTGTATTTCCTTTGAGTGTGCGACGACGACCCTTGCATCGTCTCCCTCTTACATCTTCCGCCACCGGTCACCGATTCCAAATGTAAATAAGGTCCAATGGAGGGTCGTCGGGACATGTTCATTTGGCCCACACCCTCCGCGTTAGGCGGTAACACATGGAAGAATTCATTTCATAGAAAAAATGAGGAACAACAAAATTTTAATCAACTAAAACTTTATATAATCCCACTACCTCAAATAACGTTTTTTCGTTGTGGATGCGAAAAGTGATGTTGCTTCGTCAACGTCGGAGAAAGAACCGTCATCGTTGGAGAGTTCTTCGCATTGGTGTCTCCTCCCTGGATGTGGAGGAAGAAAAGGATTGAAGAAAAGTGGATTGTTCTTTTCCATGTCCTTCTCCATTGAATGCGAGAGTTCTTCGTCGGAGAAAATCACCGTTCTTTGTTGAGGAGTGGAATATCCTTCTCCCTTCTAAAAATCTTTCTCCCCCACTCTCACTAACATAATGATTGCCCCCAAAAATAAAATAATAAGCCTATGCTATTATTTTATTAGCACAGGCAATTTTAAAATTCAAAAATCAAATCACTTAATTAATTATGTGAATAGGTTGAATTTATTAGTTAGGGTGTGTTGGAAAACAATTAAGAGGGATAGAGGAAGAGGATGGGATCCTTATAAATAGGGGGGGGTTGTCATGAATTAAACATGGGAGTTTAAAGGGGGTGTGAAAAGAGTTATGGGAGGTGAGAGGTTGGGGCTCATGTGGGACCCACCTCTCCACCTCTCCATTATACACACATGGGATGTTGGGTGGGTGTGGACCCCACCAATAACTTCCCATGGAAGAAATTAACTTCAAAAGATATAAATAAAATTGTTCGTACAATTTTATTTAACTTCTTAACTAAACCCCAAATTTTATTTTACAACACGCATAAAACGAAACTACGGTAAAGGTACCTTTAAGAAATTACCGGCATTGTGAGTTCATCGGTGCCCTTGGATCTCAATTCTGAACACCGGTTCAAAAGATAGAGAAACCTGCTCGTTTGTTCACTGAACGTACCTGAGCTAAACTTCAGAAATTGATTCCGAGCACACCGGGCCTCAGAATCAAGTTCCTTCAGAAGTCACAAACTTGTAAAATTCCGTATAATTTAAGGAAAAATATTCCTTGAAATTTCCATGTATTTATAGATAATGACTTATAAATCATACAAAGAAAAATAATGATTTATAAATATTAAATTCGTGTAAAATATCCAGAATTTCCCAATATATTTCATAGTAAAATTTCAAAAAAAATCATTTTGAAAAAACTGAAAGGTTTAGTGATAAAAAATATATTCAAATTAATAAGGCTAGGTAAGTTGATGAAATCAAAATCCATAAATATGTATACATTATACATTAATGTATACTATATGTGTCATTAATATATATATATATATATATATATATATATAATTGTCTATTAATTTATACTCATAAATAATCATTCTTGATTAATATAGGATTTTAAATGATTTATCAAGTTTATTGCGAGCACTTATGGTAGGAAAATTAGACGAAATGAGTGGTAGATTATGGAACAATTCACAATATATTACCGGATGTTAAGGAATTGTATAAAAAATCCAACTATAAAATGAAAAATTAACCATTACATTAAAGTAATAGGGTGAAATAACTATATATGTTTTCATGATTTTTACTAAGATACCTAATATAAGTAATTACATATTAGATGTGGTGGATTAAATTATCAATATTAATGAATTACTCATTATTCAAGATGACTTCACACCCATTAAAATTCCAATAAATATAAAAAATAAGTCATAGAGATACATGGGGAACAAATATCAACAATATTTTAATGTCATCAATGGTTCAACTCAATTTTTTGGAATATTTTTCATCATGATATAAACAATGTTAAACTTTAGTAATGCATATCACCCCAATAAAGAGTGTCTAATTAAATAGATGAAAAAATCACTTGAAGGCATACTAAGAGATTTAATTATTGAATTAAAAAGGTGCTGGGATAAAGCTAATAACCTATTTATGTTTTCCTGTAAAATAATTTTTCATTTAGGTAAACAAATGATAAAGAAATCTTTTTAGTGGAATGGTATATTTTGAAATGATGAAATTAGGATATGAACATGTATAATAAATTTAAGTGAGCAATCATGTTATTCATAAATAAATTAAATCACCACATTTTTGAATGAAAATTTACATTGAAAATAATTAAAGACACATGGGGTTCAATATAGTTGATGCTATATTTTTTCTATTATCTCTATAAATGACAGTCCTGAGTTATTATATTAATGGAAATATCAGCACTAGGTATAATATCACATTTCATATTCCTGAGAATATATGTGGTCTATCCTATAAATTAGAACACCAAGCAAACCTATATTAACTACCTAACACATTCCATGGTCCTCTTTCACGGAGTTGTATACAAGATCACACACATCTACTTAATCATTTGGTGGAAAAATGGAGAGGAATGTACCTTTTATTGAGAAACAAATTATGATCATGGATTATATAGAAACATTTTTAAACACAATAAGAAAACTAACATTTTTTATATATAATGGATAAACTAAAAGATTAATAAGATACATAGTAAATTTTCTATGAAATGAAATATCGGTACCATAACCAGAATCGACTAGATATATGATATTATATTTTAATGATAATGTTTCTAATGGGATAAATAATACAATGACCTAGACCTATCATGTTACAATTTCACATCTTCATATATTTATGTTTTTCATATATTACAGATAAATAACAAGCAACCCATAACAAAAATAAGAATAATTTTGTTTCCCCTTAATATTATAATAAGTATGAATAAATAATGTAATCCATAATTTTTTTAAAAGATCACTCGGATAAAAAATAATGAAAAATAATAATAAATCATAGATATTCATTATTATATATCCTTTAGGGTATACCATGAACATGAATAATAAATTAAAATTTTAATATTAAAATATAAATAAAATTATAAATTATAAATTTTATATAGATAACATAGTGAGGAAATTAATTAAATGAATAATAAATAATGGAAGAGGTATTTATTGGAATTATAAATGATTTTATTATTATTAGAATATTTACATGACTACTAGAATAATAATATGAATTTGAGTATAATAATGTTACATTTATAACTGTAACGAAACCATTGTAAAGGTAAAATGAATAATAAGTTTTATTTTTAGTGAATAAAATAGTTAAATATCCAAATTAGGATTCTATATAAAACGTATTCAAATTGTATAATTAAATAAAACTATAAGTTTATATTATTAATAATTTTTGTTTTCATTGTTTGGTATAAACGATCATATTCAATAAATACGTAAAAATTTTACCCACTAAAATTTAAAAGTATTTAATTAAAATGAAATTATTTCATGGAATATATTTAATAAATTAATGTATGTGGAAATTTTTAGTATTTTTTTAAAAAATATTATATTTTAATTTAAGTAGAAAAAATTATTTTTAAAATACGATTCATTTTTTAAAATAATATTTATTTCATTAGTAGTTTTTCTATCTATACATTTTTATATGAAATAAAAAATCATTTTTAATAATAATAAATAAAATTTTTAATCCAATGATGTAATTTCCCATGTCTAAAAACATATTTTATCAAATGAAAATAATAATTTCCATTATTTTTTATATTTCCTTTATCTAACTTGATAAAATATTGGTTTTTAAATGTTTTTAATATATACAAATATATATTTTTAAATAAATTATTTTTATTCCCAAATTATAAATCTATTATGATTCTTGATCCTGTAATGATATTATTTTCATTATTTTATCAGAAAATACCCCAAATATCTAAATATAAATAACTCCACTAACCCTATATAAAATCATATCAAAGGTTATATGATTTCCCACACATTATAGACACCGCTTTTCTTAATACTATTATGTATCATGGGGAAATTTTGGTATCACACTATATGATGCCTCCAATGAATAACTAACTTATAAAATGTATTTCTCTAATGAATATGTAACATCCATATCTATTTATTTAATTATTCATCCACAATTCTTTAATTATAATTTTGTTTCTATTGTTTGGAAATTATTTATCTAATAATTCTATATGATATATGTTTTACTATGGTATAATATATTTTTTATAATCTCTATAATATTTTTTAATTGGAATGGTTAAAAAAACAAAATCTCCAATATTTGTGGAAGAAAAAATTAGTAAAATGTTTTTTAATTTAATTAAGTTATAATAATCACTAGGTAGAATTATTAAATCTATATAAAATGTTAATTTTTTTTATAATTCAATAATAGTTCCCAATATAATTTACTGACATTCAAATTCATGATTGATTAATAAAGGACCATGAATTATTATAAAATTTTTCCGAAACAACATAAGAATTTGTCCAAAAATAATTTAATTAACATATTTATGATTTCTATGAAGGCTACATGATTATGGATCCAATGATAGTATTTTATTGACCAACTTATTTCAAATATTTTAGAATTCTCACAAAATTAGATATAATATATAGTTCCTAGAATAAATATAAGACATTAAACCTACCTTTGAATGTTTATAAGTATTATGAAATCCCATTGAGTTGGAGATAAATCCATATAATTATTATTTTCCACTTTATACAAGGCTCCCTAGAGTTCAATAATTAAATATCATGAAATATAAGAATGATAGAACCATGATTCTTATATATATTCTAGATTTATTTAGTAATAACATTTTAAAACCCATAAAATCAACTTATATATTTTTTAAAATTTTGATTATTTGAAAAATGGAGCTCTTGAAACAATATTTAGTTAGAGACTAGTGGGAAATATATTCTATAGAACAATTTTAATTCTAACCTTCATATTCGTTAGATTCATTTGATTTATCCACAAATACTACATAGTTTTTTTATAATATTGTACAACCATATATTTCCTAGATATATTTTCATTTTTGAAATCCATTATGAGAAAAAAGTGCCACTAATATCATCTTGGTATGATTCCATGTCATTACTCATTATATGAACACATTTATTGGAAACTTCTTTCTCCTTAATGGTCATATTCAGTGAAACCATTACCCTTATTTTATTCTTATATTCTTGTTGAACATATAAATCATCAGTAAGTACATTTTAATATTAATATTAATTATAATTTAGTTATATATCTTATAGATAAAATAGTTTACAAAAAAATTATTTTTAGGTGAAATATAGACATCAACACTAACATTTTATATATAATTAATAGTCTGACACATGATACCAACAATAAAAAACATTAATGATTCTTATCATTTATATTCTTAGACTCAATGTACCAGTGGACTAGAGTATATATTTATTTCAATTAAAGCACAAATGACAAATTAATTTCCTCCACAACACCTACTATGTGATTATATAGTAATTAATATCCACTAATTGGAGAAACCCATAAATCTCATGCAATATCTTTATTAGAAACTATAGCTAAATTAAAAACATTAACCTTATGTTGAAAAACAAATCCATTAATATATATCATTGGCATTACCTAACCTAATTCATTTATATCAAAAGATATAAGATCCTTCATAGTATAGTACCTTTGTAGACAATCATAAACTTCTTCTCACTTAATCCCATTGATCATATATAGTCCAACCACCACAAAATAATAATATGTACTATTATCATACTATTTAAATTTAGTTTTTAATGCCAAATAATCATTATATTGATGATACTTGTAAAATACCTCTTTATTGTTCTTAATTAAATTTATTTTAGTAAATCCTATATAATAATAAAAATGCAAATGAATCTTTACACTAAAATATGTGACAGTTAATGTGTTGAATAATTTATTTTAATCCATGGTCAAATCATATATGATATCACTAGAAGATCGTACCAAAAAAATATATAAATAGAAACCAATAATTCAACCCTAAATCAGCATCATGTTGATTCCCACCCATAGAAATCACATGGATAACACTTATAGGTTTCCATATGAAAACTAATAATTTAATAGATATTTACAATAAAAAAATTTATAATTTTATACAAAATATCTGAATATATTAATAGACCTATATTAATTAAGAATTTATATAATGAATAATCTATAACTAATTACCTTGATTGTATATTAGATTCCAGAGAGAATATGTTTGTTACTTAGAAATACCACAATAGAAATTTTAAAAATATAAATATAAATCCTTACATTTACCCTTTGATATAGAAATTACATGGATCTATTTATATAAGATAGGGTAATAAGGAAACAGCAACTATGGATAAGAATTCTTCCATCATCCAAATATTGGTTAGAGGGATTTTGATAATTGTTGGGGGGAGGAGGATACATTGTCACTCCAATTCTCCCCTTCAATAATATATATATATATATATATATTCATCTATGTGTGTGTATCATCCATATCATTATTTTTTCATGTTACACTATAGTTCAATTTCTTCATTCTATGAGGATGTTGAAATTTCATTGTTAAACACTAACATCATAGATGGGTAAAGTTTCTTATATTTTATTTGACTGTCTGTGTGTTCACATAGGTATATATATATATATGTGTGTGTGTGTGTGTGTATGTGGATTCATATACTAAACTATTATAACTATTTCTTATATATAAATTATAAATTCCCTAATATTAAATTGAAGATGAACTAATTCTAACTAAAACGAGTCATAAATATTTATCATTAATGAAAATATATTAAAAAATTTTTAATGGTAATAAATTAACTAAAAGTATATAAATTAATAAAAAATAATTTTAAATAAATATTTTAATGGAAATAAGTTTCTTATATAATATATGGATACATTATATATAAAAACAAAAACAAAATTTATAGTATCACTATTGATAATTATCCTCTTTCAGATTCTCACATATCATATTATTCTATTTTAAAATAATCTTAATCAATATTCCCTAAAATATTTATATTAAATATATTATAGTCATTTTCAAGGTATTTACATACCAATTATTTTTTTCCTATTAATTTATTCTTATCTATTAACACATAATGTTGATAAGGGAAATCCTTAAAAATCACTATTTCTTGGGATTTAATTCTATCTTCTTAACCTTAATTTATTAACCACTCCATTCTACCCAATGAGTGTAAAAATTTAAAAGGATTATAATTTTTTATTTTATTCTTCTTAATATCTTAATTTTTATTATTACATTTTTTTTTGAAAAATTCAGTTATTTCCCTCTTTATAAACTCATCCATTTAAAAATAATCATTTAAATTAATCTAATTATATACTATATCCCATATTTTTTTATGATATTATTATTTTTAATAAATTTATACATCAGTCTCCAATATATTCTTTTTCTTTATTCTACTTTTACTTTTTTTATTTCTCTATGAGGAACTCCTAAAAATTTCTTTATTAACATAATAAAATTTATGTTATCAAGTTTCATTACCTCAATGATTAAATCTGTCCACTACATGATAAAAAAATTCATATATATCTATTTTTTATGTTTCTTGAGATATTTTTATTTACCCACAAAATTACAAATACATTCATTGTATTACCATATGATATTAATGTAAAATTCATTACCCTTATGGTTACATACCTCACATTCCTAATATTAATTTGAATCTGATGATATTTTGTTGTTTACTTATTTGTTATGAACCCTATTTCCATTTTATCTAATGTTATATATAATATGGGTGTTATTTTACATATAATCAATTTATATTTTATAATATATTTGTCATAAATTATTTTTAAGATATTATGATCTAAAGGGTGTGATCAAAATTATATATCCCTCTAATAAATTCGGTAAATCATTATATATCAAAAAATCATTATTGGTTGTCATGATGTAGTTATATTTATTGACAATTTATCTATTGACATTTTGGAACAAAAATTCCCATTAGTCAATGGTATCTATGTATCAATCCTTGACATGTATTTATGATTTTTACCTATTATTTATGTTCCAAATTCATATTATATTTCATAAAATTTTTTAATTTATTTTATTATTATCTAATTCATATTATGTGATAAAAACTATTATCCAGACTCATCTAGTCATATTGATTTGTGTCTTTAATTATTTACTATCACTCCTCCTCATACTGGTATTTTAGCTCACCCATTCATTGGTACGAGTCCCAACGAGATCATCTAAATTAGATTTAGTAATTGTTGTATATATAGACAATTAATAAAGATTACAATAAAAGGTAAGTTTTTCTATTAATTAAAAATGAATAAACATATTTTCTCAAGACAATAAACTAATATATTTTTTATTAATAATATAATATATGACTATTATAAAAAAATTTAATAATCATTTAAGTGGTTTTTGGGACACTAGATAGTGGAAAATTGAATAATCCCTCAAAAACTGTAGATCCACACTCTTCATACACTACCCCTAACAATGAATAATGTGTGAGAGATTTGTATGTAATAGAACCCAGTGCTTCAATATAGCTTAACACCCTAGTTCAGAGTTACCCGAAATCAGATTCCAAATTTTAAAATTTCTTAATCCACATTATGTTTATATCGTATCATTCCTATGAGAACTCAACATCTTCCATATGAATTTTATTAATTTATCTTAACCAATACATTCATGTCTAATCATATCGTCCAGAAAAATAATTACAAACTTCATTTGTCAACTAATAAAACTAGTTTATGGTTTTTCATTATAAGTTATCATAGGATAGAAAATAAAATTATAATATCATTCTAATAATTATACTTTTAATTGATATGTAAGTCAAACTAAAATTATTGGTACCTACTCAGAGCTCTACATGTGACATAAACATAGAGAAATTCAAAAAAAATCACCATCACACATATATGTAGAACAACACCATTCAGAAAAAACTCACTGTACGATATTCATAAAACTTAATGTGAGGAGAAGTCACATTTTACCAATTAAAATGATACAATTGATTCCTTTAATATTTATTGGGATTTATTAATTTTCAATTATGGTAAAAAATAATTTTATAATATAAATAAATCTATTAAATAGCCATTGTTAGTCTCATAAAATATTGTAATAAAATTATATGTGAAAAAATATTAAGATGATACTATTTATATATAATAAACTATTCTAATGTAAATTTCTATGTACACACACATATTAGTAATTGATATAATTATTTTATTTATTTTTATGTGTATATAAAATTAATTATGTCATGATCAAAACCTACTATTACCAAACTCAAGTCAATGATTAGATTTAGAGTTTCCCACCAGACTTGCTCTAAAATGACGTAATGTTAGTGACAATAACAATGGGTGTAAACTCATAATATGGGGGGAATTTAAGTATTAAACACTAAGTTAATTCTTAAAATCCACAAATTAAAACCAAATAAAAAATTCCTAAATGTCCTTAATAATTCCAAATAGCTATATATTTTAATACATATATCCAAAATACTCAATAACATGAAATTTTAATCCCCTTATGAGCACAATGAATCGAGACATTTGTACTTGATCTACACAATAAACAGATCTGAATATCTATCACATCATCATGTTAAAAAACACTAAACACAACTATAATAATGAGAATGTGGTTGTTCATAGTAATGTAAACTGTAAATAAATAATCTTTAATATTAATAAAATATATATATATATATACATTTAATAAATAAAATCAATGGATAATAATCCAAATGCGAGTATATAATCACACAAAAACACACTCACCATCAGTCACTACAAAAGTATTATCAATCATA
This sequence comes from Viscum album, assembly GCA_963277665.1. Taxonomy (NCBI): domain Eukaryota; kingdom Viridiplantae; phylum Streptophyta; class Magnoliopsida; order Santalales; family Viscaceae; genus Viscum; species Viscum album. The sequence continues at coordinate 212,020,680 of OY728141.1, forward strand.
CATAATTAATACCCAGTAATATTCCCAACGAATAAATAATTACAACAACATATAGAAAATATATTTAATAAAATCATCTCATTTATTTTATTCAAACTCATTAAAATAATTAATTAATAACTATACACATAATGTTTTTATTTCAAATCTGAATAATCAATAACATCATAAATAATAATGTAATGACCCAGGTATTTATAGAATAATACTTTTTTATTTCTATTAATACTTATGAATAAGATATTAATTTTAAGTTAAAGGGGGCTCTTTTTTTGATAGCATAATTGACTCACAACCATAGGCTTCTCCAAAATCGTACATTGCAAAAAACATTGAGTTACACTGAAAAATAACACAATATTATTATTATTATTAATTTAAATGGTATTTAAAGCCTAGCCGTTGGAATGGAGGGAATGACTAGTATCAACTAAATTTTGAAATATGTTTTATACATGTTTAAATTATCATTCATTGATTACCAAAATTTATTAAGAATGGAAATAAAAACCAATTAAATATAATGAATGTGTTTTAATGAAAACCTATTTAAAATAGAATAATTATGTTTTCATATAACTCTTTATGGATTTTTATTTAATGAAAAATATTTGATATATATTCAATTTAATGTTTTATATTAATTTTATATGTTTTCTAGATGTGATATAAGAAGAAATTCATTTTTTTCAGATAAAAGAAGTATTTTTCTAAAAATGTAGTTTTACCACCTTTTAATGGAAAACCCTTTTTAAATATAGTTTTAACACCTTTATATGTTTTATTTTAAAAAATAAACTTTTTATTTAGAGTATTAACATCAAAATTTAATTTTGAGGAAATTTTGGTATATTTCTTCTCAAGTTCATTTTTGTAATGAATAGTGAAAAATACTGCATTTTAATTTAGAACTGCCTTTAATATAATTTATTTATATATTTAGATTGTAATTCTAATTGGGAATTAAGTCTAATTGGATTATATTTTTATCATTTAATCTAATTTCATTCATTGGATGTAATTTCACTTTGAAATTGGACATTAACACATGCCAATATTTTTGTAGTTTTCACTTCTTAAAAACATTCTTTTTGGTTTTTGTCAACAGAATTAATTTTCAATTAATTTTTGAAACTTTTTTGTTATGAATTTGGAAAAATGGATTCCATATCTTGAATCAGGTTGTCCAAATTGTGTAAATAGGGAAATCTTATTTTTAGAGATTATGAATAGTATCATCTGTAAATATTTTATTTAGCATGGTTAAAGGGTAAATATAGTAAATAAGGTTATAAAATAGCATAATAAAATTAAATTAATCTTGTTTTCGATGCTTTCTCTAGGGCGCACACATCCGTCTACTTGAGGATGTGTGGCACTGTTGCCTATCATTATCGCTTTCCAAAGGCGGGCGACATCTGTCGCTTATTCAAGGACGTATGCTCCTGGATCGAAACATGATGATGGGATGTCGGTCTCTCCTTATGTGGATTCCTCTTTAGAGCTCACTACCTAGTCCAGGTTTCCCTAATATATTTAATACATTTTTCATGAAACACTTCCTAGTGCCGTATACTCATGGATGTCGATTAATTATGCTCCTTCTGTCAGGACATTCCAAGGGGTTAAGTGAGGGAATTAACCTTCAGTCGATGGAGTAGTCATGTTTGGAAAGACTAGAATATTTGGACGCTGGAACACCGGAGAGTCTATCTTTTTTCACTTATTATAGAGCTAGTAGAGTGTGCTGAATCCTGAGGCATCCCACATCTAATTTGAGGAATCATGTGCCCTAAGAATGTCTTTGAGTTTTTCCTTAGCTTCCCATGTTTAACACAGGGAATGCTGCAAGTTTAGCGGCTAGCAGAGATGGATAAGACTAATTGGAACACTGACTAGAGTGGATCAGATGAGTGTAACCCCTGGAGGGTATACAGATGTAGGGGGGTTGACATGACCTCACCGAGACATGGTGACCTGGGTAAGAATCAAGATGGATGATGTAGGTCTAAGTGATGTGGATAGAGGAATGAGATGGAACCGCCATAAGGACAATGATAACATTGGGATTGAGTCTTGAGGAGACTTCTAAAGTATCCCCATGGAAGGGAATCAATGTTCGTGTTGTTCAGTAGGGCGATGGGACACCTAAGTTGGTGGCCTATGAGAATGGACATGTGGATTGGACCCGGTGGAAGTGGAACCTCTAGGATGTTTTATGACCTTCCCGAGACACATAGAATCTATGGGAAGAGTAGGAAATGGTATTTAATTTGGGTGTACACATAAGACAACAACCCGAAGATGTGTATGGGGGCTTACGCGTAGTTAGAAGCCCAAGTTTGTCTGACACCACTAGGAATAACCAAAGGTGCGGGCCCCAGTTATGGGGATTACAACAACTTACCACCGATTGAGGAACACAACGGAATACTGCTGTGTGGGGCACAATGACTTACCAATGATTGAGGGAAACTAGGACATACTGATGCATGGGTCCTATAGTTTAACTTCATGAAGGATGGGGGTGAACCGACGTGAATGAGGACCTAGGATCTAGATGGATGGGGAGATTGAACCTTATAGAGGCTTCCTACGTACCTTTCCATGGAATGGATCAATGTATACATAGTTCTGAAATTGGGGCCTTGGTGTACTGACGTGAAGGTCGTCGGGACCATGTAGGTGCTGGGATTAGTCCTCTGGGAGGCTTCTTACGTACCTTGCCTTGGCAAGGATCAAAGTCCACATCGTTCAGGATGGGAATTTGGGCTTACACTCTAGGATACCCAGAGTGTTGGTGAACCGACATGAAGGGAATCAGGACCAATGGTTGTTGGTCTTGAACATCAGGGAAGCTTCGTACGTACCTTTCCATAGCAAGGATCAAAGTCCACGTAGTTCGGGTTGGAGTGAGAACTGACATGAACATGGTCGGAAGCAATGGATGGTGGGATTGAACCTCATGGAGGCTTCTTATGTACCTTGCCATGGTAGGGATCAAAGTCAACATATTTCTGAAATGGGTGTGGGGCTGACACTCTAGGTGGACCAGAGTGGATTTCATGGTCGATGCTTACTGTAAGACGACGTGTTTCATACTTGGTGTGAGAAACAAGAGGCAGTAGAGACTTAACGCTCACGTCACGAAAGGTGCGTCCTTGGGATGTAAAATGGGGCTAACACATGGTTAGTGGTCCAAATAAGAAACAGTTCCTTACGTGTGGTTAGCAGCCCAGGGAGAAAAATATTGGGACTTACTTCAAGATGGAGGCCCAATGGCTACAAAGCCCAACGAGAGAGGGATTCATCCTAGAAGAAGATAGGAGGGCACTGATGACCAGGACGCCCTTTGCTAGACTTGGCACCGAAGAAGAAAGGAGGAGTAGGAGTGGTGCCTCTTTTAAGAAAGGATAGGGACTTACACTAGTATGGTTTCCCTTCATCACGGACATGTGACACTCTATCAGAGAGGATCTCATTCTATGTGAGGAAGATTTCAGTCCCGTAGAGATGAGAGGGCATAAAGAATGTCTGAGCTGAGTCATCCCACATAGAGTGCATGGGGTGGGGCCATAGTTTATTGTCATGTTCTAAGGACAATGGCACATGGCAGTTTAACATGCTACCGCTTGGACGAGGTGGGTTCACTCTACACCCCTAAGACTTACATAACTGACACCCTTAACACCTTGGGGAAGGGAAGGCACCTACCACGCCATGACTAGGTGGTGACGGGAGGTGATCCCATCGGGGGTCCATGTTAGCGTGGATATGCGAAGTGGAAATAGACACTATTGTGCCTATGCGAAGAAGCCAGATGTAAAGCAATGGAATTTGAAACACCTCCAAAGGTACATTGATGTTACTTTCTAAAAACCAATAGGGTTACACGGGAAAATGAGTTACCGAGCTAAGGAGTTCATAGGTAGAATCCTTGAAGAGCTCTGGGGCTTCAAATAGTGGAGGGGATTCATGAAGGGGTATGCCTTGCGAAGAGAAGTATCATTGAATAGGCATAGGTCATATATTCCTATGTGTGGTGCATCATGACGTGGAAAGGAATTTTCAACGCAATGCCTCATGAAGAAAGGGTGCCTCATGAACTGGGGTACCATGAAGCAATGCGCATCATGAAGCACTGTGATCCTGCCTTAGTATGCGGGTCACATGTGCATGGAAGGTGATTTATGAAGTGTAAGTGATCTATGAAGACCCGAGTCCCCTTGGGGATCTCATTCCTTCATGGAGGCCCACAGGCTCCATGAAATGTATCCCTCTCAGAAGAGGGGTTGAGTTAAAGAAAAGGGGGAGGTCTTTTGCAATGAAAAAGTTCCTTGAGAAGCTCATGGTTTATAGATCAAAAAGTGATATGTGATTTGATAGCTAAGAAGGTGAAAGGTCGTATGATCCATTCTTTGGGCTCAAGGTGAGCCTGGTATTTATAGGCAAGAGGCACCGTGAAGAATATCTCTATCGGTATGAAGAGAGAGTTCGCTCCACGGTGGGTCGCAAACATCAAATGGGTTCACAGAGCATCCCACCTCCTAGATCCGTGACAGTCTCGCAAACATCAAATTGTCTTGCAGTGCATCCCACCTCCAAGTTCCACTATGGCCTCATGAATATCCAATCATCTCGTGGAGCATCCCTTCTTATAGCTCTTTGGCGGGATCGCAAATGTCAAATAATCTCATGGAACATCCCGCCTCCTAGCTCCCCATTGGGCCCATGAACGTCAAATTGGCTTGTAGAGCATACCGCCTCCTAGATCCGCAGTGGCCGTAGGGCCATGGGGGATCCAAAAACGGTCTTTGTGAGGCCTCCCCTTCAGATATCCATTGATTATTATTCTTCACACATTTTGTCACCAACAAATCCCCCCTCAGACATGGAGCCAAGGAGAAATCAAGGGTCAAAGTATGAGGTTCAATCACCAAAATACCTCAGACATTCATGAAGCTATCTCATGAAGGAGGCTCAGAGAGTGGGAAAGCGACGAGTCGACTGAGCGCGCCACAATTCTCCTCATGGTTGAGATGACTCCTGAAGCTCCAAAGGTCGTCACCTATAAATAGGGGAGGTGGCCTATCTTTTTTTTCTTTCTCTCCTCTATGCTTTTAGTTTTTATTGCACTCAATTCTCAATTATCTTTTTACTCCATGATTACTCTCTATGAATCAGGCCTTCTACTTCACAGCACAGAGTGAGTCTTTGACTTCACATTGGAGTGTTTTGTGATTTTGTGTTGGAAGGCCGGGACCGAGCATTATGAATAGGCTTTGTGAACGGGCTCCACGAACTATATTTGCGAACTAGACACGAAAATCACCCAAAAAAAAAATTGAATGGCTCATCAAGAGACTTCCAGGGGGTCCTCACAGACGCTGCCCAAAGGGAGGAGATGTCAAATAACTTGGGCCTAGGGGAGTTAATATGGAGCCACTCTGACCATGGTTTATTGGAGGAGGTGCTATCGAAGATCTAGAGTAACTATCAACTATGTAAGAGGTTTCCTCTATATGGATTCATGCTAAGGGATCGCGTCTCCATCATTGAAGTATGTCGGGATGAGCCAGCTTACTGGTTCAGGAGCACGCCGTTCCAGTGCCAGTGGATAGGGAAGTTGGCGGCCATGCCTGGAAGTACTTCACACCCATCAACGCTATGTGCCTATACAATAACCTGAATAATGTTGATTGGAATATATTGTAGATAGATACAACCCTCCCTCAGTACCCGATGATTTTGAAAGCAGTTTTGAGGAACCCGTGGAAGGGGTGGTCTGAGGAGTGGGACTTACGCCAGGGTGGTAAAATCACAAAGGACCGGGTCAGGGCCTACTTTTTAGGTGGTTCATGTGAAGAGTTAGGGGTAGAGCTAAGGAGAGTGGGTTTGTAAGAGGTGGCTTGGACCTCCCAATTCAACATATATCAACCGAATTAGCTGATTATAGAGTTATTGATAAGATGGTTATCGAGGACCAATACCTTCTACTTGCACCACGAGGAGGTTGGTATCAGTTTGTGGGATGTGTAACAGATCTTGGGGGTCCCAATATTGGGGGCTATGTATGATTAATTCCTCCCTGTCATGGATGCGTGGGAGGACCCAGAGCAAATTTTTCCACTGGCGATGTCATTGATGGAATGGGTTCTAGGGGAGGACAAGGAAGCCGTGAGGGACGTCCACTTTGGATGGAGGTTTAAGAAGTTCCTGAATTTCCCGACAAACCAGTGATTTTTGGTGAGTACTCAAACATGCCCTAAGGGGGATCAGTGGGGCCAAGATCACTCGTACTAGAGGCTCCAAGAGGACAGCCAGTGGAAGACATGGGGATTCAGCGTCATCACTGAGCAGTAACCAGTAGTCAGGAAGGTAGCATTCATCATGAATCATATCTGTGGTTTGATTCTGTTAGTGAGGGACATGAACATGGGAGTGTGGCCAAGGAAATTCATCATGGAATCCATGTTGGCGATAGGAGGGCGGGTCACCCTCGGGATCTCAATGCTTGCAAATCTATTTAGGATGTTGTGGAACATCATCAAGGTGAAGAGTCCATAGAGGATAGGTGGGCCATTACACCTCTTTTATGGGTGGATAATGGCACATGTCAGGGGGGTTTAGGAATATTTGATCTTCATGTCTCCTCTGAGATCAAATTTCCACCCATCCATATTGAACGACGCAAGAAGATTCTTGGCTAAGATGACTATGCCATTGGTACTGAGCTAGGTGTGGAAGGTAGGGAAGTTCAACTTTCACACATTTCCATCGCCAACTTGTGTATTCACTAATGTTGGCCATGGAACAGAAGAGAACCAAGCCTATCTCCTGGCCTTTAGAGGTAGAGTCTTTGTGGATAGAGTGGGCTGGGAACCTCTCTAAGAGCCGTACACCCCACACCGATTTTACAGGCAATTTCAGTGTATGAAACATCTGACCCCATAGGTCTATTTAAGGGTGCACTATGAGGAACAACCATGTGTGATGAGGCAGATGTAGATCATGTTCCCATGGGAAGATAGGAATTTGTGAAACGAGCTGCCTCCACTGACCATTTTTTTGGGTTGGTGAAGGTGTATGCCCAAAGCTGGGAGGCAGCCTACTCGGGGGAAATAATGAATCAGCCAACCATTCGAGTTTGTGACGGCATGCCTCCTCAACCTCAGGGCCGGGGATAGAAGGTGACAAGGACCTCCGATGGTGGAAGGGATACCTTAGTGGCGTGGCCCGCACTATTTTAGGGGGATGTATCTATAGCAACGGGCCCAGTGGTCTCCTAAGAACAATGTGATACAGAGATAAAAAACACTGAGGGGTTGTAATTGAATATCTACTCAGGCGCTAGGGAAGTGGAAAAACCTCATTGAATTGCAAGAGAATGCTATCTCCCCTGAGGCTTGCGACATCTGGGAAGTCAACCGACAATTCCACAACCAATTTGATATATGGAAACACCTGAACTATCTTATGAAGGACTTTCTAGGGATAGGCCCTATCAGGGCTGGGTTTGCAGTGTCCTAGGAAGAGGTGGAGAAGTAACTAATAGAGCTGGAGGACTTCTTTCACTCTGGGGGCGCCCCACATCCAATGATAGAATAGCTCAAGGATTTTAAATATCGTAATGTCCCTCCGCAGTTGTTAGCTACAGATTTGAGGTAACGATTCCATCAACTAGAAGAATTAAATGAGTCCTCCTGAGGGTTTGTGGCCCGTAGAGGGAACCCGTTGGAGGAGGGAGAATTTGGGGATCAACACTTGGATCTTGAAGAGTTTGTAGTAGTCCTTGAGGAAAAAATCCCAAAACCCTTCTTCAGGGCCTTCTTCTAAGTCATTCCGGACCCCTTACTAATACTTGAACTGTGCATGATGGTCTCATACACAGAACCCATTCTTGTCCCTCAGTGGATGCAGATGTATGTCCTTTAGGATCAAAACCTTACACTATAGAGATCAGTGCATCTGGAGGGGATATGAAACCTGAGGTGGCCCTAGAGTATTCAAAATGTCTGACAATATATGGAGGGACACACCTCAGGGTCCTGCTGGCATCAACCCAGGAAGGAGACCTGGAATTCAATCTCTTTATGTCTCCTCTACCAAATTCATGACTGTCATCCCTAGACAATGTTAACAGAAATCAATGCACCTTTTTTGGTATGCATAGTTCTTCAAATGGCATGGGTTTCTTTGGCGTGGTCTTTTGGAACTCCGGGAATTGCCTTTACTATGGGAATGTCGGTGATTGTGGAGGTAGTTATTCAGACTAATCGAACTACGGTGCACCCGATCACCTGTGGGACCATCATAGAGGATGAGCCTCAGATAATTGAGGTGGGGTACAATGATGAGGATCGACCAGATAGCCCAAGTCTCACTATGCCCGATCAAACACCAGATGTAGACCCTGCTGACGAGTTCCTGGGGGCGTTCCTCACATATGAGCCCGCCAATAACTCCGACTGGGACAAGACAGACTCTGACAAAGAGAATAAAAAAATAGTCTGTCACTGGTCATGGAGGCTGATCAATCGCTTCATCGATGACACCCCCAAGCACAATGGCTAGACTAGATAGATAGACTTTTCTCGTGACTGCGTGAACTGTGTAATGGGGTAGTGGATGCCTAGCATCCCCACATGATCATCCAAGATCTTAGGGCAGCGAAGATTTGGGAGTTTGACCGTGGCTTCAGTGTGTGCTGGTAGCGGAGTAAAGCGGTGAACATCAAGAGGCTCTATGAGGCTAGAAATGTGGTTCAATGGCTGTAGGTCTGAGCGAATGAGAAGTCAGCCTCCCTCAGTGAAAAATCTGATCTAATATTGTGATTGAAGTCCCATCTAGAAGAGGCCAACGAGAATGAAGCAATCCTTCGAAGAAAAGACCGTCATCCTGACCGACGTGTTGTAGACCCGGGTTGTGGATGATGAGCTGCACCCCATCGCTGTGGAGGAGGAGCGGTGGCTAAATTGGTGGTAGAAAATCCTGGACACCACAAGCAAGAGGGTGGTAGAGATACAACACTATTTTGATGAGGTCAACCCATCCATGGGATGGGTCGATCCTTGGTTGTTGTAATTCATGTGACCTTTGGACATTCTTGCATGCTTTGATAATTTTATGCAATCCATATGCATGAATTATATTGTTTATGTTGGGTTTTTTGCATTCTGGTTATATTCAAGGAGATTATAGCAATCAATACCTAAGATCACATGGGTCGGGCCTGGTATGAGAAACAAGGGATGACCACCTTAGTACTTTACCCAAAAATAAGAGGGCAAGACACGCTTTGAACATCTGAGGGTTTTGACATCCAGTCCAGATTTCATGAAAGAGAGGGAAGAGGCCAGACTCGAAGAGGAAGACCTCAGACCAATTGAATTTCTATTTTCCAATGTGCTCTAGTGAACAAGTATGGTAATTACAGGGGCAGTAGAAATTAATCCGAACATAAAAAAGTGGGAAGTGTGAATTACGATACACCATGTTCAGAACATTGGGGGTGGCATGATAATAAAGGGTAAGTATTTACTGTGTTTGAAACAAAATATCCATATTGTATTAGCCTGAAATGGGTATAAAAAATGAGGGTCGACCACTGACCATGTTCAAAATATAGGGACTGGCTCAGAATTTCATCCATTAGTCTTCTAGAACATGGGCCCAGGATAGTAGGTGATCCATAGGCTGATCAACCATACTGTTAGAGTGTTACTTTAGACGTGAAAGGGGATGAGAGTCCGAATAAGGGGCATTCAAATCATGGAAGGTGGAGTGGTGTTTTTCTCAAATAGAATCCAATACTCTTGAAATTACGCCGCTATGGTGGAAACACAATGGGTGGGAGCACCAGTCTGATCCTAGATCTTTCCTGCATTTAGATAGGACCTCTCTGGCCAGGAAGCTATCACGTCCGAACATTTTCATGGGGGATCCCGAACTAGTTCAGGGAAAATCTGCAACCACATGGTTCCTCGAAGGATTTCAGGCCTAGGGGCCGGAAAAAAGAGGGGGAATATGAATTCTGATTCCTGAGGCTTGACCCAAATTCCTGGGTGTCCCTATGTATCCCATAAGTATTATAATCAAGCCAAATATTATTCATGAATCCCATTATAATCATAGAGCATCCTGAACTTATTCAGGATAGAACCACAGTTGAATGTCATGCATCGAGAACATATGGACCCTTGCAGGTAAACATCAAACCGTTGGATAAGGAGTTGAAGGGAAGATTTCAAAATGGGAGTATGTGATGCCTAGGTTATAAAACCTATGTTAATGGGGACATAAAGAGTATTCAACACACCACGTATCCTTATAGGAAGTGTTTTTAGGTCATGGGACCAAACATGAAAATTGGGCTGGGCCCAAGACGGTCCATGGATTGGTAAGTAATGTATGGGACACATGGTGAGGTAAGTATATAGCCTGCTATGAATGAGGGCCTGGGGTTTATATTACCATTAGTTCCTTAGGGAGGTTCTTAGGTCGAGGGACCAAAAACAAAAGTTTGGCTGGACCTGAGGCAAAATGCCCAGGCATTCCTATGTATATCATGAGAATGAGAATCAAGCCATATGTAGTTCTAGGGGGTGGCATGGTAAGGTACCAATGCCAGAGATAAAAAGGTCATGCGGGTATGGCCCTCATAAGAAAAGAAGCGCAATTTTATAGGTCTTTTTTGTCCTTTATGGTGAATGGATGTTTTATTGTTTTTTTGGGAAGTGATGATCCTATAATAGAAAATCCAAGAATCACAAATGAAATAAATTCAAATGAAGGCATTGACAAATTTTATGGTGTTTGACCGATACCAAACTTGATGTCCCTTGAGTGAGGACACCACAATGCAGTGTCATTTTTTTCATCATGCATCCAGGACAATACTGCCACAGTTTAGTGTTATGTGATGGGACCAATCATGCACATTAACATCGTGCAATATTGACACAATAGTTTAAAGTCATGTGGAACTTGGGAATATAAATGAGAGATTAGGTTCAAGAGAGAATGTTCTTGATTTTATAAAGCATACTCAACCTAAATGGGGACGAGGTCCACATCACACCGCACACGATTATGAAAATGAAACCTCGGGCCGAGGGGCCAGAAAAGGTTAGAGGGTAGAAAGAAGGAGAGACTAACTCTCAATTAAGTTAGACCCGAAGAGGAGATGTCGGGGCATTCCTACATATCCAATGAGAATGGTAATCAAGCTATATGTAGTTATAAAAGAGATCTTGGTTTAATGTCTTAGTGCTCGGACCATGGAGAAGAGGGACTATTCTAAGTAAGTTCAGACTCTGATCCAATCCCTAAGCCTACGTGAGTCAAACTCAGTGTAAGAAACAAGGGCAGATAAGGTATTTTCAATAAATAGTGTACATGTGAATGGAAAATCAGTGTGGATCCCCGAATAATTCCTTACCATGACTTTTTCGTCCTAATGTGTGAGTGTGCACTAAGGAATAATACCAAGAGTTTCGAAGTTCTACTTGGAAATGGTTAAGTGGAAAGGATGTAAATCATGTAACCGACATTTTACTCTTAATGCAGTTGGTGTGATGATGGAGTATAACTTTTTACTGTGTTTGAAACACAACATCCATATCGTGTGTTATGAAATGGGATCAAAAAACGAGTGTCGAATGTTGACCGTATTCGCAACATGGGACTTGTATAAATTCATTGTCCGAAACCCTCGAGGATTTTGACCTGTAATGGTAGGAGGGCCCTTGGGACGAGCATCCATTCCATTTGAGGGCCCCTTCCGATGTTAAAGGTGTTTGAAGCCCAAATGAAGGGGAACATGAAGCCTTAAAAATGGGTGAAAGCATGTTTGGGTAGAATCTGACACTCTAGGTGCTGAACCAGAGTACAATGGGACACATTGGTGAATCCCCAAAGAGGGTCAAGAGGCTCATCTTTAGAGAAGACAACTTAAAAAGATGAGTATATAATAAGGGGATTGAGAACTTTTAGGAGAAAGAGGTACATGGCATGGTTGTTACAAACCCAACCTGAATGAGGACATATCCCCATACCACACCATATACCCTTCTCCTTGGGGGAATATAGGCCTATGGGCCCATATTATAGATAGATTTCTAAGAGATGAGGCTGGAACTAAAGACTAGATGTTCGGGCAGTCCTACGTATTTAATGAGGATGGAAATTAAGACACAGATAGATCTAGAGAAGGGTAATGTGAATTTTACCATCATGCAATAAGGATGAAAATGAATAAGGTACCCCAAACAAGGTAAGTGTATGGAATGACATGTAACCCGACGTGAATGAAGACATAATACTATACCACATTGTATAATCGTATGTGAGGACATGGGACAGGGGCCTGAGATTAGGCCACAGAAAGGATGTGACAACAAGATTGTAGTTTAAAGTCATGTAGTGAGGACAATAGGAATGTTAGTTTAAGGTCATAGATCTCAGACTGTAGACGCCTTGTTTAAAAGTGGTAGTGATGACAGAGGACAACTATTGACCAAATTAACAACATAGTATCCATCCTTGAGTGACCAGAGGTCGGGGAAAAAAATTGAGCATCAACCGTTGACCGTATCCGCAACACGGGACTTGTATAAATTTTTCTCATGAAATCCTCGAGGACATCGGCCCAAAGTGGAAGGAGGGTCCTTGGGAAGAGCATCCATGCCATTCGAGGGTGCTTTTGGACACAGAAGAATAGAAGCCCAAATGATGCAGCCCGCGAAGCATGGCAATGCCTGTGCATGTGGAGTGGGGCATAAGTTGAGAAGGAATGTCTCATGGGGATGTTTATGGCATGGTTGGATATCCCGATATGAATAATTATGTGAGTTCATACCTCACCACACAATCCCAATGAGAACTTGAGCCAAGGGGCCGAAAGGGTCGAGGGACCTAAAGTTGGGCATCCCGACTAACTGTTTCCATATGAATCCATATGAGTATGCTACCTCATCATAGCTCATAAGCCCACGTGAACAATGATCAGTGTGGGAAACAAGGAGTAGGACTTAGATCTCCCCATTATATAAGGGTCAGATAGCTGAAATCACCTGAGGGAGATCACCACACGGAGATAAAATGAGGAAGAATGAACTACTACACTCAATGTTTGGGACATTTTCAAGTGTCTCTAACAACAAATGATATCTTTTGACCATGTTTAAAACACAACGTCCATATCGTGTGACCTCGAATGGGAAAAAAATGAGGATTGACCACTGACCAAATTAATGATGCGATAATTGTATCAGTTTTTTGTTCAAAATCCTCGAGGACGTTGGCCTGCAATGATTGGAAGGCCCTTGGGCTGAGCTTTCACGGCATTCAGGGGTCCTTTTGGACATGAAGTATGATGGATTCCAAAGTAAAGAGTGTGAGTGATGCATAAGTGCGCCTGTACATTTCAATGTCAATTAGGATGATGAATATGGTAGAAGTCTCTGGGGAGTGGGACGCATGGCGGGATTATGATGAATTTGATGTGGATTAGTGAGAAATCTAGCACCACACCATGTGTTCTGACCCAAGAGGAGATTCTAAAGTTTAGGATTTTCCAAAAGAAAAAATTTCTTGACGATACTACATATCCCATGAGGATGGGAGTCAAGCCATATGTAGTCATGAAGGTAATGCAGTTTAGTGTCGTGCGGTAATGGCATTGTAGGATAGAAGAATGAAGAGGGGGCACATGGTGCGACCGTTGTAATCTTATCATGAGTGGTGCCTAATAATCCTATACTATACCATGAAAGGATCCTCCGAGAGAACTATACCTAGGGGGAATAGTCAAAGTGAAGAGTTTGGGGATGGACACAAGACGAAATGTCCGAGCATTCCTATGTATGCCATGCGAATGAGAATAAAGCATTTCATAGTTCCAAGGGTTCTGTTTAGCATCTTTTGGGATGAAATATAGTTTAAAGTCATGTGGGATGAGGTAGTTTGGGGCCATGTAGGACCTGGAAGTTTAGGGTCATGTAGGACCAACTGGCTCAGGAAAAGTATTGCTTGAGAAACATGGCATTGGCAGGGAGGAGTTATATGCTTACCATCTATAGTTACTAGGGAGTATGCACCATTGGGTAAACCTTGTGAATTATGTACTGTTCTTCTATTTTGGGTTCCAAATTTTGGTTGATTCCATCCTGGAATCATTGGCGTCCTCAATGCGAAGGCCAAATCACCTTTCAGGAAAGAGTTGAGGTGAACCTTTTTCTTGCAGGCTCCATCTATCTATTTTTGATGGCTTTCCAGATTGTATAGGGCCCGGATCCTATTCTTGTTTCATGATTCCAATTCATCTTGAAAAATTTCAGCTACGTTATCTAGTGTCTTCTGATCATGGACCATTGTGCATAATGATAGAAACTGAATCTTGATGGGTAGGAAAGCCTCTGTTCCATACACCAAGGAATATGGGGTCACCTGTGTGGAATTGCGAGACGTCATCTGATAATCCCAAAGATCATTGGGGAGATATTCCACCAAACTCTTCTTTTTCTAACCAACCATTTCTACACAATTTTATAGAGGGATTTGTTGAATGCCTCGATCTTCCAATTTTCTTGTGTGTGGAGTGGGAGGTATGATTAGAATGGATGTTCTACATGGGGTACAACTTCTTCAACTAGGCCGCCCGGATTTCAGTTCCATTATCATTGAGTATGGCGTGAGGGAATAAAAATATGTAGATTATATAGGAGCTCATGAATTCAATAATAGAATGGGCCTTAACCTCCTTGAGCAAAACTACCTCTGCCCACTTGGATGAGAAATCTGTAGTGGTACGGATGAACTGACATTGGAGAGCTATTGCCAGCAGATATGGTCCCACTACATCAAGTCCCCAATGTTCACAGGTCCAAGAGTACTTGGTAGTATGGAGGGGTTCCGGTGGCCGATACATGAATTTGGCATGAACATGACATGAATGAAACCTTTTGTAAATCTCACTGTGGTCATGGATCATGGATGGCCAGAAAAACCTCAGTCTCTGGATCTAGTGAGATTGTTTCGGCCCAGTATGATGGGTACCACAGAACCGGCATGAACCTTCTGCATGACCTGCGAAATCTCAACTCCTTGAATGCAACAAAAAAGAAGACCATAAAACCCACACATGTAGAGGATCTGATCATGACTAGGACCGCTCAGAAGAGTAAACTGTAGTGTGTGGCATTGGATTTTATCACGCTCGGCCCAATATTCCTGGAGATTACCATGTTGGAGGTATTCCACCAAGGTTATCCTCCAATCGAGAGTCACTTCAATCACTGCATCTGAGGGACCTAGGGGTCCTGACGTAGAGGCATCGATAGTAATATGGCTAACCTATAGGCCGTCATCGTCATTTGGAGTGACAGGAGAAATAACGCTTTGGTGGGTCACATGGATAATCTAGTCATCCTGTTTGGGCTCTGCAAGTGCTGCCGCTAAGATAGTCAAAGAATCTGCTTGAACATTCTGTGACTGAGGGACAAGGGTAACCTCTGTCTGAGAAGGGGACTGAGACATTAGCTAGAGAGTTCATTCCACCAATGGTATGAGCTCTGGCTTTTTGACAACATAGTCCCTATTGATCTGCTTGAAAACTATTTCGGAGTCCCTTTTCACATGCAAATGGGGCACGTCAATATCAAGTGCTAATTTGAGGCTATTAATGAGGGCCTGGTACTCCGCCTCATTATTGGTGCAACCTTATGATAACATGAATGAATACAACAGAATGACTTATGTTGGGGTAATGAAGATGACAACCTATCTTACCCTATTGAGGTTGGGGTTGTTGAGCCTTATATCGGTGGGGCTCCGAGAAGCACCATATAAATGAATTTTCCAACACAGGATGTCATGATATACCAAGAGTATTGCCTCATCAATAAAATCAAGGTCCAAAGACTGGTCTGTAGAGGTTGGATGAGCGACAAGTAAATCTGCCAATGCCTTCCCCTTAATAGTCTTCTGAGGAAAAAACCTAATGTCTAACTGCTGAAGAATCACTACCCACAGATCTAGATGACCTATTAGCATGGGGAGGCTTAGGATGTAAATCATTGGATCTACTTAGGACACTAGATTTACCTCATGGTGATGTAGGTATTGTTGAAATTTCGGTACGGTGAGTACGAGTGCATGGCAGCTTTCCTCGATGGGGGAGTATCCGGTCCATGTATTGAGGATCATGTGGATGAGGTAGTAGAGGTTGTTTTTAGTTCCCTCATTGTTCTTTTGAGAAAGAAGGGCTTCAAGGGATCATTCTAGTGTGGTCACATAAACGACCAGCGGTTTCCCAAAAACTGGTGGCATCAAGATTGAAGGATGGAGTAGATAATACTTCATTTCCTTAAGCACATTCTAAAATTATTCATCCCACTAATAAATAGTGCCTTTCATCATGATCTGATAAACAATTTTACACTTTCCAGCTAAATTTGCAATGAATCGCCATATGTACGCCAAGTGGCCTTGGAATCCCTAAAGTACCCAAATGTTACTCGGGAGAGACATCTGGATGATGGACATGATCTTCTCATGGTCAATTTTGATACCCCTATATCTAACAATGAATCCAAGGAACTTCACGGAGGTGACCTCAAAGGAACACTTCAATTTGATCTTATTTAGTTAGTGAGAACAGAGGAATCCGATCACTTTCTCAAGATCCTTGAGATGGTCCTAGCACTGGCGAGATTTAACAACTCGATCGTCCATGTAGAATTCAACCAGTGTTCTGAGGATCAACTTAAATATGCAATGAGAATCCCACTGGTAGGTGAAACCAGAATTTTATAAGCCGAAGGGAATCACTTGGTAACAGAAAGTGCCCAGTGGTTCCCTAAAATCTATGGACTCCTCGTCCTTAGGGGCCATTAGGATCTAGTTTTATTTGGAGTAACCGTCCCTGAAAGAGAGGGCTTGGAACCCAGCCATAGCATCAATCATCAAATCCATCACTGGATGGGGAAAATCATCCTTCAGGCACTAATGGGTGAGATCTCGAAAGTCGATGGAGACTCTGATATGTCTGTTCTTCTTTTTGACTGGCACAATGTTGGCCAACCAATTAGGGTACTCTACATCCTTAATGAAATTGGATCTGATGAGCTTTTCAACATTGGCCTCGACCATGGCACCGTGATCCAGGTGCATCTTCCTGGGAGGCTTCTTGAACCCAGGATGACATTTCGGGAGACCGAGGTTGTGGAAGACCACCTAAGGTTATAATTTGGGAATCTTGTCATTACTCTAGGAAAATACATCACAATGTTGTTTCTAGAAGTATAAGTATTGTTGCTGCTCCTCAAGGGGCATATAAGCACTGCATAATGTAGGTTTCGGATCTGCCTCAATACCGAGGTTTACCAGTTCCAATTCATCGACCGTGGAAGAAACTCCCTCTTCAAAGGCAATGGGAGCAGCCTCTAAATCTTCTTCTTCACTTATGGAGGAGGGATTTTTGGTTGGGGGAGGTTCTTCTGAGTTGGTATATCCCGAGGAGAGGCTGGTACCAGCCTGGGCGGCAACAATCATTGCATCATAATATTTCTGTGCTGCCGAAATCATAGCAATGAAGTTTGCCGAACCGATCCCATCTTTTCTTCATCCCAATGGTCCATGCTTGATAAAATAAAATAAATAGTGGCGTGTTGGCATGATATGGTTAATCCTAGACCAAAAAAACAAACATGTATGATGTATTTTCATTTCCATGGGGCATACATCCTGATACCTTATGAGAGTAGGGGGTATAGGGTTCATCGAGGACTAATTCGTATAAGAATATGAGGTGATATTAAGAAATCAACTTGACATGGGAATGTGGTTCCCCCTTTTCCTAGAGGCAACAAAACATTTCCCCACATTTAGGGGTCGTGGCCTCAAAATCGACGAATTAGGAAGACGTAGGCGTTATTTATGGGTCAGTGATGTACAATGGGATAATGTGCCCCTGTATGTGAGAACCCTCATCTTATTTGGGGAAGGAGATAATGGCTTGACACTAAGAATTCTCGACCACTTATGCATTAAAGGCCTCTCTATCTGCTACTTCTGTTTCAAACTGAAGGGGGCTTGTTAAATCCATGATGAGGGCCTTATGCAAATTTGGCGATAGGTGAAGGGCATCGAGGATGATGATCCTTGATAGAATGCCGGATAGATGTTTGAGAACATTATAATTCTGTTCTAGGTGTGATATTCC
This sequence comes from Viscum album, assembly GCA_963277665.1. NCBI lineage: Eukaryota > Viridiplantae > Streptophyta > Magnoliopsida > Santalales > Viscaceae > Viscum > Viscum album. The sequence continues at coordinate 212,038,903 of OY728141.1, forward strand.
CCTTACAGTAGGTCACTCTGTGATAGGAGGTATGGTGGGCACTACCCGGCTAGACCAACGACTGACTTGTGGTTGGAATGTCCTGCCACTCACTAGTTGAAGCATATAGAGCTACTACCATACTGGGGCCAGCTAATTGGGACCGGTCCGTAGTAGAGTGTGGCTAATCACGATGAGGTTTGGGCGTCACTTCCTAATCCATTAGCATAAACAACAGTTCAGGCTGGCCTGATGGTGTCATGTGTGGAGGCTGCACATGTTGGGCTCTATGTTGGCCCTGCTGTCTTGTTTCAATGGCATGCATGAACTGGATGGAAATTCCAACTGATGTGCCTCGTTGAACCATATAGCCACATCTCCACTGACACTGGAGTCAGCTGGGGACGTTATGGAGATCTTCCTGGCACTACCCCGTCATCGGGAGTCATGTTGGGGTTTACCAGCTCCACAGTGTTAACCAAAACATACCGTTGACTATCACTCGAAGAGTAGTACACTACAGGATTGATTCTGGGAGGTATCACCATCTCTGTGGGTATGAAGTCATCTAGAGTATGTGACTACAATGGCATTGGCAGTGCACGTTGTTTTCCCTTGCACCACCGATTCTTGCTCTTCTGGGAAGAGGATGGTTGAGACGATGACCTAAATGTATTAGATTCAGCTTTTGAAGACTCCGATCAATTCATTCATGCACATATGATACCATGGGCACGAGAGACCATTTTGTGAGCCATCCCATCATTGTACTTATGAGACCCATAGTTAGAAACCTGTTTCCACTCACCTTTGATGCCACTACTGCTATCTGGACTCACGAAGACACATGCCACTTGTGTCTAGGCTGGGCTCAAATTGACTATGTTGTCGTCGAACTAGTATTGGAGCCAGTCTTTGAACACATAACACTGTTTGAGGGTGTTCCCTAGGATTCGGTGATAAGGGCAGTAGTTGGGGCGATCGGTGTGATTCACCTCTTCTGGCCTTCAACACATAGGTAAACAAACAATCCTCTGTTCCAAGGTACTTCAAAAATATCCAGGAACTTGATTTTTTTGAACTAGTAGGTCCGGTTTCTTCTGTTTGGGAAGGGGGCCTTGGGATCCTGATTATAACGAGGGGCTATAGGATCTTGTCGAGGGGGAAGAGCCTGATTATTCCACCTTGTTGGTGGCTACAGGTTGCGTGGGGCTGCCTTCCAATTTTGAGGTGCACACTACTGGGATGGAGGTTGTGACTTCAGTGGTGGGCCTCTATGATTATGAAACAGATACTCTACTAGTAATAATTCCAATTGTATGGGGGCCACTATTTGGGCTACCATGGCGGGCTCTACTCTGATGACCCTCCTCACAGGAATTGTTGAAGTCAATAGACGTTCCTGATTGGCATGTTCCAGGGATTCTTCTAGGTGCTGGGCCTTATTAGAGAAGTCTCAGAATCCTCTAGGGTAGTTCGGGGTGATTAGAGAGGGAACCAGTTCCATATTACCATTTTCCACACACATTGTTAGTAATATCTCTTATGTCTGTGGGATGTCAAGGGAGTATTTGAGCCCTTTCCATCAAGTGGTAATATTCATGACGTGCTCATAAGGCCTCTGTTTTCACTTGAAGAGGTCTGATATACTTGTCTTCCACGTGGTGGAACTGAACTGGTACAAAAATTATCTACAGGGATCCTCCCATCACGCAATTGACCCGATGGGACGTTGGCTCTACCAGACGAATGTAGGCCCTTCCAATGTTTGTACAAAACACCAGAGTTTGGCATCCTCTTGATTTACCGGGGTTCCCAACATGGGCATAGTCCTTGAAATAAATTGGTAGAGATGCTACGATGGGTCACTTGTCCCATTACAGGGGAGAAGGTTGGATTTCAGAAACATGGGGGCGTTGACATATCATCCTCCCACATCGGATATGGATTTCCATCAGGTGGGAGTGCCACCTGTCACATTTCTAACGCCTAGAGGTGGGTGATGAGTGCTGGAATTGGAACATCTGGGTGTGTATCCCTATATTGATGGGGGGTCCCTAACCACCAGTGCATTGGCAGGTTCTTCAACATGATAATTAGGCCCACCGACTCATGGGGAAGCTAGTGCGGCGGCCTGTGGAGCAGCTGGGGGAACCTGAGCTGGGTCCCAAGGATTAATGCGTCGGTTGGGTGGATTTGGGGGCACATATCATTCCCTCTTTCCATAAGTTCTGACCTCTACACTCTCTGCATGGACATGATGTTCAAGGTTACATGAAGGAAAATCACTAGGGGGAGTTGTGTATGTCCCTGCTGTATTGGTTGTGGATCATTGTAATATGGACGTTGTTCTATAGTGCATTCATCCTGGAGTTCATTGACAAACTTTTTCTGTTCAACATGTTGCATCCGAAATGCGGCCTTTTTAGGATCTTCCTCCATCTTCTGCACTGAGTTGGATGGGTCAGAATGTTTGGTGTCTCTGAGGTTCTCTTTACCCTTATCGAGATTTCGGCTGGCAACTAATGTCTTAGTGGGAGCATATAGACCTAACAGATTTATCTAATGGTGAGTAACTCTTCCAAATAGATCCAGTAGTGTTTGCACACCCTTATGGGGTATGTCTCAATCAAGAAGATCTAGCTGGTTCTCCCCTTCTGACAGGTTGTCCATGTTGACCATGAATCTTCTTGGGGGAATCTCCTCGACATCGCCTAGTGAATCATGTTTCCATTGGATAGTACTGAAGAAGAGGGAAGCATACTATCCCCCAGCCACGAATCTGCATGTGGGGGGAATCCACTTTGATAATCTTATGGAGTACCTCAAAACTCTGAACACATTGCGGTCGGAGGGCCCTATGACGGCCTGGTGACTCTTGGCGCTGGGCCATGGGGAGTGTGACCCGATCAACCAAATGACACTGCTCACCGATGTCTTCAAAATGAGTTCGTATTTTGGGATAATCCACTCGCTAATGAGGAAGGCATGAGTTCATTTCCCAGAGGGTTTGATGGAAACTTTCAAACTCTTCTTGGGTAAGGGATTCTGGCACACTGAAATTCAGTACCACAACCGGATTGAACATCTTGGGGAAGCGGTCTTCTGCAAGGATATCCTATAATCTCCTCAGCTCGAATTCAGCGTCTGATCCTTGATTTCATTATTCGTCAACTGGGAGTGGCTGAGGAATTGGAAATGTAATGGAGGAGTCACTAGGATGAGAGGATGTCTGGTGGATAATACGACAAGAAGGCTTAAATGATGCCGAATTTTGGGCTGCCCTCACCGAGGACCCCATGAATGGGACCCTGTCCAGGCTAGCCCAGATATCCACTACCTCCTCGGTATATGGGAGGGATTCATTGAGGTGATTTGGGGATAATCTCCCAAAACGATTATACATTGTGGGTGGGGATCATTGGCACCCAATGCGGCCCTTGGGGCGACGGTGGTGATGAGGTGCTGATGCCCCCAGATCCTAGGGTGCCATATTACGTGTAGGGATGATCACCTTCTCCTCATACCAGTGGACGAGGTCATTGATCACCCTCTAATGAATATCCTTAGATAGGGAGATGGGGTGTGGTATCCCCACAATCATGGGTGTAGAGCTCGTTGTAGAAGACGTGGAGCCTCATGGGACTGCCACGTTGGTACTGCCCCTACCGCTGCATCGGTGGGTGGGCGGTGATCCAGTTATGGGCACAACAGCTTGGTTCTAGGAAAGCAGAGATAATAACTCATTAGTTCTGAAAGGAAAAGGAATTTATGACCAATTCCCCAGTTCCATTCCATCTTCTACGACTCGTAAGAGGGATCCATTCTAACAACGTCATAGATTGGGATTCCTAACATTTTAACTTCCCTAACTTCTGGTGAGATTCATGTCGGGCCCACTATTTGTTTGGCAGGACCTGACACCGGATAAATAGATCTGGTCGAATACTAATCCATTTATTCCACTAACGCTACTAGTCTCCATGTGGATGAGAATAATTTCACACCGAGTTCACCATTTCTGTTTCTGATGCTTTCGTCAGGGCACCCACATCTGTCCGTTTGAGGACGTACGACTCTGTTGCCCCACATTCCTCCTTTCCAAAGGTGGGTGGAATCTGTCACTTATTTCGGGATGTATGATCCTTGATCGAAACAGGATGATGGGGTGTCGGTCTCTCCTTCCATGGATTCCTCGTCAAAGCTCTATACCTGGTATGGTTTTCCCTTATAGATTTAATATGTTGTTTGTGAAACTCTTATCAATTCCATATCTTCATTAACGACAGTTAATTATGATGCTTCTGTAAAGACATTCTAAGGGGTAAAGTAATGAAAACAACCTTCAGTTGGGAGATTAGTCATGTTGGGAATCATTGGAATGTCTGGACGCTGGATCACTGGTGGATCTGTCTTCTGTTCTTTATTATAGGGCTTCTCAATGGTGCGGAAGCCCGAGGCATCCTGCATCGAACGCGATGAATCATATTCCCAAGGCATGTATCTGATGTTTTCATTAGCTTCCCATGTTTAACATATGGGATTTCACGAGTTTAACATCTAGCGAAGACAGATCAGATAGATTAGAACACTGACTAGAGTAGATCAGATGAGTGTAACCCCTTGGAGGGTACACTGATGTAGGCTGGGGGGGGGGGTTGACATGACCTCACCGGGACGTGGTGACCCAGGTAATAATCAAGATGGATGATGGATTTCTAAGCAATGTAGATGGGGAATGAGATGGGAACTTCATAAGGATGATGGTAATGTAGGGATTGTGTCTTGAAAAGAATTCCTATGTATCCCCATGACAGGGAATCAAAGTCCGTGTAGTTTGGTAGGGCGATGGGACACCTAAAGAGGTAGACCATGATAATGGATGTGTGGATTGGACTCAGAGTAAGTAGAACATCTGGGTTATGTTATGACCTTACTAAGACACATAGAATCAAAGGTAAGACCAGGAAATGGGATTGAATTTGGGTGTACACATAGGACAACAACCCGATGGTGTGTGTGACGGCTTACATGTGGTTAGTAGCCCGAGTTTGTCTGAAGCCACTAGGACAGACCAAATGTATGGGCCCCATAAAATGGGATCACAATGGCTTACCTTTGATTGAGGAACACAAAAACTTACCATTGTGTGGGGAATAATGGCTTACCACTGATTGAGGGATACAATAGCTTACCGATGTGTGGGGCCTATAGTTTAACATCATGCAGGATGGGGGTGAACCAATGTGAATGAGGACCTAGGGTCTAGATGGATGGTGATCATGAACCTTATAGAGGAACCCTATGTAACTTTCCTTAGCACGGATCAATGTCTACTTTGTTCTGTAATGGAGGAATTGGCACACCGATGTGAAGGTTGTCGAGACCAAGTAGTTGTTGGGCTTGGACCTCAGGGAGGCTTCATACGTACCTTTCCTTGGCAATGATCAATGTCCACGTAGTTCAACATGGGCATTGGGGAATACACTCTAGGCTTCCCAGAGTTTTGGTGAACAGACATGAAGGGATTCGGGACCAATGGTTATTGGGCTTGAACCTCAGGGAGGCTTCCTACATACCTTGACTTGGAAAAGATCAAAGTTTACGTAGTTTAGGTGGGAGTGAGAACTGACATGAACATGGTCGAAAGCACTGGATGGTGGGCTTGAACCACTTGGGGGCTTCCTACGTACCTTGCCTTGTTAGGGATCAAAGTCCACGTAATTCTGAAATGGGTGTTGGGTTTACGCTCTAGGTGGCCCAGAGTGGATTTCTTGGTCAATGCATACTTTAATCCCACGTGAGTCATGCTCGGTGTGAGAAAAAAGAGTCAGTAGAGACCTAACAATCACGTCATGAAAGGTGCGTCTGTGGGAAGTACAATGGGGCTTACACACTATTAGTGTCCCAAAGAGGAAACAAACCATACGTGTGGTTAGAATCCAAGGGAGATGGATATTGGGACTTACTCTAGGATGGAGGCCCAATGGAGAAAAATCCCAACTAGAGAGGTATTTGGCATGGAAGAAGATAGGAGGGTGCGATCCCATCATTCCCTTTGCTGGCCTTTGGCACTGAAGAAGAATGGATAAACATGAGTGATACCTCCTTGAAGGAAAGGCTAGGGCTTACACCAGTATGGTTTCCCTTCCCTGTAGACAGGCGCCGCTTCATCAAAGAGGATCTAATTCCGTGTGATGAAGATTTCACTCCCATTGAGACAAGCAGGCATAAAGAATGTCCGAGCTGGGGCACCCCACATAGAGTTCTTGGGGTTGGGCAATAGTTTAACATCATGTGATGAGAAAAATGGCACATGAACGTTTAACTTCCTGTATCTCTAATGATGTGGGTTCACTCTGCACCCCTAGGAATTATATAACCAGCACCCTTTACACCTTGGTGAAGGGAAGGCACTGGAAACACCATGACTAGGGGGTGTCGGGTGGTGACCCCATTGGGGGTCCATGTTAGCGGGGCTATGCGAAGAAGCAATAGCCGTTAGCATGCCTATGCGAAGAAGCATAAGGAAAAGCAACACAACATGAAACACTGCCCATGGGACATTGAAGTTACTATGTGCAAACCTAGAGGGTTTTACAGGAAAAGGAGTTTCAGATTAAAGGAGTTTATAGGTAGAAGCTTTGTTGAGCTCTGGTGCTCTACATAGTGGAGGGGCTTCACGAAGGGGTATTCCTTGAGAATTAAAGTATCCTAGCCTACTCATAAGGAATAGATTTATATGGGGTGTACTTCTTGAAGTGGAGAGGAATTTTCAGAGCAATGCCTCATGAAGAAAGGGTACCTCACAAAATGGGGGACCGTGAATCAATGTGTCTCGTGAAGCACAATGATCCTACCTTAGTATGAGGGTCACATTTGTATGGAGGGTTCTTTGTGAAGTTTAAGTGCTCTTCAAAGACCCTAGTCCCTTTGGGGATCACTTTCCTTTGTAGAGATCCATGGGCTCCACAAAAGTCATCCCTCTCAGAAGAGGGTTTGAATTAATGCCAAGAGGGAGGCCCTTAGCGATGTAAAAGTACCCTGATAAGATCATGGTTTATAGAGTGGAAAGTTCTTCGACATTTGAGAGCTAAGAAGGTGAAAGGTCAGATGATCTATCTTTTTGGATTGAGGGGATCTTGGTATTTATAGGCAAGAGGTGCCGCGAAGTAGAGCTCGCTCGAAGCGAAGAGAGAGTTCGCTCTGGGGTGGGTCACGAACGTCAAAAGGGTTCGTAGAGCATCCTGCTTCCTAGCTCTGGGGCAGGCTCGAGAATGTCAAATCATCTTGCAGTGAATCCCTCCTCCATGCTCCATGGAGGGCTCGCGAATATCAAATCCTCTCGTAGAGCATCTCCCCTCCTAGCTCTGTGGTGCGCTCACGAACATCAAATCCGCTCGCAGAGCATCCTGCCTCCTAGCTTCGCGGTGGGCTCGTGAACGTCAAATCACCTTATACAGAATCCCACCTCCTAGCTCTGTTTCAGGCTTGATAATGTAAAATCAGATCATGGAGCATCCTACCTCCTAGAATTGTGGCGACCGTGGAGCCACAGGGGCTCCTTCAACAGTCTTCGTGAGTCTGCCCCTAGGGATTTCCGTTTCTTGTTCTTCTTCCCACATATTTGCGCCAACAACCATATTAAAAGTCCTAACCCTACTGTATGAGATATTTATGACTATGGTCATCCTTGGGTAGCTTTTGGGACCATATGTATTGTAACACCCCATGATTTAGTTTTATGTTATATCTTCAAAGTAATTCAACAGCTTGCGCTACGTGCGACACCAAGATCGAGCGCACCATGACTTACAAAATTTGATGTTCAAAAATCATTTATGAATTGTATTAACTGAATTTTTGATTTTATGTAGTTTATTTAATTTTATAATCCATATTATGTGTATTTTGGACATTATATAAGAACAAATTTAATTTTTTCAGAAAAAATAACTAATTTTCAAAAAATGCAATTTTATAGCCTTTTAATGGATTTTTTTAAATCAAATATTTGAAATTTTTATATATCCAATTTGATAAAATAAAATTTTTGTCTCGAATCGAGACATAAAAATTTATTTTTGTTAAATTTTTGGCGTTTTTCTAATGACATTCATATTTGGGTGAATAGTGAAAAATACAAAATCTTAACTGAAAAAAATTTATTAATCAAAAACTTTATAGGGTTAAATTATACATTTTAATGGTTTGGAAGTATAATTATATTATAATTTTATCATTTAATACAATTTTGGTCATTATATGTAATTTCACATTTAAATTTGACATAATAAAATGTCAATCTTTTGATAGTTTTTTCTTTTTTTAAAACCCGCTTTTTGTTTTGAAAACCGAAATTAAATTTAAATTAATAAATGCCACTAATATGTTTTAAATTGGGTAAAATAGACTTAATTTTTGAATTCGTAATATCAAAATTACCATAGGGAGAATTTTTCTTAATTTTTTGAAATCAATCAATTTTTGATGAATATTGAAAACACTAAGTTATTGTATAAAACTGACATTTTATTTATGTAATTTGTTATTTTATTTTAATTTATTTTTGGTAAAAATAGATACATAATACATATATATTTTCAATATAATTCATTGGAGTCATTTTATAATAATTTTAGATATATAAAATTTTATTGAACTTTTTACCGTATTTTACCCACCTTATAAGAGAATTTTAAAATTTGCATAAAACATAATTTTAACAATTATGTGAGTTTAATTTCAAAAATAAAAAAGACACAGGAAACCTTAGTAAATAAAATGTGGTTTAATAAGGTGAAAATATTTTTTTGTGAAAAGTAACATTTGACTTTTATTGACCACGGTTAAAAGTAAATAGCGTAATTAAGGGTAAAAATTATATTAGAATTACCCTAACACATGTAATAATTCTATTGGATAAGTTTAGTTCGGCCAAAAAAAACCTTAGGAATAAAATATTAACCTTTCGGTCCAATTTGATTAGATTTGGACATTTATTATTATTTAATTTAATGAAGTGTTAAAAGTGTTAAATTCATGTTTACATAAATAAAAAAAATTTAATATAGGGTTATACAGAAAATAAATTCGACTTTAAATTTTAATTATAAAGAAAAAAATATTTCCTACATAATGGTATTTTATTTATATTTTTTTGAAATTAAATAATTAAATTTATTTATGACACAATGATGATGCAGTAATTACATTATTAATGGAAGATTAAAATACTTTATATTATAAATACCCAAATAAATGAAATATTAGACTTTTAATGAATTAAACTAATTGAATAGGTTAATATGACATTTTAGGATTGATTAAATAAATTTTTTCAAAGTAATCAGGTTGTTATGAGTTTAACAAAAAAAAATACAAAATAGTGTCCAAACTGACATAAAAGAGTTTTTTAAAACAAATACTATATTATTGGTTGATATAATATTACTAAAAATCTATGTTTTGGACAAAGAGCTTATATAATATTATATATGTCATTAATGAACCACTTTATGTTCTCTTTGATTTTTATTTCATGTTTATTAACCATATAGTGTAAGAATACAAGAAGACACAGAAAAAGTTAAACTATATAACTAAGAGTTAAATCTAAATGATATGATTAAAATGGTAACCTAAACTTGTTTAAAACCTTTTTTAGAGGGTTTTAACCCATAACCACCCATGTCTCGAAATAATTTCATTTGGAGCCATTATAAACCGAAAATCATTATATAATAAAACAATATTTTCAATGTTTCCTAAAGAGCTCCTCCCTCGTTATAAAAAACCCTCACTTATAACCCATTCCATGCAACACTAAATCCTCTTGGATCGTCCAAAACCTGAACAAATAAAGTCTAAATATACCTCTCTTCCACCTAGAAGCCTTACCTTAGGAAGAAGTCACTTCATGAAGTCCTTTTGGTTCAAACCAATGGGAGTAACCCAAATTAAAGGTAATGGTTTCTATTTACTTCTTTTCATTTATTTTACATCTCCAACCCCTAAATTTTTTTATTCCTTTATTTTATAACAACACAAATGTCCTAAATATACTAGGATGTTTTTATAAGAAGTATTAAAACTACAATAACACACAACTGTATATAATGGGAAAAGAACATAGCACATCTATGGATGACAAATTAATGCCTCACGAAACGATGGTTGTTCAATTATCTCCTACCTCCTATGGTGGTGGCCATTAAGATGGAACGGTATTTATACATGATATATTTTATGTTTATACTTTCTTTATTCTTCTGTATTTTCTATTTATAGCATACCTTTTTGGTTTCCATTATGGGTAAAACACGATAATTTCATTTGAGGAAGTGCGGACTACCGCATCCTCAAAGTGATATGACTCTTTAATGACTTTTGTGGGATGTATAAAGGATGGATTTAACGATATTATATATGATATTATACTAGAATTATAATATACCTATTTATCATTATGTTTTAATTCCATTAAAATACAAAATAGAAATGAAAGTAACATTCATGCGTTCGAACGACTTACCGTCTCCACGAATGGTGCATTTCATTTATTATCTCCAAATGTAATGTACTTTTATAAATACATATACCTACTAAATATATAATATTTATATTATATCTAAATCACATATATAATTTTTGAGATAATGAACTTTTGACCACATGGACAAATTGTAATTATTACATGTTCATTTTTGACTCAAGTTCCGAACATCAATAAATTATCCAATATGAAATAATGTAATTAACTAATTTTTATAGCAAGGTAATAAGTGATATAAAAGGAATAATAAACTATAAAAATGTTCTTAATTATTTATAAATTAACTTATGTTTATTATTAAGGATGAACAAGGAACATACAGGACAAGTCGGACACGAGGTAAGGGTTAATATTACAATCTATTTATTATCTGAGGTCGTTTTTATGTAATTATATACTGTGACATATTTATTATCCACATCCATGTTTCATAATAGAATTTTAAAAGGGATTATTTTTAAGGTATGTTTTTCACTAAAACATCATTTTAAATGTTTTAATTATTTATTCTTCTAAACCTTTCTCATTAATATCCATGTTTTCAAAATTGTTTTAAGGACTTATTTATATGGACATGAATGCATTAAAATGTTAATTAATTTCAAAAGTTTTAAAGTGGTATGGGAAACATTGATTCAAAAATATATTTTAAATGACTTCCTTTATAAATTACATGACTATTACATGATTTCAAAATAGAAAGATATATTTCTCTCAAACAGTTTTAGATTTCATATATGTCAACATCCTTTGATTGATTTTACACTTGTTTTATGTCATGATGGAAAATTATATATTATATTGAAGTTATTGTGATATGTTTGACTGTGGATGTGTAATTTTTATACCATTCATTTTTTATGGTTAAATTATTGACCTTTCCTATGCTAGTTTTAATAAGAATGTTTATGTTTTGTTTCAATATTTTAATATGAGTAATGCATTGGACTTAGTAAATGATGGGTGGTGCTCGCTATATCTCCTCAACGCATCGGTAGGTATTATGAGAAAAACTAGTGTCTTGTAAGAAGGCCTTGAAAAAATCTAATTTGTAGTCTTGGAAGAAGTCTTTGACAATGTGGTTATGAAATCTGGCATTATGCATTCCATCATTATGAAATTGACTATAGATATTTCATACTTGTATAATATCCATGTGAATAAGTAAATGACATTATTTAATTTATATTTTCCATACTATGTGGAATATTATGTTTTAAAGTATTTTGTTTTAGTTTTATACATTTATTTAAACATTTATACTGATTTGATAATGTTTCCACTATATTGTTACTCTTACTGAGCATTTGAGCTCAACCCTTTCGTATGTTTTATTTTCCAAGGATTCCAAGAAGTGTATTATGATTGATATATAGGGTTAAGATAAATGGAATAATGGTGCTTTCAACGAACTATCTATTTTGTATTTTATGTTTTAAATTGTAATGTAAAGTTGATGTATGTAATCTATTTTCCACTACTGCTGAACTGGTTAGTCTTCCGGGACATGATTCCTTGTAATCATGCTAATGTATTAAAATAATGCACCGACTCCGGGCTTCTGGGGTCGGGGTGTTACAGTTGGTATCAGAGGAAGTTCAGTAACAACCTTTGGAAATAGATTTAGATAAACTCTGATTAGATAACATTACCCTAAGATAGACTTTGTGGTTTAGTATAGAAGAACCTTCTTTAATTTTGGTAATATAGAGATTTTGTGTATTTTACAAGCCATATGTCTATGTCTGGATACGAGCAGGATGAGACGGATCAAGAACAAATGTACCTAGGAGTGAACACTCTAAAAAGGAGTTTTGGGATTGACCCAAGGTATCATGGTACACGACAACAGGGCTTGTTGTACTATTGATTACGACACTCCCATGGTATATTCTTTAGATAATTCACATTTTTCTTACAAGTCATTATGAAGGATTTAGGAGTAAATACATTCTCAAAGAAAACATTTTTATGATTATAGACTATGTACATAAACTATTCAATTTACATTAGGTATTTTATAGGTTTGGAATTTTAAATTGTGATTCATAAACTGACATACTGTATTCCATTGTTTATAAATGGCACCCAGTAAAAGGAATGAGAACTCCAGCAATACGTATGATCCAAAAAGTAAGAAGGATCATATATTTCATGGTATTAAGCCAACATTTAGAGGGGAAATAGTCTCTCATATATTCTCAAAATATGATGAAATAATATCATGTGTTATTAAGATAAGTAAATAATTTTCCGAGTCCTATGGCTTTTAAGGGAAGAAAGACTAGAAAAGTATGGTAGAGAGAGTACTGGATAAAGGGAAGAGGGGAAAAAGGATTTTCCCACATGTGATAACTGTGGAAAGAATCACCATGGTAAATTCTTGAATGGAATGTGAGTTTTTTATATGTGTGGAAGAAAGGACATCAAGTATATGATTTCAATGGTAATAAAAAGGTTTAAAATGTATAATGCTTTATCTACAAGGAGTTGGGACACTACACGAATCAATTTCCAAATCATCAAAGTATACCCAAAATTATCCTATTTGATAATTATAAATTTATGATACTACTGAAGATGAAGAGTAACGAAAAGAGTTCTTATGTTGTTATTAAAGTATTGTGTCATTTTAGTATTTTAGTAATGATATAAATTTTATAAGAATTAAAGATTATGTAATGATTGTATTATAGTCCTATTTTATTAAGGACATGAGATTGTGTGGAACCAAGAAAAGAGACTCAATAACAGGTTAATATTTTGTTGCAAAATATATGGTTGAAATAAAGACAAACCAAAATATGGATCAGATACTGAGGCAGTGATTTTGGAATAATATATGATTAATTTGGATAAATTATATTGGATATTCTTGAATACCTTGAAACTGATTAATGATTTGTATATTCCATCATTGTTGGAGTTTACAACATTTTTGGATAGAAGGAGTATATTCAGTATTCTATAAGGAACAAGGGAGAATTCATGTAAATGACAAGTTTTTATGGTAATTTCGGGTGTTACAGTGTTTTAAAAGAAAACATGATGAAGGTGTTCACATGTTATTAAGTGAAAAAAAGAATCTTCATTGTGTTTACCTCCCTTATAAAATTTTGGGCTATCAGTTTGGACAGAAGTATTTTAGATAAGTCTAATGGTTGGAATGGATTATGTTTGACATTGGATACAATTATTAAGGTTAAATAATTTCTTAAAATTATTTTTGGATTGTTATAAAAAGGATAACTCGGAGTTCGGGAAACAACCTGTCACACCCGACAAGGCCGCAAAACTTGAACTCACAACCGAAGGGTGACAAGGGTGCATCACCTACCACAGGTCTACGTGATGTCATAGTTTATATAATAATGTTTTTTAAAATAGTCTGACAAATTATTTATAAAATTTATTATATTTGGAACCCTATAAAATCATGATAAATATAATATTTTTGAATTAAATTATTTTTTGGAGTGAAAGATGAGTTTGTGGTAGGAGTTAGTTGAAGGATGAAACTATACTTGTCCAGTATATTTTTCTTCTTATTCTATGAATAAAATTAATTATTTATCATTAAGGGATATTCAAACATTAAAATATGTTATCCTAATACCATATGTTTTGTTGAACCAACAATATTTTAAATCCTCATAGATTGATGTTTTTGAGGCCCTCAATTTTACATTTGTTTGTGATTGATGATATCAATCACTCCCTATAAATATTTAAGTTTTTCTTCGAATTATGTGTCTATAATTTCCCCCAATGTTCTAATAATACAGATTATAATTTGGTGGTAACTTTTTCATTTCTCTTTCCCTCTTATTAAGACTAAATTTTATAAAACCAATTTCTGATGTGGGTTTTCCAGAAAGGTATTTTTCTATTTTTAACTATTTATTTATGAATATTAATTTCAAATTACAAGGACACAATTTACTGAAGGTGGGGATAATGTAACACCCCAATGTTTCATATTACGTTACATCTTCAAAGTAATTCAATAGCTTGCTCTACACGCAACACCAAGATCGAGCGCACCACGACTTAACAAAATAGCCATTAAAATAGTAGTTATGAATAGTATTAATTGAGTTTTTAATTTTATATACTATATAAAATTATTTAATCTATATTATGTGTATTATAGACATAATATAGGAAAAAATTCATTTTTCAGATAAATTAAGTATTTTTTAAAAAATGCAATTTTACCGCCTTTTAATGGAAAACATTATTTAAATCTATTATTTGACACTTTTATATATTAAATTTTATAAAATAAACTTCTTCTTTATAATTAGTACATAAAAATTTAGTTTCTATAAATTTTTGGTGTTTTTCTGATGACTTTAATATTTAGGTGAATAGTGAAAAATACTAAACTTCAACTGAAAACAATTTTTTTAATAAAAACAATTTAGAGTTTTTAAATATACATTTTAATGGTTTGAATGTATAATTAGATTATATTTTTATCATTTAATACAATTTTGGTAATTATAAGTAATTTCAAATTTAAATTTGACATAAACACATGTCAATATTTTGATATTTTTTACTTTTTTAAGAACTCGCTTTTTGGTTTTGAAAACAGGAATTAATTTTAAATAAATAAATTAAACTTCTAAGTTTTTAATTTGGGAGAATAGAAATAATTTTTGAATTTTTAATTTCAAAATTTTTGTAGGGTGAATTTTTAGTATTATTCTGAAATCTTTCAATTTTTGATGGATAGTGAAAAACGTTGCGTTATTGTTTAAAACCAAATTTTTATTTAATTAATTGTGTTATTTTATTTTAATTTATATTAGGTAAAATTAGATATATAATTATTATATATGTTAAAAATAATTCATTGGAGTAATTTTATAAAAAGTTTAGATATATAAAATTCATTGAACTGTTTACCGTCTTTTACCAAACTTCTAGGAGCTCTTAAAAATTTGCATAAAACTTACTTTTACCACTTCTATAAGTTGAATTTCGAAAATAAAAGAGACACGGTTAACCTCATTAAGTAAAATTTGGTTCAATAAGATGAAAATAATTTTTTTGAATAGTAACTTTTGACTTTTATTTACCACGGTTAAAAGTAAATAGGGTAATTAAGGGTAAAAAATATATTATAATTATCTTAACACATGTACTCATTATATTGGATAAGTATAATTAGACCAAAAACAAACTTAGGAATAAAATATGATACTTTAGGTCCATATGAATTAGATTCGGACATTTATTAATATTTAATTTAAAGAAGTGTTAAAAGTGTTAAATTCATGTTTTCATAACTAATTTTTTTAATATAGGATTGTACATAATATAAATTAGACTATAAATATTAATTAGAAGGATAAAAATATTTCCTACGTAATGTTATTTTATTTATAATTTTTAGACACTAAATAAATTTATTTATTTATGACATAATGATGATGTAGTAATTACATTATTAAAGACAGATTAACATAATTGATATTATATATAACAAAATAAATGTAATTGTAGACTTTTTATGAATTAAACTAATTTTATAGGTTTATATGACCTGTTAGGGTTGATTAAATCAATTTTGTTCGAACTAAGAATGATGTTATGGTTTAAAAAAGAAAATACCAAATAGTGTCAAATTTTACATAAAAGAGTTTAAAAAAACACTATATTATTGGTCGAAATAACATTCCTAAAAATCTATGTTTTGGAAAAAGGGATTAAATAATATTTTATATTTCATTAAAGAACCACTTGAGGTTTTTTTTATAAGTTTAGATTATGTTTATTAACCATATAGTGTAAGAATACAAGAAGACGCGGTAAAAGGTAAAGAATTTAACTTAGAGTAAAATCTAAAATATATGATTAAAATAGTAACCTAAATTGTATAAAACCTATTGGTTGAGAAGATTTTGACCTATAACCAACTAGGGATCGGAATAAATTCATTTGGAGCCATTATAAACTGAAAATCATTATATTATTAAATAATATTTTCAATGCTTCTTAAATAGCCCATCCACCCTATAAAAAGCCCTCACTTTTAACCCATTTCTCACACCTCTCAAGACCTTTGGATCATCCAAATCCTACCCAAATAAAATATAAAGATCCATATATTTCACATAGAAGCATTAATTTAGGTAGAAGTCACTTCAAGAAGTCCTTCTGGTTCAAACCAAATGGAGTTACCCAAATTAAAGGTAGTGGTTTCTATTAACTTCTTTTCTATTATTTTAATTCTACAAATCCTAAATTTTATTATTCCTTTATTTTATAACAAAAACTGTATCCTAAATATACTAGGATGTTTTTAGAAGAACGATTATAACTACACTTACACACACCTCTATCTAATGGGTAAAGAACATACTGTTTCTGTGGTTGGAAAACTAACTACACACAATACGATAACTGTTCAATTATCTCATAACACCTCTAATGATGGCCATTAAGATGAAAATATATTTATATATGATATATATTATGTTTATTATTTCTTTATTCTTTGGTATTTTCCATTTATAGCATACCTTTATGGTTTCCATTACGGGTAAAATGCGATAATTTCTT
This sequence comes from Viscum album, assembly GCA_963277665.1. Taxonomy (NCBI): domain Eukaryota; kingdom Viridiplantae; phylum Streptophyta; class Magnoliopsida; order Santalales; family Viscaceae; genus Viscum; species Viscum album. The sequence goes on from OY728141.1 coordinate 212,056,010, forward strand.
TTATGGAAGTACGGACTACCGCCCCCTGAAAGTTATATAACCCATTAATTCCATATGTGGGACATATAAAGGATAAATATAATGATATTATATATTATAATATACTTGAATTATAATATACCTATGTATCATCATGTTTTAATTATATTAAAATAACAAATAGAAGTGAAAGTAGCATTCATGCGTACATACGACTTACCGTCTCCATGAACGATGCATTTCATTTATTATAGCCAAATGTTATGTACTATTATAAATACATATATATACTGGATATATAATATATATATGATATCTAAATCATTTATATCATTCTTGAGATAATTTAATTTTTACCACATGGAAAAATTGTAATTATAACAAGTTCATTTTTGACTCCAGTTCCGAACATCGATTAAATATCCAATATGAACCAAAATAACCAACTAATAATTATAGAAAGGTAATAAGTGATATAAAAGTAATAATAGACTTGAAATGTTTTCGTTATCATGGATAAATTACATTATGTTTATTATTCTAGAAGAACAAAGAACATAGAAGACAATTCAGACATGAGGTATGGGTTAATTTCACAATCTCGTTTTTATCCGAGGTTGTTTTTATTTAATTATATACTATGAAATATTTATTATCCATGTCCTTATTTCATAAAAGAGTTTTGAAATCGATTATTTTTAAGGTAATTTTTTTATTAGAACATAATTTTATATGTTTTAATGATTTATTCTTCTAAACCTTTCCCATTAATGTCCATGTTTTCAAAATAGTTTTAAGTATTTATTTATATGTACATGAATGTTTTAAAATGTTAATTACTTTTAAAAGATTAAAAGTGTTATGGTATACATTTATTCAAAACTATCTTTTAAATTAATTCCTTTTTAAATTATGTGACTATTAAATGATTTCAAAATAAAAAGATATATTTATCTTAAAAAGTTTTAATTTCATATATGCCAACATCATTTGATGGATTTTACACTTGTTTGAAGTTATGATAAAATATTTTATATTGTATTTAAGGTTTTTTTGATTTGTTTGACTTTGTATGTGCTATTTCTATACCATTCATGGTTTATGGTTAAAGTATTGACATTTTGTATACAAGTTTTAATACGAATGTTTATGTTATTTCTAGCCTTTTCATATGAGGAATGCATTAGACATATTAAGTGATTGGTGGAACCCACTATAGCTCCTCGATACATCGGTATGTTTAATGAGACAAACTAGTGTCTTGGAATAAGGGCTTGAAAAAATCTTATTTGTAGCCATGGCACAAGGCCTTGACTATGAGGTTATACTGTCTCACATTACGCATTCCATCATTATCAAATTGACTATGTCTATAGAATGTGATTATTCGACTAGTATAATATCCATGTGAGTAAGTAAATTGAATTATTAGATTTATCATTGCCATGTTATGCTTAAGTTTAGGATTAAAATACTTTGGCTTTTGTTTTATACATCCCCTTAAATGTCTATACTGATTTGAGAAAGTTTCCGCTATATTGTTACCCTTACTGAGAATTTCAGGTCATCCCTTATTATATTTTATTTTCCCAGGATTCCAAGAAGTGTATTATTATTGATATACCGGGTTAAGCTAAAAGGAATAATGTATTTCTCAAAGAACTATCTATACTGTATTTTATGTTTGAAATTGTAATGTAAAGTTGATGTATGTAATCTATTTTCTAAGACTGCTAAACTGATCTGTATTTTAGGACTTGATTTCTTATAATCATACCTATGTATTAAAATAATGTACTGAATCTTCCCTTATGGGGTTAGGGCATTACATGGATCCACTTTTGTGTGAAAATGACATTTAATTACTTGTAATTTAAAGTTAAGGAAAATATAACCTAAACATGTACCCTTTAGTAAAAAAAAGTTTATATGGGTTTATATATGTTATAATTTAGAATATAAATATTAATAATATATATAAAATGATTTCTTATAGCATGGTATTTTATTTATAATTTTTAGACATCAAATAAATAAATATATTTATGAAACAATGATGATGTAGTGATTACGTTATTAATGAATGATTTAAACAAATGTGATTATAAATATTAAAATAAATTTATTTTGAAACTTTTTATGGAATACACGAATATTAGGGATTGGTATGACCTATTATATTTTAATTTATGAGGTTTTCTCAAAATAATCAATTTGTTATGGATTTTTAAAAAATCATGATATGAATAATATAAAAATAAACATATATGAGTTTAAAAAAAATTTATTAAATGATATAATAGTTCTAAAAACCCAAGATTTGGAAAAATGTAATTTATAATGTAATAAATGTAATTAATGAACTAATTGAGATTATATTGGCAATTTATTGTTGTTATATTAACCATATAATATTAATATACAAGAAGACATGGTAATAGTTAAATTAATTAACTAATTATTAAAGGTAAATGATAAGGTTAAATTTGAACCGAAACTTGTCTAAAACCACTTGTTTGATAGGATTTATAAAAATAATCATCTTATATTTTAATTAAATGAGTATTTTACTTTTAAAAATTGAAATTCATTTTATAATAAAATAATCATTCAAGACATTCATAAAGTACCCCTCCTCCCTCTAATAAAAGGCCACCACCTTTAACCCCATAGCCACACCTCTAAAGTATCTTGTCTCAGCCAAAATCTTCTACAATAAGATCCAAATATACCTCTTTTCATTATATAATCCTTAATTTAGGTATAAGGAAATTCCAAAAATACTTTTGGCTCAAATCAAAGGAAGTTACCCATTTTAAGATGTAGCATCTTCTGTAATGTTCCTTTCCAAAATTCTACTCATTTACTCCCTATTATATTATTATTAATTTATTACATAACAACAAAAGTATCATAAATATAATAGAATGTTTTTTGGAGAAATATTCGAACTACACTTACACAAACCACAATCTAATGGATTTAGAACATAGTGTTTCTGTGGACGGTGAACTACTATCTCACGAAATGATGTTTGCTCAATTATCTCCTATAGCCACTCATGGAGACAATTATGATGGAAATTTATTTATATGATATAAATTATGTTTATATTGTCTTTGTGATTCTATAATTTTTATTTATAACATACCTTAACGATTTTCATGACGTGTAAACATGATAATTTCATTTGAGGAAGTGCGGATCACCACCCCCTCAATATGATATGACTTATTCATACCATACATAGAACTTATAATGGATGGAATTAAAATAATTTTGTAAAATATATAAAATATGATATTATAATAGAATTATAATATACCTAGGTAACATTATGTTTTCATTCCATTAAATATGAAATTTGAATTAAAGTAGCATTCATGCATACATACGACTTACTGTCTCCATGAATAGTTCATTTTATTTCTTATCTCCAGATGTTATGGAATATTATAAACACATATATAATAGATATATATGATATATATATGAATAATATTATGTATATAATGGAATTTTGACCGCATGGACAGTTTGTGATTACAACAAGATCATTTTTGACTCAAGTACCCAATGTCAACAAGATGACTTACATTAACTTAAATAATTATTTATTTTTTATAACATAGTAATAAGTGATATAAAAGGAATAATAAACTCGAAAAAGGTTCTTAAGAAATTATAAATTAGCTTCAGTTTATTATTCCATAAATTAAAGAATGAACGAGTCAATTCAAACACGAGGTGAGGGAACCTTTCACCCTCCTCTTTTAGTCAAAGACTTCATTTATGTTATGTATTTTAAATTTTCATTCTATTATATTGGGTTATGTTCTTATATATCCTTAGGATTGTAAATTTTATTATGATGTGATGAGAGGTCCTTTTTATCCCATCAAATCATTTTCTGAATTTTAAAGTGACACCGTTAGGCTGCCGAATTTTCATAAGGGAATCTTTACTCAATATCAATTCATTGAGTTAAATATTCATGTCATTGGTTCTATTTAATCAAGAATATATGTGAATAAAATCTGATTTTTTTAAATATAAAATCTAATTATATTGGGTGTATTTATATTTTTCGAACATAATTATGTCATTGATTTATCCTTAATTTAAGGATATGACCTTTATAAGGGACTTTGTCTCAATCTCCTTTCATTGAGGCATATTTTAATTTATACATGAATTTATTTTATATGGTTTATAAAACCCTTTGACTTTTCATTTCATTCAAAGGGAATATTTTTCTCATGAAATGATTTACTAAATGACAAAAGTATATTTTTTAACATATGCGGTGACAATGTACTCTCTGCCATTGTAGTCATTATTTGGCTTCCTCTATAATCCATAGTGTTTTTAAAAGGGAAACAAAACCCCTTATTCCATTTTTGGGTGTTTTGGTATTGATAATGGTTTTTAAATGGATTTATTATTTCAATATATTGAAATTATTTCTTGTGATTGAAAATGAATTATTATTAGTGAAATGTTGATATTTTAATATTTTATGTGTTATGATTATAAAATGGTACTTGGAAATTTGATGGGTGGTTATGTGATAATGAAAATGGTGGATGGTTCTGTGATAACTCAAGGACGAGTGGTTATATTATAACCTCAAATTCATTTGGTATGTATGTCGAGCATATGGATATTCTATTTAATAATATGTGTGGAAGTAGACCATATATTTATTCCATTTAAGTATGTTTATGTCTCAAGTTACCTTTGTATGCTATATATTATTCTCTATTGTCTTTATGATAATATTTTAGTTATAAAAAGGGTAAAAAATGAATTTATATTCAATGTAGTGTTTTTTTAATTAATTAAGTTAAAAATTATTACATTATGATAAAGTATTCAGGATTTACATGTTGTTTTTAAAAACTAACTGTTTTCCTTCCTTGTATATCCCTTACTGAGGTTTGTATGCTCATCCCAAGTTTTGAAATGTTTTTTCATAGGACTTAATGATGAATAGGGTTAAGGATGGGATCAAGGAAAATTCATGATGTTGAAAACATGGAACAATACATGTTTATTTTTTTAAAAAAGTTTTTGTTTTATGAAAAAATGGATAGTGAGTGGATGTGTCTAGTTGTAATATTCAAGTTCTTATGTATATGTTGTGACTTAATTTTCAAAACCTATAAACCTAGAAAGTTACTCAATGTGAATTATTAACATTACTCAAGATTATGTAACATTTAAGGACGATGAATTAAAAATAAAATGTATAATATTAAAATATAATTAACCAAAAATAATAAGAATATGATCCAAAAAATAGTTGAAGAAATAAAAAATAATGAAATACAAAATATTCACCTGATATATTCATGAATGTGATTCCATACATACCTACCAGTCATGAATTTATACCTCTCATTGGATATCAATTTGTGGTTGTAATTTGTCATTAATAACCAATAAAAGATGTGTAAAAAATTAAAAATATCACATCTATACCAAAAACCATATCTCCTGGCAAAAAATAACAAATATATTACAATATTACTATTCATAAATTGAGAATATTATCACTTTGTTATATCATTGCATAACATTTCCAATTTGTACACTTATATCTACATTGAAAACATAATTAGAATCCTAAATTATAATTATTATAACTAATCAAAAACCATGTTCTAATTTCAAAAAAATATAAAATAGTCAAATTATAAACGTAATATATTCAAATATATTAAGATATTGAGAAACAACCCATTCTACAGGTTCATCCACTTCCCTTATATAAAAAATTATACATCACAATCACAACACTACCTATAATTTCAATAACTATTTAGTACCCAACCCAATTGATTTGATATCATAAAAACATAGGAATAATGATTTCATAAATTAATATAGAAAACTCTATAGTCTCTCTGTAATGCAATTTTAATTTATATAATCATCCCTACTATAATAGTCTTGAATCCGAACTCCTGGATTAGGTCCTAAAAATATAAAATTTAAATTTTTGTATTTGATATTCATAGATATGACCAATTTTTTGAAAAAAATCATATAGAATAAAAATAAGCATTGGATCACATACATACCCAATGAACTATTAGGAAAAGTATTTTTGAGAATTTTGATACATTTTTAAATAAACAACACATATAACTTCAATAGAGTACTTTCACCACAATACCTTACTTTTCATATTTCAAATTACATCCTTGATATCTACAATAAATTCTTCACATGTGAAAATATTTATAGTCCAATGTCATTTAACATCAAACATAATAACATGGGGAATTGAAAAAATAAGAATGTTGATCTAAAATTATTTAAAAGGGTAAAAATAATCATTTATAATTCGATGTTTTTATTGAGAATAAAATAATAACATGGGTATGATAACATAATGAAGGTGTTCGAGCGTAATAAAATTGATTTACTAACCATCAATACATTGATCATTAATGACATAATATGGGATAAATATTTTACAAATTAATGAGTCATAAGAATCAATAGTCATAAATCATGATTTCAATATTCAACAAATGAAAACATTTGAAACCCATAAAATGCGTAACAAAAATGATATGGTATCTTGAAACATTAAATTTATAGAATACTAAATGACCCCATTAAACTTGGAAGAAACATATATAAACTTTTTGTTATAATTATTCTAAATTCATATTCATTCCACAAATGTATTTTAGAGATACAATGGGGATCACCTGTCAAATAATTATCTATAATGTGGGTAAATCCATCCTATACTAATCTATAATGGGACTCAATCTATATTATAAATTATATGATGCTCACCCATGATCTATAATGGCTGTCAAACCATTATAAACAATGAACAATAACCATAGAATAAAAAAGTACATAGCGCCAACATCTCATCATAAAATTCATAGAGACATCCATCATTAATTCCACAACATGATTAATATATGGAAATAGAATAGGTTCCATGAAAATATATTTGAAACAATCATAATCCATATATATAATGAATGATTATTGTATCATTACAAAATATAACTAGTGGATCATGTGTAACACCTAGTGTTGTCGACATTGATGAATGGAATTACAATTATAAGTTCATTAAAAATATTCTTAATGAAAATAAAATTTTAATATTGTAAATTACTTTTTAAAACTAAAACATATCAAAATATTGTGAAAATCAATTTATGTGAAAATATTAATTGAAAAATATAAAATAATCATCATGTAATATAATGGTCATGACAACAGGAAAATCCATTCATGCTACATATGCTATAAATAAACAATTTTTTGTAACATTTTTGTAAAGGGAGTCAAAAGTGACCCATTTTTTAAAAAATATTAATTTTCCTTTTTAATTACATTTTAATTATGTTCAAAATAATATAAAATATTTCTAGAAATCATTTAGGTTTATATTTTCTTTAAAAAAATAGTATAAAACATTGAGAAGGAGGAGAATGATTACCATTATAATATAGAATAAAATATTAATATCACATTAAAACAACATTATTGATGTTTATTTAATAAATAATGAGGTAAATAAAAATTAGAATTGGAAAATAACATCATAAAATTTTAAAATTAAATAAATGGGGTCCATGAAAATAAGAACACAAGATTTCATCTAAATTATCATTGAACATAAACAACCCTGAAAATAATGGATGTTGTAACATAAAACCTTTTCCAAATTATTTACTTTTGAGTCATACTCTAATTGAAAGAATTAAACTAAAATAAACATTAAATATCCTTAATATAAGGATATTAATTATATAACATGTAAAATTGTCAATACATACACCATATATGGGAATTTAGTTATATAACACATACATTTGTCCCAATGAAAGATAATTTGAGTTGAATAATTATTACTAAGATTTTCTCATTGAATTGAGAATTAATAATTGGATTTATTTTGTGTAAAAATTTAAATCAATACAAAATAATTTTAAATAAAAAATTATACATTTGTTTTTAATTTCACATATAATCATGAAATATTGACGACAAAAAATAAGTAACATAACCCAATAAAAACGAATTGATATAATAAACCCATTATCTCCTTATTACCTTTATGTGAAACCCCCTAGATGAAATATTATAATTTTTAACATAAGATTAAATAATATTTAAGTTATTTATTATATATCGTTTAAATGTTACATTATTTACACCATATAAGACAAATAGAAAGTATAAAAATCAAATATGCATCAATAAAGAAAAAGTGAGATGAAATCTCAAGCTAATTTGAAAATAACTTGATCAATGCCTCATGAAATATAGACCATCACATGGTTTAATAAATAAATATTATTTAATTAAAAATAATTATAAAATAATTTCATAAGAAGTATATAGACCACACTATAAAAATATTAATTAAATATGGCATATGTCTTAGAGAAATTAATATGAGATGAGAAACCCTGACCTCGAGTCTACACATTACATGTATTTCCATTAACTAAAGTATAATAATTTTATAAAAATTATTTTATTTTATAGTAATAATTTTATTTATTTAAAATCGTATACTTAAATAGTTTATATTATTATTATTTAAATTAATTTTTAAATACTTAATCTATTATTTCCATGTTGGGTGTTTTTGGGACATTCATTTTATAGGATAAAAATGATTTAAGTTCCATGACCATGGTCAAAGTGATCAATATTAAATCATATTAAAAATAACAATAATGAATTAATTATCATTTCAAAAATATATATATTTTACATACCAATCATGAATATTCGTTTTGAAAAAATTGAACAATTATGATGTCATCAAGATGGTAGGTTGTACGTATGCATGAGTAACATTTCTAGTTTCCAATGATCATTATATTAAGAAAGTAATTATTATTTTAAATTTAAAAGTTAACAATTTCATCAATGATAGCATATTATTTCTTTAAATACACTTAATTATATTTTCTATTTGACATGGTGATTAAAAATCAAGTCACTTCCCTTGGTGGAGGCGGCAGTACACACATACTTCCAAAATATTTTAACATTTTCAGTGATTGGAATAGTACAAAGAAAAAAATAAATTACATATTTAAAATTTTTATATTTTAATAATATCATCTATGTATATATATATATATTAATTCCATTATTATAAATACTTGTGAGTGGTGATGTTAGGAAATGAATTATATTGGTTTCAAGGAAATAGTCTACCATACAGATGAATAATGATTTATTCTCAAATCACATGAAATAGAAGGTGGACTTATGTTATAAATTTTAAATCATAAAATATTTTTATATATGATATTTTGATTATATTTTATCATATTTTTTTATAATTTTTTGCATGATTTGGAAGAAAATATATAACATAACACTCGATTTAGAATGATTCCACTCTATTGAATGATAATAATATATTCCACCAAAATCATTATAAAGATTATTTAAAAAAAGGATTTTAGAACATGGGGAGAGATGTGAGGATGTAATTTTTTAAGTCATTTACTAAACTAAATGTAGTTCATGGAGTCAATAAAATAAGATATATATGTCCTTTAATAAGAGGGGGACATTAAATAGATGGAATATCATAAATGATAATTTTATAACCACATTTTACTCTTAAAATGGCCCTAAATTTACCATTATAAATAAATATATCAGATAATGTCTAAATATGGACATAAAATATTATTTATACATTTACAGGTTAATTTAACCATTATAATTATGTTTAACCCCTATTAAACTAGTTTTCACCTTATCCGAGGTAAAATATTATTACTATTTTAAATATTAATTATGAAAAAATAAGTTGAATATATGATATAATATAAATTATTCTGTTTTTAAATATGGAATCCATGTTTATTAAATTCAATTCATATAATGGTTATAATTTAATTTAAAATTAATCATACATGATGAAAAAGTAGTTTTCTGGAAACTTATTTTTCAATCATAAGACGCTTTCTCATTAACCCAATGATTAATAACCATTATAATATAAATTTTAATTAATTATATATATACAGTCTATATATTTAATTTAAATCATTCCATGTAATATTTTTTTTAAATTAATTTAAATATTTAAACATTATACACTTCAAAAAAATCAAAACAATGTGGTCTCGCACCCAAAAATTAACTTATACTAACATCAATTATAAATATGATTAAAATTTAATTAATTTTATTAAATATAACTAATTAATATATAATATACATTAAGTTAAATTGAAATCATATTGGGTCGTTTAAAAACATTTATTTACTAAAAAGAAATAAAAGTTTTAATATTCATTGATAAATCATTCCATGTTATATTTATAATAAAACTACATTTGAAACTAATAATTACTGATATTTCAATCATATTAACTATGTTACAATCATTGAGATGGTTGGGCGTACATATGAATAAGAAAAGTTTCAATTTTTAAACGATCATTATGGAAATATAGAATGTGTTATTTTATATTTTAATAATTAAAATTATATAATAAATTCAATATATTTTCTTTAAATAAACTTACACATATCATCCATGTAATGTGGTGATAATAAATAATCACATCTCTTAATGGAGGTTGTAGTCCACACATACATGAGGAAAAAATTGTCAATTTCAGTGGATAGAAATGTAAAAATTAAATAGAAGCAACTTTTTATAATGATAAATTTGTCATGAATATCATATATAAACAACAATTACATCTAATAAATAGTTATGATAGGTGATTATGGCAACTAAATTACAACGATTTGTGATGTGGAAGTTTTTCGTACACTCTAACGTTGATTTTATTTCCAATTTTATGGAAGAGGAGACGGATTTTGGTGTTAAAATTAAAATAATACAATACAAATATATAGATGATACTTATTTAATTAAATAATCTTGAAGTAATATGATTTTAAGGATGTATAAAGATAAATAAAATAAAATAAATTTTCAAGAATTATACATATTCCTTGGACAACCTCTTTATGTATGAAAGAAAATACTTCCTAGGAGGGTTTTATAAAAAAATAACTTATAGTTGATGATGAGTAAAATGTTTATGGGTATTGGTAAGGTATTTTTTTGGGAAAAAAATTCATTGCTGGTAACATGATTATTGGATATGGGGTGGCCTTTTATCATTATAGGAGAGAAAAAAACATGAAATTTTAGAAATGAGAAAGTTATTATCTTGTTTTACACATTCCTCAAGGATCTAAAATGGAATATAATTGATTATTAGATGTTATAGTGTCAAAATATTTTTATTAAATGTACTTTAATATTTTTTAGGTTCATTTGAACCTTTATAATTTTTATCTTATCCCTTAGTAGAACTATTTTTACCTTAACCTAGTTAAAAGATTTTTATATTTTCACTATTTGGTGTGAAAAATATATTTTTTACATTAATTTATATTATAATTAATTTTAACTAAAAATATGGATTATATTTTATTGAAAGTAAATTCTTATGACTTTATGAATTTAATTCAAAATTAAAAACATGAATGTGATGAAAATTTTATTTAGAGAAATGTGTTTCTCAATCATAGATGAGTTTATATCAACTATATGATAAGTAATCAACATTATGTGAATTTAATTTAATATTTATAGATATATAATATATAAATTTCATTTAAATATGTCTACTTTGTGTGTTATTATATATATATAAAAAATAAAAACATTATGAAATTTTAAACTGGTTTTAGAAAAATGCATTTTGAAACCAAAAAAATAATTCTATTCTAAAATAAAAAATAATCATCATTAAAATCTAATTAATGGGATTAAAAATAAATAAAAAATAATTATTATAATTTAAATAAACATTAAATCATAATTAGTGTTTCAAATTACATAATTTATTGAAAATAAATGATAGTTTTACTATTTACTAAAAAAGAATACTTTTCTGAAAAATATACCAATCTGACCCTATAGTAATTTTTGATATGATTATTTCAAATATGAAATTAATTTTATAATATAATTTTGTATTTAAATTAATATAATTTAATTATTATATTTTTTCACAATGAGAAATAAAATATTTTTTGATTGAAACAAGCTTTTAATCAATTAAATGTTATTTCTAAAAGTTTTGTGATTATTTTTAAAAAATGTTATAAATAAATATATATTGAGGTGGAAATTTATATTTATTTGATAATATATTTAATATAGTTCATAAGGTTCAATTTATCAAAATTTTATAATTGTCATATAATTTGTGTATCATTTATGCTTAGGGTTGCATATCGTATACACTATCGAATATAATGTTTTTGTTTCCAAATCTTTGGGAGTTACACCTACCTATTATTTAAAATATGAAACATATAAATCCATACTCCATTATGAAATCCAAATATTAAACCCCAATATGATCCTCATCCTTCATCAGTAACATAAATTAATCATAAATGGAACCTAATTTTAGAATTTCGAAATTCAATGAAAATAGCTTCCCACAATTATATGTTTTCTATATGAAATTACAATCATTAAAAAATATTACCACTAGGATTCACATAGTTATTACCAAAAAAATTATAGAAATATAAAAATTATGTAATCATAATTAAAAAACACAATTACATTTTAAAAAATATTAAATAATGATATAGAATGAAATTTAAATGTAAAATAAAATAAGAAAATAAATGCATGTAAGACTACATGATAAGAGAAAATTATAGAGTCACCTACATGGAAATGATGTGTAAATCCACTTGAAAAGTCTTGATATTCACAGGAATAATATTTCAAATTAATAAATAAACATAAGACAATATTATATAATTTTATGATTATATATTTTCATAGAAGTGTTTATGAAAATAAAGAAAATAAATGTGGTAACAATGCTTCATAATAAAAGAGATAAAATTGAATAGAATGATGTAAATCATTATATTTTTAAAATAAACCATAGAAAAAAATAATACTTGTTTAATTATTTTTATTTTTGGAGAAAAATTATGAGTTAAATAAAAATTCTAAAATCATGACATGATTCTCACATATCACCCAAAAAATATCAAATACACCATCATTTCAAAATAAATTAACTCTTATATTATTATTGTGTAATATATATCATATCTATATAACTGTATCATTTATAAAGCTAGGTTGAGATTAACTAAACAACATATATTTATACTCAGCCATTAATACATGTTTTCACTTATACACATCCTGAATTATTCATGGTGAAATAGTTATTACTAAGGAAAATTCAATAAACTACCAATAAATCATGCCCTAAAATTTCAAACTAACTTAATTATAATAATAATATTATACAACACCAATATACATTGTAAATACTAGATATTACACAGATAAAATAGTCATGCTATCATGATGACAAAAATTATGTAGATTCTACTCTTTCAAAAATGGTTAAATTATCCTATAGATCAAAAAATGAAATAAAACATACTCAATAATAAATAATGGAATAAATCAAAAAAATTGAATTTATTTACACATTAGATAAATGTTTCACTTTAACCAGTACTCCATAAGATCGTATTTATTATTAATTATTACCAAAACTCCAAGGATGTAATGCACTAAATATATAGTCCCTTCACATTATATTCCCCTAAAATGAATATCATAATTTTAAATAAAATTAAAAAATAAAAATGAATGGAACATTCATATAATCCTAAACACCACATGTGATTCCTCTCAAACATTACCATTTCCAATTATGAAAATAAACATTAGTGAAACTTATCCGTCAAGTAATATTTTTATTTTTAACATTACATAAATGTTTAAAATTATTCATTTTAAATAAAATTATACTATGTAGAAATGAATCATGATATGTTCATTCTTAAATAATGATTTTTTAAAAATTCATTTAAAAGAAATTCTACCTTAAATATTGGTTTATGTTTACTTCTTAAACAAAATTATACCCAAAATTCTTGTTATCCCAATGAAATACTCCTTAAAGAAAGAATCATTTCACTCCACCTATAGATCCCCACCCAAAAGATCAAAGAATACTTAAAATAATCGACCGTGGAATATATATCAAACCCCCTTATAATACTTAAAAAACCATACTCCAATTAATTATTCCTTGAATTGAATTTTAATTAAAAAACCCATCACTCTACCCTATAATAATTGACCTTTGAAAATTATTACCCTCGCACAATGAAATAATATTTAAAATAATGTAAAAACAATAATCACCTCAAAAAACATTATATGTCTCTCAATAATTTCATCATTTTTATAATAATTTTGTCAACAAATTTAGCTTATTTTAAATAAATTAGTTTTAAATGTTTAAAATAACATTTATTAATTTGTATTATATGAGAATTTTCATTTTAAATTATCTGAAAAATTTCCTCATTATTTATTATATAGAAACTATAATTTACCCTATGAAATATATTTTAATAAATATGACTAATAAAATTTGAAATTTTTACACAATTCTAAAACATTGAAAAAATATAAAACATTAAAAAATAGATATATCCATCGGCTTTAGATGATAAACAGTGATTTTTAAGCACATAATATAAAAAGATACCGATAAGCAATGACATGTTTCAATACTCAAGACTATGACTATGGACCTCCATTGTTCCCAATATACTACTAAATATGAAAATAACATCCTTGCGATCAATAATCATTCTAAAATATGGGACACTAAAAATACTAATATTATATCCCTGATATATTGTCTATCTAATCTTATGAATCAAATTCTAAGTCCCCACTTCCAAAATCCTATTTACTAAATGTTATTGAGAGCTTTCATATTTTAAATTATTTATGCATGAGAAATTAACTTATTCTCAAATAATTCATGAATTGACTTCTAATATATCTTATAAAGGATTTCATTATACATAAACATTAAATTTATATTTCTATCTCTAAACACACATGTTTTTATTTTAAATTTGACTGAATCTTATATATTCTCTATTTTGGAGGAATCTATGATTTTTGGTACACATTACTAAGTCTAACTGAATAATCCTTCATAATTAAATTGAATAAAACTTGACATTTAAAATTAAATTTCCCTTTTTCCATGATTCTACCTTATGTTTCCCATTATCAGTATCTTGAGGATGTTCCTTTGAGATATTATCAAATAATTAAAAATTAACTAATATAAGCAAAAAAAAAATTAAATAAAAAAAGAATTACATCCCATAAATAAATGTACCCCTTCATCAATCATAACATTAATATCACTAAAATTATTAAATCCTCAACATAATCAACAATAAATTATATATAAACTATATTTACAAGTTGATCCCCACATAATAGTTACATCATCATTATTATTTCATAAATTAACCATCCCTTCATTGATTTGTTGAAAATAAAGAAATTTACACATATTCCTACTACCCCTATATTTTGAACATTTTTCACAACATGGTTCAATATGAATTATATGTACAAATAAAATTATATGTATTAAAGTAAACCTATCCAAATTCTTCATTCCATCATAATTGTTTCAGGCATAAACATTATAATTTTAAAAAATTTATTAAAAAGTAATTTAAAAAATCATTTTAACTAATCCTATTTTTATATAATATAACTATACAAACTAAATTTTAAATTACAATGTATTCTTAAATATTTTATAAAATTGTACATTTCAATATTCCAATTTTAAAAATTAAATAATTTTTCTTTTTGATAGGGTGTTAAAATAAACTATAAAACATTTTAAATAAAACTATCATTTTACATCTATGAATCGTGAAATGTTTTAATCATCACTAAATGAATGAAGGTTTCCAAAAGAATAAAATCACAAAAATTAAATTACATAAAAATTATCCATAAATTTTTATTATACATATAACTATAATAATGTTCTTATATAAAATTAAAATCCGAAATAACTCAATATAAAATATTTAATTTTATTATCATGTTATATCTTTTTTTTTATATTAATTACAAAAAATAAATTCACTATCACATCATGGATGATATTATTTACATAAAAAATTATAAATATATATTGAAAATAAACACCATACAAATCTATTAATAAATATTGTACATTGTTATATTAATTTAATTAAGGAAATTATTCATGATTTAGTTAACCATTATGTGGTATCCTGTCAAAATATAAAACGTTTCAAGAATATATCATTATTAGAAAAATGATTAATATATTATATATCATTATTTTAATATTTAAAATAATATCATTTTTATTGGTGAATTTTTAGAACACAAGGGTCCTAGTCAGTACCAATTTCTATATTTATTTTTTCTATTTAATGTGATTGGGTGAATCTTGGGAGGGTCTGGAGGACTTTTGGAATTTTTTGGGATTTATGAAGGTACACTATTTGAGAACAGTTAGTAGAGACCATGAGACACCTCTCTAAAAATGTGAAAAATGAAACATAGTCTACTAGGTAAGTGCATGGTTAGGCACGTGGTTTGGAAAAATGATGCCTCACCTATGAAAAATTGTGGGAAGTGGGATAGAGTGATTATGTATGGTTAGCGCAAAGTTGTTCTAACCATGTGAGCCAACTTTGTTAGGTGGTTATTTAGATAAATGCATGTGCATGTTTATTATACATTTTTCTTAGTTTTTTACCGAAACCATGCATTAATAAAATTTACATTTAAAATTGATGATATAATAAACATTATCCTTTTAATGCTAATTTTTTCTTATAATATGACACTTACTTGATTATCTTTTTTCCCAAAGGCTTTGGAAACCATTAATCTTAATCTAGGAGTGATTCTTTGGAAAATCACAGTGTGTTGAATCCTGGATACTTTAGAATATGACCAATTATGGGGGGGGGGGTGTTTCTTAGAAATATTTTTATTCCCTCTATTAAATTCATAGATATAATCCGTTAGAGATAGTTATGTGATGGTTTCTTCCAATGAAGATGATATTTTATTTGTTTAATTATAGGGAACATGATCTAAGTCAGGTTTTTTGATTTTCAACCTGGTTTTGTTGAATAATATGT
Source organism: Viscum album (assembly GCA_963277665.1). Classification (NCBI taxonomy): domain Eukaryota; kingdom Viridiplantae; phylum Streptophyta; class Magnoliopsida; order Santalales; family Viscaceae; genus Viscum; species Viscum album. The sequence goes on from OY728141.1 coordinate 212,073,047, forward strand.
GTCATCACCATTGTTTTTGAGGTCATTGGATGAATTCCCCACCAATATTATATAGGATTTTCAAGCTTAGATTTAGATTATTTTATTTTTTGGAATTTATTTTGAAATTATTTTTCAGTGATTGGTTGAAACCTTCTATAGTGATGGTTTGTGAAATTGTGGAATTATTGGTTAATGTTCTTTGTTGAAGTATTTTAAATTGATAATTTAAATTTTTTTGTTTAGTTTGATTCATGGAAAAAGATATTATTGAATGTATTTCAATATAAATAATATATTATTGAAATGGTTTGGAAATATTCATTTTTGACAATCATTGAATAATTTTGTGGTTGTGTGTTCATTTTTATTAAACATAGTATGTTGAAGGGGTACATGCCACTTGTGCCCTCTTATATGGTTTCATTCTTATGAATTGGTCTATAGATGAGTGACCACTTGGGAGTTTGTAATTGTAATCTATGAATTAATGTGTAGATGTATGGATTGGAATGGGTTATGCCAAATTGATTTGTGAAATAGTTTGAAGGAATCTTTTAGTTGTTTTCTATAGATGTTTTTTTGTTGAAAAAATTAATGGTATTGTTACAAATTTTAAAAATGATTTAAAGTGTTTTATATGAATTTTTTTATAAAATTGTGTTAACCTTTTATATACTAGTGGCATGAGTAGGGATGTCATTTTGGGGAAACATCTTTGTTTTATTAATCACGCACTGCTTGGGAAATTATGTTCATTAATATGAATTTTTTATCAAGTAATGGGTAATGGTAAATTATCTCATTTATTTAGTGATGCATCTTAATTATTTGGGATATATTGTGGAGTTGGATCTTGGATAATTTTTGGTATCAATTTAATGTTTTTCCATGGAGTCATTTAGTTTTTTTATTTTTCTATTCCGCTTCATATTCTAATATTGGTACCTTTATTTAGGCATTTTAATCTGAATTGGTATATGATTTTTTTTGGGTATAACCATTTTGATATTAAATTTTGTTGTATTGAGTTGTGTTAATGCATCATATTTCATTTTTTGGGTTGTGATTATCATGATTGGTTACTTTATTTCATAATGGTCAAATCATCCCCTAACTTCTAATGAGGCTATTTTCATTAAATTACAACCTTTATTTTCATGTATAAGAACCCTTTTTTTATTACAAATTAATTCATTATTTATTAAAAAAAATTAATAAAAATATAACATAGATGACAACCATGTGTCTTTAATAATTGGGTACAATAAATAACAACATAAAATAGGTAATACAACATCTTTATTGAAAACATCCTGCACATGATCATACTTAAAAATACATGTGATTACCTGGGGACATACTTAAGAATGGGGAGAGATATAAATACTAGTACAGGAATAAACATATGATAATAAGAAGAATGTAATTAATTTTATACATTAGGAATATAAATGGAATAATAAAAAGTTTATAATCACAAACATTGACAATGAGGAATTATATAACCTGATAACAAAAAGGGAACATGGGAATTGTGAAAAAACATTAAACATATCATCAGGAACATATGTCAGGGGTAACATCCAAGACATCATGATGGGAAAAGTTCTATAAAGGAATCTGGTTTACTCCATGTCCTATCCTGACATCTCATGAGACCAAACATTATCCAATTCATTATAGTTTCATATAATTCTAGTCATACCCATCACGTCCATTCAATTCTCATTCTTCAGTGTTCCACATAGATCGTAAAACAAGAAATTATTTTTCATCAATTATTATTCTATAATAAAAGAGTACATAATAAATACATGTAATTCCGTAATAAATATGTATATTCTTATAAATTTGAACACCCTTTATATAAAATGGCTATGAGAATCACTACCCCATGGTATGGCTTGGAAAATCATAGAGGAATTTTGAACTATAATGACGTCACATAAAAATTCCTAAAATGGTTCAATGAGAGATAAATAGTTATGTAATAATTTGAGAAGAAAATTTATAATAATAGGTACATATAAAAATATATCCAAACATTATGATTTGGAAATAAAAGGCATAAGATAATGAAGAAACATGAACAATAATAAGAGTGAAATGATCCCTTACATTTTAAGTTTGATATGAAATAGTTGTGAAGAGATTCATGAGATCATGGGGGAACCTTATGTTGACACTAGAGATGGGAGGATGTAGTAAGGAAATTTTCTAATGGTATATAGTGAACAAAAGTGGGAGTATGGGTGGGTTTATAATGTAAATGAGAGGGGAATCTTTATTATTTCCTAAACATAGGTTTTGGACTATATATAATAAAATAACCAAAAACACAAACCTTCCCATTGGTTTTCCAAAGATTTCTACCAAAAGGGTTTCATTTTCATTATTTTATATATCCATGGGCTGGATATATTAAAATAACTCCCTTGATGATGTAGAAGTGAGTCTTACTCTTAATGAGATGATTTTAAAAGACAAAAATATATTAATGGTTTCAGAGAATTGATAAATTATTTTTAATAATAATAAAAAACCTAAAAAACATAATTTTAAATGGAAAACATTGATTTTCCAAGGATACCATCCATAGTATTTATTACATCAATTTTGTATCATTAGGATTTCATAATACACATTGCATATATATATATATGTAGTATTTAAGTTTTACCTAAACATTTCACCATCATAGAAATTTATGAAAAATTGACCATTGGATTATATTGATATCATTATTACAAAAAAATATATATATTATAAAAAAAATTCTATATATGTTTATTTTAATTTATAAATTAAGAATAAATATTTATTGAGGAATTCTCAGTTTGTTTTAACAATCATATTTTTTGAACCCTAATAAAAAATTACATTTGACTTCATAAAAATTATATGATAATTCATATTTAATAAAAATTATTTCATAATAAAATATTATTAAAATATTATATATTTCCAAAATCCATTAATTCATCAAAATAATCTCCCTGATTGAAATTGAATACCAATTTAAAAATCAGTTTGTTTTTTATCGTAGAAAAAAAATAATAGTTAAAATATGAATAAAAAAAGAACATTATTCTATACAATATACATACATATATTATTAATATTTTGATAAAAATATCTTTAGTTCACCCACTAACTCACTATGGATAAGGTGAATTATGGTGGGACAATTATGTGGTGGTTTATCTTACAAGGTTTGAGATGTGATCTCGATGATCTTGAACCCCCCCCCACCCCAAGAGGTTCTACACATGAAATTGTTTTTGGATATTAGCATGGGATTGGTAATGGGAAATTCCCAATGATGCTATATCCCTCACAATTTTTGATAAATGGGATTTATAGGGTATGATCCTACTAGTTAAGTTTATCACCTCCATTTTATATGTCAATTGGGTTTGGTAAAACCCAATATTTATACTCATCATAATATCACTACTAAATAGATATATTATCAATGCTAAAAATACAAAACAATATTTTAAATATAATAGGATAAAATTAAAAAAATAAGTTCTTGTGTTCTTTATAACCTTTATATATATTAATTAGTTTAATAAATTCATAATGTAAAAATTATTTATAATATTTCCGGATATTAAAATCTTCCCCCTTTAAGAACTCCACCCTCAAAATTTTCGTTTCCCACACTATAAATTATGTGGTTATCTCTGTTCAATCACATCCTATAGTTCCACATCACTTCTTCAAACTTGTGGTTTCTCCACATTACTTTGATAAAGTGGACTATCTTAAATCATTTAACATTTTATCTATGATCTAGGATCTTCACTGTATTCTCCTAATATAATAGATAATTCTTGGAGATAACCACTGAAGCGTTGATTACATGTGAGGGTCTGGTATTTATTTCCTCAATAGGTGTATGTTAATATATCATGAAACTAAGATAGGTATGTTGGGAGTTCTAGTCAATATGACACTACTTTAAAATGATCAAAGATCTCAAAGGGTATGATCTATCTTGGACTAAGCTTTCCCTTATTCCTAAAACTCATGAATATCATGCATAGAGGTATGTGGTGGAATAAAATGATTCGTTCATCCAAAACGTTGTCTCATCAAGGTTTTTCAGTATTGAAATCATTTTGACCCTGACTATCCTTGATATATTGTATAATGGTATTAACATTTTCATCTATTTCCTCCACAATTTCAGGACCTAGAAGTTTTCATTCCCCAACTTCATCCCAAAATTCTAGTGTTCATCACCTGTTCTTTTAAAGGGACATATACAGATCCATTTGAATTCTTGAGTGGAAACACTTATTGTATGAGAACTTTCCTAGAGGAATATATTGATCTCATATTCCTTTAAAGTCAATTGAAAATTATACCATAGTGCCCTCAAGTGTCTTGATATTCTAATGATATTGAACAAAGGTTTGAGTGGGATAATCCACAATAAATTTCAACTCGTTATTCATTATATGTTGGAGACACTTCTATAACATGATGGTGAATCTTTGATCTCAATCATATAAAATCAATAATAGAGTTTTAATCATTTAACCTCTTATCTAATTTATATAATTATAAGTTGATGAAGTGAGAAATCCTCTTGACATACAATGAATTGCGTATTATTTATATATTCATCCACCACAACCCGTATAAAATTATTTCCACACGATTTCTTTAGAATACTAATGAGAAATTATATGGGGATGTTTTCCTATTTTCATATAGGTATGGGAAATGGTTCCATCATGCCCATTAATTTTTTTTCGTTTCATAATTCACTTGCTTAAAAACAAAGCATTTTGATTTAAATTTTCTGATATTTTTATTCATATTGTCCAACCAATAGTTTTCTTAGAGATCTCAATAAATCTATTTGTTTCCTAGGTGGATGGAGAAGGTTGAGCTATGTGCATCATCTAAAAAAATCCCTAATTAATTAATGATTTTATGGAAAACATAGTCATGACCTGAACATCACATCTCATTCTAAATTATCATTGAACTCTCAGGGTTTCATTTCTCTTATACAGTTACATTCTTCTGAAATCCCACATAATTTCACTGTGAAACCTTTATCTTCTCAAGAATGGATGGTTGAAAAATCATTTTTAAAATGATTAATGATGATTATTTATTTATGATTCCCATGTCCATCTATTCAAAATCTAAAAATATTTGACCCTTCTCAATTAACATCTATGAACAAAATGTTGTATACTTTCTACATAGACCATATTACATATTATTCAATTTACTAGGATGGTATTTTTTTGAGAATTCATAGTCATTGATCTGCTCTAACCATACTTGTTGGTTCATATTATGTTATTTCATTGTGAATTTATACATGTGTTTTTTATGATCTGTATATATTTACCCTTTTTTCTAAAGAGATAATGCCCCCATTTTTAAATAGAATATTTATTAGAGACAACTATAGATCAAGTGTTAGTAATTTTTTTCATGATCTTGAATCTAACATTAAGAATAGGCTATCAATTTCTAATTTCTCATTAAAAAAATCCCAACTCCTTCTTCTAAGCATCACTACATAACACAAAATGTTCTCCACATGTGTGTAGTGTGATTACAACCATATTTATATGACTCTTTTTCAACTCCTTAAACATTTATTTACATTCATAATTTTAGTAATAAATTACTACCTTCTGATTTATATTGGTTAGAGGGTTTTAGTAATTGCAATAAATTTCTCAAAAATAAACTATAGTACCCACCTAATCAATGGAAACTAATGATATCTACCACAGATAATGACCTCATCCATCCTTCAATTGAATCTATTTTTAAAGGTCCATAGATATTACATTTCTTTTTATGATATACCAAAATAATGAGACTACCATTAACCAAAACATACATTTTTTATACATGGAATAAATCTTCTCCTTCAATAAGGTCTATAGAATAGTTCTCATATTCTCCTCATGATACTCCTTTATTTTAGATTATATTCAGATATCAACTATGAATACTATAAAAAAATATGTTTAAGTAAACCCTAATGTTTTTATTCACCATGTCCTTGAATATATTTGGATTATTAGTGAGTCTTACTAGAATGATCATGATCCCATAGTTATTGTACCATGTAAGAAAACTATCCTTGGGGATATCCTCCTTCTTCCACCTAACATGTAAATAACTTGACTATGGATCCACCATGGAGTATTATTGTGCTCCAAGTAGCATATTGAGTAGGTCATAAATCTATGGAAGAGAAGATAAATTCATTATCATGATCTTGTTAAGATCATGATTATATATTCAAAGGGTAATTGACCCATCGTTCTTCTTGATAAATATGACAGGTGCACCACAAGGTGAATCACATGGGCGTATGAACCCTTTATCAATATTTTATTTTAGTTGTTTCTTTAGATCATCAAGATCCGAAACATCCATTTTTATGGAGTCATAGATCATGGTAACACCCTAGGTATCATATAGAATGAAAATTCAACCGCTCATCTAGGAGGAAGACCATTAAATTTATTAAGAAATAAATTTATGTATACCCTCACAATGGGAATGAAATCAAGGATTATTTATTCATTAAACTCAATAATTTGTGCTAGATAATATTTCTAACTAGGAAATTGTATCCATTATTGAGATTTTGGTGCTAAATAAGACCCATCCTCTTTCGTTCACTTTTACGAAATTAGGGGTCGATTCACAATACCGATGGTGTTTTTCTTCTCAATGAAATTTATGCGGGATATATATAGGGAAATCCAATACATTCAGAGAATTGAATAAAATTAAACAAATGGGAGTATTAAAAGGATCAATAATAATTTCAGACCAATTTTTTTATAGAGGATGAGTTATATACTTTGGATGCAATAATTCCATAATATACCATTTTACCAACAACTATATATCTATGCTTTACAGTGGTGTTTAAAAAGTTATAAAATCCATTCATTATATAAATGAATTTTTAGAACCAAAATCAAAAATTTAATTCGTTATTACTAAATTAATAACTTGTTTACCTTTTAGCACTTCTTTTTATGGATCCACCTCAGTGGTTGTGAATGAAAACTATTTACCATTTTTCTTATAAGGTTTTTGGTTGTCTTTGAATAACCTTAGATTAATGAATTTGTTTTAAAAGTTCCCTCACCCCATGAAGTTGATTTAATAAAAAATTATTTGAGGGTTGACCAGAGCATTTCATTCGTCCATAAAATTTTTCGGTTTCTCCTATCAAACTACACTGTCATATTTCCATTCCTTCCCTCACATAAATCATTTCCATGATCCCTTTAAGAAATTTTAGGGGTGCTTATTTCCATTACTTTTATAAGTGGAATGTTAAAATTTTCTGTATCTATTATTTTTATCCATCAGGATTCCATGATTTAAGTCCACTTTCCACTTCTTATCCCCATGATACCCTTGATGTTCACTGATATCCATTTTGAATTTTATGTACTATTAGGTCATTTCATCATCGCTATCAAATTATTACGGCGACAGGGATTTCGATACACTTGGATTTATGACACAAAATAATTAGTAACAATTTCATTTAGGGTTAATGATAAAGACATAAGAATATCATGCATTTCCTTAGATGTTTTTCTAATATTTCATGATATATTTATCTTCTTTTTTTTATTAAGGTCAAGGTAATGCTTTTTTATTTTATGTTTGAGAGTGTAAGGAAAATATTTATCAATTTTTTCCCATAATTACTTCCACCCCTTCATTTTGATATCATTATCAAGATTCATATTTTTTTATCAAAGTCCACCATTGCTCATCTTCTCTATCCATTTGACAAAAAAACCAATTGAACCTCCTCATTCTCATAACATTAAATGACGGATATGATATTCTTAATGGAGTTGATCTATTTTCCCATGATTAAGGGACAAGATGATCCATAGAAAGTTGGAGGCCTTTATCTCATAAAGCTATCAATTTAATCTTGTTTTTAGGGGTTTTTGAAATCCCCACCATATCCATGATTCCATTCTGAACCTGAGTTAGCTGAGATACTATCATCACAAATTTCAGGATTTGTGTTACCACCATGTTGGACATTTGGGTGGGAAAATCATCTCATTTCCATTTACAATGATTTTTACCCGATTCCTCCCACTTCTAGCCATTGTCTAGAATAAAGCTAAAATTAATGATGATTATATTGAAACAATTAAAATAATATAAGTTAATATAATGAAATTAAAAGAGATATCTTTTAAATTACATGTATTTTCCTAACATATGAATTTATAGGGTTCAATCTATGTTATCCATGAACTATTTCATAAAATATATTCTTACCTATATTTTTTTCCTTCAATAATGGTTTGTAATGACATTATGGTAGGAATATCAAACCAGACGTGAAACAAAGCCTATTGTTGTGCACCAATTCTTAGTTGGGTATGGCTCAATGTGGTATTTTCAGGTTTTAACCCTATGTAAATCTCTACTAGAGCCACTTCCATGATTCGTATCAAAAAAATGATGAATTTTCATGGTAAAATATTTATTATATTCTTAAAAATATTTATACATGTTTTCTTATGCATAGTCTTATCTTAAGGATTTATCCAGATTTTTGTAATCATAGTCCCAAAATAATAATCTTTTCCTATGATACCAACTACAAAACCATACTTTTCTTACACATTAAATAATTATTTATTACATAAATCTAAACATAATAAAACCATGATGTTTGAAAAGTATATTTTCTTAGGTAATTAGGTATATTACATTATAATTTAAAATAGGGAATATAATATATTTATTGAAAATATCATTAACATGATGGTACTTAACACTACATGGGATATCATGGGACATAAATAATAAAGGAGAGTTCTATAAATACCAGTAAGAGAATAAACATGTAATAACATGATTTTGAAATACATCATTATCAATAGAATTATTAATGATACATAAAATGGTTGAGAATCATAATCATGAAAAATTATGCATGATATATCATGATAAAATAAAGGGAACATGGGAAATGTGGAATCAAATTGAAAATTTGAATCATAAATTTATATAAAGGCTATATTCTATGAAATAATGATTGAAAACATCCCATAAATAAATTAGGTTTACTCTCTTTCCCAACATGATGTCTCATGAGACTAAACATTACCCAATGCATTGGAGCACTATATAATTCTAGGTGCACCTGCCACTTTTATTTCATTCTCGCAGTTAAGTTGTACATAAAGATCATGAAACATGATAACTTTTTAATAATATTTTCTTTCCAAATAATAGATTACATTATATATTCATGTTATAAAACAATCAATATGTATAACCGCATAAATATTAACACGACTGACCTGAAATTGGTACTGGTATTCACTACCCAATAGTTTGGAAAGGCATATCACAGTGGAATCTCGACACCATAACCACATAATTTAAACTTTTATAAAATTTTTTGATGAGACATAAATGTTTAGCAAATTATTTTTAATGAAAATGAAACATTATTTGTATATTTATAAACATATCATAACAATAGGATTTAGAAGTAGAAGCCATACAATAATAAAGAAATATGAATAAATAATAGAAAAAAAGAACACATATCATGAGAGTGTAACATAAACTGATTACGAGACATTGGGAGGAATCTAGAGAGTAGAGGAAAGATTATATAAATTCTCAAATCATTTTGATTTAATAAAATTGGTGGCATTAGTGGGTCTACGTGAGAAAGAAGAGTGTAACTCTTTATTATTTCTCAAACAAAGGGTTTTGATGCTATATAATAAAATAACAAAAACCAAAATTCTTACCATAGTTTTTGTACGTGTTTTATTCAAAATGAGGCTATTGTTAATTATTTTACAAGTCCAAGATCTGAAAAAAATAAATTAATTCCCTTTGTTATGTGGAAGTTAGACATACTCTTAAAGAAATGAATTTAAGACATTAAATTATATGAATGGGTTTTTAGGATAGATAATTGAATTATAACATTAATAAAATAATTATAAAATCACATTATTATAATTATAAAACATATATGTGGTCTTGGATACAATTTAAAGTATTTATTACATCACTTATAGGTCATTATGATCTTATAATACATATAATATATATATAGTATATAAATTTATCTATATAATTAAAATATCTCATAAAATTATGAGAAATTCACTATTTGATAATTTTTATCATATGAATTCGAAAATAATATTAATTTTTACAGAAATAATTTTTTAAATATGTTTATTTTCATTTTCAAAATACGAATCAATATTTTTTGTAAAATGTTGGGTTTTTTTAAAATAATAGTTTTCCATCCCTTACAAAAAATTAAATTTGAATTCATAAAAAAAATATTATTCATTTATATGTAATAAAAATTATTTAATAATAATATTTTATTAATATATAATTTATTTAAGAATTATTTATGTCATTAAAATAAACACATTTATTGAAATTCAATAGAAATTAAAAATAAATTTTTTGTTTTATTATATAAATATCATAATCAATTATGAACTAGTTATAAGAAGAAAATATAATCATTATTCAATAAAATATACATATTCACATTATTATGGTCTAGATAAATATCTCTTTAGTACACTTGAAAATACCCTAAGGGTAGTATGTGTGATTGATATACATTAATGGGGTGGTTAAAAGTATATGGTTAGTGTCGTGATCAAAAAATATCTTGAACTTATCCCATATGCAATTTTAATCATACTTATGGTGTTGGATCTTAGAAATAGCCTGGTCAGTTCAAATCCCATTGGTGTTATCTCCATTGTAGTTTCTGAAAAATCATTTGCATATGGTATAATCCTACAAGTTCATGAAATCACATCCCTTGTCTATGTCAATTTCATTTTTTAAAACGAAATATTTATAATAATAAAGTGATCAATGTTCAACATCTATTTTATTAATTATAATGTTTTTTACAGTGATCAAGAAAAGATATAATAAAACCAATTAATTTCATTTTTTTAATATAATAATTGTTGAATATAATACATAAAATTAAATATAAATGGGATTTTTATTTATAATACTTTAGGTCTTTGCATCATGGGGATGTCACATAAGGCCAAGTGGTGATTCATGCCTATTCTCAAAATAATGAGGAGTGGTAAGATGATACAAGTGGTATCTTTTTCTAGATCCATGGGTATCATTTGTGTCTATCTTAGAGTTTACAATGATTCTTTATTGGTCCCTTAGTTGTATTTATAGAAAACAGTTGGATCATTGAGGCTTGAAATGTATAGCGTAAAAAGGTGTAGCTAACCAATTTAATACAGAACACAAGTTCCTATGTTTTTTGGTACATTATTTGTTTTGAGATACATATAGGAATTATAATCTATGTCTCACAAGTTTAATTAATGACAAGATATTAACATGAATTGTTATAAATGACTTTGTCATTAAGTGTCTATTTTTTATTTGGAGTAATGTTCTATAATTTTTTAAAAACATGTTGATTTTTGAAAAATATTTATTTAATTTTCAAATGTGATATTATGATAATGTTTATGGTTGTGGGATTTTAAAAATTCCTTGATTTTCAAATTCATAGTGTAATTTAAAAAAGGGTTAAAAAATGGAAAGGATTGACTTTTGGATATCCTTGTTGCGATAGTTATGATGTTGTAAATTTTAAATTGTTGAGACTTCAATTTTTAGGTAGTGGCACATGGATTTTTTTATTATAGAAAATGACAATTTTTAGGCATCGTAGAAACCAAATTGAATAGTTTGCTGAGAATGTTATTTCACAATAGCCATAGGATAACTGATAGCTCGTACAAATTATTTTTTATGTTCTTAAATGTTTTTATAGTGGTAAAAAAAGGTATGAAATGTGTAAAGTAGATCATTGAGTCCAATTCCAGAATTTGAATTCACCCATATTTTTGGGTGATTTGAAACCAGATAGAGAAGTGGTGTGGCTAAATATGATGAATGGGATCTTTAGTTTCCCCAGTACACTAGTTGAACTGGAAGAGAAGTTGAAAATGTACATGATGGAGGATATTTCATTCCAATTATGGGATTTAGTAGTTCATGGTAGATTAGAACATGTCATTTAATGGGAGGTTTTTGAGGAATTATTCAACAAACAATTCAATCCTCACATGTTCCTAATCACAAGAACAATATAATATTTATTCTTAAAGATAGAGAATCTCTAGAAGATACAGTACATGGGTAAATGTATGATTTTTTATTCTTTTCCCTTGATGTTACATCATGTGCATCCATAATGGAATAAATTTTTGAATTAGGGTAGAGGCCAATGATTTTATCAAAGATTGTATTACTTTTTATAAAACATCATATGGAGAAGTTCAATAGAGTGATTGTGACAGAAAGTGTAACATTAAGAAGTACCAGTGAAGGATTCTTGTTGATACCTATGAGAATTGGTTGGAACTCTAATGTTGGTATGAAGCATAATAGAGACAACTTTTCCCATAGTGGTGGGATGACTCAGAATCAGACAGCTAGATCTTTGAATCTTCCTCCAAATTCAAGGTGTAAAATGTGATTTTTTCAATGTGGTTCGTTCAACCACATGAATTGATATTGTACAACACCTCAAATATCATGCCACAATTACAACTAGATGATACACATCTAGTGATATTATTGTAGTTCTCTGTGTTATTTTTTTTGGAGACACCTCATGTTTCATAGATGTTTTATTCTTCTATTGAATGTGGGAGAAAAATTCTTGTCATCTGCAAAACCAACTTATTCATATTAATTCTTGCAATACCATGACTTCTTAGGCAGTGAAATATCATCAAGATAGTAATGTCCAAAGTGTTGGGATTATACAAATGTTTGTAACTAAGCAAGTAATGGTGGATGACCAGTCTAGACCATTTATAGTGGGAGTTATGATTCATTTTAATTATACCCTTATGTAATCTTTGTTTTTTATTAGTTTATGTAATACATTTATTTCTATTCATGCTATTGATTTATTAGATTTTCATGTTGAGAGGCTCCCTTATGTTTTGAAACTTCAAAATCCTCTTGGCTAAAGAGAATATCAAGCATTTGTGTCTAATGAATGTTTTATATATATTTTTAGAGATGATTTGATATGGGAATTATATATTCATGAGATTAGTTTCTAATATATAATATTTTTTAGGGACTGGTTTACAATGTTCAAAGCACAAATCACCAATTATACAAAATGGGTTAGTTTTATGACTTATAAAGGATTCAAGCATCATTTTATTTGGGACCTGAATGGAATGAGAGATGCACAAGTATTTCTAGAACGATTAGTTTGATCTATCTATGATGAGTTAGATGCTTTGAATTTTTAACTTCTGGATGAGATCAAAAATATTGGTTCTACAGTAGTTTTTTTATCAGTTTTGGGATATTTTTCCTTAAAATTTCTCAAGGTTTCCTCTCATAAGGTAAATGTATTTTGCAATATATTTTTTCATAGAGACTAGTCAAATTTTACTTCTATCATATTCAATATAACCAATATAATTAAGGGGATTGAATGCCCAGTTAGAAGAGTTGTACATAAAAAAGTAAATTTATCGATCTACGTCTCAATGGGAATCACCTGTCTTGTTTGTAAAAATGGATAATGGAATTATGCAGCACTGTGTGATTTATCATAAGAATAAAATATGTTATTATAATGTGTGTGTATCCAATTAAACACATTAGTGAGGTATTTGATCAATTTAGAGGAGGAAAATGGTTTTCTATGATTGACTTGTGTTCAGGATGTCCCTAATTATGGTTCCCAATGGAGTGTATTCAAAAATTTTTTAAGAGTTTATTTTTCCAATTTAGGTATATGGTCATGAATTTCAAAATTATGAAAACACCATAAATATTAATGTTATTATTGAGTCATATATTTTAGAGGTATATGGTTTCTTTTTTGGTTGTTTTTTGGAGGACATATTGGTGTATTGAAAGAAAGGGGAAATCATGAGAAAAATATGCTGATGATGTTGGAAATGTTACATGGTTATAGTCTATAGGAAAAATATCAAATTTTTATTTGTTGATAAAAGAATTGTTTTTTTCTTTGACATGTTATCTATAAAATAGTTTTTTATGGATCTTGCAATGATAGCGGTGGTAATCTCTTAGAAACAGTCATTGAATTTCTTTGATATACTCTGTTTTCCTAGTATGGATGGTAATTAACAATGTTTTATTCATTATTTATCAAGATTATCATCATATATGAAATATTTAAGAAGAAAAAACGATCCATTCAAATTGAAAAAATAATTTTAGAGGTATTTTAAAGATAATAAATATCACCATACATTAATATTGATTTTGATATTGGTGGATTAATACAAGGGTACATGTGGTATAGTGATGCTTCAGGATCAAGCTTTGGATATGTTCTCATGCAAGGAGAAATTATTGTTTCTTATGGGTAACATCAATTAGGGTTGTATGATAAAAACTACCCAACAAATGATTTATATATAGTTGTCATAGTTCTTTCATTGAAGACATGATGCCATTTCTTATTTGGTGAGAAATTGATAGTGTTTATGGATCATAAGATACTGAAACACAATTTATCAGAAACGGATATTAACATCAGACAAAGAATATGGATGAAATGCTTATAAATTATTGGAACATAATTGATGTATACTATTGGTAATAGAAATTATGTGGAAGGTTTATTAAGAAGAAATCCACATTTTTATTTGAAAAAAAGAATATTATTATAGGTAATTGATGTCAGTTATTGAAGACATATACATGAATTGAGAATAATGACGAAATGTAATACTTTTATTCCAAGTTTATTTTGTTATTGATTTTCATGAGAATGTTAAAGATGCATATACATCAAATTCACAATGTGTTTCTATGAGGTAAAACTCAATAGTTGGGAGACCATTGAGGGATGGCAGGTGAACATGGGGGTAGTGTTTTTGTTCATAGAATTGTTGTTCAAACCTTTCACATGTTGGGAATAACTTCTCCATGCATAAAAACATTTGAGTAAGTTTGTTCATCCTAGAATATAGACATTCATAAGGCATTAGAATCAGATTTTTGATGGGTTTGCATTAAAAGGAAGGTGGATGAGTTGGTTTCCAGATGCCTCACTGATCAGTAGGTTAAGGTAGATCACCAGCGGCCAAAAAGTATATTGTATTATTTACCAATTACCATTTTGAAATGGAATAATATTTCCATGGATTTTGTTATAGGTCTCCCAAGAATGGTATAGAATCACGATTCCATATGGGTAATAGTGGGCCATCTCATAGTGTTGGACCAATTTATTCTTATTCATGAATCTCATAATATAGATTAATTCACTGAAATCTATATCTGATATGTTGGAATGAGTCTTGGTTTACCATTTTTGATTGTTCTAGACTAGAACAAAAGGTTCATGTCTCATTTATTGAAGTCCATAAAGGAATCCCATGAGAACTATTAAACCATGAGAAATATATATTATCCATATAAGTATTGATAATCTAATAGGATGATGTAACCATTGGAAGACATGATTTGGGATTGTGTAATGGATTTTTGTGGCTCATGTTTGGGGAATATATCATCATTGGAGTTCTTGTATAACAATAGTTTTTAGGCCTTGAGACATTTTTCCAATTTTGATTAATTTTATGGGAATCCTTGTCGTTCTATATTTTTTTGGGTGGAAATAGGTGAGACTTCATTTTTTGGACGAATACATGTCCAAGAGACAATGGAGAAGATTATGATGATCAATAAGTGAATATAGATGGTTCAAATTTGTCAAAAACTGTATGTGCCCTATAATCAATGAATATTTCTATTCATGGTCAGCGATTATATGTTCTTGGTCTCTCAAAGGATTGGGAATAATAATTTTTGGATGATAAGTAACTTATCTCTTTGATACATATGTATTTTGACATATATAAAAGGATTGGTAATGTGGAATATTAGTTTCCTTTTCCAACATGGGTTAGTTCAGGGCACAATGTGATTCATGTATCTCATTTGAAAAACTATCAACCTGATACAGAACATGTGAATCAATGGGGTAAAGAATACCAAGAGTTTGATGCTTTGTTTTTTCTTTATCTAGTACATATTGTGGATATGTGATAGAAATTATTTCATGGAAAATAAACTAGTCTAGTGTAAGTTTTGTGGAAACATGGTAAGATTCAAGGAAAATATTATTAATGGGAAAAGGATATGGTCAAGAAATGGATCAAACTCATTCAGGGAAATAGTGCTTTTCTAATTTTTGGGGATGAAAATGCCAATGATGGGGTGATTATACCACCCAAATATTAATTTAAGCACCACTTTCTTTATGTATTTTATGTATTTAATATTTTTGGGTGATGTTTGTGAGTGTTTTGAGGACATTTGGAATGTCTTGGGGGGGGGGTGTTAGGTGGATAGTCTCATGAACCATCCCAATGGGGCCCATGCAGGGACTCCCTCAGAATACCTCCAATAATGAACCGGTTGGTGACTAGAAATGAGAAGTATTATCACTAAAATGGGAGGCCTTATCTAGTGTTTTGATAAAAATGAACATATTTCTAAGCCCATAAAATGAAAAAATGTAAAACTATTTGACAATCAATATTGCCTACATCTAAATCCCAAACTAGTGTGTGACATGATGTAACGGAAAATGAAACATATCCAAATACAATACCACCATAAAGTGTAAGAAAACTAGTCCAACTTGAAAGTACACTGGGTATTTCTCTCATGATACCATAAGAACACACCATGGTTTGTCTGGACTCACTATGAATAATATGGTCCTAGTCTAAAAATGTCTTTCAATTGATTAATCATATGCATAATACATGACATGTGTTGGCATAGCCTATATAGGTGTGAGTATAAAAATACCCAATAAGAGATAATGAAACCAAAAAATCATAAAAAAATGAAAAATGGTCAGCTATACATTTATATAAGTGCAAAATACATGCAATAAGAACATATAGATATACTCAACAACAATACACTGTCAAAAGATAATTCACAATTGTAACAATGTCCTAGGATTCCAGCTGAAATATTCCACATAAAACTCATCTAGGTGAACACACAATATTATTTTGATAACTTTGATGACATTAGAAGTGATATGATACATATTAGAGGATCACACCTAGTGCATTGGTCTAGACCACTCTGGCCCATTCTGTTATAAAAAGATGGTGTTTGAGGTGTTATTATAAGAACCCAGCTCTTTATTATGCACTTAAACAAGAATTATTACATTAAATTTCACATAATAAAACTCTAAGGATAATGATGTCTAGTGTATTTGGGTATTAGGAACATTACATACCATGTTAGAATACACAACACAGTATATTTATTGAAATCCTCTTTTACATGACCAGAACATTCTTTAGTACAAAGCATCGCATGGGATAAACTGAGGAAATACATGTAAAAAGGGTGAGCTATAAATCATAGTAATAGAGTAGACAAGGAATAACATAAAAAATATATTAAAATTTAGGCAATGGGCATATTAATGGATCATAAGAGAAACAAGAACATAATGTCATGGTAAATCATCACTATCATAACATGGAAATGTGGCAACAAAATTTACATGGTATTATCATTAGAAAAGTCCCATTGCACATGAATCATGAGTAAACCGAAATTTCACTTGAATTATCATGAGTAAACTCTCATTTCACTTGATGTATCATGATACTAATCTTTACCCATAGCATTGGAGCGATCTCAGGGTGCACCCTTCTTAACCATTTCATTTAATGCCTAAGTTTGCCACATGGATCATATAACATTGATTCATTAAACATAATCATTTATTCCAAGAAAAAGGAATGTGGAATTCATACATTAAACTCTATAATAAATAAGTAAATGTGCATAAAGTTGAATAACCTGGATAGATAAATGGGCAGGGTATTCACTACACAATGACTTTGCCTTGGAAAATCGCAGTGCAATTTTGGAAGCTTAATAGAGTGACATAAGAATTCGTAAAAATTGTTGATGAGAGAGAAATGGTTGTCTCATTATATGTACGCAAAATTGATAGTAATGGGGTCATATAGATACATATCCCACCATATTTAATTGGATTTATATTAATAATACAAAATAGTTTCTTGAATGTAAATTTGAAGGGATAAATTACTTATGGAATTTATTCATGGTAATGGGTGTACATGGGAGGCATTAATGAAAGAGAATTATATCTATAATCTATAAAAAATAAGTAGGGAATTATGGGGGAGGTTCAAAATCATACGCCAACATTTGTAATGGACAATAGAATGGTATATCAACATAATGAAATTTGGACAACAATGAGAAAGGAAGAAATCCCTTACTTGGAAGTGTTGTCCAAATGTTTTGAGAGAGTCTTGAGATATAATTATTGAGATCTTGGGGTGTCTTGGGAGTATTATAGATAGAGTATGTAATAGGTTGGTGATCTTACTATGTTTTTTAGTGAATATAAAGTGAGCAATTGCGTGGGTTTATATTAATAAAGGAGGCAATTGTTTATTATTTAGGTTTTGGACACCACACATTAAACTAATTAAAATCAAATACAACCCATGGATTTAGAACATGGTTTTTGTAAAAGGGGTGTTGAAAGCATTGATTTATAAGGTAAATTTTATATTTCCTTAAAATATTACAATTGCTTATGTAGAGGTGAGTCACACTCTCAGGGAAATCATTTTAAAAGATAAATTTTTTATAAGTCTTGGAGGTTCAACTAAGGCACCGTAAAGTTATTAAAACAAATATTATATCACATTATATTGAATATAAAACATATATTGGCCGAAAATACAATTTATATTATTTTATTACATCACTATTGGGTCATTATGATGTCATAAAACAAATTATATTTTTAAATTGCATTTAATTTTTACCAAAAAATTCAACTGTCTCAGAAAATCAAGGAAAATTCAACATTGGATAATTTCAATTTCCTGATTCCAAAAATAATATTCATTTCATCTAAATATTTTTCTATATATATATGAATTTTTACTTTTTAAATAATGACCGACATTTATCGAAAATTCATGGGTTTTGACAAAAACAACATTCAAACCATAATAAAAATTACCATTGTATTCACATATATTATACAATCATTTAAATTTAATAAAAACTAATTTATTAATAATATTTTATTAAAATATAATTTAAATAAAAAATCCATTAAATCATCAAAATATATTTCTTAACTGAATATTAACTAAAAATACTATTCACGCTTCAAAAACCATTTACAAAGTAACAATGATAAAATGAATGTATATGATATATACAAAAATAAAGTACATAAACATAGTATTGGGTTATTGTTTCATAACCCCTTATAAAACCCGCATATGACCTAAGGTTAATGTGTATTATGTTGACAGTCTCTTTGGGAGGCTCAAATAAATCGCTCATGTGGTAATATCTATTAACTTTCACTTATCCTGCATGAGGTTCTATTCAAGCTTAATGTGTTGAAGCTCATATTGGGCTTGGTAAAGAGTGAATCCCAGTGATGAAGCTTCCTTTCTGAGCTCCAAAAATGGGCTTCACATGGAGTAATTTAACTTCATGAGTACATCTTTTCTTTTTTCTGAGTAAATTGGATTTGTTGAAGCCTTATATTTCTACTAGTCATGTGGTCACTTTTCAATCACTATATTAGCAATGGTAAAAATTTGTAATAGTATTATAACATCAAAAAAAACATAAAACCAAGGATGTTCATATATCTTATATAACCATTTTACATAACAATAGATTTAATCAAATCATGGATAATTTTCATTAATAAAAGTTTTCCTCATTACAATCTTCCTGCATTTAAAAATTTCACCCTCAGAATTTCTTTTTCGAGCACTATAATAGATGAGGGTAACTCTACTTCATCACTTCCTATAATTTCCATGTTTTCTCTTCAAACATGTGGCATCTCCACAACACCTTGATGAGGGAAATTGTCTTATTTTGTATAACATTTTCCTTAAAATCTAAATATTCCCTGATTTCTCTTCATAGGAGAGGTCATTATCCAATGGTACCACCTCTGGATTATGTACATGTGATGGGTCAGGTATGTACTTCCACAAGAGTGATTCATGGAATACATAATGTACTTGAGATAATTTTGGCAGGAGTTCTCTTCAATATGACACAACTCTAATTCGATCAAGGATATCAAAATGGATGATGTACCTTGGACTATCTTTTAAATTCTTCCTAAATATCATAACACTCTTCTATAAGGGTATGTTGAGGAATGACATGTCTCCAACATCAAACTGTAGGTCTTATCGATGATTATTAACATAGCTATTTTATCAACTCTGGGTTTATTTAATGTGATTCTAGGTGGTCTTAACCTTTTACACTATTTCTTCAACCATTTCTGGACCAAAGAGTTTTCTCTCCCCAATTTCATCCAAAAAAGTTAGGGTTCTACACCTCTTCTAATATAAGGATTTATAAGGAGCCATTTGGATGTTGGAGTGGAAATATTTATTTTAAGATAACTCAACTAGAGTAATATGCTTCTCCCATCCTCCTTTGATGTCTATTGAGAATGATATCAACATTCCCTCAAGTGTTTGGATAGTAAACTTAGATTATCCATCAGTTTGAGGATGATAAATCATTCTGAAGTTTAGCTTAGTATTTAGAGCACATTGGAGACTCTTCTAGAACTTATAGGTGAATCTTGGATCTTGATCGAATATAATAGATAGTGGTATACTATACATACGTACCACTTATCTAGTATATATCTGTTCTAGTTGATCCAATGAGAAATCCCCTCAAATTTAATTGATGTGTGCAATTTTTATAAGACAATCCCAATAACCCAGACAACACTGTTTCCTCAGGATGTCTTCAGATGTTCGGTGACATAGTCCACGATGATGTTCTTATATTTCAAACTTAGTATGGGTAATGGTTTCATCAAGCCCTTAGATTTATTCCTCAAATCCTTCACTTTCTAACATACCAGGAACCTTGATGTATACACAGTGATCTCCTTCCTCATGTTATACCACTAATAAAGCTCTTGGATATCTTGATACAACATTGTGTTTCCCAGGTGAGTTGAGAAATTATAACTATGTGCATCCTCCAAAAGTTCATTATTTAACTCTGAATTTGATAGAATATATAGTCTTGTCCCAAATATCACAATTCCTTAATCATTAACATTGGACTCTGAGGATTTCCTTTTTTTGATAGTTTCCACTTTTTTTAGAATTCCCACATCATGATTTTGAGAATCCTTTAACTTTTTCAAAAGAGATGGTTGAGAAATAATTTGTGATAGGATTGATGATTTTCACTTCTTAATGACTCCCATGTCAATATTCATAAAATATATTAATATTTGATTATTTTCAATTCTCATCAATGATAGAATTTCTAGGTTCTTTATACATAGATCATCTTCCACCTTATTCATTTTCCTCGGATGGTAGTGAATTAGCTGTCATAGTGTTTGATCAGCTCTAGCTAACTTTGTTGGTGCATATTCATTACTTTATATGTAAAAATATACTTTAGGATTTTCTGATCCATATATATTTCACACTTCTCCCCAAAGAGGTAATGCTGCCAAATTTTTAAAGAGAATATTACTGCAGCCAAGTACAGATCATCTGTTGGTTATTTTTTCTCATGAACATTAAATTTCTTTTAATCATAGTCAATTACCTTGTCATTTTCCATCAACACACAACCCATGCCCTTCTTCGAAGTATCACTAAATAACAAAAAAAAGGTCTCCACTTTTGGGTAGTGTGAGCATGAGTGTAGTGATAAGCCTAATTTTCAACTCATTAAAGATATATTCACATTTATCACTCTAATAAAACTTTACTAACTTCTGAGTTAGCTTGGTAAGAGGGTTGGGTAATTGTGATAAATTTCTCACAAATCAGCGATAATATCCAGCTAACCCCAGGAAGCTATAGATATCTATTACCAATGTTGGAATCAACCATACCTCAATTATAGCTGTCTTGGAGGGATCCACAAATATCCAATTACTTGTGATGATATTACACATGAATGATAACTCCTTCAACCAGAACTCACACTTTCTATACTTTTCACAAAGATTATCCTTTTTCAAGGTCTCTAGTACATTACTTAGATGCTCCTCATACTCCACCATGGTTTTTGAGTATGTTAGAATATTTTATATAATGACTACCTCAAATTTGTCTAGGTAATCTCCAAAGACTCTATTAAATGAGTCCATGAAGATTTATGTAGAATTAGTGTGTCCAAAAGGCATTACTATGAATTCATAGTGCCCGTTTATTGTATGAAAAACAGTGTTTGGGATATCCTAGTTCTTCACCCTTACTTGGTAATATCCTAACCGCAAATCCACCTTGTAGAAGTATTATTCCCCACGTAGCGGATTGAACAATTCATTAATTCGTGGCAGAGGATACCTGTTTTATATCCTGATTTTTTTGAGCTCATGATAATCAATGCAAAGGTGCATTGACCCATCCCTTTTCTTAATGAAGAGGAATGGTGAACCCCATGGTGAGACACTTGGGTGTATAAACCATTTATCCATATTATCCTATAGTTGTTTCTTCATCTCATCAGGCCCCACAATAACCATTCTATATGGAGTCTTGGATATTGGAAACACCCCATGTATAATATCAATTGATAATTAAACATCTTTTGAAGGAGGAAAATTTTGAAATTCCCTGGGAAACACATTAGTGAATTCCCTCAAAATAGGTATGTCTTCAAGGATGGTTTCTTCATAAGACTCAATCTTTTGATAGAGATACACATACTCATAGGATAGTAATATCCATGTTTGAAATGATGGCACTAATGAAGATTCATCCTCTTCCTTGCACTTGTACAAAATTGGGGGTTGATTCTCCATATAAAGAGTGATTTCCCTCTCATGGGAATTTATGTTATCTATATATACCTAACGACAATCCATTATAAGAATTGAATCAAATTCCACTAGAGGGAGTATGAATGTTTTCTCTAGGAATTTAAATCCAAAAATTATGACATGGGAGGATTTATATTCATAGGCTACAATAATTTCCCAATTTTACATTCTCAACAACATCTTTACTTCCATAATTTGTGGTGGTGTTGGGATTGTTCTACTAAACTTTTGAGATATAAAATAATGTGTAGAATAAGAATAAAAATGTATGTTCTCTATAATTGATTGAATTACTTTAATACCTTACACCACTTCATTTTCGGGGTTCACTTCGGTGGTAGTGATGGAAAAAGACCACCCTTTCTTCCATGGAGGTTGTTGGTTTCCTCCGAAAACCCTTGGGTTAGGGAACTGGTTTTGAAAGTGCTCAGCTTCATTACATTTAAAGTAATGAGAAATGCGTTGAGGGTTGAATGGATTGTTCTTATACTCTATCGTAGCCATGGGTATTTATTGTCAGTTGTTAATGTCTGGGTTTCCTTCTCTTACACACCTAAATCATTTCCCCATCCCCATTAGGCAATTTACAGGGTGCTTCTTTCCATACCTTTGTCAAGTGGGGTGCTGGATTTTCATAGAACCATTTGATTTATCAATCAGACCATCTGAATTAAAGTACATATTATGTTTCTTATCCCCATGATACCCATGAGATTAACTGATCTTCATTTTGACTTTGAGGGCATATCAGACAGTTTCCTCATAGCTCTCAAAGTAATAGATCACTAGGGATTTCTGTAAGATAAGTTTTATCCCCCAAAAGAAACGGACAACCATGAATTCAGGGGTAACCACAAATCTGAAGGCATATCATGAAAGCCTTGTGAAGTTTTACTTGAATGCTCTGATGGATTAATTGTCATTTTTCTTCAGAGAAATGAAGTCCCATTCCAGCTAAAGTCAGAGGGTGCGATTAAAATATTTATCGAAAAACTTTTTTTGAAAATCCTTTTATTCCAATACCTCCATAACCTCCTCAGGCATTGTATTTTTGATCAAATCCAACATTGATTAGGTTCACCCTCCATACAATACGTATCCAGAATAGCCTTATCTTGTTCGAAACAATTATGGTTAGAGTATATATTCTTAGTGAAGTTGATCCATAATTCGGCGATTGATGGTTTGAATGATTCATTAATGGTAGGAGGCCTTTGTCTCATGAAGCTCTCAATTGCAAATTTTTCTTTCTTGGGGGGGGGGGGGGGGTTAATGTTCTTCTTAACCAATGTTTCTATTCAAAACATGAGTTAACTAAGAGAGTACATTGATAATGATTGTGATTCACCCTCCCATCAAACTGGTCATCTCATTAAAAAATTCATCACATTGATCTTCGCATTGGTTGTTAGCCAATGTCCTCATATTTCTGTCTATTGGCTAGAATAAAAGGAATTTTAGGGGTAACACATAAATGGGGATTCCAAGAAAAAAGGATAACTTATAAATAACTTTTATTTCCTTAACTTATGAATTTATAGGAATCAATCTATGTTATCCATGATCTACTTCCCAACATATATTCATAGGGTACTTTATTACCTTAACAACGGTTCTTTAAAAACTTATGAATTAATAAAATCATATCACCGTGAGTTTCGTAACCAAGAGTGAAACAAGGCCTTTTTTCATGCCCTATTTTCTATTCGAGTCTAGCTCAAAGTGGTGTCTTCAGGTTTTACCCCTTGACACATCTTTTCCATAGTCGCCTCTACCTGCTCATATCCAAATAGGGATGTATTTTCTTAATAAACCACTAGATAAATACTCAAAAAAATTTGGGGATATTTTTATTATACTTATTCTTATCCCTAAGGGTTTCACTAGGGATTTCTAATCCTAATCCCAAAAATAACTAAACATATACTCAGATACCAACTATAACAACCCTTCTCTTTATTAGACCCTTATACCAGATTTATCACAAAAACATGCACTTAATACAAGTATGAGGATCAAGAGGTCTAGTCAATTTGAGGATTTGTAATATTACATAACAACATAGAACATAAAACATAATATGTTTATTGAAACCTTCTTTTACAGGACCACAACAATCATTTGTACCTAGAATTGATTGGGATAACCTAAGGACATACATGTAAAAATGTTGAGCTATAAATCCCATTAAGGTAGTAAAAAAGGTATAACATGAATAATAAAATACATGTTATGAAATAGGAATATAAATAGAGCATAAGAGAAACATGAACATAAATACATGGTATAACATGATTATCATAACATGGAAATGTGGCAACAACATTTAAGATGATATTAGTATGAGCCAAGGACCATTGCACATGAAGCATGAGTAAACCCTCATTGAACTTTAATTATCATGAGTAAACCCCCATTTCACTTTACTTATCATTATACTAATCTTTACCCAATGCATTAGAGCGCTATCAAGGCACAACCTTCTTAATCATTTTATTTCATGCATATGTGTTGCACATGGATCCAATAACATGGATTCATTAAACATCAACATTTATTCGATTAGAAAGGAATGTAAAATTCATACATTAAACTCTATAATAAATAAGTAAATTTTCATAATGTTTAATTCCTTTGATATATAACTGGGAATGTTATTCACTAAACAATTACTTTGGCTAGGAAATTCATGGTGCAATTTTGGTAGCCTAACGGTGTGACATAAGAATTAATAAAAATGGTTGATGAGAGATAAAGTTGTTCCTCATCATATGTACATGAAATGGAATGTAAGGGGTCATATAGATACATGTCCCAAAATATGTAATGGGATTAATATTCATAATATAAAAGTATTTCTTGAATGTAAATGATAATGGAGAAATTTCTTACCGAATTTCAGCATGGTAACTGGTTTACACGGGAGGCATTAATGAGAGGTAAAGAAGACTCTCACAATTGAAATATGAGGAGGAAAGTCTTGTGGTGGGGGTGTGAAATCATACCACAACATTTATAATTTAAAATAAAAGGATATAGCAATATAATGAAATTTTGAAAAAAATGAGAAAGAAAGAAATACCTTATTTGGATGTGTGATCCTAAAGGCTTAAAAGAGGCTTAAGAGAGGATTCTTGCGAGCATAGGGAACCTTTGTAGAATTATAGAGAGATTAGGACCATGGTTGGTTGAGCTCCAAAGGTTTTTAGAGAAGAGGAAGTGGGATATTGGGTGGGTTTATTTTAGAAAAGATAGGGAATTCATTATTATATAGGGTTTGGACACCACACGTTAAACTAATCAAAAACACAAACCAAACCAGGGTTTTTACTATGTTTTTTTCCAAATGGGATTGAAAAAAATTGTTTTATAAGGCCAATGGCCTAACTTCTTATAATATTAGGCTTTTTTACTTGGAGGTGAGTCACACTCTCAAGAAAATCATTTTAAAAGTTAAATTTTTTTAAGTCTTGGAGGGTCCACTAAGACACCATATAATTAATAAAAACAATCTAAAATAACATTATTTTAAATACAAAACATATATTGGCCGAAAATCCAATTTATTATATTTTTTTACATCACTATTAGTTCATAATGATGTCATAAAACACATTATATATTTAAACAGTATTTAATTATTACCGAAAAATTTTATTGTCTCAAAAAATTATAAATATATCACCGTTTGATAATTTCAATGTCCTGATTTCAAATATAAAAATCATTTTATCTAAATAATTTAAAAAATATGTGAATTTTTACTTTTATCATAAAAACCACCATTTATCGAAAATTCATCGGTTTTGACAAAAAACAGCTTTCAAAACATAATAAAAATTATAATTGTATTCACAAAATTTATAAGATAATTTATATTTAGTAAAATGTAATATATTAATAATATTTTATTAAAATATTATTTAATTAAAAAATCCATTAATTCATCAGAACATATTTCTTAATTTAATATTTACTAAAAATATTTTTAGTTCTTCAAAAACCATTTAAAAAGTAATAATGATAAAATTAATGTATATTTTTTATAAAATAATAATGCACATAAACATAGTTATATGGTGTTGTTACATTACCCCTTATAACACACGCATAAGTCCTAAGGGTAAGGTGTGTGATGGTGACAGACTATTGGGGAAGCTCCGCTAACATCACATGGGTGGTAATCTTTATTAACATCCACTTACCCCTCTATGTGGTTCTGTTCAATCTTAATTTGTTGAATCTTGACGTGGGCTTGGTCAAGAGTGAAGCCCAGTGACACCACCTCCTTCACAAGCTCTGAAAAAATTGGATTTATATGGAGTAATTCTACTGGATGAATCCATCACTTCCTTTGAATGAGTAAATTGGTTTTGTTAAAGGCCTATATTTATACTAAACATGTGGTCACTGTTTAATGGCTATATTAGCAGTGGTAATAATTCATAACAGTATTTTAAAATCCAAAAAAATAAAACAAAATAATTTCATGTCTTATATAACCATTTTACATAACAACACAATTAATTAGATCAAGATGAATTTTCATTAATAAAATTATGGGTCGTTATAGTTATTGGAGGTCAATGTGACTTATTTCGTACACATTACAAAATTTCCAGTTCTATGAATAGTGTCATTGGTGAGACAGATGTGAAAAGTGTAATTTATGTGATATATTGGAATAGTGTCAATGGTGATTCACAATGGTGAGTCACATTGGTGACTCAGATCAATGGATCACATCGTTGACTCACATCAGTGACTCGTTTTGGGGAATCGCATTGGTTACTCACATAGGTGACTTGCATCGGTGGACTGTTCTGGTGAATAAAGTGGGTGATTCACACTGGTGACTCACATAAGTGATTTTCATTGGTGACTCATGTTAGTGAGTCATGTCGGTGACTTGCACCAATGGCTTGCGTCAGTCACTTGCATCAGTGAGTGGCATTAGTGGGTCGTTGGGGAACAGTGTGTCCCACAATCTATAGTTTCACCCATTTGACATTATATTGGGTGTAAAATGAATTAAATTCCTTATTTTAATGGATTTAAGGTTAATTAAAATCTCATAAATCATATATTAATTTTCCTAAGGGTCTCAGTGCCATCACTCGGCTGAACTACGTAGTCTTGACAGGATCCACCATTAATAAACAATTGAAATTTTTTCTTAACCACTGCACTATTAGATTTTCAAAATGGACAATATATATTCCACCCCTTTTCTTCCTTTTTATTTTCCTTGTTATGAGGTGACCAATGTTCTTCTGGCCATAGGAGTCGTGTGATGGAAAAACAATCCTTGGATCATTTCCCCTTGGAGTTTTTATGCTACATGCACAAACCCTATTTTGGTGAAACTGGGAAGCATCGATCCATCTTTGATGTAAGGTATTTTCTACCTCCGTTCTTATGGTTTCCTCGATCTACATTCTCTCATTTATCCTTTCCATATGATGGCATGTGATCTCGATATTTCTAATGGAGATTTCTTGGATATCAGTTTATGCGGTTGTGCATCGATGTCATCGGGTGGATGCAATCATTGTCATATGCGTGATCGTCATATGTTGTGTTAGACTGTTCTTTTGAAAACAATGTCAGAAACCTTTCCAGTTAAGGGATTTATGGATAATATCTTTTATTTACATTAAATCATAGATTTGGCATGATTTAGTACCTCAATCAAATTGAAATCAACTTAATAAATATTTGAACAATATTAAATAATTGATTTCAATTGCCTAGTGTTGTTATTGACTCTTGATTTTATAAATTGCGTTATATCAATTCTTTGATTGTTTGGAATGTTTTTCACAATGTAAATTGTTAATGAACATAAATCTAGGAGTAATTGATAATTAATTTCCTAAAGACAAAGATGCATGTTTAATGAATCTAGTTGTTAAAATTTGATTATAATCAAATTTGTGCAGTAAGAATGTTTATTTGAATTGATTGTTAAAATTGAAGCGTGTTGATTCTTGTTTATTATAGGAATGCCAAATTTGTTGTTTAATTAATTTTTGATAGATTGGGAAAGCTATTTTTTTAGGTTTACCATAGTTGAAATTTGTGTTAATTAATCCCTTAATTAAAGATGTAATAAAGAACCAGTTTAATAATAAATATAATTCCTTGTTGGGTTTGAGTTTCCACTTTCTTGTAAAGGACATGTTATTTATTATTTGAGTCTTGAGATCTTGTTCTGTGTGAAGGCGAAATTCCTTTTTTAGGGCCAAGATCATAGTATATTTGTTGTTTCATAATATTAATGATGTGATATGACCCTAGATGGTTGTTGTTGTTGTGGGTGTAGGCAGGCCCAAATGTGACGTGGGCCTATGATGGCTAATCCAAGAGGGGTATTGTGGTATGTGGGGGAATATAGGCCCAATGGTTATTCCAGAAGATGGAACCATGAGGGGTGAGATACATTAGATTTTGCATGGGTGTGAAGGAGGTCACCAGAGATGATGAAACAGGTTAAAGCGAGGCTTACCCATTGTGGTGAAAGTTGGATTCTTGTGGAATATGTTTGTTTCTTATATGGTTTACCTTTCCCACTGCTTGAGGTAGTTGGCCTTGCATACCATCATTCCAAAATATGTGAAGAGGTGTGGGGTAATCAACATGCTTTTTGTGTTTAGATTCCCATGGATGGATGTGTATAGGCTCCTACTATACGAGTAAAAGACCTTATAGGGAGTTCACCTAGTAACCATGTAAATCCACTTATGTATGGTAGCTAAGAATTATTTTCTTGAATTCCTATGAAAAGGTAAATATGATGACGATTTTAACATATGATTTAAATAATGATGTTTGACCAACTGGGGTTAGAGCTTGATATGATGAAATACTGAGGTTATGTTTCTAATAAGCTGTAGACATGGTTTGGTTATTCCATTAGGGGCATGGATAATGGTTTAAATGATAATTGCATAAATGTGGAAAATGATAATGGTAAATTAATGGTCATAGAATTAATTTACATACAGTAAAATTTTTGAAAATAGATAAAGTAAATTAATATAGCTATATAAATGGTTGTGTTATTAATATATATCTAGTCTTAGTAGTGGCTGATGGCAGTCTGGGAGATGTTAGTTGTAGTTGAGCCGAAGACTAGGTTTTTCCCATAGTGTGGTTCTGAGCTATTTTATATATTTTTTTCTTTTTGTGTCTTTATACACTACTCCACTATATCAGTTATGGGAATAGACACCTAAGGGATTTTGAGCCCTAGGGAGATGTTTTCCCCAATATCTTGATGGGAGGTTAGATCACTAACTACCCGATTTATACTACTCTCTTCTCTCGGTATTTACTTTTTTGGTTTGCACAATAGTTAGTTTTCTACATATATGTGTGTTGAATGATTTAATTATATTTTTTCCGAAATATATTTTATGTATATAATTTCCTATGGACTACTATAGGTGTATCATGTATAGGCTGTGATGGATTGAGGATCCATACTTGGGGTTTGGTCTGTAATGGATTGAGGTATAATACACAATATATGATACATGCTATGTGAGATTTGGTGGATCCTAAAAACAACATGGTTACTCTTGGTTGTGTTGTTGTGGTGGTGAGTTTAATGAGGTAAATATTGTGGTGCTTTTCCCAGGTGTCTACAGGCAAGACCTTTTGGAGAGAGATGCCTAGGATGTGCGATGTTGGGAAAAAACAAAAAACTAGTGGGGATGAAGTAGTGGGATACCCCGTATATTCTTTTTTATATTTTATACTCTTTTATGCGATATTGGGTGAGAGTATCCATGGTGATGCTAGGAATATCATATTCCAATTTAGGTGGAAAGTTAGTTCACTTATTGTTCATTATGCTTCAACATTATTTTGTGAAATTTTCACGAGATGATTAGGGAATGAACTTAATGAGTATACTATTATACTCACTCTATGTCATATAAACTATTTTTAGGACACTTGGTGTATGGTAGAGATTATACTGGTTACTACTAGCATATGTATTTTTCAAGAGTTGTCTGGGATTCGTGGTCACTGAAATTTTACTTTCTTTTGGTAGTTGATGTTTTCATATTCTGTTATAGTAGTTCATTCATTAAATTAAATTTTGGTACTTGTGTTTATTGAATATTTTAATATGATTAGGATTTTTTTGGTTTCAATCTTATATCTATTTTCTGCACGTGTTTGTCTTAGAGGGTAATACTATCTCTTTGCATGTGTATTATAGCCTCGATGCTAGTCTCTAACATGGGGCCAATTAGAGGTGGGACTTAGGGGCCACTATCTCTCTTCTCTCAAAGCTGACTTATGAGGGGTACACCTTTTCAGGAGGGGGTCACTAAAGAGTGTTATCAAGAGTATAGATGAGGGATATGATGAATTTTAGAGTGAACCATAGTTGAGGCTTCACAGGTTGGTAGGGAAATGGTGTCAGATAAGTTTAGAAATCACTGTAAAAATTAGAGACCGAATGAGACACATGTATTTATGGCCTCCTATGATCAGATGAATAGAACATTATTCACAAAATGGATATAAAATGAGGTTATACTATTTGTAGGATAGAGACCTAGGAAATAATTATGCATCATTCTTCTTAGCACATGTGTTTGAATAGGTAGACCTTGGGATATGTTAACCTATAATGAATAAAAGAAAAAAATTATTTAATTTTATTGTCATCCCTATTCCAGGATTTGGATATTTAACTATTAATCCTTTTTCAAGTTTGGGTCTAGGATGACGTCCTCATTATGTTCACACAGATGATGTTCAGCAAGATTGACCACCAGATCAATGTGAATTAGAGGTTGATGAAAAAAACACTTAAAGTAGGGAACTCCGAGAGTTTTTTTGATATAGTATATAGAAGTATGAGGGATAAAATTTAGATGTAGTCATAGAAGACTAGTTAGTTGAGGTTGATATAACTTCTAGTTCAATCTGTGCTCGAAAGTATCACTTGGTATCATTGGTTATGATGGTTCTACATGGGGAAGTGAGGGAGTGATTGTTCTTGTTATGTGGGGATCATGGGGAGTCAGTGGTCTCATGGGAGAAGTTACAAGTCCAGTTCAACTCCGTGTTTCTTTATATGACCATGATGGTGGAAAGTCTCCTGAAGCTGCATACCCTTCAACAGGGAAGCTCCAGTGTGTGAGAGCTTGGGATCCACTTTATAATCATATTATGATATACATTGGGAATATTGGAATGTGAGGAGGATATGGTGAGGCATTTAGATGATTATTTGCATCTACATATCCAAGCCCAGGTCACGTTGTTTATGCTGACAACATATCACAAGGTATTTGTGAGAGTAGAGGTTAAGAAAGATGAAGTTATCTAGAACTAGTTCGTCTTAATAGGGGAGTTTTTAGGATTTCTTATAAGGAAGAGTTGTGTTCTAGGGGACCCATTTTTTAGGGCATAAGAGTATTAATTTTTCGAGGGTAGGTTCTAGCCCTCATTATCTATTTTTTATTGGGGAATCGACTCTCAAGCATATAATAAGGGATCAGACACATTTTTTCTTGTGGAGGATGAGGTCGTGAGTAGAGAGAGTGCCAAACCATTCAGGGTAGTCTACATATTGTAGTTGTTCCACTCAAGGTTCCTCTATTGAGGTCGTACCAGCCAATGCAACAATATAAAGTTATAGTAGCTTTGTATAGAAGAGAGCATATCGGGTAGGTAGATAATAGCCATGAGATGCTCCCCATCCTTCAAGAGTAAAACACAACCATGGAGGTCGTCATCAGTAGGGTCAGAGAGTCTTTGGAACCTTTTATGATCATCATCATGCATTATCATTTCTAGTACTATCCGACCCAAACACCATTAGAGGTAACCGTTTCTTGTTTTATACTTTGTTGTATGCCTTGTTTGATCAAAAGTGACACACTCCCTCTTATCGATGACCATTTTCCATGATTTTTGAATTTATATATAGGGGCTTCCATTTCTATTGGTGTTGACTACATCAATTGGAGGCTGAACTGAATTGTTTGAACTATGTAGAGACTATGATGTAGTTCTGGGGAAGAAATGATCTTAGGAAGATTTACAATTTTTATGGATACATCCTTGTGATGTCATCCTCATCCTGGATTGGTTGTATTCAGTGTAGGATATTGTATATTTATTAAAGAGGAATTTGGTGTTCTTAGATGTTGATAGAGAGCCAGCGGTGTTTGTTGGTGAGAATGAAACTTAGATGGGTTAGAGGCATGTTCCTTCCATGAAATCCTTGATGGATGAGTTGATGATATAAATTTCCCAGGGTCTTAGAAGTGTACCCTGATGTCTTTCTATAATTTTTTGAATCATTACACCCTCAATGAAGATTGAGTATAAGATCATGCCACAAACAGACATGTCTCTTATATTGATGTCTCCATATCAGATGACACCTTATGAATTGTGAGAACTGCATATATAGCTCTATGGTCTAATGTAGTGCATGAATTAAGTGATTCATGGAGGGTAATGAAAGATATTTCAAAATTAAAACTCGATATGGGAGAAGTTTGGAAAAGGGTGGTTTCTTTTTTAGATGATGGTGCAGTCATATCTGGTGCACCATGAAGAATAATTCCAATTGGGAGATGATTAAGTGGAGGTCTAGAGAGGCTAATTTAATTATTTTTAGGACCTTAATGGTTTGTTTTAGGATGTACAACATTGGGTGTTGTTTCAAGGAAGTCTTTTCTTTCCTTTGGCATCGTGTGATATGGTTCCCAGATAGTTCCATAGTTCACCGTTAGAAGTACATCATAGCATGAAATTTTTTTGAGCATTGAGGAGTCAGTTTAAGTGTCCTTGGATAAAGGGTGCAGTTGTAGATTTTGTGTCTTATTTTTTGGTCTTCCAGTATACGAAGGATGAGCACCCTGTTCTCAATGGGTTTCCCCAACTATTATATGTTCCTATGTGGAAGCAGTATGACATATTTCTGGAAATTGGCACAAGTTTACCTCAAGCATAGAGAGGCTAGGATTCTATATTTGTAGTACTAGATCATTTCACAAAATCATCACACCTTATTGTGCTCAAGGATTCTATCTTAGTGGAGGATATATTAAGGCATTATCTAGTGGTGGTGGTGAGACACCATAGAGTTCTGAGGATGGTTGTTTCTGATCAAGATCCTTATTTTACCTCTAGGGTGTGGAGAGGTCTCCTGTATGATTTTTCTTCTCATCTATGCCCCAGAAGTACTATTAATTTGTAGAGTAAGTTTCATATATAACATACCATTTAGACCCTTTAGGAAAATTTTCTCTTTTGTGTCCTAGATTTTGATGTTTTTGGATGAGGCACTTTCCCACAGTGGTGTTCACTTTCAAAAATTGTTTCCACTCCACCATCGGTATAGTACCTTTTAAAAATTTTTATAGACGACTTTTTCATTCTTAATTGTGATGGAATAGGGTCTGAGATTCCTCAATTATTAGGATGGAACTAGTTCAGAATATAATATAAATTTTTCTTTTGATTCACATGTAGACGAAGGTTGCACAAGATCATCAGAATTACAATATCGATCATAGGAGGAGACCTCTAGAGTATTGAAATTTAGAATAACATGTTTTTAAAGGTGACTCCATATAATGGCCAGTGCAGTTTTGGTGATGGGAATAAGGTTTCTGCCTGGGTTTTTGGGTATTTTGAGGTTTTGGGTCATGTTTGAGCTTTGGTGTATCGGGTGTCACTTCCCCTTGAGAAGAGTAGGACACAAAATGCTTTTCCTGTGTTTTAGCTCTATTTTTATCTTCATGACGGATTCCAAATCATTTATTAGGGATAAATCAACGTTTACGATGATGAAACCCTCAAGGATAATCCTATAGAGATACAAGACTACAATGATAAGGTGTTGGGAAGGAGTTTTATTCCTTTAGATTGTTTCTTGTGGTGACACGATGGCGTAGAAGAGAGTACATGGGAATGTGAGTCATAGATATGTGCTATGTACCCCAAGGTGTTTGAGGATTAGCTATACTCTTGTAATGTTTTCAGATGCTTTTTATACCCTTTCTTGTTTATGAGATGGATTTATATTATTTATTATTGCTCTTTTCTCTCTATTCATAGGTGTTTCCCCAATGGAGACTGGTAAGGGGATGGTTGTAGTTTTCATGTGGTTTTCCATTGTTCCATTAATGTAGCGGTTGAGCTCCCAGGGTGATGAGATCCTTGAGAAGTGTCTCAAAGGGTTCCTATTTATATTACACATTTTCTACTTCCCCTCGGGGTTTATTTTAGATTATCGACGTATAGAATAGTTTGAGAGGTATCTAATGTAATATAATGGACCTATTCCTTCCATTACATTGTAAAAGTATGACGTTTTTTGTGTTATGTTAGGTCACATTTACTTATTTCTAACACATTCCAAAATTTCTTGTTCTATGAACAATGTATTTATTAAAAAAACATGAACCTTGTAATTGGTGAAGGATATTTGAATTGTTTCAATGGTGTGTCACGTTAGTGAGCTCTGTATGTGACTCGCATTGGTGACTTGTGTCAATGACTCATGTTGGTGAGTCACATCGGTGACTCGCATAGGTTACTCGTGTCGGTGAGTGGTGTTGGTTACTCAAGACGGTGGGTCACATTAGTGGGCCATGTTGGTGACTCACATTGGTGAGTCGCATTGGTGATTTGCATCAGTGAGTCACATCGGTGAGTCATTTTTTTGAGTCATATTGGTATGTAATGTCTGTGACTTATTTTGGTGAGTCACATTAGTTACTTTTGTTAGTGAGTGGCGTCAGTCTTAAGTGAACATTGTTTCCAGCATCCTATAGTTTTTACCAATTGATGTTATAATTGATATAAAATGAATTAAAATAATTTTTTAATAGATTTATGTTTTATTCAAATATCATAACTCATATCTTAATTTTCGTAAGGTCTTGGTGTCTTTACTTAGTCGAAACACGTAGTCATGATTATATACACCTTTAATAAAAAATCCGAACCATGTCTTAAACTACTACTCTGTTAGATTTTCAAAGGGTATGAGATATATTCTCCATTTTTCTTCATTCTTGTTTTCAATGGCATGAGTTGTGTAGAGTTCTTCCTCCCATAAGTGTCGTGTCATTGAAATACAATCCTATGAGTTTTCCTACTGCATGCAGACCCCCTATTTTTGTGCAACCAAGAACTAACAATCCATCATCGATATAAGGTATGTTATACCTATATTATTTTTGGTTCTATGAACTATTTACTATTATTCCCCCTTTCTATGTGATTTTATGTGATCTCAATGTTTATAATTGTCCTTTATTTGGTGTTGCTTAATGAGGTTGTGTGGCGGAGTCCCCATGTAGATGCAGTCGTTCTGGGAGAGGCAATCCTAATCCATTAAATTGGCCCAATTTAATTAAAAAACATTAGAGAACATTTGAGGTAAGGGATTAATGGATTCTGTATATTATTTATGTGTAGTCATATACTTATTACGATTTATCCATTGGATCACAATGAAATCGACATAATAAATATTTGAATTGGATTAAAGAATTGGTTTTAATTTCTTAGAGATGTTATTTCCTCTTAATTTTCTAGACAGTGTGATATCCATGATTTTCTTGTTTATCATTTTTTTGTTTATTTAAATTGGTAAAGTGCATAAATCCATATTTAATTGATAATTAATTGGATAAATAAAAATAAGATTGATTAAAGAATCTGGTTGTTATTTTTGTAATTTGATGATAATAAAATTGATACATTAAGAATGAATAATTCAATTGGTTGTTAATATTGAAGTGTGTTGATTCTTCTTGATTAAAGGAATGTCAATTTAATTGTTTAATTAATTTTTGATAACATGATATAGGTATTTTTTTCTGTTTCCATAGTTGTAACTAGTGATAATTATTCGTTTAATTCAATGTGGAATAAAGAACAAGTTTTAAGATAAATATAATGCCATGTTGTGTCTGACTTACCCACATGCTTGTAATTTCCATGTACCTTATTCATGGAGTCATGAGAGATCATTTTTTGTGAAGGATAAATTCATTGTTTTAGGGAAATCATCACAGTTTCTTTTTTGTCTCGTGCTTCATGTGAAGTGATGTCTGTCGGGATGGATATTGTGGTTATAGGGGTAGGGAGGCCTAGGTGTGATGTAACCCTAGGATAGATGAACCTTTAGAGATTTTGGGGTATGTGGGGGCAAGGAGACCCAGCGGTTGTGGTACTAGTTGATGGGTAGAGTGGATAGATGCATCAGTCTATGCATGGGTGTCGAGGATTCCACTAGAGATGATGAAAGGGGTTGAATTTGGGCTTACCCATTATTGGGAATGTTGGATTCATATGGAATCTGTTGTTTTGTTATCTTTTTTACTTTCCCCACTGCTTGAGGTAGCTAGTCATTCTTACCTTCCTCCCAAAAGAGATTAATATGCATGGGGTATGCCATGTGCTTCCCGTTTTTATCTTCTCAAGGATGGATGGGTTTACACAATTGGTATATGTTGAAAAGACTTGCCGTGTAGTTCACCAACTCACTCTGTTTATATCCTTATGTTTGGTTTCTTAGAATGTTTACTATAATTATTGGGAATATGGGAAAGTTATAATGACGTTAATAAATGATTTAAGAAATTTTTTAACCTATAGGGTTCGAACATAATGGGATACAATACTAAGGATATGTTTCTATGAAGCTGCATAATCGGTTTGGTTAGTCCTAGGGGAATGAATATTTCTTGAAATGATAATGGAATAAATGTGGAATATGATAATAGATAATTAATGGTTAAATAATTAATTAACATAGAGTGAAATCTATAAAAATGGATAAATTAAACTACTATATCTCTTCAAATGGTTGTTTACTTATACTATATCATGTCTTAGTAGTGGCATCCGAAAGTCCAAGAGATGTTAGATTCTATTGAGTCGAAAACTATGTTATCTCATACTGTCATTGTGAGATATATTATATTAATTACATTTTACTTTTATATTTACTAATCCACCCTTTCATTTAGGGAAACTAAAACCCAATGGATTTTGAGCTCTGGGGGGGGGGGTGGTGTTTCCCCAGCATCTTGGTGGTTTGATGGATAGCTGACTACCCCTTTGGCCTCAAACTCTGTAAATGGTAGTTACTTATTTTGGTATGTACGACAGTTAGTTTTCCCCATATATTTTTATATAGGGATGTAATCGCTTGTGGTTATTTCAAACACATATGTTATATATATATATATATTCTTATGGACTACTATAGGTGTAACTTGTATAGGCTGTGATGGATTGAGGATCCTTGCACAGTGTATGTGCTATAATGGCTTGAGGTATAATACATAATGTATGATACGTGCTATGAGAGATATGGTGGGTCCCATAAATTAATTTTTTACTTTTGGTTGTGTGGTTGTGGTGGTGAGTTTCACGTGGTGCATGTTGAGGTGCTTTGCCTAGGAGTCTGCGGGCAAGACTTTTTGGAGAGAGATGCTCAGGACAAGTGATGTTGTGGAAAAGTAGCAAACCACTGGGGAAGTGGTAGTTAGGTACCCTTGATATTATTTATTATATTAAATACTCATGTATGAAATAATTTGTGAGAGTATCCATTGTGAGATCAGGAAAATAGTTTACCTTTTTATGTGATGAGTAAGTTAATATGTTGTTCATTGTGCATTAGCATGCTTTCTTTAATTTTGAATGACAGGATCCAGGGAGGATCTTAATGAGTATACTATTTTACTCAAAATACATTATATAGTCTATTTTCAGGTCTGTTGGAGAATTTTGGAGATCAAGTTGGTTACTACTAGGTTGTGGGTTTTCAAGTGATTTTTGGGCTTCGTGGTCGCTATCCTTTTACTTTCATTTGGTACTTTCAGCTTTCCCTTTTAGTTGTAGGAGTCCCTATATGAATTTTTTGTTGTGTAATTAGGTTTATATTATATTTTAGTATGAGAAGGATTTTATTGGTGTATATATTATCCCTGTATTCTACATGTGTTTCTCAAAGTGGTTAATTCCTCCCGTATTAATATTTATTATACCTTCAGTGCTACTCACCAACACAGTTCCTACTAGAGGTTGGACTCGTGGGTTACTATCATACTTCTCCCATTGATGGCCCATGTGGGGTACACTTTATGGAGAGGGGGCATGAAATATAGAGATATTGGGGATACCAACAAGCCAATATAGAATATCCAGTTAAGATGAGGATTGGTGCCTTGGTAGTTTTGGTCACGTTGACTATAATATCTTTTTATAAGGACAGAAGATGAAAGAGGATCTCACAACGAGATTCAGATAAGTATTCCAAATATACTATTAAATAAGTCCTTCGGAATGGATCAATGCCATTTCTATAGGAGACTATATCATACTAACCCTTATGAAATGTATATAGGGAAAAAATTCAAATGAAAGTTTACACGACAAATGAGATAGGGTCCAAAAATAAACACATCTAAAGTACAAATTGTGTAGTAGGAGAACACGATGTGTCTATTTGATGACTTTCCCTTACCATGTAGAATGTCCTATGTTTGTGTCTGTGTAACAGTACATGGATTTTGGATTCTTTTGTACTTCTTAAAATTTACCAATACATGGAATAGTTTGTGTAGGATTATTCTAGACATGTTCATGTAGAAGTACACAATGTGACCATTTTCATGTACTCTAACCCATGTTCATGTCCCCATAAATGTACACACCAACACTTCAGTGATGGGTAAAACACAATGTTAATAGATCACATGAACCATGATACTCATATTCATCCAGAAACACTATCCTCCTATAGGAGGATCCCACATTCTTTGTAATCCCATATTACATGTCGTGTCTTATAGGATTTCATAGAATCCCAGATCCCATTCATGCATCCTTGTCTATTCGTCATACCCTCAATATAACAACATCCATCACTAGATAATCAAGAATCAAGTCTTAATGGGATATTCCATCATCGATTAAAAACATCTAGTCCTTTTATTTGTTCAGAAAAATCATTTGAATGGTGTTATTTGTTGAAATCCATGTAAAATGAAAACTCGGAATTTATTTTATCTACTTAACTATCATTTTCAGCATCACACCGCCATATTATTTTGCTGATCCCCAAAATGAAACATGTTTTATCATGAAATGGGTGCATAACAATCAATTACTAGGTGGATGAAAAACTCTAGGCCAATGATAAACATCCACAATTAATGAAAAAATATGGGGATAAAATCACAGGGAACAATCATGTGGGAAAGAGCTTAGTTGAGGTTTATTTCATCATCAATTTGTTTAAATTAGAAAGGTGAAATAATATATAATGAAATTACTTAATAGAAATTATCCCAAAAAATTCTATAAATAACCCCATCCCACAATACGCATGATCCACAGATCTGTCTAATGTTTGATTGATCTATTCTCATCCTAGAAATAGAAAATGGGGAATGAAATCTATCAAATAAATTTCCTACGTATATTTGGATCAATTTATTATGAATAATGGTGGGAACTATTATCCTTGTCAAGATACATTGATTTTATCTTGTACTAGTCACCGATCATCAATCTGATCATTATCTACAAACAAAATATCATCCAACGGATCTCCAATGGTTTACTAGATCTCTAGGGTTTAGCATAAATACCTGAGAAATAATCATAACGGTTTATTTATATAAGAGGTCAGGCTTTTTCCCCATTGAAATAAAATAAAATAATTTTGTCAATTATTTTATTCATTTAACACCCATGAAGATTTTTCAAAATAACCTTGTACTAATAAAGGTTTTTTCAGAAAAGGGGTAAAAACCATGTTTTGAACTCAACAGTAACATTTGATTTTTTTATTCGTGCCCCAGTTTAGATGTTTTTAAAATTTTAATAAAAACTATACATGCATTATATTTAATATATTTAATATAATTACACCATTTTTCATAAGTGCACGGGGCCACATAATTGCAAACGGTCTTAGCTCCAGGCACAAAAAATCATTTATAAAATATTAGAAAATATTAAATAGAAAATATGAGTCATTATATTCTCCCCTCCCAATGGAATTATGTCCCTAAAATTCCAATAAAAGTGTCTATACAAAGATATTTGGGTACTAATAATGTATTGGAGAATTCTTCTACTATGTGATAACATGAATATTTTCATGCTTCCATAGGACATGCACTAAAGGAATCACTAACCAATGAGATGTACTCTCCTTATAATCATTGATATATACCAGTTACTCAAATGGGTAGATCCAACATTTATGCCCAGTTTTCCATTGTAAATAACATGTGATGGGTCGTTAACATACTACCTCAAACTATGAAGCATGGAAGACTTCACATACCATATCAAACTACCATGGTATATATAATAGGTATGCCACCTATCCAACTCTACACATTATCTGTGAAGAACAAATGAATTTAAAAGATAGTTTTCCATCCTGACAAAATATCCATAATCCATGTTGATGTGAAACCCAAAAAGAACATATGACCTCTCTCCAAAAACAAAAGAGGCCTTTATCATCGGTCTAAAGTAGACTTATAAAAAGATATGAAGTCTTCACCCCTACTAGATGACATTAAAATTTTTGGTATTCATTAACACTAACTATATTCATATGATTTTAGACTATCCTGGGTCTGTCTAGAAATGTTTTGTCCTATAGGACCCCTCATATAATGCCTCGAATGGTTCTATCCTTTTGGTAGAATGGTATATATTTTTTAAGAAACCTTCACTAGTTGTAGGTTATTTCACAAAATAAGGAATAATTAAAAAAATTCATGATTACATCATGTCCTCTAGAACCATAATTGTCTTCTTAATCTGGCCATCAAACTCACAGTGAACAGAAATTCACAAGTGTAACATTGTTTCAATATCCTCCAACAATAAACTACAAAACCAAGATGTGAAGTGAGAATCACATTAATAAATTATCATCAATGGAAATCCATGGATTCAAAATATCTTCTACACATAGATTCATCCAAATATCTCTACTAAACTCTACTCTGTAATGATTAGGAATTTGTCTGACTTGGTGAGTGGGTATATGACAACCCAAATTCCATCATGTCATTTGGATGTATGTGAAAAAACCATCTTGTTGTCTATGAATATTACATCCCCACTAAACTATGTAAAATCATGAATTTTAGATAAACCCACTTAAACATGGTTATCATACTTCACATACCTACAAGTAAAGAAAAGATATAAAAACCATACAACTCCATTCTTTATCACTGGCTACCAAACCCGATGTCGAAGGTCATGGTACATGTTTTCCACACCTGGATGCACCGCCAAAGGATAAATATGAAACTATATCATAATATCCTCCCAAAAAATCACTAGTACCATCATGAATCTTATAAAAAGAAATACATTCCCAAAAACATCATAAATCAATCAACATGATGCATAATGGATATCTTAGTATGTGTGGCCCCATAGTGGGTATCCCTAACTAGTGCCTCCAAAACTCAATGTACGAGTGGAGGGGAAATAACCAAAAACTCAAGGTAAGTTGATTCATATATAACGAAAAAGTATTGATACAATTTGGATAAATATTTCAACACCTTATTCAGTAACTGCAAATGAGATATCCTTCTAAGAGTATATGCTACCATGTTCTATTTATTAAGAGTATCGACAATCTCAAAGTTAAAATATTCTAGAATCTATACTCATAAAAACATTCTAATATTAATATCCTTTTGAGATAATATATAAATCATGATATTGTGGTAATAAAAGATGAATAAATTCACCTCCTTTAGGTTCTGTCACCAAATCTTTAGTGTAAAGACTACCAATTCTAACTCAAGATTGTGGTCTTCTATTTCTTCTAATATGATCTCAAATGATTTGAATCATATGAAATCACCACATATTTTTTCATTAGATCACAACCATTAATTTTTTATAATGCCTCCCAGAACACTAAATACTTGTACCCCTTATCTGTAAATCCTAAGAAGATAACAGTTGTCAATCTCTTTCTAAACTCCAAAAAATCCTGATAGAACCTCTCTATCCACATTAATGGATTACCCTGTCATTTGAAAAATATCATGGGTGCTGATATAATCGATAAATATGGTATATATATTTGGTAATATCCCACCAAAAAAAGGAATCTTCGAAACACCATCATTCTCTTTGGTGGATCCCAATAACACAACCTTAACCTTGGCCCAGTCCA
This sequence comes from Viscum album, assembly GCA_963277665.1. Classification (NCBI taxonomy): domain Eukaryota; kingdom Viridiplantae; phylum Streptophyta; class Magnoliopsida; order Santalales; family Viscaceae; genus Viscum; species Viscum album. The sequence goes on from OY728141.1 coordinate 212,116,270, forward strand.
CTTCCATTCCATCCAATGAGATTACATCTCTCAGAAAGTGGACCTCATGTGTACAAGAACATAATATTCATTATACTTCTATAAATTTTGTAATCTAAGTGTACTTTTAGTACTTTCTTAATGTGACTTGTGCACTCCTCTTCAGCTGTAGAGTACACAAAGATATTATCTATAAAGACTACCATGTACCAGTCAAAAAATGGATGAATGATCTAGTAGGAGTCCCAATCACACTAATGGGGAGTTTATTATGAAAAATAGAATCACCATATACCCATAGTGACCATATTGACAACTAAATGAAATATTTTTAATATCACCGTCCTTTACTCACAACAACCAATTGTTTGACATGAGGTAAAACTTCAAGAACCATCATGCCCCTCTTAACTAATCAAAAATGTTATCAATAAACTGTAGTGGATAATTACTCTCCCTAGTTTCTTGGATCATATGATGTTAATAATAAAATAATCTCAATACCATGTATACCTTCATCGAAAAAAATTGAGGTTGTCCATAGTGAAACACTAGGCCTAACAAATCCCTTCCACTACAAGTCCTCCAACTAAATCCTTAGCACATGAAGCTCTTTGAGTGAAATATAAAATGTTGAAAAAGATATAGGTTTCATATGGTGGTGTAAATTAATTCTTATGTCTATATCATATTGAGGATGTATGTATATAACATCATTGGTATATACACCCTCATTAACATCCACAATTACAGGGAACTAGAAAATAACAATATCCACTACCGCAAGAGTCATATTAGAAAACTGATGAGTAATTGGTTCCAACCTCTAATGAATGATTCGATCTTATGCTTTTAGTGATTCATTTTTAGAATCAAAGAAAATCCTATACTCTACAGTAATGAAACACCATTATATCTATATAAAACAGTCAATAAAGGCATGATTTGTAGATAAACATTCCATACCAAAGATGACATCATAAGGCATCACCGTTTCTATGGGGATATCCTTACAAAAATATTATCCACCAAGAGTCCAGTCACACTGTTAGTAGAAGTGTATGATTTCTAAGTCATCTCTACTTTTACTCCTCAAGCTTAATGGTCGAGATAGGGGCTCAACCAGAGTCTATAATTCATAAACCAAATAGGTATTAATAAATGAATGTCAATAACCTATGTCTATTAGTACTATAGCAGTTGTGTAAATGTCACATATTATAACTCAAATAATTCATAGACCCTTTGGTTCATAATCCTCGACCACCACTAATTCCCCCTACATCAATCCTCCAAATCCTTGAGCCTCGTGTACCACACATAGGTGTAGTAGTGGTAATATGTAAAAGATTACACCACCTCTAGCTAATCCCATATATCCTCTTCCACATCCACAATACTATAAAATAATCTTCTCCTACCACTTACTCTTCCAAAGTGATGCATCCATGGTCTCCAAATCAGGTATACCATGGGTTGAACAATCTCATACAAGATGTCCACTACCCTTACATGAGTAGCACTACATCTCCCTTGATTGACTAGACCTATCCTGTGATCCCTAAACCAGAGAATCTATGTCTTACAAACTCCTCCAAAAATGTATTGCACATTCTGGTCATTGTGACACATGTCATCTCCCAGTTTCCGAGCTCTACACTCTTGCTTTACAACTATTAGTAACCACTATCTATGTCTTCTGATCCAAGAAAATCACAACCACCAAATCAGACTATATAATCCCAACATAAATTGGAATTCATAGAGGGATAACTCTACCACATTTTTATTTACACAATCCTTAGTGAAAGGTCTATGAATATAATAACTGATCCTTTTACACATCCATAATGTACCAAGAGAGGTTTTTTATCCTTGATTAATAATTAGCTACATTTATTTTCCCTTGATAGAGCTACATATAATCTTGGATACATACAACCATCAATTTTGTTTGAGAAAAATATTCTCTAAATAATCTCCCAAACTTTGGCCCTATTTGAATCACCTCTTAATAAGACAAATATAGTTAACCCCACCATCGTAATGGAAATACATGAATAAGGATCACCTTTAAGGACACCATATGATCTACTACTTTCTATAATAGATATAAATTTTTTTTTCACCACCTCAAGATAGTCTTTTTCCTACTATGGGTCCAAATCACCATTGGATCAAAGGTTTCTCTATCACTGAATCTCTTAAAGTCCACTTAGCATATGAAACTAATTTTCAAGTATCATAGGTTTCATTTAATATTCTATAGGTGGTGGTATATATAATGAGTGACCAAAGTGGTAATATCTTAGGAACAAGTCTATGTATTGATGCATTATTTTTAAGGAGATCATTCTTGTGATCTTGTAGACTAATCCTTGACAGAATACATCATAGAGGCATCTTGAATTTACACATAACATACCATGATCAATGATTCTATCTAAATCTATGTCTCTAGAAAGATATAAAAACCACAAAACCTTTCTTGTTTGATGCATGAAACCCTATTTTTCCCACAACCAATCTTCTCATTTACCTAGTTGAAGGTACGGTGATTAGAGTCCAAGTGTGAAGATATTCCTAATGTCGCACCAACCATGGGGTCTCAGGATGAAAAGAATACTTCGAAACACCTAACATTGTTTTATTAAACCAAACTCATAAAATCAAATCATATGGTATAACTTACTGATCTAATAAATCTCGAAAATGTCCTGTCACAATGAGGCATGTGCCGCAACTCCCCAAGTTCACCTCCAAAAGGACAGGCCTTAGAGAGTAGTGTCTAGTGGGTATATCACTTACATGGGATGCCTTACCCTACAAACCTACACACATTCACACATCATCATGACCATAAAATTATTAATATTAATAATAAATTAACAAAAATAGATTCATAATTCTAAATCCCACATATAGAGTACCATAGAATGTACAAGAAAGTAAACAAGGCCAAACACAATCCCACCACAAATAGTTTGAAAAAAATTAAAACCTGAAACTAACCTGGGGACTACTGTTAAGATACCACAAGATCATGCCTTAGTCATTCTAGTATCACTAATCATCATATGGTTCTGTTCTATCTAATAATATGTCAAAAGATCATTCATCTACAAAATAGATAGTAAATATGGTAAAATCATGTGCAGGAGTGAGTATAAAAATAATTATTAAGACACCCCCACACAAAAAAATCATACAAAGAAGAAATAATAGTCATATATACATAAGTATATGTCCAAATTAAATATAAAAATAATATCTAAATATATACAAAAAATACATACAGTATAATTTTACTTAAAAACTGTATAGCCATCCTATGATTCTAGCTGAATTATTAAGCATATCACTCATATTGGAGAACACACTCCACAAGTCTAACAAAAATGAGGACATAATAAGAGATATGATATAAAGATTATGATCACTCCATAGGCTATGGGGGATACCAACAACTCAATCAAGAGTAATACACAATGAATATGATCAAATCATTTATAGTGTTGATCACAATGATACTAAGAACTACATGCAGAGTAAGAAGATCAGAGAGGATCTCACTATATGAAGCACATAAGGAATCCAAAAATTATATCATATAAGTCATTATAATGGGATCACTAACTTAGTTTTTGGGGGTAATTCTAATCTAACCCAAAGTGAAAACATTTAGAGAATACACCCTATCAAAACATGTCGATGATATAGAGGAAAAGTGCGCAAAGACAACATTTAGTGATTAGACAATGAGTAGTTGGAGTAAATTTTGTTTCCCTTTCACCTTAGGTAATGTGTACATAAAAGGACCCTTTCCTATGTACATGTAATAATATGTGGTGGGTAGCTTCCCATGTACCAATATACAACATAGCATGTGTATTCCCACCTATTCATGTCCATGTAGGAGTAAAAAAGGTGACCATGCACTTGTAATCCATCATGTTTCCATGTGATAATCGAGGTAAACACCTAGAATTTGTGAAGGGGCCATATTCTATGTGATCCTTCTCTTTATCCCAAAACCCTAGGTATCGCTTGGAGGGTCACACACTCCTTGAAATATAGTAATAAATTATATGTGATACATGGTAACCCCATATCCGAGATCTAATTCACACATCATCGGCAACTGCTATACCCCTATATTCATCAATGTTTCTATCGTACAATTAAGAGTTAAGCCCCAATGAGCTATTAAATCATCAATCAACAAAATCTGACACTTATTTATTTTGTAAAAAATTCCTCTCAATAATGTTCTTAGTTAATCTATGAATAAAATGAACACCGAGTTTCTAAATCATCTGATTTCTTACCATTTTCATTGTTTCACCACTATGGTGTCTTTTTGATCCCAAATATATAATATTAGATCATTATGCTAATAAATAGTTGTGAAGAGATGTCATGACCCGACCCAATGGGGCTCGAGCCGCGACTCCCCAAGCCCGCCTCCAATAGGCCAGGGGTTGGCGACCAATGCCGAGTAGGCTATCACACACATGGGAGGCATTAGCCTAAGGTACCTGTACACACGCACCAACAAACACCTCCATGAAACAGTGCAAAGATATAGAAACTGGAAAGTAAATTCATGCATACACTATCCCACAACCAGAGAGCAACAGCAAAAGTACAAAGGGCAAAATAGGGCCCACCAAAAGTAAACTACAAAAGCGCGTCCAACCCGCTCTGAAGAAGGGGAACACTGCCACAAACACCGCCAGAAAGATCCCTCAGCACAGCTCCGGTAAACACCCCTGTCAACTCGCTCACTAAGCTCCGCCTGCTCTGGGTCCTCTTGGGACTCCGGCAAAAGCCCTGTGGTCTGCACAAGACACAAACATGTGCGGGAAAAGCCCGTGCAGGGGTGAGTATAAACATACTCAGTAGGCACCCCAAAACCCAAAACACAAGGGAGAAACTAAAAGGCAACAGTCCGCTCAACCCAGCTAGAGGGAAACCAGATGAGAGAGAAACTCCATCTTGTGACCATCCTCGGATAAACACAACTAGTCAGCTCAGCTCAGCTTAGGTGTGTGCCCATACATACACCTTGAACAATCCAGATATACACAGCTCACGCCACAAAGCCACAAGAGGTACCGACCTCATCACCAGCAACTGTCCACAACCAGGAGAGTACACCACGAACACTGTCATACCAGATGACACTCACCCTAGAGATACACTCCATCAGGTCCCAAAAAAATATCTCAGACGCCCACCCAAGAGACCATTCTCGTAGGATAACATCACTGAGGAAACCTCGCTGAAACAACATAACCACCAAACTCCTCGGATAGGGGATCATCGCTAGGGTCCACTAAGGGATACCAAGACCCACTCCGGTATATGTAGCTCACAGATAGGGGATCACTCCCAGGGTCCGCTGGGGGATACCACGACCCGATCTGGCATACGTAGTTCTCACAGATAGGGGATAACCCCCAGGATCCTCTAGGGGATACCACAACCCGATCTGGCGCTCGACAGAAGCTCCACACTCAGATAAAGGATCGTCGTCCATATAAAGATGGTCACGACGATACCGGAACCCTATCTGGTATAACTCACGATGTAGGGGATCGAACCGACGATGCCGCAACCCTACCGAAACCACACGCTGAGTAGGGGATTGCATAACCAATGATATCGTAACTCTACTATAAACCACATGCTGAGTAGGGGATCGTATACCCGACGATTCCACAACCCAACTAATCATAGACCACCGTGTAGGGGATCATATTTCCGATGATGCCACAAACCCTACGGGGTTAACCTGCTAGATAGGGGATCACCACCCATAAATAAGCGGTCACTACGATACCAAGAACCCAATCTAGTGTAAAGATGCTAGAGGATCCACTCCAGGCCCACCGGAGGGATACAACAACTCTAACAGTTTAAACATCCCATAGAGAGGATCACAAACCCATACGAAGGTTGTGATGACACACGAACCCTTGTAGGAACGATCCAAGGGAGAACCCTCAACCACTGCTGGTCCAAATGTCGCTAACCCGAGCGACCCGCCACAACGCCACACTGCGCACCTCCTAGGCCAAAACTGAGGCCACCATCGCGTTCCACGGGGAAAAACACGTAGGATAGGCTGTTTACTCGCCCGAAACGGAGAAAAGGTGAAAAAGTAACTATTTACCGTAGCTAGCTCATGTGGGGCCCACACAACGATCCCAAAACTCATCGAGCTGTCCATACCACGACGATCCCCTCAAAAAAACAAGAGGAATCGACTACTCGCTCGTCCAAAACGGACACCCGGTGAAAAGGTACTATTCACCGAAGGCCAACTCGGGTGGGGCCCACGCCTAGATTCCGATACTCACCGAACGGATTGCACCATTGCGATCATCTCGAAAAAACACACAGGATCGACTATTCATCCGCTAAAGTCGGACTCCTGGTGCAAAAGCTGCGTTTCTCCGCAAACGCAAAAACCCAGCCTCGTGGGGCCCGCACCCCGTTCTCAGTCCCAACACCCGAAAACCATCTCAAAAAGTCCGCCGTATCATCAGGGTCTCAACGCCCTTGACGGCACGTCAATCGGACGCTCTGGGTAGAAGTTAAAACGGCCCAAAGTCGTAAAATAATAAAATAATATTATTTTATACAACGTTTCTAGCTCTCGAGCCACGATCCCGAACCTTTAAACCCTCGAAATCACACCAGAGGGTTCACCTCGTCTTCAAGGTCGCGTCGCCGCAAAAAGGTGCATGAATCTGGCTCCCAGATTGCATGATACGGGGGTTTAAAGACCCCCGTATAAGAAAAGGGGCCGGACCGGCCTGGACCGGCCGCCGCCGCCGGCCCACCCTGGCTGGAGGCTCTCCGCCGCGCTCAGGCGGCTGGGCCGGCACGCCGCTGCGCTGGGTGGCCGGTCTCCGCGCGCCTTAACGGGCCACCGCGCGCCGCCACGGGCAGCCGCGTGCCGCCGGGATCCGCCGCGCGCCGCCGCGCTAGGCGGCCGGTTGCCGCCTCTCCGCCGCGGGTTGTCGCGGGCCGCCGGACTCCGCCTGCGCCGGTGGATCTTCTGCAGACCGCCGGGGGCACCCTGGTGGTCCATTTTTCGATCCAGAGGCATTTACACGATCCTCGGGACCCGATCTACACTGCAAAGACTTCAATTTGCAGAAAAACGCAGCAAAACAGGATCAGGGGTTAAAACTCAAATCCGCCTACCTCGCCGGTGAAATGTCGACGTTCTGCCTCAGATCCGTGCTCCAGAGCTTCCGCTGTACACTCCTGGAGCATCCACCGTCGAATTACGAGCTCGTGGGCACTTCGTTTGCCCGATTCGGCAGAGCGGCGAAGAACGTCGAGAGGAACGATAGGGGGGGGGGGCTAATATTTATATCAGTAGCCCGCCGGCGCCAAACCCGTCTCGGACCCGACGCCCGATGCGAACAAAAGTAAGGTCACCCCTAGGGTAAAAGCGTCGTTATGAACGCAACGGCAGACTCAGATTTTCCATCCGAGACTCCGTTCAGATGTTATTCGAGCCGACGCTCGCACACTAACTTTGCAACTTATTTACGAAAACGCTCCTGGTGGCGTTTCTCACCACGGGCCCGCGTCCACAAAGTTTACACCCTGCCTAGGGTAAAAGGCACATTCCGGACGCAACCATGCCCTCAGATTCCCGTTCTGAGCTACCATATAGGAGATATCACACTCCCTCCACGTTCATAGTATAAAAATACTTAATATTTTTAAAAAATTAATTTCGGGCACACCGTGCCTCGGAATCATACGCCGTCTTCGCGCCTAGCTCTGGAATTATTCCTAGAAATATTCCAAAGGCTGATAAGACCAAAAACCCCTGTCGCTACAAGAGATCTATTCTTTAGTGGATTTCAAACCCCCGAACCAAAAAATAACACCTAAAATGAACGAATAAACAAAGGGAGAACACAAAAGGGAAAATAAGGAGTAATATGAAATGGTCAATGTTTATTTGGACCAATATGGTTTTATGTAAGAATAATGGATGAAAAGATAATCAAATAATCACATTGAAATTCTTCAAATAAATTCTAGCAACAATATCACCATGTAATACACACTCTTTGTAGATGAATATTTTTGTTGATTCATCTTTGTCCCTCATATTTATAACGGCGAGCGTATCAAATCAAGTAAAAATACTTCCTTGATTAGATAGGCTACTGAAAAATAAAATAGAATCATCGTGATCATTGGAGAGATCCTCAAATTTTGTCTACCACTGGGAATTGATCTTCGATCTAGTTATTGTCTACCAAAAGAACCTCCTCTATGAGATCTCAAATAGTTATCTATATCTCTAGGGTTTGGTGGATAAACCTAATAAATCACCATAACATTATTTTTTTATAATTGGTTTGGGCAATTCATCAAAAAATTAAAATAAAATAATTGAAAGTATTATTTTATTTATTCAATTCCCCCGATGTCTTTTAAAAAATTTCCCCATGACATAGGAGGAAATGTCAAGCCTAGTTGAAAACCCACATTCTAAAGTTAACAGTTCCCTTTTATTTCTAAACAGGGCCCTCTATTGAGATGTAATTCACACATTTTAGTACATTTCCTAGTATGATTTATTTAATATATTTAATAAATTTTTATCATTTATTTTGGGAACTCGGGACATTAGAATATCATGTCATCCCAACTCCTATCCTAAAAAATAATCTATAAAATATTCATAAGTATTCCATGTAAAATCATATTCATTTCATGTGGTTTTAGAATATATAGTAGAATACATGAAACAAAACATGGAAACTATGTATAGTGATACACAATCTACTTGGTAGGTGAACATTTTGGGAAAATAGTGTGCCATTGAGGATAAACCTTGTGATGTGACAAAAAGGATTCATTATGGTTGGTAATTTTTGTTTATAACTGTGTGACCAATCGGTGAGGTGATTTTCATGCAAGAGGTGTGTGCTCAGTTACTACATGGTTTTCATAATGACACACCCTACCTTTTCATGACATAATGATAGATCCAAAAATTGTGGATCTAACTTACATCAACCCCTTATTAATTATTGTTTCACCTAATACAATCCTACATTGATATTGTCTATTCAAAATAGATTTGGAGACCAACCCTCTTGATCATAGAGAGATCTATTTGGAAATTTTGTTCTGTTAAAGACTAGGTACATTGTTAAGTCTCCATTCATGGTAATTTTACATAGATATCCTCTTATCACCTCTCTTTTATTCATTGATCTAACTTGTTGAGGATATATCTATGATGGATTTTTCCAATCATGCTGATATTTTGAATATGATAAATTTTGGGAATGATATGTAATACATGTTTTAGAAAATCAACCAAGTTTTATTGAAGAAATCATTTCATTCATTATCTTCACTATATCTTCTGAGGTTGATGGATTCTATCGATTCATATTATTATAAATTGACGGTTTTGTTTAAAATTGTTTGAATTTCATTGAATTGATTGTGAAATTTTTGGGAAAACCATGGAAGAAACCATATTTATTGATTGCTTGTGAAATTAGGGAATCATTGTAACATTTTATTTATTGGGCTATTTTAAAATAATTACTTTAATCATAGTTTTTTGTTCAATTCATTGAATTTTTTTTGGAAATATATTCAATAAAAATAATTTTTTATTAAATTGGTTTAGAACAATCGGTTTGGCATGGTTTTGGGATAATTCAGTAGGAGTGTGTGTCTTCATATTTATGTCTACATGTAAAAGTGTTGTGTTCCATTGGGGCACTAATATATGGTTGCGTTTTTATGACTTGTTAGATTGATGAGAGACTGATAATGAGTATTGAACTGTCACCTGGGAATGAATGTTTGGACGTGTGGATTGGAATGGGTTATGGAAAAAGGATTTGAAAAATGGTTTGAATTGCTTCTTTGATTTTTTTCATTGGGATCTATTTAGTTGTAAAAATTCATGTGTTTGATATAAATTTTATAAAAATAGAAATTGTTATATATAATAAGTTTTGTATAATTATGCTCACATGTTCAATCATAGTGGAATGAGTATGGAATCCATTTAGGGAAAACCAACTGATTTTCATTAATTTCCCCTTTCCTGGACACATTAGTTCAATAAATGATATTTTATTAATGACACATATTTAGGGGAAAATAATCTAATATATTTAGAGATTAATTATGATGCCTAATTATATATTTTCGAGTTAGATTTTGGAGAAATTTTAGGAGATATATAATTTTTATATCTGGAGTATCTAAGCATTATTGGTTTCTTCTCCCACTTGGTTTTCTATTATTTGGGTTTTTGTTTTTTCATTGTTTCTAAAATTGTATGTGTTTGATGTTAGTTTGTTTTTGTTTTGGTATTATATTGAGTTTTATTAAGATGTGTTAATGAAAAATTTAATTGTTTATTTGTTTTGATTATCTTGGTTGGTTGTTTCATTTCAAAAATTGAAAAAGATCCCCCAGCAGTTAATGGATCCCTTATAATTTATTTCATGAATTTGGGTTCTTGGGGATTCCACTTATGTCCAAGTAGCATTTACACATGTTCTTCAGAAAATAATAATGAGACGGACATTTCCACCTCTTTAATAATTAATGAATCACTACCTTTAATGAAATTCTTTGAAATTATATAGACTATAAAATTTTCTATTATAATAATCAATGATCACTACATTAAATTTATATAATTCATATTTTTAAATAATTATTCCTCATATAAAAATTTAAATAATGAATAAAAATTTCACAAAAAAATCATAATGTATCCAAGAAGGTAAACCAATCAATTTTATTATGAGTTCGGTGGCCTAATATTCCAATACGGTACATATCCCAACGAATCATAACATTGAAATTGAATAATGTAACATTTTTAAAAAAAATTATTTAATTATTTATCCAATTTCATAATTAAATTTTTTTTAATTAAATATTTAATCAATTATAAGATCTTCTATAGTAAATAATTTTATTTTAATACCATTTTCATATAAAATGTTACTAAAAAATCATCAAAAAAAAATTACAAAAAATATAAAAAATAATTACATAATTTAGTTCATACAATTCATATAATCTCATCACATATATTAAAATGTAAATTTCAACAACAAATATAATCAACGATGATAAACATTGAACATTATCGATGTTTTTACACATAAATAAGTGCACACTCTAAATTAATGTTTTAATAGGTTATCAATGTCCTTTAGTTGGATCATAATGGATCAATGAATCCTATATGGTGTCCCCAAATTTTTTCACATGCTAATATATTTCTTTTTTTAGTTGAATACTTAAAAAAATGAAATCATCATTGGTTTATAACTGGATTGTCAATCCTATATAAAAAAATGAGTCAATGATTTATTATTGGCCTGAATCTACTATGTCCCTATATGTGTTGAACAATATATTGATAATAACATATAATAAAAACCTATATTATCCCTAATTTTGATGAAAAGAATAAATAATTTTGTCTCATAATAAAGTAGGAATTATAACATAACACCCATGAAATAATTGAAAACCCCTAACCAACACCAAATATTCATTCTATAAATAAAAATCAAAATTTAAATGGCTAAATATATTGTTTAAAATATCCATACCATAATATAAAATGAAACTTATAACATCCAAATTTCAAAAATCATATAAAATAATCCAATAAGGCTACCCAAAAGGGATATCTCAATAAATATCATGTCATCATTTAAAACTAATTAAAAAATATTAAAGTTGGGGATAACATATCCACACTCAATAACATCATATTACAATCTAATTACTTTAAATGTGGAATAGATAAATGATAAATAATTAGTAAAATCAATGTAATAAAAGGTAAAGTATCATTATCTATGTATATCATCACAATAAACCCCAACCCCATTAAAAATACACATAAAAATACTTCTAATGTTTCAATTCATAAACCAATTTCCCTCAAAATATAAATAATATAAAAAAATCCTAACAAATATAAATATAACAACCCTTTCCTATTCCAAAAAAAGATTAAAAAAATAAAAACACAAACCAAAAACTCATTATCTTTAGAACCATGAAGACATGAAATAATATAATACTTACGTAAATGGATAAATGCACACCAAAATAACATCAATACAAGACATAAAGATCATAAATCATAGTAGAATAACTAAAAACACATAAATATTAAACAAATTATGTATATTAAATTAAACAAACCCAATACCATGCATTCATTCATGATTTAAAGTGATCCCTCCCTCTAGGTAAAAATCCGTAGAACAATCACTCCACTAACAACTTGTATGAATTCATAGAAATTAAAAAGCTATGCTTAGATAACCACCACCTCTCCTCTTAAGAAGAAATCATATCTTCGTCATTATTTAAACATTAATTATTCATTATATTTACACTTCTAAAAAACGAAAATGTAGCTCTTCAACATTTACATATCATCTACCTATTTGCAAAACCATCACACCATCACTTAAAAATACCTATAAATAATGAAAAATCATGCTCAAATTATATAATTAAAATATCACAGTCATACCATTACTTTAATATATGATCATAAAACATATACTTCAACTAGGTTAATGCTTTAACTATTTCCATTATATAACCTTATTTACACCAATATCAAAACACACTTACATTTTTAGAACCCATATATTACCCGAACTAGAATGTTTGAAAAAAATGAATGATGGAAATAATGTAAAAAGAATTAAATCCATACAATGACACTATCTTAAAACAAAACACATTAAAATAATATCATTATCACAACCACTTTCATTGAATATCGTCCATTATAATACATTATTTATCTTTACATTTGAATAAAAATATTCTCTACCACTTCATTTATTTGTAATATAAGATAATTTGACATGGAATAAGACTGTAGTACTATGAAGAACACTAAAAAAGTTAGATAAAAAATATTTAAATTATCATATGTAAATATAAACATAAAAAATGATTAAAACATAAAATTATATAATTCTTAATCAAAAGGTTATTTAAAACATTTTTCAAAGAACAATAAAGGAGAATCCAATTGATATATGTCAAAAGGGACAAAGATAATGATAAAAAGGAAAAAATAGGTAAGATATAATTTCTGAAAAGAAATATAATGATAATTTTATTTGATAATATAATAACATATAATACCATTCCATAATTTAACCAAAAAATAAATAGGCAAAGGATCATGATATATTTTTTCTTGATGTTCACAAAATGATTATACTTGATCCAATATATAAGTAGAATAAAATAAAAACATATCAAAGAATAATATTTATATGTATTGGAAATTATTCTTTTATAAAAGGTTTTTATAAATAGATTAAAAATATAAAGGTTAAACGGGAAAAAAGATATATTTTTAATAAAAGGGTATAATAGGAAATCATACTCTATTGTTTTTTGTTATTGTATCAGGACGGTTGGAATTATGGAAATATAAAAATAATAGGTAAATTTTCACTAATCTAACATTAAATATCACAGACACTTATATTCAAATTTTCATGATATCAAAAAAGATTATAGAATAATATATACATTTATTCTAGAAATATAATAGATTAAGACTCAATTCATGATTCTTATCATGTCACTCACCAATCATTAATAATTTATTAAAAACATTACTGATAAATTTAGTAACATAAAAAAAAATCATGGAAAATTTTTTAACAGCATCATGTGATCCATAAAATCCTTGGAAATAAGAAGTAAACAAATTAATCATCCTTCAATAAACAATCATTCGTGACTCTAAAATCATTTGTAATTAATAAATAACGATTAAATTAATCATGATTTTAAATTATTTAATATATAGTTAAATGTTTTGGAAAAAAATAACAATATATTGAATCTCCCTATATAACTAATAGTTGAAAAATATATATAAAACTAGACCAAATCAAAAAAAATTAAAACCATTGAAACATGATTTTCTACATCAATAAATAACCTAAAATTCTATACTACAACTTCTCACACCATTATAAGATTCCCCAACACAAAAAAAGGATTAAATATAAAATTATATAATCTATTAATTATATGAATCCTTAAATTTTTTATTCATATCACTTATCATTTATCGATATGGATGGGGAACATATTTTCATTATCTAATTACAATGATATATTTTCCCAGTTCTGCATCCCCTCATAAATCTCTATTGTTTTTAGCCTTAGTACACCACATAGATAGCCCTTATATGGTGACTTACATTATGTAAACATCAGGATGAGTATGAACAATCTATATATGAGCGTCCACTAATAAGTTTGTCCAGTAATTACACCTGATTTGGGAATATGAATGTTTCACTCATTACTATCACTAACATAAAATAACTTAAGAATCACCACCTGACCACAATCATATTTCCTTATATTTTATTCCCTTTTATCTTATTTGGAAATTTAGAAGTTCCTAAACCTTACATTTTTATAGATTAGTAAGGAATGTACCAGAAATTAGATTCCCAATTCTAAGATGTGATCCTATATATAACTAATAAAAAACTATCTGATATGATACCTCTTGATCATATATTATTTAAAAAATCATCTCATCAATCCATATGGTTTCGGGCAACACCCATGTGGTGCATTAAAATGTCTGAAAGAGTAAATCACCCAAAAAACTAAATATTTGTGTCCCCCATTTTAAAATCTACCAAAATTTCAAAGTGATTATGGTTCATACTCCTAATATCACATTATATGTAATGTTAGTTTTCATTATCCATTAATATTTTAAATATAATATAATATACTAAGGTTTCTATTATTTTTAATAACATCACATATAAGTTAAAATTATTTTTTATCAACATAATGAAATTAATTAGATTATAATTGATAGTATGACCTTATTTAGTGGTCACTATAGTATCCAACCTCTAAAATCCTATAGAATAAGAAAAGATAATATCATAAAAATTTGTTTGTAAAAGTTAAAAATTCACTAATTTCATATATAATGGTCTTGTATAGTCTTATTTTTATAAGTAATATAAATACAATTATAATAAATACAATATACCTAGTGCAATACTATGATTATAAAATTTCATTATGATGTCCTGTATGTATTATTTCATAATTTTTCTTAAAATTTTCAATAAAATATACACACTATTTAAATTATTTATGAATAATATTAATAATGTCAAAAACAAATCTTTTATAACTTATATTAAACAACCTCTAAATGGTATATAAACAATAATATACTCAATAAAATATTCAAATAGTCTATTTGAGACAATTTACATGGTTGAACACATCATTCCCTCAATTGGGTGTCAAATAATGAAGAAAACCATGCAATTTGACGACCATTAAAAACATGAGGTATTATACCTTTTATATATCAATTTCATTTTATAAAATATTTTACTACCATTAATTTATTCCTTACACAAGTTGATTTATCTATGGTATAATATATATTATGTGTCTTTTATTTTTTATTATTATGAACATAATCTAGTTTTTATAATACAATAAGTATTCATTTTACTAATTTGATTTATTTTATTAAATAATATTTGATTCATATAATTTCTTTTTTACATTTAAATATTAGTAGTAACTCTCAAAAGTAATAATTATGATTTCAAGATAAATGGTTTTATTTTTTAATATGTCTTTTACTTAACTTCCTTTAACTCCATAGAAAAAAAATTCTCATTGGGAATTTTTTTATAATATATAAATATAACAAATTTGAAATAAACTATGTCTACTTATTATGTTAAAATAGTATTAATATATAAATAATTGTGATATTGTTATTTATTTTCTTTATAATTTTATTTTATATGATATATAACCCATTTATAGTTAACTGTACTAATATTTTGTAAATAAAATTCAAAAGTACAAATCATCCTAGAATATGATGTATATGTGCAATATTAAGAAATTATCAACATTATAAATATTTTAAATTGAAAAATAATGATTTTTACATAGTATAATTCTTCCAAACCATATCCATTAGTGTAAAACATTATCCATGAATTATTCAGTAAAAAATAATCATTTAAATATAATATCAACGATTGAAACATTATTCATCTATAATTTACTATATATCCAATTAGTGATTTTTCTTCTTATCATCACTATTGATCTAATGTATCATTATATATTTCTTAAATAACTCATATAATTACATAAAGTTCCATAAACACATTATTATTCTTCAAAATAATTTTATTAATAAAATATGACATAAAAACTCAGGGGTTATTTTATAATTTTACCAAATTAATCACTAATTTCAAAAAACAATGTAATTCCAAAAGGAGGGAGTAATATAATAAATTAATTTTACCTAGAGTTAATAATATAATAATAATGGTATATAATCATAATATAAATTAAATGCAGAACAAAAAATATTTGAAACCATAAATTAATAAATGGTTTATATAATATAGTGGATGATAAATTGATTCATGTAATAATAATTTAAATTCATTAAAATAAATTGTCCAGAATGAATTTTTGACAAATTTTTTATGATAATATTATTTCTTTTGTTTGGGTTGTTTTGAGTTAGTTAAAAACACTAAAGGGGAGGGTGAATTAGCATGTAGATTAAGTCCCCAACTTAGTGAAAAAATTATATATCTTTTTTATATATTAAATGAATCTTTAGTTTACCTATATTTAGATGTAATATAATTAATATGCTTGAACAAAGGGAAATACATCTATTAATGTTCGCTACTATATTTGCGTAGTTATTTTTTGAATTGTAGTTGTTATCCAATATAACATTTTTCTTAATTTATTGGTGTAGTAAGACATGGGAGTTTAAGAGGATAACCTTAGACCGTTTTAAAATATTTTCCCTTGTAAAATTAATTATCCCCTTATTTTGAAATCCTAAAATATATATCAAAATAAGAAATATAATTTTTATTGACATAACTCCATGGGTAAATTTACTCACTATACTTATTCTTCCCTGGTTGAGATTCAATACAAAAAACATCATCTTCACCATCAAGGTCTAATACTATCACAAAAATCAATGACTTGGTATCTCACTGTAATGTATACATTACCTCTTCTTAGAAATAATAACACTAAATTAAGTATTTTATTTTTTACAGAACATTATAACTATAATTAACATTTACTCTTAAATTTTTCACTTATTTTCATTTATAATAAATAACTATGTATTATTTGTCTATTATTTATTAAAAATATGTATATCGTTAATGAATAGAACCAAATTGAATTTCACTATAATTATCTCAATTGTTTTACAATGATTGAATACATCACTAAAACCCCTATATATCATTGGGTAAAAAATTTGGTACTAAGAAAAAATAATGGTTTTAAAACTAGCATATAAGAAAAAATGATTTCTAATCAAATAAAAATTATCAAAAAAATATTATGATATTAAATAGTACTATTTAGACAATTATAAAAACATTATCATCCTCATCTCATTACAATATAGAACTAGTGAATTATGTGTTTTTATAAATCACATTTAAAAGATTTCATATTAATTCCTCTTAATTCTATTCAGTGTTTTTAATACTTTAAATCCTCATATCACTTTTTTTCACTAACATGCAATCCAATATACAATTAACTAGTTGTTATAGTATAACCATCTTTAAATGAAATATCTATACTAGATTTATGAGAATACCTTCTATGATTTCAAATATTATCTAACCATTAATGTTTTAAAATAAAAGTCACATTAATACTTTTAACTATGATAAAATAATTTCAAAACCCCTTTTTCCATATTATTTAACTCAAAATATTTTATTCTAAACCTCAAATAACAAATCTAACATATTGTTTTTATTCAAAACACTTTTTTTACAATATTTATGTTTCCATTTATAGTCCTAAAAACTTATAAAAATTCATAAACATGTATTTCATCAAAATTAATTCATTTATTCATGATTAATGTGATTAATATTTATATTTTTGTTGATAAAAATGGAATATCTTATAAAAATAATTATGAGAATAGTTTTTTTTCCTTTTAGATATCATAAAAAGAATATCCCCATTAAATAATAGGGGCAAAAGCAAGATTTCATTTTTCAAATAGGATCAACAAAACCACAAGGATCAATAATATCTTTTAAGATATTTTTTTCTTAAAAATAAAATATAAGTACAAATTCATAAAAATAATGATAAAATTAGAAATTTAGTTCTCATTTACTATGTTAATACATCCCCTTTAAGATCCAAAATTAGATAGTACATAATTGTATATTCATTATCAAATACTTGAACAATCACTAATCACATTACATTAATTATAATTTATATGAAAGGAAACATTAATTAGTGTGCTATAAGATAATGGAAATATATTTCTCAATCATGAAAATATTAATAAATAAATAAATAAATTTTTTGTCCAATATCATTAGTGAAATATCAATTTAACTTTCCTGATTTTTCATTCCCTATTAAGTAAAAATCAAGAAATATAAAACCACTATAATTTATGCAATTTTAGGTAGAACAAGATTTTAATTTTAGTATGAAAATCACTCTTATATAAATGAAAATTTTTCTTGTATATATATGATTACAAAAAAAAATGATTTCAAACAAAACATATTGAATTAAATTTTATAATTTTGTTTTGTATAATTAAATATTATCATTATGTTTTGATGAAACTATTCCAATTTATTTGGTTTTATTATGTTATATATGGGAATATTATTATAATGAAATGATGGTAATGATTGTGTATACATACCAATGTATTGATTATAGTGAATTTATAAATCCAAAATCAATGTATTCTGTAACATACCATTGCTATTTTCAATTATTCTAAAACCCCACTTTGAAACATGATTTGGTTGGGTTTCATTTGGAGTTGTCTTGGGTGAAATTGTTCAAAATTTTAAAAGTTTCTAGGATGAACATGATTGTTGCACAATTTTCCCAAACCATGCGCCCTACTAGAGAAAATAGTGAAAACCAAGGTAGTGAGGTTCTGAATGTATGGAACATGACATAGAAAACCATACCTCCACATTGGAGAAATAGTTAAAACCGTTTAAAGGAGTATAATGGTAAGGTGAGAGATTTTTTCAAACCATGCATCCCAACCAAACTAACACTATGTGTGTGTTTTTAATCCATAAAATATTTTATAATTTCCTAAACACAACATTAGGTCCACAAAATTCTTGTACAACACTATAGAGAATTATTTATCCCAAGAAGATCCCAAGAGTATTTTTCCCCCTAAACACAATTCTAGAACCAAATAGAATATGGAAAAATGACATTTGATATTATCCATGTAGATTTTCTCTTCTCATTATCTACATCGCTTTATATATATTCATATATATATATATATATATATTCATTGATCACAGTGTATTTGGTAGATCGAAAAACCTTATATCTCAATATAAATCACAGGTTGGATTCCAAGATCCCATTTTATTTTTTATTTATTATTAAATCCCGATTAGAGTTTGGATTTTTGAGATACCTTATTCCCAAGGAATGTGATTTTACTTAGATGGACCAATTTAATAAACCCTAAATTACTTGATTTTAATAAAATTGATTAATCAAATTTAAATTTCATGAAATTGATTTGAATTGATTTATTAAAATAAATATTACATTAAATTAGGGGATTTCTATTTGAAATTTATTTTTTGGAATTTAATTGGGGAAAAACCCCAATTCCATTGAATTGAAATGTATTTATAAAATTGTATATAATTTTTTCAAATTAAATTATTGAATTTAATTTTTGGAATTTGAATTTTGGAATTAATTTAATGAAATTAATTTCAAATTGGTGTTTAAGAAAACATTATTATAATAGTTTTTATATAATTCTTTGGGTTTTATCTTGGAAAAATGATTTTTTGATTAAAAATGAGTTTTTATTTTAATTATAAAATTGGTATATTTGAAATGGATAATGGGATGAATTTTATTTTGGGAAGTCTTAATTAAACTTTGACATAGTTGATTTCATATTAGTGAACATGCAAGATTTAGGTAGTTAGTGAGTTATTTTAACATCCATATATGATTTAAAATATTCCAAAATATAAATGGATCATGCCAGATCATTGATTGGATAGTGATGAAGTACCATTAATCCATACTAAAGGGATGTATTTATACCCATATTTTTATGTCTCTTTGAGGGTGTGGAGTCCCTTATCCTAGAACTAACACACCATTAATAATGTGAACGTATTTCTCAATTATATTTATTTTAAATGAATATTTTCCATTTTTTAAACTTTTTATACATGAATTATTATTTATGTAAAATGTATTAAATAAAAGTTTTAGATAAGTATTTTTTAATGTATTTAAATCATTTTAAATGTAATGATTTATTTTGTAAATATGTGTTTGATATTAAAGATCATTTTATTTAAAATTGAAATATCTTTATTTAGTTAATTTAATGTAGGAATATCTTATAGAATCGATGGTAAGACACACTATGTATATAAGATCGCACGCTACATGTTATTTTAGGAATTTTTTGATTATTATATTCCAGGTTTGATCATGTGTAAATAGCCACATAGAGTAGGAAGTAAATATTGATATTGGCCTTGGTGAGTTGCGTCCATTGGGAATTTGGGATTTATCCTATTTTTATGTATCCTTTCTATAGTAATTTGTTTTTTCATACCTTTTTCATTTCTGGTAAACTTCTCCAAATGGATTTTATATTTTATGCATACTAATTCTTTGTCATGATATTTTTATGTTTATTGAATGTTTATTCCTACATATTATCTGTATAATGTTACGTACTAGTTTCCAGTAGGTAGGGATCATGAACTCCCTTCAAGCCATGTTAATGATGGATCACTTATTGAATTTCTAGTGTACCTAGGCTAGTTCATGAAAAATTTGTATCAGAGGTAGTTATTTTACATATTTCTTTGATTTTAATATGCATTTATGTAATGATTTCAGTACTTTGGTGGGAGTTACGATACATTTTTTGGCATCTATCACTGAAATGATTTTTATGTCACCAGGGGTGGTTGGGGAATGAAGTATTGATGATTAATTATAGACCTTTACTTAATTATTAATATGGTAGATTGTAATCCAAATATTGTTTTTATAAATTTTAGGATAAATTTCCCTTTTTTCGAGACTGTGTTTTACATATAATATCTTTGTTGTTTTTTGCTAATTTTTTGTAGAATCATGCCCGTGAGAAGATATGGGAATCATATATAGGATGAACCTACTATAAAAAAAATGTGAGGGAATCCTCCAATGGAACCTAGCCAGGACAAGTTGAAAATGAGTACTATAAAAGATCTAGGATATGAACCACCACCAGTTCCCATTGAGTAAGAATGGGTATTTGTTTAGGTTATGGGAGAATCCTGAGGAAATCATGGTGATGTGTTCCACCTTTTTTCTAGAAGGAATGATAAGGAGTTGGTGGGAAACAACGGTGACGATGAATAATCAGGAGGTCTTAGAGTGGAAATACATCGGGGTTATTATCAATGATGAGTTATATTCATAGTTGATGTTGTTGAATAAGGCCCCGATGTTTTTCAAACTCGAGTATGTTGACATAAATATGATATATTATAAAATTCATTTTTTCAAGATCATGTGGTTTTCATTAGAGATACTATCAAATTAGATGATTAAGAATCGACCGTTTGAGTTACGACTATGATTTAATATTTGATCTTTTGTTTTATTACTGTAAATTACTTATGTTATTATGATGAATAGATATTTGATGGTAAAAATTGATATGGATTTAATTTTATGGTTTATTGGAATTAATTTTTCTCCAAATGAAAGAAAGAGTTACTCTAAGGGGAAGAGGAAACATGATGATTCACATGATGTTTCTCAACAGATAGGTCGTTCTACACAATATTTAGTAACCATATGGTGCCCTTTTAATCCTAACGGGTGTGGAAAGATGGATAATTCAAGTTGGGACTTCATTCAAGCACCTATGGTTTGTGGTTCATATGGACTCTTAGGTAACCTGAAGAAGTTATTCCATGTTTATTCCACTATCTATATTGGTAAAATATCATTAACACCTATTAAAACTATTTTTCAATTAGATTCTTTATAGAAAAAGGGGTTCCAACCATAGAAATTTGGAATAAATCTTCTTTACATAGAATAAGACTCACCCTAGGAAGTATAAGTGGGTCTATAAACCCTGAGGGGGATAATTACTATTGATTTTTCATTAGTGACTAAATTATTTAATATTGGTGATTTTCATTTATTTATTTCAATAGGTGTTGTTAATATGAAAAATATTCATATGAATATTTTTTTTCTTAAGTAAAGGATATTAGAAAAACCCTTGGAATGAAGAGAGAGAATTGTATTTATAGGCCCTATTGTTTTTTCTCTCTATTATATGTTGATAATTATTAATGATTTATAGTTCTTGACATGAAACTACTCGAGGTTATTTTTGGGATGGATTTCCTCAATAACAATAAATCTTGGATAGATTGATATTTTCATTAGGTCACATTTACTACACCAAACATGGATTTATGTATATCTCAACCTGAATGGGACCTGAGGTTGAGTAGATCTAAAACATATTATCCAGAGTTGTGGAATTCAATTTTTTTGTACGCTTTTGATCTGGAGTGATAATAATTTTGAAGTGATATCCCTCCAATTTCCCTCATGTTTCAAGATGTGTTTCCTTCTGACATCCCTAGAATTCCACCTGTATGATAGGTGTATTTTTTGGTCAACTTAGTTCTAAGTGATAGACTATTTTTTATTCCATCTCAACACATGGAACTAGATTACATGAATGAGTTAGAGACTCAGTTGATTTATGTTTTAGAGAAATGATTTATACTCCTGAGTGTGTAACAATGGGTGGCACTGATTCTATTTGATATGAAGGCTGATGGTTTACTATGACATTATAGATCTTATTTAAAAATAATTTGAGTTACGATAAATAACAAGTAAATATTTACTTCGATTTTTGATCTACATGATTATTTTAACCTAGAAAAGTGCTTATCTAAAATTGATATTTGGTCTGACTTGCATCAGTTGTGGATAAAAGAAAAAGATGTCCAAAAATTGACTTTTAGTGGATGAAGAACCATTGTTATTACCTTTTCATGCAATTTTATATTACTAATTCTCCTGTAGTTTTCAAGGATTTGATGAAACTAATTTTACATGTGTATCTAGATACCATCAGGGTGGTTCTTAAGGATAAAATTCTTGTTCACTCTATGTATGAGGAGGACCATGTGGGTAGCCTAAGAGTAGTTTTGGAGTTTTTGATAAAACACTGACATTATAAAAAACATTAAAAATGTGTTTTTTGATTTAAAAAGTGATATTATTTGGGCACATTATGTCGAAACATGGAATATATGTTTATTATGAAAAGGTAACGTATGTTGTGACATTGTAAAACCCCCGAAATGATTTCCACATTCACAGATTCTTGGGATTAACTGGTTAATAAAATTATTTCCTTGAGGGCATATCAAATTAGATTCCCCGATGTCTACTCTAACTCTGATGGGATAATATTTTTTACAAAATTATTAATGATAGTGTTCTTTTTTTATCTAAAAAGCCTTTTCACTAATACCTATGTGTTGACTCTTCCTGAGGTCAGGCATGGTTATGTTATTTCCTTTGATGCATCAGTTTTACTTTTGGTCAGTGTTTAAATGAAAGGTGATCATTTCATTTTTGATGGATGTCATATACTGAGGCCAAATGAGAATAATTTTCTGACCAATGAACATGAACATTATCTATGATGCATGCACATAGGATTTGGTAGAACTACCTTTTTGTAGAAAGTCTTACCATGTATTCAAAACACATGAGTATGAGTTATATCTTCTCAAAAATATATGAATCTACACTAGAGGAATTGGGTGGATTACCTAAAATATTCCAACAATAACATCGACTATAACCTTGGGAAATGTATTTTCGTTACTAATTATTTGGGTAGGAATATTTTGACCAAAGAATTAAAGGAATACTTTGAATAGTGGAAATTGATGGATATTTTTGCACAGATTCATCCTGAGTCTAGAAATCAAGGTCTGAGTTATCCTTTCCAGTGTGCAGTTGAAATATTCTCTTCTTTATGTTATTCATCAGAAACAATATCTTTATGAAGAGTTATATATCATTAGTGACTCACATTATGGTTGGTATAACATTTCTGGAAAGTCATTCTCTAAATAAGACATTAAATGCTATCAGAACCATTTTGTTGTATTATTTTTAGTAATGAAAGTTATGATTGGGGATTTCCACAATTCTTAGTGATATTTTTACCCATGAACCATTATTATTTTCTTTAACATACTAATTATATTCTAGTGGGTATGTATTAGAAAAGTAATTGTTGAGTTTTTCTCTCACAATTATACTTTGAAACAGGTTAAGACTGATCACCAGAATCCTTTGGGTTTTCCCCGACCACTTCTTAAGCTAACATGGATGTGGGATTAAATAATACCAACTTTGTGGATGGGATTTCATGTACCAAGAAAAATAATAATGTGATGTGGGTTGTGATCGACAAATTTACTAAATCATCTCACTTTATACAAATTCATTATATAAACTAGTTTAAAGACTTAGAAAACCACTATAACAAATATTTTATTCATTTTGTTGGTGTTCCATTTACTATAAATTCTGATAGGTATCATTGGTTAAATTCCCATTTTTAGAGGAATTCATGAGTCCCTAGTATATTAGCTCTGTTTGAGTATAACACACCATCTACAATCAACTGAACAAATATAAAGGGCTATACAGATTCATTAGGACATGATACGTACCTAAATTATTTACTTTGGAAGAGAATGGTATGACTATTTAAGTCTACTTGAGTTTTATTATAATAATAGTTGCATGTACACAATCATAATGGATCCTTTTTAGTCATTATATGTAACACTAAAGGTAGTTATGGACCTTTTTCCCAATAAATTAATTTCCAATGATGTCATGTATTGAACTAATTAAAAAATTCTATTCAAAAAGCACAAACTCAAACTATGTTAAATGAAATACTTACTTGGAGTATGTTTCATGCCACATCAACTTGGAGTACATAACAGGAAACACCGACTTGGCATACGTTACACACAACACCAATGTTTCCTTGAAACATAATTTTATACTTATAGTTATTTAAATGAGATAATTATAATATAGTTGTTAATCATAGTAATATTCATAAAAATAAATACTTTTGAAATAAATTTATAATGGTTTTATATAAAAAAACATATTGATAATGAATGATATAATTTTTTGTAATGTGCTTATATATAAAAAAATACATTTTTTTTGAATTGATCTGAATTTAATGTCCTTCTATGAAAAATAATAAAATTAATTTTATAAACATTTAAAATAATAATTTGATAAAATAAAATTTGTTTAGTTAATTTAAAATGTTTATATTAATTTAGTGTGAATTTTTTGGACTTTTCTATGAAAATCCATTGTGGATGAATGGTGAAAGATATATGATTCAAAGTCAAAAAAACCTTTTCATCTAATTTATTTGAAAGGTAAAATTATATTTCAACACGGTTTAAAATTTTAATTTTATCATAAATTTGTCAATGAATCCAATATAAATCACTATAATAAATTTTACATTGAAATTGGGTATAAAAACATAGAAAACATTTAGACATTTTTAATATTAAAAACCTTCAGTGTTGGTGAATTCATGGAATTAATTTTAAAATTTTATATTCTGATTATTTGATTATAATTTTGAAAAATTTATTAAATATTTGGAATAATCATAATTTACAGTGTATAATAAGGTAAAATTAGTTTTTTAACAAAAATATTTATGAATGTGATTAAAATTAATTTCAACAAACGAGACAAAAATTAGGTTAAAAAAAGGTTTAATCCTTAAATGTGTGACCCAAAATAACAAATAAACATGTCCCAAAACCATTGGATATCCATAATTAAGGAATTCACATTCCATTTTTGAGTTGGGTATGTTTGGATTTACTTTTTAGGTAAACATGGGTGCACCTAACTTGTTATATAAAATTCTAAGTGTGTCCTTTCTCTTCTCTATTAAAGGCCACCACCTTTCACTCTTAATCACACATATAAAAAAAATATGTTCAGCCAATATTTTTCTAACAGACTTTTAAAAATCTCTAAAATCATCTTAGAAGACTCCCCTTTGGGAGAATGCTATCCCAGGATGCCTTTTAGCACAAACCAAAAGGAGTTACCCAAATAAGAGGTAAAGTCTTCTATAAATCACTTTTTTTATTCTCTACACCCACACTATATATATTAATTTATTGTATAAAAAACTATTATTATCAATATATAATTATTTCTTAATGCTAAGGGTTTTATCTACACTTACACACACCTTCTTCAAAGGGGTAATAAACATACTCTTTATTTGTACCACAAACTACTGCCACACAAAATGATGATTGTTAATTTTTTCCATTATAACTTATCATGGTGAAAATTATTATGGGAACCATTTTAATCTATGTTATAAATTATTTTTATTATGTCTTTAAGCTTCTTCAATTATTTTACCACACATATCTTTTGACATTATATTTGGAGTAAATATGATAATTTTGTTTGAGGAAGTGAGGAATACCTCCCACTCAGAGTGATGTGATTCATCCACACAATACATGGAATGTATTGAGGTTGATTTTAGTGAAAATATATTATTCATATGAAATAATAATTCAACTATAATTATAATATTTATAAATATATATTTCACTATATTATATACGTACATATATATTTCCATCTCTATGAATGGAGTATTCCATTTCATATTTATATATATATATATTCTATAGTTTATTATAATTTACATATAATAAATATAAATAATGTTTATATCATGGTTTACATTATGTAAATCATTATATAATTATAAGGGTCAAATATATAATTAATTAAGTCACATACGAAGGACACAATAAATATTACATGAAGTGAAACCATAGCAAAGGATTACCAATAAGTTTGTAATATACGGTCATAATCGGACCATATATTATGTTATATATAAGAATAATCTTTTGTAAAAAATATATAATAAAAAATATATTATTATTCAAGAATAATTTTTGAGTAATAAGTGAGTTAATACAAAAGTTAATCGGATTTGATATCACTTTTTATTTCGATGAGACACATGCCTTCTTCACCAGCGATTCCATTTGTGTGGTGTTTATACATCCCATAGATTTATTTAATGATTCATGTACCTAAATTAATGGTTATTTACATATCCATTGAATGATATTTTATCCATGGGGTTAGTGTTTCAAAAGATACCAAATTAGTAAGAAAGTATTTTTTTTTTAAATTGCCTTCATCGAGACACATGTTTTATTATGAAACTATATGAATTTTAAAGGTGTATATACTTCAATTTAACATGTTATATACCCAGTACAATTAATTTTAAAACCTTTAAATCTTAATGAAATTTCATTTTCTTGTATGGTTTGTATGATCACATGTTACCATGTGGTGAGATTTTTTTGAAACAATCTCATCGTTTATCGAGATTATTTAGGATTGTGCTTCCTTTATTGAAATATAATAAAGAATATCTCTAGGACACTCTTGAATTTTATTATCCCCTAGTTATTTAATATATCCCCAAATTGTTTTAGTATTTTTCCACTCATTGGTACTTAATATTTTAAATAATTTTTTTATAAAAATCATATTGTATTTATATTTTAAGCTATAAATCATTTTTATTCAAAAAACTAAGTTTTCAGATAATAGTTTAATTTTTTAAATGATCATTTATGATATTTTTCAATAATTAATTATTTTAAAAATATTTAATGGTTTCAAATTCTTAATTTATATTTTGTCAAATCTATATTAAATAAATCTATTTATTGAAAATAGTTTATGTTTTAAAAATCAATTTCCAATGAAAAAATAATGATTTACTGAATATATTTTTTTAAAAGATATTTTAATTTTTTTTAAAATCTATGATAACATATATTGGTGTCAATAATTACATTCATGAGAAATTATTCAATATTTATATTCATATTCTATCTCAGAATAGATTATGTTTGTATGGAATACTTTCTATGAAACCCGCTCATCTTTCACCTATTATATGATTTTGAAACCCATAAATTTTCAAGGGTTATGTTTATAATGAGATGAATATGAATAATGTATTTTTTTCATAGTAAAGGATATGATTAAATTTTTATAAAATCCATTTCATTTCGAGGGTTATGATTTTATTTTTTGTGAATTTTTTGAACATGTATGTAATATTTCATTACGAGAATAGTGGGACCTATATCTCTCTCTAATGCGATGTATAAAAATTTATATCTCAGGAAATAGAGATGGATAGAATGATAAATGAAATAATTTTAGTATTAGAGGGACGACATAATAATTAAACTAGATTCTATATTATAGGGCTTTAATTAAGACTGGAATCGATTAAGTAATACATGGGTGGAATACGATGTGAACCAAGTTTAGTAAAGGACTTTGTCTAGTAAGATGACCTCGATATAAATTCCTTGAATACAATGGTAATAATTATAAATTATTATGTGTCTTCCACAATTCCATGTTTTATTATTATATTGTGCATTAATGGATTATGTTATTTATTTCCTTATGAGTCATTTATTTTGAAATTCCCAGCATTGTGCTTTGATTCAAGTTTATGATCTTTTAAATGAAGGGTAAGATATTATATTTTCATGACCATTTTATCAGACCCTTATTCTAATGATTATGCTTACATATCTTCCTTATTTACCCTTAATGATCATTTTTTATCACCTGTTTTTTTGTTTCCACCCCCAGGTTATAAAGATATGTTTTCTGTTTGATGCATCTAAGAAGGGTTTTAGTCAATAATAACCTAGTGGGAGATGATGAACTCATTTTTGTATTATTGTTTATGTTTTTTGTTTTTCCAATAGTACTAGAAAAGTGCGGTCTTTAAGAATTTGTTTGTATAATGTTTTATGTATTCCAAAAAATGTATATAATGTTAGTGTATGAAAATTGAGGGTCACTATAGTTGGTATGATAGAAAACTATGAGCTAACTATTGGAATATTGGATGGGAAAACCATAGTGAGAGACCTAAGGACATGTCTAAGGATTAGTATAAGGATATGGAAATGTATAGGAAAATGTCTTGGAATTTTGGTAAAGTGTAGAGTATGTGGTTTCCTATAAATAAGTACATGTATGGATTCCACAATTGGTTTTGGCTCTAGAATATATATACATATGGGTAATAACTCATATAGAATGTTTGATGCCTGACTCAAGGTAATCTTGTACGCAACAATTGGCCTTGTTTCACACCTTATGGACACTCTGGGGGGGGGTTATTCTATTGGAATTCAAAAAATATTCATGATCCATCATGAAGGATTTAAATATATTTTTCCTATAAATAACATAGGATAAACAATAGGTTTCATAGATTATGGACAGTTTCATAATCAAGAAAGCCTATAAGTTAGTTCTCTTGATTAAGTGGTTCTTAAATTTTATAACTATATATTAATCTATGATTTTTGTTTCAGTCAATGGTTATAACCCAAAGGAACTGTCATAATGGTGATTTCAATAAAAAATTAAATGGTTTTAATACCAAGGATAAATATTCGAAGGGATTAGGAATGAAAGTCCAATTAAAATTCCCACCAAAATCTCTCAAGCTATGAATCATAATCGACTTCCTAATGATAAAAGGTTGGAATAAAATTCTGTTGATTTTTAATGATGCAACATACACCATCATTAATAGAGTCTTATGGTATAATTATTTCTGAAAAATGGATCACTACTACTGAAATTATATTCACCATTATATAGTGTTCAAATAATGAGAATGTCATTATGGAAGTTTATCTATTCGAAGGCGAAGCAGACTAGCGGTTGACTATAATCAATAATATGAGGTAGCATGATGAGAGTGAATCCATGGATTGGGATGAGTTAAAGAACATATTTTTTAATGAGTAATTTTCTATAATTATTCATAACAAGATAGATAAATTGATCTTTGATTTGAAGCATTTGGATATTGAATCTATTGGTACCGATGATGCGAATTCCATGATACTTGTGAGGTATGATTTAAGAGTTATCATCCCAACCCCAAGTAGAGTTGATAGGTTATTTAGTATCTTAAAGAAAAGTATGAGAATAGTTATGTCCATAAGTGACTTTAGTATCTACGAAGTGATTGTGCATTGTAAAATTAATGTTGAATTAGATGTTGGAGACATGTATCAACCTCATGGTTTTGATGAGAAGTGGAATATTTAGTTCAAAGGGACATCTAAAAACCATGGAGAAAAGTAGATTAATTTTCTAGTATACTCTAAATGTGGGAAGAATCATGTTGTAATTATTCATTAGGGATCTAGTAAATGTTTTATGTGTTTAAAGAAATGAAAATATGTAAATTATTGTCTATATTATTTTAATTAGTTAGCTAAAAATTATAATATAGAAAAAGTCGTATGAAATAACCCTCCCATTATTCAGTGCTATATATTTAAGTATATTGGGAAATATGCTAACCACTTCCCAAAACCAATATTTGGGGATGATTAACAATATAGATAACCTCTTAATCTAAGGTACAAGGATAAATGTCATGCTATTTCTATTTTTGATGAGGGTTTTGATAATGACATGATGAGAGGTACACATACCACCTACTCTAGAATGACTAATTTCATATTTTATTTTTTGATCTAACCATTATTTCATATCTAATGGACCCAGTTGAGTTGCAGGAATTGAGGAATCAACTACAAGAAAACATTGATATGAGAATATTTGGTCCAAGTTTATCATCATGTAGTGCACCCATTATTTTTCTAAAAAATAAATATTGATAAGTGAGACACTTAATTGATTACTGGGAGTTGAACACGATGACAATCAGGGACATATATCTTATTTAATCTATTGATTACTTGTTTGATAGACTACATGGAGATCAATACATTTCCAAGATTTACCTTTGTTCTGGATACTATTAATTTAGTGTCCAGAAGGAGGATATACCCAAAAAAAGAATTCTATTCAAGGTATAGACACTATGAATATAAAATGATTCTATTTTGTCTTACTAATGACCCTAAAATATTAATATATTTTTAGAATAGACTATTTTGATATCACCTTGACTAGTTTTTTGTATTATTTATAGATGTTATTCATATATATTCAAGGATAAATACTGATAATGATTATTTGTTAAGAATTGTACTGAATATCATAATGAAGGATAAAGTATATTCATAATTTAAAAAGTGTTAATTCTGGCGGAGAAATTTTTCATTTTGGAAACATAATCTCTATAGATCATATAAATGTAGATCCTTCAAAGACATATGTTATTGAATATGGGCCTAACCTATCCATGGTGACTTATATTTGTAGATTTCATGGTTTGGCTATAAATTATTGACAATTTTTGAAGAATGTATCATGAATTTGTAATCCTATAACCAATTTAACTAGGAAGGGTGTCAAAGTCCTCCGGACAGATGAATGTGAATAAGCATTCAAGGAAATAAGGAGAAGGTTACTTGGTTCATCTATACAAACCATACCCTATAGTGGATAATAGATTGTAATATATATATATGCATCCAAGATGTTATTGAAATGTGTTTTTATGTAGAATAACATGGTCATCAGTTATAACTCATGGAAGTTAAATACTCAATGGAAAATGTACCCAACTTGTGATTTGGAGATAACAATGGTATTTGTTTCATTTATGATATGGATGAATTATATTTATATTGAAAAGTGTGATTTATATAATAATCATAAATTTATAAAATGTATATTCACATAGAAGTAGTTGAACATGTGACATAGAATATGGTTATAGTTGATAATGGATTTTGATTTCTCAATACATTATGGCCCTAGTAAAGGAAACAAGGTGGCTGATGCTTGGAGTCGAATGGATCATGCTAGCTTATCCATGAGGAGGTTCTGAAAGGATCCAACATGTATGGATTTGAAACGGATGTATCTAAAATAAATGATAGAAGAATATCATCTTATATTTCTCAAATGAATTTCTAACCCTGTACACAAGGTAATATTAAGGTAGCATAGAATGAAGACATAGATCTGTAAATTTAATTTATAAATGTTTCTGATTTTAACCTTGACCAGGATGGGACGATAAGGGTTAAGAACATTGTATATGTTCCTTATTTACTAGGATTAAATATGGAGTATCTGAAGGAATATAATTGTTCTTCATTCACTCTTCATCCTGGAAATATGAAGATGTATAGGGACATAAAAGAATACTAATTCTGTGATGAAGTGAAGAGGTATGTCACCAAGTTTGTATCTTTCTTCTTTGAATTCTAATAAGTTAAGTATGAATGGAAAAAGTCAAAGAAGATGTTGAATCCATTACCCATACTATAATGGTAGTGGGAGAACATCACTATGGATTTTGTCATTGGACTACCCAAATTCACTAAAGGGTTTAATGATATATGGATGTTATTTTATCTCTATAATATATTAAAACAATTTATTAGCATTAGATAAGACTTATATGTAGAAAATATTTCCAGGGAAAAAATTATTTAAGTGGTAAGGCTTTATGGAGTACCTCATTCTATTGTATCAGATTGGGATCTGTGGTTCACATCAACGTTTTGAGGAATTATTTAGTAAGAACATGATTCTAAATTATGTTTTAGCACAAATTATCTTCCACATATATATGGTTAGTCTGAAATAAAAATTCATACCCTAGAGGAAATGATTATATCTTGTTCTCTAGATTTCATTGGTTATTGGAATGAACACCTTCCTCTATTTGTGTTTTATTATGAAAATAGATTTTACTCAATCATTTAAATGGATCCTTATGAATCCATATATTTGATGAGATGTATACTGCCAACATGATGGGAGGATGTTGGAGAATGAATTCATTTGGGACTTGAGATATCATAAAAAATTATTGATAATGTTGGAATCATTCAGCTGTATATCAAGGTAGCTAAATGTGGGTAGAAAATTTATGATGATAACCAAAAACATGATCTATAATTAGATTTTTGTGAAATAGTTTTTATATGAATATCAGAACAAAATAATGTTATGTTGTTCAGGAAGAAATGAAATCTATACCCTAGGTATATTGATACCTTTTAAAATCTTGATCATATATGGATGGTTCCCAATCGCTTGTAACATCCACTAATAATTAATAAAGTCCATGATATGTTCCATATATATCCCTTAAGAAAGTAGACACCTAAAAAACATTATGTACATAATATAGAGGCGATACATCTTGAGCCTGATATTTCATAAAAGAAACAACCAGTTGAGATTTTGGATCGTACAATGAATGTTCTAAGAAACAAGAATAATCACCATGTCAGTGATTTATAAGGAAATCACCAATTAGAGGAAGACATGTGGGAACATTTCTATAGGATTAAGAATAAATATACTCATTTATTTTAACATTAATGAATAATTTCATCATTGAAATTCATTCTAAAGGGGGTAGAATATAACACCTAGAGTATTCATAGACCTTTTTTAGATATACAAATCTTTATTCATGTCTTGCATTGAACTATTTAAAACATTCCATTCACAAGAAAAATAATCACCCTACATTACAAGAAAAATATACTAGTAATATGTTACATGAAAAACCAACATACAGTATGTTACATGAAACATTAACATGGAATATGTCGAACATAACACCAATGTTTCTACGAAATATGATTTTAATTTTATAATTGTTTAAACTAGATAATTGTAACCTATCTATTAAACATAGTAATATGAATATTACTAAATATTTTTAAAATATTAATTATAATGGTTTTATATAAATCATACATATTGATAATGATAGATATGATTTTTTGTAAAGTCCTTATATGTTTAAAAATATATTTTTCTCAAATGAACTACTTTTAATGTCCTCCTGTAAAAAGAAACAAAATTAATTTTAGAAACATTTATGAATTTAAATTGATAAAATAAAATAAATATTTTAATTTATTATATTGATGTTGTATTATGGATAATTTTTGTGATTTTTCTAATAAACTTCATTTTTGGATGAATAGTGAGATATTCTGAAATTTAATTCAAAATTTACTTTTTGTATAATTTATTGATAAGGATAAATTATATTATAATTTGGTTTAAAAGTTTTTTAGATCATATTTTTAACAAACAATCCTATCTATGTAATTTTAGTTAATTTTATATTGAAATTGGGTATAAAAACATAGTAATAATTTGGATGTTTTTCTTATTAAAAACCTACAGTGTCATCCCTTCAATGAGATTAAGTTTAAAAAATTTTATACCTCTTCTATGTGTACAATTTTATAAAATGGATTCCATATTTGGAATCATAATATTTTATAATTTATATTAATCTCATCTTAGTTATTTACTAAAATTATTATTTAATGTTATTCAAATTAATTACTATGATTAAGAGAAAAATTAGCATAACGAAGTCATAAACCTTAAAATTAAGACCCAAAACAACCAAGAAACTTGTCCGAGACCCATTTTCTGTCCATAATTCAGCCATATTTTTTAATTTTCTCTCTATTATTTTATTTAGGTCAGAATGTTGGTACACCTAACAAGTATTCAATAATTCCATGTGGGTCCTTTCCCTTCCATATAAAATCTCACAACCGCCCCTCATCCTCACACCTCTAAAAACACATAGTTTTATAAATTTATAGCTAAATAAACCAAAAAAATCTAAATTCCTCATATAATCCTCCCCTTGGGAAAAAACCAATCAAAGGAATCATTTTTGGAAAAAACCCAAAGGAGTTACCCAATTAAGAGGTAACATCTTCTCTCAATATCCTATTATTTTCATCATCATCCCCCTAAACTTTCTTAATTTATTGATATTATTACAAAAAATATCTTATATATTATAGGAAGTTATTAGACTAAGGGTTTCACCTACAATTACACACAACATCATGTAATGGGTAACGAACAATCTTTTTTTTTGTGTATGGTGAACTACCACCTCATAAAATGATGATTGTTCATGTGTCTCCTTTAACACCTCTCCTAATGAACATTATAATTAAAAATATGTTTATATAAAATAATTATTATATTTTTTATGTATATATTATTCTTTTATCCTTTGATGTCACATATATTTGTACTTTCCATTTGGTATAAATATGATAATTTTTTTTAGGAAGTGTAGACTACCACCCTTTCAAATTGATGTGATTAGCTCACACACTACATGGAATATATTAATAATGAATTTAGTAAAATTATATGATTTATATAAAATAATAATTCTAATTAAATTCTAATATATATATATATATCATTTTCTTTCTTTCTTACAAAAAGACATTAAAAACAGAAACATCATTCATGCATACGTAAGACATACCGTCTCAATGAACAAAGTATCCCATTTCATACATCTAAATTATACAGATTATTAAAAGTTAAATACATTGAATATAAATTATTTTTATGTCATGTTTTAAATTCATTAAATTATTATATTTGTATAATGGTTAGATATATTACCAATTAAGACACACGCAATGAACGAAAGGAAGATTACCCAATATGAAACCTCAATATAGGATTGTTAACAAGTGGGTAATATACATTCATAATAAAAAAATATGGTATTAGATAAAATAATATGATTATGTCAATATTTATAATACAATTAAATTTATTTTATAGTATGCTTGTAAGAGTATGAAGAGTGTGAAGACAAGTGGTAAGGAGATTTTATCACAACATTTATTTCGATGAGATACATACCTTATTCACCATCCATTACTTTTTTGTGGTGTGTATTATATCCATGTATGTACTAAATGATTCATATAATTAAATATATGGGTATTAACATATCCATTATGTTATGTTGATTTCATGGGGTTACTATTTCCAAGGCTACAAATTGGTTATACAGTCATGTTTCAATTTTCCTTCTTTGGGAAACAAGTTTTATTAGGAACCTATATTCTTTTTCAAGGTGTATATACATATATTTGACATGATATATCTTAAATATACTTCGTTTTATTATATTTTAAAATATGCCTCATTTAATTTTCTTACATCGGTTGTTTCATACCATGTTATAATTTGGTAAGAGTTTTTTGAAACAATCTCTTCGTTTATCAAAATTATTTATGATTACACATCCTTTATTGAAATAACACGACCCATATCTCAATACCCCTCATGTATTTTCACATAATCTATTTATTCATTATATCTCCATTTTTTCGTACAACGTTTTCATTATTTTTTAGTTAATATATTTAAGAATTTTTTTTATGAAAACAAGGCTGTATTTTTAATTTCATTAATAAATCTATTTTTATCAAAAAATAAGTTTAAAAAATATATTTTCATATTTTTAAAATTACCCTTGTAGAAAATTTTCAAGGAAATAATGTTTTTATAAATGTTTTATAGTTTTAAAATATTCACTTATAATTATTCAGATATATTTTAAATGAAAAAGGATTTTTAAAATGTTTTCTATTTAAAAAGACTTTTTAGTGGAAGAGGATATTTTCCTCAATATCTTTTCTCAAGAAAACATTCAAAATAATTTATTATATAAGATAAAATTCATTGGTGTTCCCCAACCATTTAAGGAGAAATTATTCAATGTTTCCATTCATATTTTTTCTCTTAATAGATTACGTTTTTATAGCGTGATATTTATGTAACTCGCTTAAATTTCATGGGTTATATGATTTTGAAACACAATATTTTTATTATTTTTATTTATGATGAAATTAATATGAATCCTATAGTTTTCCATAGGAAATGATTTTGTTACATGTTTTTGACACCAATTTTATTAAATAGTTAATGATATGATTGTTTATAATTTTTTGTCACATGTATGTTATATTTCATTATGAGATGGGTGGGACCTATATCTCCCTCCAACACATTGGTTGAAGATTTATGTCTCTTGATATAGAAATATATAAAATGATAAATGAACTTGATTAAGTATTATAGAGAAGGAATGAGAAATGAACTCAGTTCAGTATTAGAGGGATGGAAGGGGGAGTGAACTCGATTTAGTAATAGAGGACTTGAACGGGGTGTGATCCCAGCTCAGTAAATTAAATTTTCCACTAAGATGGCATTCAAAAAAATTTCATTACTACTATGTAAATATTTATATATGATTATTTTTCTACAAAAATTCCATTAATAATTCCTATGTTAATCCTTCATATAATTTTTTAAATTTCCTTATGATTCATGTCTTTTGAAATAAAAATATTTATTCAGTGATTCATGTTTCTAGTCATTGATATGTAGGGTATGGTATTCTAATTTAATGATTATTCAATCATAATCTTATTAATTTGATTACATTTATGTATCTACTTTATTTATCCTCAATGAGCATCTAAGATCCCTATTTTTATGTATCCTTCTCCCCGGTTATGAAGATATATATTATGTTTGATGTGTCTAAGATGGGTTCTAGTCATGAAGAACCTATCGACAGGTTACATAGCTAAATTATATAGAATTTTTTATGTTTCTATGTTTCCAGAGGCACTAGAATAGTATTGTCATTGAGTTCTTATTTGTGTAATGATTAATGCACTACGAAAAAATGATGTATTGATAACGTATGAAATAATAGGGTTATTAAATTGTATGTATGTCCTTCGATAAATTAGTTATGATGGTCATATATTGGTCAAATTTCCTTGGATGGACTAACCATGGTTCATGAGATGAAAAAAATAATTCAGCAGAATCATCAGTGAATTTTTATAGAATAAATCTAGTATAAATATTATACTTATCCTCATCATTGAGAACTGTAATATTTTATTGGTGACCATGTGATTTTGATTTTTTCCCATCTTTTGTTTCTTCAATGACTGGGAGGTAAGGGAATCATACTCTTCCATTTTGGGGACCTTTTAATGTTATTGTGTATGTGGAATATGTGTCAAATCATTTATAACATCCACCACATATGATATCGATACCTAACGGGTTCTATTAATCTCTTATACGAATGTATCTATCTGATCCATGTCATGTTCTGAGATGGATTGATATTGATGTTGAACAAAATTTATCTATGACTGCATAGATAGTCATGATAATTTAATATAAAACCAAGGTACTCAGTGGGATGAGGATATATTTGGATCAAGATACACAACAACGTTGTCTTCATAATCTTGTGTCTTGGCAAATGGAGGAACTAATTAGAGAATAATGGCCTCATAATATTAGCATAGAAGCTTGTGAATATGATTTATTTCGAAAAAATGGTTCAACATAGTAGAGGTTGTATCATCAGATTATAATTTTTCATTATTCCTAAATCCATCTTTAAAACTTTATTTAGTTGGGTTTCATGTGGGGTTTTTTGGGTGAAAACCATAGAAATTTTTAATTTTTCTAGGATGTCTATGGTTGGGCGATAGTGTTATCAAACCATGTAAACTATGGCTATGAGGTTTTATACTGTTGATTTAGTATTTGGAAAACCATGTAACCAGGTAAGAGAAACCATGAAACTCATTTAAAAGGGGGACACATCTAGGGTTCATGGTTAGATCTAATCACGGGTCACCTCATAGAAAACCATATACACAAAATTGTTGTAATCCAAAAATTGTTTTAGAATTATTGAAACCCATCCTTTTGGTCTCCTATGATCTTGTCAAAACACAAAGAGAATTATTATTACATGGAGGCTTCCAAGAATAGTTTTTATGTACTATACACCCATACAGATGCAATTAAATTTTAGGTGAATGATGTTCAATTTCCTCCATGTAGGTTTCCACTTCTCTTTCCTTATCTCCCATAATTTATCATCTTCTCCATAGGGTTTTTTAGATCACTATGTTGTTGGAAGATCTAATAATTTTTTTTGTATAATTATCCTAAGTTTGATTCAGATATCTTGTTTTCTTCTTTCTCCATTGTGGAATCCATATTCCGGTTCGGAGTTTCAAGATTACTTTTTTCCTAGGAAGATGATTCCATTTTGATTAAAAAATTTAATTAACACAAAATTTCATTAATTGAATTCAATTATTGAATTTGAATTTAATTTATTAAAATTGATTTCAATTGATACATTAAAATACCAATTCCATTGAATTTGGGCATTTGGATTTAAAATTTTAATTTTTACATGAAATAGGAGAAAAACCCCCATTACATTGAATTGGGGGGCATTTATGAATTTCATTAGAAATTTTTTAAAGTAAAATGTTGAATTTAATATGTGGAATTATAATTTTTAATTTAATTTGATGAAATATATTTCAAATATTTACCTTTCAAAACTAGATTAAATTGATCTTGATAGAAACATTAGAATTTTTTTCATGGAAGAAGGCATGTTTTGATTAAAAACATTTTTTGGTTTTCAAATAGATAATTGGAGTATTTGAAATTTATTGTTGGTTGAACTTTACATTAGGTAGTATTAATGTAAATTTCACATCATTGATTTTTTATTTTTGAATTTAAAATATCTATGTAGTTAGTGGGTTATTTGAACAATATTCTATGATTTAAGATGTTCCAAAACAAAAATTCATATATTTAAATCCCTTTTGGATTCTGATAAAGTCTCCCTTGGTCATACCAAGGGGAAGTGTATATACACATATTTCCATGTCACATTGCCCGAATGGAGACCCTCAACCTATAATTATTATACATTTATTTATATAAACTTGTTTCATGATTGATTGTATTTGAAATGAATATATTCCATTTTTTATAAATGGTTTTACAATATTTTTGAATTATATAAACAACTTTATGTAAATATGTTTCATAATAACCCTATTTAATGTATTTCCATCATTTTAAATTCAAATCACTGTTTTTTTTATTTTTTTTTTAAATGAGAAATCTATTTTATTAAAAATAAAAAAAAACATTATTTGATTAATTAAATGTTGGATTATCTTATGGAATCCTTGGTGATACACTACTGGGATATTATCTCAGACACTAACTAATCCTTCATGTGTTTTTAGATCATCTTTTTCTAGGTTCAAGAAATGGTAAGGTCCCACTTAGAGGTTATAGAATCTATCGATCCTTATGCATAGTGAGTTTCACATATTTGGACATGGGTAGCTATGTTTTTTTCTAGAACTTTGTCTTAGTACTTTTGGATTTTATCAATGATTGTATTATACTAACCATATCCCTATATAGTCTCTCTTATATACATACTAACTTTTTTATATTTATTACATGATTTTTAATGAAAATTCCTTTTGAAATAAATTTATCATGATTCTTGCTGCTAGTTGTAAACCAATGTAGATCGGGAATCCCCTTCTGGCTATGTTACAGTAAGCCCCATTATTGGGTTACTAGGGTACCCATGATAGTTCATGAAGTAATTGTTTTTTACTGAATCCT
This sequence comes from Viscum album, assembly GCA_963277665.1. Taxonomy (NCBI): domain Eukaryota; kingdom Viridiplantae; phylum Streptophyta; class Magnoliopsida; order Santalales; family Viscaceae; genus Viscum; species Viscum album. Next base: position 212,156,941 of record OY728141.1, read on the forward strand.
TTTGTTTTTTTTCAAACAATAAACAAAAAATCAGCATAAATATAAAAAATTAATAATTAATAATTGAAAAGTAATACATCTATTTTTAAAATAAATTTAATGATTTATCTAAAAAACTATTTTCAATTAATTATTATAATTATGGGAAAAAACATGTAGACATTCATATACTAAAAAATCATCATTTAAAAATATAAAAATATCATATTCATTGATAAAGCTTTCCTATGAATGATTCTATAATTATATATGAACTGAAATTTATTATTTACCACATAATGGAGGTATAATAGAATCAATACCTCTATATACCAGATTTGAGTATTCTGTTTCTTCGAAAAACCATTTACTGTATAAATAAAAAACATCATAAAAAACATATTTATCCATTTATATGATATACATAATTATTCAAATTGAGTATTTACCTTAATATCTACACCATCTATATTTATCTATCTATACATACTATGACTTATCTGCCTTTTTGTACTCTCATTATATATTCATAAAAATATAGGGTTTTATATTCATTAACAGAAAATAAATTAAGTATTATCCATTATCAATTAGAATCATTTCCTCTATAAACTTTTTTGGATATTTTATATTCCTGAATACACCCTCAATAAATTCCTCACATGGTTTTCATAAACTGAGTATGTAGTGCTTCTAATTGGTAACACAATTTCTATTCTTCTTATAGATCATCGGGAAACCAATAAAATAAGAACTGAATACCTTTATTTTTAATGAATTTTCAGTCCAAAATAGTATTAATACTGTTTTAAAATTCATAAATCCTATTAAAAACTCTAATATACCCATCATGTGGTATTTTTACCCACTATTTATAATCCATTATCATTCATTCTTTGAGGATATCAAATCATATTTTTGAATACATTATTTCTTGTATCATATACACTTATATAAAAAATAGTAGTTATTTTAGTTATGATAAAATTAGTATATAAATATTTTAGAAAATTCTTTAATTAATTGATATGATTGGTCACATATTACAGTAAAATCAAATTTTAGGATTTTTTTCAAACCTTCACCTCAAAATTTTCAGATTATCAATTCATATATATTCTTACTACTACATTATAGACAAAAATATTATATCTTTAAAATACTATTTTATGATTTTGATAGTACCCCAATGAGCCTAAATCACCTTTAAATATTCTAAAATCCACAATAACCCGATCAGTAGTTATCGAATATAAAATGAAATATACAAGAATAATATCCTATTGAAATGGATTATTTTTTTCTATCTATATAATCATTTCACTATTATTTATTTATTACCAAAATCTTAATTGTGTTCCAAAAAATATCATCTTCAGTGAAGATACATTCCTTAAATATAAATCATATATATTTATTATAATGGTTACTTAAATATTTTCAATTATTGAAAAAAATATTTCATTCTTTTATCATTTTATATAATAATTTTTATACATAAATCAATAGTAAATTTTAATTAATTTTCCCATTTATTATTTTCATTTTAAAATTATTATGATAATTGTCTTACATTATTACCATCCACCAATGATTTAGGATGATTTATAAACTCTATTATTCCCCTTATAAAATTTCCAATCTTCATAAATTCAATTCTATGAATTTTAATTTTTCTTTTTAATGTGGTGATCATATTTCATTAACATTTATTGATTAATATCAAGTCCCTTTTACATTTATCAAATAATATCTTCTTAACCATCATGTACTCCCTTCTTAAAGTCCAAAGAATTTTCATATCCTTCTACTACATTCACCTATACATACTCAATTTTTAATAATGATTTATCCATCAATGATAATTAATTGTTATAGTATTTTTAATATTATTATTTTATAACCAAATCTATATCATTATTAATATTTAAAAATTAAATCACATTTTAGTATAACTTTTATGTATTCAATATTTTCTATTTAAATTCCCAAATCATAATTACTTGATGGTTTATTATTAGATATAAAGAATATCAACATCATGAATTTTTGTTTCATGTAAAAATCCATGTTAACCATATTTTCCATTATTATATTATTCCACTGTCATAAAAAATATTTGCTCCATTTAAAAAAAGATTAATAATATAATTTTAATAGTATACTAGTGTTTTCTATTAATAATGTTTTTATTACTCTACAAAATATTTTTAACTTACCATGACCATTACTAATATAAAATTATATTATCAGGGGATAAGTCAATTAATATTTATAATTCAACCACCATCCAAACACATTAAATATACATTTCTATAATTATTTTTGTCTATTGTCATAACATAATGGTATCTAAAAAAATTATTGAATCTAGATGAAATATCTTAAAAAATTATATATTAATATCTTGAAATATAAGATTATTCTTATCTATATACATACTTTATAAAATAGAAAGTCATATTGTTAAAAACATTACAATTATTCATTGAATATAATCCCTTTTATCATATGTAATGTAAAGAAAAATAGAATACACTAAAATGGTTTACATATTATCCTTGATCGTTAATAGAATATTCCAATTCAACAAATATTTATATAAAATTAATATTTATATTATTGAAAATAGAAAATTTAGCATGGAATTCCTTAAAACTCTATACATTGTTGAAAAATTCAAAAAAGTTAGCAGTGAACTCTTCAAATAAATAAAAATTTAGAATTATATTGCCTTAAAATTGTTCATGATTGATATATAATCTTTTGACCATAAACTTTTTATCAGTATTATAAATATTATACATATTTTCAAATATTCAATTTTCTTTATTCATTCTCATAAATGTTTTTATCTCATTATTATATTGTGATCCTAAGATTAAATTATAGGTTGTACAAAATTCTCAATGTTTCTATTTGTCATCAATAATTAGCAAAAATTATATTATATATATATATATTCAAAAATCAATCCATCAAGAATAATTTGGTTCAAAGATAAAAATATGGATACAAATATTATTTTCTTATATGGTATTTTTCCTATCAATTGTAGATTCACATCCGATAATTAATAATTTAATAATATCCATTATAAATACCAAAACAATGCATTAAAATACAAAACTTGCAAAATAATTTAAACACAGTAATTTATTTAAAAATATCAAAATAAAAAACCACAAATTAAATGGAAGTATTCATATCCTGTGTGAGATAAATATTCCCTAATAGGGTGAGGAAAACCATTTTTTCTTATTATAAAAATATTATTGAAAAAAATAAATTAAATATTCTTGTATTTATTAGGTAAAAAAAATTATTTCTTATTTGTTTCATTAATTAAATAATAAATTTTTGTGTCGTATGTTCATAATGATTTTCAATGAATTTATTCGATGTTTTTAATAAGTCCACTATTTGTTATAAATGTCATCCAACATCATAGGGTATTCAATTTATTCTGAATTTATAATTTAAGAGAGAAATGGGATATCCATTGACCGGAATTTTTTTCAATTTATAGAAATATTCCTCCCTCATATGTAAAATTATATATAATATATGAATAATATTAACCCAAAGTGGATTTCATCAAGACATAAATTTTTTATTTCTGGTTTTTCTCAATACGGGAATGTAAATACTAGATACTATTTCTATCTGATTACTATATCACTTTTGTGTTATTTTCCAAATATCTTGTACCAAAATTATTTTTACTTATGATTCTTAACTATATATCATTTTAAATTGATATATTCATCAATATATTCTATAATAACAAATATATTTATTTGCAGTATTGTATTAATTATATCCCATGTCACACATATGTGGTTGTTAATACCTACCATTTTTTAATATAAACAAATTTATTAATGGGCCCAAAACATATATCATTTAATCATATAAGATATTTATTAGGTGATGAAGTGTTCTAAATGGATAAAGGTAACTATAAATCATGGTATCAACTAGTAGTGACTATTGATGAAAAATAGAATTAAATTAAATACTATTTAAAATATAATTTCAACAGATATAAAACATCAATAAATACTAATTTAGTCTTCTTAATACCCTTTTAATCTAATACATTGAGGTATTGACCTTGAAATCGTACTATGATTCCAGATAAAAAAAATTTATATAACACAAAACATTATCCAATTTATATTTTCCTGATAATAACATCATGGAATAAAAAAATTCATTAAGGAATGATTTTATATAAAAATAAAACAATAAAATTTGATGAAATATATGTGTATTTTTGAAAAAAAATAATTAAAACAAAAATATAAAACATTATCATGAAACATTGAAATAAAATATAATATTGTCAAAAAAGAATGAAATCATCTTGATGTGATATAATCATTAATAAAATATATATTCTCACCCATAAAATATACAATAAATTCCCAATAATATAAATCTAAAAACCATTATACTAATCCAAAATACATCATTTATTGTATATAAATAAATTTCATTACATAAACAGTGTTTCTAATACACTGAAAAGGGATATTTTCACATACACTTTGTTACGTGAGTAAGGGATAATATGAGAATACTCTAGGACACCAATGAAATCCTATGTATGATATATTAGAATATTATAATAAATAACTTTAAAAAAAATACCATATTTCAATTAATATTAATCATCACATAATATTAGGTAAATCACCTACATCAAATCAGAAGATACCATGCCTATATAATAAAATCACAAAATTAAGCCATCCATGTTTTCCATAAACAACATCAACATTGATATCCATATATTTTCTAGTCTATATGTACAATATAAAAAATGTTTTCATGGTACATGAAACTTCTCATCGTATAAAAATCTCAAGGATCATGTAAAAAAATATTTCTATATTCATGTTTAAGGACAACACTACTCTAGTTAATATAATTGAATGAGATACACTTTTATCTAAAAAAAGTAGCAATAATAGTATATGATTTAGTAGAGTTCCCAAAACTCATATGTCCTTCTACAATTTCCAATATCCTTATAATTTTTTATTTTTATTGAATATTTTATATCTGGAACAAGATTATCATTTTGGATGAAACATAAATTTCAACAAGTTATTAATCTCATAATATTTCCCTAATTGTTATATTGTTTTTCAAATAGGGATTTTATAATAGGGATATAAATTTGGTATATTAATTTTTGAGTGTATATTTCAAAATATTTAATAATATAAGGTCATAGTGTTTACTATAAAAGGAAACAATGAAAAAACCCCATACACTGCATGGATAGACTACACCCCTCCATGTGTTATACTAAACCATATAAATCCCATTATATTAATTATCATAAATTCTTTGTGACTTGAATTCCATTACATGGATATGATCCCCTACATATAAAAAAACTATTATCAACTAAATCCATTCTTGGATTACAATTTGTATATCAATTTTGAGTCTAGAAAGTTGGTTTTACCTTGGTTAGGTATACAATTTGTTATGATTTCAGGATAGGGGTCATATTATTTAAACAGATTATTACTAGAAATAAAATAAAAATAACCTAATTTAAATTTATTAAATTTTATAATTATATTTTATCATCCCCTTAACCTTACTATATAGCACTTCCAGTAATTTGGAAAGGATTATTCACCTCAAATCCATCTTTATCTGATAGAATATAGATAATTGGTAGGCATCATGCATCATTGGGGAGTTCAATAAGATTCAAACCAATATAAAATATCATTGATGTGTAGGTTTGATCTCAATGATTTGATGATTATCCATGAGTTTTTAGGGTATTTGATTCCTTTTCTTTCTTGTATTAATGTCCATATTAATTTTTTTGGAAACATATGATTTTTTGGTATAGTTGAGTGGATTATTGGGTGAATTTTTGGTTAAGTTATTATATATTTAATTTTTTCTCAAGATTTTAAAGATGTCTAATATAGGATTTTTAGGTGGTTCATATGTACATTCATAAAGAATAACTGAATTTGTAATGTTATTATTATTTTTATCATAATTATAATTATATATAATAATGGGTCTTCTATAAATTGAGGAATTATAGAAGGGTACACTTGAATTCCATTTTGAATGTTTATATTTGTATGTTATCAATTACACTTATGTGGTTAGGTAGGGTTAATATCCTGATTACCCTTGTGTAGATGGGAGGACAAATGTAATGGTGAGGGCTACTTTAGCCTTATTTAGTTGCTCAATGTTAATAACCTTACCAACATTAGGTTGGGGGATCTATTTAAGAGTATCTATAGCTAACATTATATTCATACCCCAATGAATAATTTTAAAATTTTTAGGAAAATTATTCAAAGTGTATTATTTGTTTTTTTATAATGGAATATTTTAAGCTATATAAGGGGTGGTTTAAGGGATAAAAAGCAGTTGATTATTCCATTTAAATTATTTTAGGATTTTTTTTGAAATTATTTATGAAATTATTTTGTATTTAATTAAAAAAATTAAAATAATTATAATGGAATTATAATTAGTTTCTTTATCAATGGTTATTTGGATTATTAAAAGGGCTTGTGGCCTTTTAAATGAACACTAAATTTCAATAATGTCATTTTTATTGTGAATGGTTTAAGAAAATTATTAATGATTTATAGTCAAATAAAATTATTCATTATTAATCTATCTTCCATTAATGGAATTCAGACCACATATTGATTTATACTGTTCTTTCTATCTTGTATGAGATTCAGTGATTTTGGTTGACCATCAATTATAATGGATGTGACTACGTAATTGCGGTAGGGGGTCCATGGAATATAAGAAATTTGTTTATGTAAAATGTAAATATTTAGTATATATGTGGTATTACCACCTTTCTGAAAACAAAATTTAAAATATGTGGTGAGTATTTGTTTAGATTATTATATGACTACGAATAAAATGAAGAATCTTACACGGGCTGTCAATGAACCTTATTCACTGGCATTATACCATTTCCATTGATGGCCGAAGTAAAATTATAAATATTAGACTTGATATAAATATAAAAATAATTTTTATAAATTAAATGAATTATGCTAATGTTGAGAAACCTAGTAGGTTCTCATAAACTCAATGGTAATGGATAGGTTATGAATGAGAATGATTTTACTATGTAGAACATGATCAAACTGAAACAACACTTTTCATTATTTTATATTAATTGAAAATTTATTATAGATTATCAATATTAATACAACCCAAAATATCACAAATTATAGTGTATTTGGAAAATATGTACATAGAATAACAAATTAAAAAAATTAAAAATATTATCTTTGTTTTAAACATCCTTACCATGATTAAACATAAAACAAAACGGAATAACCTGGAGACAAAAATAATATAGTTGTGAGATATAAATCATCATAAGAGAAAAAAATGTTATTTGGTGATACATGTTAGAGAAAATAAATATTAAAGGGGCATAAATATTATAGTAATCACAAAAATGTACAATGATACTTGATATCACTTGATAGTCAAACCATTAGAAATGTGGTGACAATTTTAAGAACTGCATCTTAAACATAGTTCATGGATAAGCTATGAAAATATTATGGTGGAAAAAAACCTATAAAGGAAAAATTTTCATTCCAAGTCCCAATATTATGTATCATGATATTAAACATTACCCAATACATTGAAGCATTATATAATTCTGGTCACACTCATCACATTCAACTTATTTTCATGCTTATGTGTGTCACATAGATCATAAAAAATAGAATCATTTTTCATCACTATTTATTCCAAGATCATGGAGTGTGGAATAATTACATTTAAATCCCCACCCAAAATCTATAAGTTCATAAATGTGAACACACATGATATTAAATCGGTATGGTATTTTCTTTACAATTCTTTTGGCATGGAAAAATCATTATAAAATTTAGTAGGATAACAACATCAATTTAATATTCATAAAAATGTGTCGATGAGAGATATAGTGGTCTCTTATAAATAAAATAATCAGTAATAGGTACATGGAAAATCAAATCCCAAAATTAGAGACCGGAAACAAAACACATACATTTATAAAGAAACCATAATAATGAAATTAATACTAACCATATTTTGGCTTGGTAATTGGTGCACATAATAGATCTTGTGAGGAATAATGAGAGAGAAAGGGTAATGTATTTATTTATAAAATAATGAAATGTAATTTTAATATTGAAAAACAAATACCAACATAATAAAATGGAATTATAGAGACATAAAATAAAAAAGTGCATGAAGGGAAATGATAAGAGATAAATACCTTACATGAGTGTCTGACACCAAATTCATTAGAGGAGATTCTTGAGAGAATGAGGGTTCATTGGGATGGCTCTAAATAGTGTATGGAAGATTATGGATGTTCAAAAAAGAGATTTATTGATGATAAATGGGATGTTGTGTGGTTTTATATATGAAACGAGGGGGATTTAATTATTATTTACGTTTTTGAGACTAAAAAATAACATAACCAAAATCCAAAAAAACACCATATGATTTTTTCTCATAATTTCATCAATTGGGAGTATTATCAATCATTTTATAATTCCATGTGAAGAAAAAATAAAATAGTTCCCTTCCGTATGTAGATGTGAGTCACACTCTTACAGAAATGATTTTAAAAATTTAAAATATATAATTGGTTTTTGAAAAATCATAATAGATATAAAAATTAATCAAATAAACATGAAATCATATTATTTTACAATACAAACATATATTTTTTATTGGATAATATATATAGTATTTATTACATCACCATTTGGTCATTATGGTGTCATAATACACAAAGAATATTTATATTATATTAAATTTTGAACCAAAAATTATACTATCTCAGAAAATTGCAAAAAATTATCCATTAGATAATTTTGACACATTTATTCAAAAATTAATATTAATTTTATCTAAATAATTTATAAAATATTTATGTTTTCAGTTTTCAAGTAAAAATCGCCATCTAATAACAAATGTTGGGTTTTTTGACAATAATAGTTTTCAAACACTTATAAAAAACACATTTGACTTTATAAAATATATATAATAATTTATATTTAATAGAATTATTTTATAAATAATGTTTTATTAAAATATTATTTATTTCAAAAATAAATAAAGTCATAAAATTAAATTACATTTTTTAATTTTAATATAACCCAAAAAATAATTTATTTTTAATTGTATCAAAACAAAAATAATTTATAATGTAACAATAATTTTAAGAAAAAATATTCATTTTTTTATATGGAAAATAATGTAAATAATAATATTTCTTGGGTATTGATAGATATAAACTTACTACAGTATAAAATTCTAGAAGTGTGGGGTATACCGGGAATGTCTGAACCAGGAGAAATCCTGGTCCCACAAATTTATTAAGAAAAAATATTGTATATAAAAGTAATAGAAAAACTGCATCATTACATTACATCAAACCCATACTCATCCTTCTCCCCATCCCTATCCCCGTAGTCAGATCTCTCGTCGTCAGGATCAGGTGACTCCCATTCAAAAGACTCGTACTTCTGCATCATCTCAAGAAACATCATTTTCTTAGGGATCATTTCCTTGGACATGTTATCCTTTGGTGGAAGTTTGCTACTTGGTTCATTGTCCATCATATGGGTGGACACTCCACTAAATTTGTTGGCAGATCTTGTTGCCATGGGCTTCAGAAGATCATAGTAGTCTTTCCTCATCCTTATTTTGGGTGGAGTGTTATAGATCACATCTTTACATAGGGTCATTTTGCATCCATTTTTCATGATGTCACTATACAAGGCTCTTGGAGAAACATTCTCCTTTTCACCTCCCATTCCCATCCCAATATTTGAGAATTTTGGAGCGGGGGTTACCAGAACATCATCAGATGGGTTGACATCAATAGCATCTCCACCCAGACATGGATGTTCTCCCTCCATCCTGTTAACCAGATCATGTTGCTCACCCACCACATCAAAGCTATTTTTGGACAGTATGCTTGAACAGCCTCTTAAATTTTTATTATTCAAGGGAGAAGCAGATCTTTTATCCAGAGTAGAGGCCTCTGGCTATCCATTATGCCCACTTCCCACTTCCAAATCCTGGTGTGACTTGATAGTGACAATAAGTTCTTCACATATCACATTTTAATAACACCCATTGACCTCCTTCAAGCATGTTGTTTCATTCATCCAGCCCTGGACACCCTCCCCTTCGAGGTTCTCAATCCCATTGGAGGAGGCCTTTGAATCCTCCCTTAACTCACCAGACTGAGGTAAACCAAGATCACTTTGAAGTCACGAGAAAACATTAGAAATGCTTACCTCAGATTCATTCAGTGAGGATTCCCTCAGGACATCCCTGCTAGCCCCTAGTGAACTAGGAATCACCACATCAGGAGACGCAGGGGCAGGCACCTCAGAGGGAAGTATGGTCTGCACCTTCCTGCTAGTTTTCTCAGAAGCACCAAACTCCTTGTAGATACTATCAAGAATCTCACCTGGGTTAATCTCCTCATAGTGGCAACCGGTTCAGGAGGCTCATTAATGCAGGGATAAGAAAAATTCTTTCTATTGCAGAAATCAGAGCTACAATGTCCGTTTTTATGACAGAAATTAGTGAAATGGATCCAAGTTTCATACCTTATTACTTCTGAATATATGTATTCACCTTCCACAACAATCCATACAAGCTTAGGCGGAATCTTGGAATTGTCCATTTCAATGCCCAATCGAGCAGCCATTGGAAAATTAAGGCTCACCGTATGTTGATCACAACACAGGAAACGACCTAACTAATTTCATGGGGTGGAACAAGATACATGGTTTGGGTTGGGATCTCAATTAGCTTTAATCTATCCCATAAATTATTTCACTCATTCTTAAGATGTTTGATATTTTCTTAGGAATGTTAACTAGAAAATTTCAAGGATGATATCCCCTTGTAATCTCTAATAGATGGGATTCATTGTGTATGATCCTACTGGTTAAGGCCATCACATCCTATCTCTTTGTCAAAGTGATTTGATAAAACCTTATATTTATACTCATAATGTGATCATTTTTAAATGGATATATAATTAATGATAAATATACTTAAGGGTCTTCTAATTCCATTTCAATATAAATAAAATAACTGCATGTGTTTTTTTATAAAAATATTACTTATCATAAAATTTGAAAAAAAGAAAGGGGGATTTCTACTTATAACTATTAGAGTCATTACAAATCCCCCTTTAATAAATTCCTCCCTATAAATTTTCATTTATCTCACTAAAAAAGATAATGATAACTCTATTTCATAAAATACTCTAGTTCCCATGTAACTAATTCAAACAAGTTGTTTCTCTACAAAAATTTGACGATGAGAATTTTCATATTCCATAGAACATTCTATATTCAATCTAATATCTTCATCTATTGCTCCTCATAAGAATGGTCACTCTCGAATGGTACTACATCTAGATTGATTACATGGGTGGGGTCTATTTGGTACTTTTTTAAGTGGGATACAAGGAATAAACTATGTACTTGATATAGTATAGGTTGGAGTGTAAGTAGAATGCCCAACACTATGATGAAATCAAGGATCTCAACATGGACAACGTTTCTTGGACTAATATTTCCCTTATTCCAAAATATCATTACTTTCTTCCATGGTGATATACAGAGGAATCCCTTTTCTCCAACATAAAACACAATGTCTCATTGATGATATTCATCATAATTCTTCTACGAACTTTGAGAAAATTTATTATGCTGCTGAATGGACATAACCTTCTCCCCCATTTCCTTGATCATTTGAGGATGTACTAGTTTTCATTCCCTATATACATCCCGACATGTCAATGTTAAGCAGCTCTCCCCATAAAGGGAATCAAATAAATCCATTTGGCTTCTTGAGTAGAAACTATTTTTATAGGATTACTTGAACTAAGGAATATGTTTATTACATCCACTTTTTAAGTTAATTGAGCAGTCTATCAACATGGCCTAGACTGTACAGATAGTCAACTCATATTAGAAATTAGTTTTTGGGTTATAAGTTGTTTTTAAGTTCAAATTAGTGATTATAACATGTTAATGTTTTATCAATACCATGTCCGTGAAACAGGGATATAGATTATTAAAAATTGAGAGTGGTAATCCATTCATCCTTACCACTTCTTTGATGTATAACTTTGAATGTTTTTTGATCCATAAACCAGTCGAATTGCAATAGAGTTATCTATATTTGGAAAAAGTTCAATAAAATCCCATATAACATCATTTCCCCTGAATTTTTTAAAGGCTTGGAGAATATTTCCATGGTGATTATTTATTATTTCCATGTTTTTATGGGTATGGTGTTCATCATACCCTTAGACTTATTCCTTTAATGCATCAATTTTTGACTTATGAAGTTTTTTAATGTATATTCATTAATATCCATTTTCACATTGTGCCACAATTTTTTATCTTAGAGATCTCAATACATATTTGTGATTACTGTGTGAATTAAGAAAGTTAAACTATGTGTGTAATCCAAAAGATATTTCTTTAACTTAGGATTTGATGGTCCACATTGTGTGGACCCACATATTATAACCCCTTCTTCATTAACACTGAAATTCGAGGATTTCCCTATCCTAATAGTTTACACTTTCTAATGAATTTCAACATCATAACATTTAGAATCCATTATCTTTTAAAAAAGAGACGATTGTGAAATAATTTCTCAGAGGATAGGTGATTTTCCTTTCTTTATGATTCCCTTGTCCACCCTCTACAATTATAAGAACAACATATCTTCTTCAATTCCCATGAATGAAAATGTTTATGGATCCTTTCTACAAAGAGCATCTTCCTGTTTATTATCTCTCCCAAGAAGGTACTGGATTGTGTATTCATAGCCTTTAATTAGTTATATCCATCTTCATTCATGTATATCTATCTGTTTCTATGTGAATAAATATTTGAGACTTTTGTGATCCGTATATATTTCACAATTCTTCCAAATGAGGTAATGTTGCCATATTTTCTAATAGAATACCACTCTAGCCATCTCTATATCATGTATAGGGTAATTCTATTCGAGGACAATCATCTACCTTGAAGCACATGCTATGAATTTTTCAGTTTTCATTATTATATAACCCAATACCTATTAAATTCAATGCTGAATACTAATAAATGTTCTACACTTGTGGGTAGTTTATGCATAGGTTTAGTGATTCTCCTACTTTTAATATTCATCAAAATCTATTCACATTCATTAATCTATGAAAAATTTCAACCTTCCATGTTATCTTCGTTAGATGGTTTGAAAATCACATAAAATTTCTCACAAGTCAATAATATTACCTAGATAATCCAAGGAAACTATAGATATTTATCTGAGATGTTTCCCTCGACTATCCCTTAATTAAATTTGTTTTTGAATGGTCTATTAATATCTAATGTAATTTCCAAGAATTTTTGTATATTTTTTTTAAAAAAATTACGGATTTATTTTGAGACCACACACTTCGATAAAACAAGATTTTGATGCCTGAGGATCCCAGAATAGAATTTGGACCTTTCTTATGTATACATAAGTAAACGTGCGAGTGTGTTTTTGTAACTTTTGAACTCGTGCTTGAATAGAAAATATGAGAGCACCATTGAACTCAGAATGATGGGATTTAGCTAGAATGGACTTAACATTGACTGATAAGGGTCAGATGAAAAAGATAATTTTCAGACATTAGCAAAAAGATTAAAATAACTTTAAAAAGTTATTTTATTTTTCTATCGGTCCATTGAGTGGTGGATAAGGATGTTTTGGTTCGGTGCTGAGGCCCATTAAAGGAATCCCCATAATAGATTATTAAGGTGCAATGTAACGACACATTATGTACAAGTGTAACAGAAATAATATTTCATAAATAAAACAGTGTAATGACTAAACGTCGCAACGTAACAAAAACATTGTGATGTGTTTTATTTTTTATTGAATAAATCATTGGGGGAAAGGGGAATTAATTGCTAGAAATTTCTCTGATGAACCTATGATAGAAATCATATCCAACGATGAATGATAAATGCTGATAGGATCGCTAGCGACAGTGACACCTTATGAAGAACATAACCAGGAATCGACGAACACCAACAAATCATAAATCCCTGGGGGTGGAATGATTCAATGAAGAACATTGAACGAGCTAGGAGTTTTTTGGGTTTATTTTCTCCCAATACTTTATTTTAAATGGTGAATGTGGATCAACCCACAAACAGGTTGATCCACTGATCATCTGTTCCTGCAGGAGGGTTATGTTTTTGGGATTTCTATACCGGGTTGAATCTTATTGTTGATAGAACATATATCCCAAGACTCTCATGTTTTAAAAATAATACATGGAGGGAACAATCATATATTAATAAGGCCCGACCTCCATCCTCCTTTTGTGTTATTGGTGGATGAATTTTCAAAATGGTGGCAGGAATAGTTCGACACCCTCTCAGGGAAGGAAATACCCACAGAGGTCGTCAGGGAAGATGGCGCGAAAAACATACCACCAGAGAAAACCATGTATTCCACAGACCATTTCTACAGCAAGCTGACGATGGTGTTAGAGACCTGAAGAAGTTTCTAAAGGTGGGTGGTGGTGTTCCATGATGACATGCTAGTAGGAGCATCACAACAGGCTTAGGCCGCGGGGGAGAAATATGACCTCTGGTTGTGCCGGTGGCCAGTGGAGGCAGACGTGGCCCGTAATAGTGGGTCTCATTCTTCAGAGGCATGTGTTATTCAACTGTGTATCAGAGTCAATATCTCTGCATATCATAGTTAGTGGTAGCTAGAACACGGTGGAGGAAAGATCCTCCCATTGATTGTGAGGCAAGTAGGGTCTCGTACATGGCATGAAGTTGCATCTCGACAGGGCTGAAGGTCGGTCTGCCTCTAGAAGATTGGGCAGAACCGTAGTCCAGACCCACCCTAGTAGTTTGAGTTAGACTCAGAGTCTAATAGGCTAGATTCCCAATAGAAAGGACCTTGGTCAATCCAGGTCCTAGTTGTGTTGGCCCGATCGGGTCAGGCCGGACCCATACCCAACCGACACCTTTTTAAAAAATGTCAATATATTGCACACTGAGAATCTTATTAACAAATGGTTTGAGGCATTGGAACCCCTGTTAAAAGGAGAAACATTTAGAATAACCTATGGAGTATTTATTTGAGGTTGTAATTCGACAAATGGCATAGGGAGTAGTTCTATTGAGATCAAGCATGATACATGAAGAAACCCTATGGCTGACTAATCCCTTGAGACTGCAGGCGAGATACCCAATGCAGAGCAAATTCTATGTACTAGAGGAAAGAAACTTATGTGTGACCAGGAAGGTCCATGGTGGGGAGATAATTTTATGTGTCCCATATGACCTATGGTACTCGACCAGAGGAGTTCCTCAATATGACCATAGTGGGAAGCGACTATTGTGTCACCCGATTTTCACATGGTAGAAAGAGACTTTTGTGTGACCCATCATGCCCACAATAATAATTAAGGATGAGTTCCACAAAAGTCTTATGATATTGGGATGTGAATTCTATGTTACATGGAAGGCCCATTGTACTAATTTAGGAGCAGATCTCTAGTAGCCAACTTGTTTGATGATGTGACTAATGGTTCTACTTTCCAAACAAAAAACATACCTAGTGTGAGTTTTCTGGATTCATGATCATGATCGATGATCATGATTTTTGGTTTGGTTGAGTATTTATGAATAGTCTTTCCCAGTTTTTTGGGGGTCTATAATGAGTATTTTTTTACTCACCCCTACATGGGCTTTTCCAACACGTGTTGTGTCTGGTGATGATGACTGCCCCCTTGACGGAGGACTTGGTGGCCCAAGACCCAGTGGTTCCCAGTGGGGCTGGGTAGATATGACATACTCCTATAGATTCAAACAACTAATATGTACTTAACCATTAGTTAGGGTTTCTAGAGGATTACATCATGTGTTTATTTTTTTACATTCATGTTTTCCAGTTGGTCTTTCATTGGATTTTCATTCTGAACCATTTAATTTTTAGTTGTACATGTATTTAAGGGTTATTTTTTGGCTTGCTTGTTTACTTTTCCAGCTTTGGAAAATGTTTCTCTGCGTGTGTATATACGCACATAGAAAAATTCAACCCACTTACAGGTTGATGACATCAGTGCTAGTCGGCAACCCCATGCCTTCATGAGGCAGGATTGGGGTATGTCATGGCACGAGCCCCAAGGGATAGGTTGTGAAAAAGGGGTTACAATGGTGGTTGGTTCTACCTTAGAGAACAAGAGTCAATTGTTTTTATTTGGAGTAATAGTGTTAAATTGTTTGAGTTCAAATTTTAGATTTGGGAGTCTAGATTTGTTGCGGCGACTGACATATCCTAATACCAGTACCATGAATTATTCTATCTAGATATATAATTGAAAACACCGGTTTCATAACATTCCCATGATGATTTTATTTAATAAGAGTCAGTTCAACCATAATAAACGATTAACTGTGGTACATCTTGATCAATTTTAGGATCCATCCATTAAGATATCTAACTAGGCATCCAATACGTGATTGTGTGGACAACCTGCCAAGTGATGAGCTGTCAGTTCATTGTCTAGGGCTAGATATGGCCCTGCTGGGTGGTGTATCTGTGTTTGCACCACCCATTGGTCAAAACATATTACTGACATTGCCGATATAGGACATATGAAGAATTTGTTCTTTGAAAAAAATTTAGAGATAGATACCTCCCTTGTTTAGGGGAGAGACAGATCCTATGGTCGATGAGGACTGGTTGGAGGTAGTGAAACAGATCATCTACATAGTGAGGACATTGCTTAACTAGATGGAGATCATAGCTGTAAGACTTCTTCAGGACATGGAAGCGATATGGTGGAGTCTGAATATTGAGACACATTATTGGGCGACCCTATCTTAGGATGACATCGAGTGGGTTTTTTGGGCGTTTTTCCCCACGACCTTGCACTCGGTGCACATTTAGGAGCTTCTTCACCTATAGCAGGGAATCCTTTCCATGGTTGAGTACTCTTTGTGGTTTAAAGACCTCTCCAGATACTCCACAAACATGGTACAAGACACTTTATTTAGGGCCTAGATCATTGAGGTGGGACTCATATGAGATATTGGGGTGTCCATGGTGTCTCTTAGCATCCCAACTCAGTATGGAGTGCTAGAGAAGGCCCTTCTTGTGCAGAGCTTCCTAGAAGAGTATATACAAACAGATGGAGCCACCAATAGACCTTGAGGTGTAGATTCTTCTGTGGTGGGAATCAAGAAGTAGAAACAAGGCCCTAAGTGTGCCAGGTCTTTTAGGGGGAAACCCCAGGACTCAGGGTCACCAGTACGGGGATCCTAGAGCATATGGATTCAGTAGGGAACCAGGCTATGTTTCACATGCAGTGGTTTGGGACACATGGATTGCAACTTCCCAACCCATCACAAAGATGATAAAAAAAGTGTTTGAGAGACTCCCAAGGAATAGGGAACATTTTGAGAAAGGGGGAACATAGTGTGGATGAGATGGCCTGGGAGTAGGATGACCGGTATGCGATGAATGGTGGTTTGAGGTGCTTCCTCCACCACCACCAGGAGGTCCACTACAATCTCAGGGAGCTGGAGGATTGGGGTGAGTCCATCTTTAGGGGATGGAGACAAATAACCACACTGCTCCAAATATTATTAGAGGAATGATTTGTGTCTTCTCCACCATAGCCACAGTTCTTATAAACAAAGGTTCCTATAACTCTTTCCTTTCCACGGACCACGTTCGAGTCTCAGAGATTCTAGTGGTTCCATTGGCTCGATCCTTATGATTATGGACTCCTATGGGAGGGGATTCGATGATTACACAATGTTTTTAGCAGTTTGAGTTTACTCTAGGAGTTGAGAGATTTGGTCGGAACTTCTAGTAGCGGCATCCTGGCCTTACAAAATCATATTGGGTATAGAATAGTTATATATAATCCATGATTATATTGAATGTTTTCGGTGCAAGTTGTGGTGTGTCTGTGAGGATGACACCGAGTTTTCATTCACTAGAAAGAATGGAATCTTTGCCCCACATGATTTACTTTATCAGAGGAGGGTGCAACCAATAAATCACAAGTTTTCTAGCCTCACCCTCTGTGTGGTGTAATAGATGATTTTGAGCTTTCCTATAGTGTTGGATGAGTACGTGGATGTCTTTATTGATGATTTCATGGGACTATCTCTTCACAGGGGTTGGACTTCGGTATCATCCTATACCACAAGATTACACTGATATCCACACTAGCATATTGGATGGTTCCTGTGGATCATTGTGAATTGAGGGTACAACCAGAGGACATGTAAGTGAAGGGATTTGTAAGGACCAAAGATTCACCATGGGTAACCCCAGTGTTGTTTTCGAAGAAGAAATATATGAGCTTGAGTTTGTGTGTGTACTTCTAATGCCTGAACCAAGTCATCGTGAAGAACAATTACCCACTACTGAGGATCGATAACCTCTTAGGTAAGCTTAACAAAGCAAGGTGGTTCTGGAATATTGACCTCTGATCAGGCTATCATCATTTTCAGGTACGAGATAAAGATGAAATGAATATAGCATTCAAATGGTAGTATTTCCACTGTGATTTTTTGGTGATGCCTTTCGGTGTGACAAATGCCCAAATAGGGTTCATGGGACTCATGAACATTATCTTCAAGCATTATGTAAGTCACATCATGGTGGTCTTCATTGATGAAATCATGGTGTACTCAGCATCTAAGGAGGAGCACACTACACACTTGTGAATGGTCCATGATACACTCGAAGAGAACCAGCATTATAATATGCTCTCGAAGTTCATTTTTTTGATTTTAGTTGTTTAATTTATAGGACATGTCATCCCTGAGGCTAGAGTTTCAGTGGATCCAGGGAAGACAGAGGTAGTGCTTTTTTGGAACCACCCATAAGTGTGACTGAGGTGCTGAGTTTCTTGGGGTGGCTGAATACTACAAGAGGTTTGTTACAAACTTTTATATAGTATAAAAACCTTTATCATCCATAAAAGTGAAGGTATAGACCATCTCATGGATAGAGAAGTGCCAATAGAGTTTCTAGCAGCTGAATAGGTGACTGATGAGTGACCCCCATCTTGAGACTACCAGAAGAGAGAATTGGGTATGTAGTTTTCTGCAAAACATGAGGGACCGAACTAGGTTGTCTCCTTATGTAGGAGTGAGCATTGATCAGCTATGGCTCATGGTTGTTGAGGCATCATGAGTAGAACTACGTGACCCATGTCCTGGAGTTATCATATGCGGTCTTTTCCTGGACGATGTGGTAGAACTACTTAATGGGTGAATGGTTTACCATCTACTCTAACTATAAGAGTCTTAGGAATATCTTCTCACAAAGGGACATGAATTTGAGGGAGTAGTGATGGCTAGAGTTCCTTCAGGGATATGACTTGAAGATAGTATATACTCCTAGAAAGGGGAATGTGGTGTAAGAAACACTCAGCAGGAGGTCTGGTTTACAGCTACTGAGTAAAGAAATGGAGCAGCTAGCCACGATGCATATAACCTTCATGGATGATGATGGAGAATCTTACCTTTATTCAATGGTTGTCACTCCCTCAATCTTACAGTGAGGTAGTGAGACAGAACTTATGGATGTGGACTGCGAGACCTGACGTGTTTAGATATCCTTAGGATTTCCTACTGATCGATTTTTAGTAGCTGGGGAGCACATCATCCTTTTCAGAGGATGCACCATAGTAACAGTGATGTTGTAAAGGAGGTGTTCAAGGAGTTCCATACAACCCCTTTAGTGGTACATCCTACTGTGGTAAATAAGTACCAGGACCACTGACATCAGTACTAGTATCCATGCATGAAGAGAGATGTGGTAAAGTTTATTTCCTGATTCATCACTTTTCGACAAGTGAAGGATGAGCATTAGGTCCCAGCTAGATTGGAACAACCACTTCTGGTATAAGATGGGAAGTGGGATGGTGTCTCCATGGATATAGTGATGGGGTTACCATACAGGTCCTTGGGCCACAATTCTATCTAGGTGATTGTTGAATGACTCACCATATCAGGTCACTTCTTACCCATTTGGGAGTAAGGATCAGTAGAGGGATTAGGATTACTCTATTTCTAGGAGATAGTGTGGATTCACAGGGTGCCTTTGATGATCGTCTCAGACATGAACGATCTCTTTAAATCCTGGTCATGGTAGTGGTTGCATGAGGCATTCAGAATATAGCTGCACTTGAGCACAACTTTTCACCCATAGACAGATGATCAGACGGAGCAGACCATACAGACTTTAGAGTACATGCTTCATGCTTGTGTCTATGATTTTATTCATAATATGGAGGACCACCTAACACTGGTGGAGTTTTCATACAACAAAAAATATCACTCCACTGTTGGCATGGAACTATTTTAGTCGTTGTACGGGTGGCCATGCAGATCACCTCTATGCTAGACAATCCTATGGAGTCAACACTCATAGGTCTAGAGATGGAATGAGCTACCACTAAGAAACTGTAGATCATCCATAATAATAAAATGACTACACATAGTAGGAAGATATCATATGTTGACTGGATGTGGAGAACCATAATGTGTGTGGAGGGAGAACATGTCTTCCTTCGAGACTCACCCTCACAAGGAATGGGGAGATTTGTCTAGGGGTGAAAAGTTCACTTCGAGGTTCATCAGACCATTCTAGATTCTTCTGAAATTTGGTGAGGTGGTGTACCACCTAGATCTCCCCTCACAAATGTACAATGTGCACATTGGTTTCCACGTGTCTCAACTGAGGTGATAAATGCATGATCTGTCACACATAATCAACTAGGGAGAGATGGAAATTATTGATGGGGAAATTTTATAGACTTCCCAGTGGATATATAGGATAGAAAACAGTGAGTATGTCGTGGATGATCTAATACTCTGGTTCATGTTTGGTGGAATCACTGGAATCTCAAGGAGAGGAAATGTGAGCGAGAGGCTCAGATTCGTGCTCAATACCCCAATTTGTTTGATTATAATTTTTTGGCTTTTGGGGATATAATTACCTAATGTATGGAGAATTTAATATCTTATAATTTCTGTATATTTTTTTGTTTAAATTTTATTGATTTATTTCGAGACCACACTCTTGGACGTCACGTGATTCTGAGTCCTTATGAGACTGGAATGATATTTTTATTTTCTTTTTGTTCACTTAAGTAAATGTGTGAGCAGTTTTTTCTAAATTTTTAACTAGTAGTAGAATCAAAAATACGAGGGCACTGAAGAATATAGAATGAATGGATTCACCTGGAATAGACTTAACATCTACTTGTAAGGATCAGATAAAAACATAAATTTTTTAATATTTTAGAAAATAATAAAATAAGATACAAAATTTGTTTAATATTTTTTCACACCGTTGAGTGGCGGACGATGATGAAGTAGTGAATCAATGAGGCACATTGAAGGAAGCCCCTTAATGGATCATTAAGGCTCAACAAAAAGATTCTTTATGTGTAATAATAAATGCTACTCTGTTTCATAAATAAAATAGTGTAATGACTTAACGTTGTAGCATAAAAAAACACTATGACGTGTTTCTTTTTTATAGAATAATGCATTGGGATATATAAGAATTTATTTGTGGACCTTTCTCTAATGAACCTATGTTGAAATTACTCTCTAAAGACAAAGGGGAACACCTGCAAGATAGCTATCAGTTTTGACGCCTTACGAAGAATTAGACCGGGAATTGACGGATGCCAACCAAGATTATATCCTCATGGGATGAACACTCTAACTGAAAACATTGATTGAGGTAAGGTTTGTTTTGGTTTTTATTTTTCCAAAACAACGTTTTAAACAATGAATGCGGATCAACCAATGAAATGGTCGATCTGCTGATTGTTTGTTCCTATGGGAGGGTTATGTTTTTAGGATTTCTATGTGGTATTGAATCTTTGGTTGATAGAACTCCATTCCTATGAGACACAAGTTTAAAAATTATAACGCTAAGGGTCTAGGACGACATTATCAACTCCCAACCCCTCCACCTTGTGCATTATTTGTGGATGAATTTATGAAACGGTTGTTAGATAAGTTCAAGGCCCTCATAGAGAATGAAATCCATCATGGAATCCATTAGCACATTCAATGAAATGAATGGAACCCGAGAACAGACCCTAAAGTCTGTGAAGCATTCTACCGGTGCACAGGCAGATGTTCCAACGACCTGCGGCGGTGGTCGCGGGATGGTGGAAATAGTGGTCGTGGGTGGGTGGCGGTGATGACTATAGGTGGGTGGAAATAGAGGCCAGTAGGGGGTGGTGGTGGCGACCGTGGGTGGGTTACAATGCACCATGATGGAGCGCCTGGAGGATAACCATGGCCGGACTGGCATGTGGTGGAGTAGCAAGACCGCATGCTCTACCGATGGCTAGTGGAGGTGGATGCGGTCGGGTGGCCATGTTAGTCGAGCGAGCTGCATAATTCAGAGGCACTTCAACTTTGACGATGTTTGGGATTCTGGAATGTCTTGTATCTCATGCCATGACCTCTTGACCACGAGGAGAGCAGGTTTCCAGACACAGCTTTTAGAGGCATCCCAGCTAGGCCGAATGTCGATCTGCCTCTAGGGGAAAGAGCATACTAGCGGACTGGACCCACCTTGTCAGGCTGGGCCGGACCCATGGTCCAATTGACCAGACCTAGGCTAGGTCGGTCAGACCAGACCTCGACCCAACATTCCCCATTTTGGAAAAACATCAATATCTTGCAAACCGATCATACAATTGATGATCCATTTGAAATGTTGGGACCCTCATAGTGAGACAAGTATTTTGGAATACTCTATGGGGGATTTATTGGAGGTTGAAATTTTATGAATGGCATGGAGAGCAGTTGTTCTGAGGTTAAATGTGATACGTGCAGAAAACCTACGGCTAGTTGAGACCTCGACACTGTTAGCGAGATACCCTATGTGGATCAAATACTATTGTCTAGTGGGAAGAAGCATATTTGTGACCAAAAATGCCCAAGGTGGGGATCAACTTCTGTTTGACCTAGCAGACCCATGATACTTGAAAAGAGGAGTACCTCAATATGACCATTGTGGGAAGTGACTTCTATGTGACCCGACATGCCCACGATGAGGAGAGACTTCTGTGTGACCCGGCATATCCATAATACTCATTATGGATGAGTACCAAAATAGTCTTAGGTTAGTGGGAAGTGACTTTGGTGTAACACAACATTCCCACTGTACTCATTGAAGAGGAGTTCTCCAACAGGGGAGGTGTTCGATGATGTGACTAATGGTTCTACTTTCCTACACTACAACATACCTGGTGCGAGATATCATGCTTTTAAATCATGCCAGGTGGTTATGATTTGTGGTTTGGTTTGAGATTTATTTGTGTAATTTTCCTGTTATTTTGGGGTCCCTACTGAGATTTTTATTACTCACCTCTACACATGATTCACCTATATGTGTTGTGTCTAGTGAAGATAGCCACTTCCTTAATGGAGGACTTGGTTGCCCAGGAACCAGTGGTTCCCAGTGAGAATAGGCAGAGGAGATCAACTTCTATGACTTCCAGTAGTTATTATGTACTTTCCCATCATGTGGGGTTTCCAGAAGACAACTTCCAGAGTTTGTTTTGTACTTTCCTGTTTTCAGGTTAATATTTCATTGGGTTTGTATTCTGGCCCATTTGACATTCTTCTGTACATTTATTTAGTGGTTATTTTGGTGTGGCATGATTGTTTAGATTTCTATATTTGGGATGTGGTTGTTTGTTCATGCGTACATGTACTCAGGAAAATGCCTCCCACTTGCAGGTTGACACATTCGGCACTAGTCGCCAACCCCAAACCTTCAGGAGGAAGGCATGGGGTATGTCACGGAACATTCCCCATGGGATGTGTCATGAAATCTAATTGGTTCTGATGATATTCCCCAGGAAATATTATTAATTTAAAATAAATTTCTATTTAATCTACATGGTATAAAGATTCTCCTTTGATAATATCTGAAACATAGTACTCAGATCCTCCTCATGGTCCTCCTTTTTTCACTTATATTAGAATAGCATCTATTGACACTAAAAAAATAGATGAGGTAATATATAAAGACTCTATTTTTTCAAATCAATGAATATTAATAGATAATTATTGGGTCTGAATAGAACTACAATAAACTCTTAGTGCCCATACATTGTACAAAAATACGTCGTGGGGATATCATCATTCATCACCCTAACATGGTAATATCCAAACCATAGATACACCCTGGATAAGTATTGTTCTCCATATTACTGATCAAACAAGTCATAAATTTGAGGTAGGGAAAAATTTCTCTTTATAGTGATCTTGTTATGATCACAATAATCTATGTAAATGTAGATTGACCCATCCTTTATCATGATAAAGAGGACTACTACATCCCATGGTGAAGTACTTTGGCATATGGACCCTTTGTCTTGTTTCTCTTATAGTTGTTTCATCTTCTCATCAAGTTATAAAAAAACCATTATATATGGATTCTTAGATAACAGAAATTCCCTATGTATAATCTCAATTGAATATTAAACTACTCTATTATGAGGTAGACAAGGAAATTCCACAGGAAACACAATAGTGTATTACATCATAATAATTATGTATTTCAGGATGATACATTAATTATACTCAATAATTTCATCTATATACACATTTATTGTTGGGTAGAAATATTCATGCCTGAGAATATGGTGAAAAGAAGATCTGTCATCCTCATAGCACTTGTACATAATCGGGGGCCAAATAATGACATTGAGACTGATTTCTCTCTCACTGCAATTTATGTTGGTATATAGGGAACACTAATGAAAGCTTAAAATTCCATCAAATTACACCAAAAGGAGAACTAGAAGGTTCACTAGAAAATTCTCTCCATGAATTGTGTTATGAGATGATTTATTTACATAGGATTCCCTAATTTCCCCATTTTCCATTTTTATGATATCTCCAATTCCATGCATTTTGTTGGCGTTCAAGTAGTTGTACTATTATTTCGTGATAATAAGAAATGAGTAGAACTAGAATATAAATTAAATTTACAATTTTTGAATGAATAAGTAGTATACCTATCACCACATCATTGACGGGATCTACCTCTGTGGTTATGATGAATAAAAACTTCCCATGCTCCCACGGTGGTTATTTCATGTCTCCAAAATCCCTTATCATAGTGCATTGATTTATAATGTTCCTTGAATCCTTATACTTAACGACATGAAAATATTATGAGGGTTGACTTGAGAATTATTTTCCACTATCTCATTAATGGGGCCCTCATATTTGAAATTTTTATATATGGGTATTTCTTTTTCAAAGCTAAAGAATTTTCTCATCACTCTTACTCTATTTATAGGGTTATTCATTCACACCATTACTGACGTGCGATGTTTAAATTTTTTGGAATAGTTATATTTCACCCTTGGAACACAAAAATTCAACTCAAATATCAATCTTTTATCCCCATGATACCCTTGAGAGTCCATGATCTCCATTTATACTTTGAGGGAACATTAGATAATTACATTGTAGCCATAAAAGTCATGCATCAATGGGGATATCTATATAGTTGGTTTTAGCCTAACAAATATGCGGTGAACCATTCATTTAGGTGTAACAAAAATACTGGACAAGTATCATAAAATTCTTTTATTTTTTCCACATATTCCCTGATACATTCACCACCTACTTTCTTGAGGCTGAGGAAATCCCTTACCATTTTGAGGAAATGAGTGAGATAAAAATATTTATCAATTTTTTTCTAGAAATACTTCATCATAATCACTTTGATCTATTCGTTATGATTTTTATTCTTTATCAATGTACAATAATGACCAACTTCTCCCTCCAAATGATAAACTACTAGTAGAACCTTCTCTAGTTCAAATCATTTTTTGTGGAGAAGATGTTCTCCATGGATTTGATCCACTATTCCTTGATTAATGGATCAAATTATCCATTTAGAGTCAGGGCCTTTATCACATAATGGTATCAATTATAGATTTATAACTCTTTGTTGGATTTGGATGCTCATCCTCATACATGTTTCTATTTAGTATCTGATTCAACTGAGAGAGTTTCATCATAAATTTCACAATTCTTACTCCCATCAGGTTGGGAATCTTGTTTGGGCAGTCATCACATTGACTGTCACAGTTATTGTGTACCTAATTCCTCCTATTTCCATACATTGAAATGAATAAAAGAAAAATTAGCGGTGAAATTTTTTGTTATGTTAAAAACATAAATGAAAATCGAATGAAATTAAATGGATAACTTATAAATTTATTTTATTTCTTAACAAATGAATTTATATAATTTAATATATGTTATCCATGATCTATTTCCTAAAACATATTCTTAATAGGAATTTTCTTGTTCCCATAACAATGGTTTAAAATGGGTTTCATAATATACTGAACCGTGACCTCTTTTTGTTTTAAACTAGGTGTGGACTAAGGCCCATTTTCATGTTCCAGGTTACACCGAGTCTGGCCTAACACACCTTGTCAGGGTTGTTACAACTAGGTACATTTATACAGGAACTATGTCAACATTTAGTATTCATAGTTGAATTTATTTTATTGTATATACTAACTTCATAATATATAAAAAAATTCAGTGATTTTTTCATATATATATTACTACCTCTAAGGAATTCTATAGAGTTATATAATCATAACCCAAAGTATTAATTGTTATTTTCCTCTAATAAAAACTAAAATAACACTACTCTTTATAATAATTTAATTCATGGTTTATTATATAGGATTACAATTTATACAATAAGGAAGATCAATATGAATAGTGTCTTTGGTAATTAGTTATATAGAATAACAATTTAACAAATGAAAATCAACATTATTGGAACATCTATAACTTGATATCACTTAAAAATACATAGGATAAGCTGGATACAATCATAAGAATGGGGTGATATACAAAGCCAAAAATGGGAAAAAATATGGAATTAGGTGATATATTTTATAATATAGTAATTTAAATAGGGAATAAAAATATTTTTAAGCATAAAGATAAATAATGATACTTGATATAGGATGAAAATATTAACATAGAATTGTTGAAACAACTTAAAACACTACATCTTATACATGGGTCAAGGATAAACCACAAAGAAATAATGGTGGAGTAAGTACCATAAATGAATGGGGTTCACTATCAATCCCATTATGATGTATAATGATACTAAACATTACCCAATTCATTGAAGCGCTATATAATTCTTGGCTCACCTATCATATGAATTTCATTATTTTGCTTATGTATTCCACATTGATTATATATAATTGAATAATTTTTCATCACTTTTTATCCCATGATCAAGGAGTGAAGAATAAATACATGTATGCCTCCAATTTAAATTTATATGTTCATAAATCTGAAAACCAATGATATGAAATGGGTATGGTATTCAGTACATAATTTTTTTACATTGAAAAAATCATGCTAAAATTTATGTAGCATAACAAGCTCACTTATTGATGTATAAAACTGTGTTAATGATATACAGAAGGGTATATAATTCAAAATAAATCAAATGGGATGTAATAAGTACATAAGAAACACATCCCAAAATTATAAATGGGAAATAGAAGGCATAAGTAAATTATAAATGTTGAATAAAATGAATAATTCAATCTATATTTAGTCATGGTAACATGTGTACCTAAATGATCATGGGATGGTTTATGAGAATGAATGTGGAATCTCATAAAATATTTGTTAAATGGACAGTATGGGGAATATTCAAGAACATATCCAAACATTAGGAAAATGTAATTTAGATGATATAACACAAAAGAAGTGATGGAATTGATATTAGAAGAAATAAATCACTTACCTGATAGTGTGACTCCAATGATTGAAACATCTAAGCAGTATCCTTAAACTCAATATGGATAGATCATGTTTTTTGGGGGTAATGAGGGGATTATGAGTGTTTTGGGACCTTAAAGGGGTGGTGATCCTAGTGTTAAATTATTGTTTTTAGAGGGGGACTCCCTTATGGAAGAGGCTTACACAATGATGAAGTGTATTGAGCTATTCCACTCTCACAACATAATGCTAGGGTATGTGGAAACAGAGATGAATATTATTCATGGTTCAGTTCAGTGGGACCATAAAATTCATCAGACCATAAATTACTACATCCCTAAATAATAATAGATTCTTGACCCTTTGTTGGATCTCTTTAATACATGGAATAATGGGTATATGGTTGCATACTTATTAGAATCTTAGAAAACTATTGGGCATTATAGTGTTTCATTTTCTATTTGAGGTATCTTTTGTTGTATGAAAATGGATATGATATGGAAAAAATACAAGAGGGTGTTAATTTTATGTTTAAAATATTTATATTTAAAAACATTAAGGAAGATTCATTATTTAATATAACATAAACTAAAAAATTCACAATGCCTCTTATAAAAGAAAACAAATGATCTGACTGAATCATAGTTCTATGTTATTGTTATGACACCACAAGTTATGAAACAATTGTATTTTGTTTGAATATAAATATATTTTTATATCAAGTGTAAATTATTCTTCTATATATCGTATAGAATCAATATTAAAAAGTATAAATTGTAACTGAAAAATTTACAATATAAATGAATTTTACTAGAAAGAATAAATAAAAGGATTCTCTTTATATTATAAGAAGCAGTGGGAATGTAAGTGGTATTACAAATATTTTATCCCAAAAAGTAGGTCATATTTTCATCTAGGATAATAGGTCAACCGAACCAACACTGGTAATCCCTTAAAACAGTGATCATCATGTTCATCTTTCTATCTCCGCAAGTCCCCAATTTTATAGGTAATTGAAACCTCTTTCATTCAAACACATAAAATCCCTTGATATGAAGATCGGTCACACTGCCTACCTATCCCCAGAATCCCTCGATTTTTATTACTTGATCGGATGCACAAAGAAAACATGATATTTTATTTATAGGCCTCATGTTCCAATGGTTATATAGTTTCCAACAATCATATTTCTATAGAAAACATGGATGGATTTGGACACCTAGCATTGTAATGATCATATTCAAATAGAAAACACAACAATGTTTTGATTTATTTACAACATACTCCACAATATTGTTTTCGTTAAAAAAAATATATGTAAATTATAACATGATTATGATTTATATAAAACATGATTTTTAATAAAATAAAGAAAATATTAATGTGATAAATGAATAAGATGAGTATGATTAATATGACTAGTATGATAATTGGTATGAGTAATATTGTGAGTACGTATATAATGAAAAATACTTCTATGATATAGAGTGGGTACGATGCACATTGTGAGTACTATGGTAAGAGTCAGTACGATAAATAGTGCGGGTACGATGAAATAGTGACTACGACGAACAACATACATACGTTGGTAAGTGTGGGTATGATAAAATAGTGAGTACTATGATCAGTATGCGTACAATAAAATAGAAACCATTTTCAAATAAAATAATTTATTTAATAATTGAGTTTAAAAGGATTTTGGATTTTCAAAATAAAAAACATAAAAGTAAAAATAACAGTTTTGAATAAACAATATTTTTATTTTTGGAAATAAGAAAACACCAAGTAAAAATAGAAAGAAATAATTATCTCCCATGGAGTTATACAAACTCTTCTGAATAAAGAAATTAATACAAATAACTCCCCCTTTGGTATATAAATTCCTATGGATTTCATTCATATAGAATTTTCATTTTTTGGATTATTATATTCATTAATGTTTTATATTTGAGTAAACAACTAAGGATTCAGTATTTTGGGAATTATCCCCCATTGTTAAACTTTATCCCCTTTTATAAAAAATTATCCCCCTTTTGATTCACTAAATGAATGGGGTTATCCGGAATGAATTAAATGGTTAGATAAAAACAAAATACAAATCAATGGAAATGAAAACATAAATCTCTTTGAATTGTCAAAAGTTCGATGATTTTCAAAAGACAATCAAGAATGAAGAAATGAAACAAAAAAATTACTTTATTTTTTCTTTATTTTTATTTCTTAATATACTAATGTAGAATCGCATTAATCTTAATTATCACTCTATTTTATTCTGAGATAGAAACGCCCTAATATTTGAGAATCACTTGTTGGTATACAAAAAAATGAAACTAGTTTATTATTGTGTCTTCATGGACCATGATCACTTCTTTGAGAGTAACAAATAAATCCTTCATATTCTTGTTTTCATCAGCCAATAAGGTGTTTTGTTTCTTTGAAAAGAAAATTTCATCTTTTAAAGATGCAACCTTGGAAAACTTCGACTGAAAAAATTAAATCTTTCCTGAAACTCTTTCACTGAATCTATATCAGCACCATAAGTTTTTGGAATTTTTAGCAAGATTTGAACTGTTTCCATATCAAGCATATTAAAAGCAATAACAAGATCTTTTGAAAGCCTCTTTATGTATTCAATAGACACCTCATGTGCCTTCACTAAACTTTTTGTTTTGAATGAACACTTCATCATCTTGTTATAATCTTTATTATGAGAAATGGATCTATTACCCAAAATTTTAGATCAACCTCCACTGACATCACTTTTATTCATAGATCACTTACTAAACTGAATTTAATACATTTCTTCTCTATGATGAAATCAATATTTCCTTCTCTTCTGGGAATATATGGAATATTCTTATCAATAATTCCTAAAAAATGGACATTGTAATCATTTTCTTGAGAGAAATAGTGTGTTGTGAATCAGTATCATCATCATACGATTGACATTCATGAGATCAGATTGAGTCTTCATCATGTTGTTTTCCTTTTCCTTTATCTTTCCCATTTTCAGTTCTATCTTCTTAAACTATATCACTGATCATAATAGCATTCTTGGCATGGGATCTTTAAGCCATTTTCATGACTGAAGAAGAATATCTTTCTGATTTAGTTTTTAGAGACTCTACTAGTGCTTGATCAGCAATGGAATCCTGATTTTTAACTCATTCACTCTGTTTTTTAAGAGATCATTCTTTTCAACTTCTCTTTGAACATTAAAAATATTTCATAATAATTTCATCTTCATCTTCTTCTTCACCTTCCTTATTATGAAGACGATATACAAGGTGTAAAAACGATAGGTAGAGTGTAAACCTAACTAGTAGAGTGTCATGCCGATATGTAAAGTGTTAAGCTAATTAGCAGAGTGTCAAGCCGATTGTTAGACTGTCTTGCCGATTTTCATGAAATAGATATGATACAAATAAAATAACTAAATACAGAAATTAAATCAACAACATTTAGAATTAATAATATATGCATAAATAAAATAAAATACTTAAATGAAAATATTAAACAAAAAGGATGACCTAAAACATACACTATCCATGTACCATGAATTTTGGTTTTTTCTTGTTGTGTTTTCCTAAAACAAAAATATTTATAATTTTGGATAGAATCATGATTGGATCTGGAAATGTTATAATGAATTTTTTTTTGAATCCACGTTTTTTTGAAAAGTGAGATTTGTGGAAACCCAAAGATTGTGTTTTATATAATGGACAATCTCTATTCAAATTCCCAACACTTTAACACTTAGTGCATAATGGTGCCATTTTAAAAATAGAATAATTATTTTTAAAAATAGGATTTGTTTTAGTGTAAACAATTCCTTAACTATTACTATGATTTCCTATTTGGGAAATATTTTTATCAAAATTTACTTTTCCAAATGTAAATTTAGATAAGATTTTCTTTAAAGAAAATATCATAGATTTTAGTCTATTGATCATATTCTTATCTTCATTTGTATTAGTTTGAGAATTTATTTTTTCTTCTAAAATAGTTTTATGAGAAATTTTATTATCAAAATCATTAGAAACTTTTTTGTTTTCATAATTCACATACTCAAGGATAAAAAAAATAAATCTCAATATTGTCATTACTAAGATATTCAGAGAGATCTGATAGTTCTTTTTTTTAAATTTCAGTCCTACTATTTTCTTTTTCTAGTTTTCTAGAAACTTTACAAATTTTATTTTCTAAAAGGTTATAAAATCTCAATACTTCTTCCTAAGAAGGTATATAATTATCATTCAATGATGAGGATTTTTATTCTTCAAAAGTATAAATTTCATTAAGATAATTGTCACTCAAAGAAATATTAGTAAGAGATTCATAATTGTGTATTGTGGCCATTACACAATGATAATGAGTTTTCGAAAGAATACCAATATTCATGTGATTCTAGATATCACTACTAGAATATTATTCAGACGATTGACCTTTACTAGAACTTTAGGAGTCATTTACATTAAATACTTTCCATCCCTTGAATTTACAGTATCTTTTCTTATTCTTGTTTAAATTTATTACCTTTATATCCTTTCTTTCTAGCATAGGACAATCAGGTCGAATGTGTTCAGATTTTTTCATTTATATCTAGTGATTTCAGAACATTTATTGTCCTTATTTACATTGTAAGTATTCTTATATCTATATTAGAAATCCTTCTTTAATTTTTTTGTTCATTATTCTAGAAATGTATTCATG
The DNA here is from genome assembly GCA_963277665.1 of Viscum album. Lineage (NCBI taxonomy): Eukaryota > Viridiplantae > Streptophyta > Magnoliopsida > Santalales > Viscaceae > Viscum > Viscum album. The sequence continues at coordinate 212,189,568 of OY728141.1, forward strand.
GTCATTCTCTAACTTCTTAGTATCATTGGAATCTGATAAGATGTTAAACTTTCTTTTTATTGAATTATTTTTCACAGGTGATAGATACATGGATGGATTCGATGTATTAGTGAATGGTAATCCACCATTCCTCTTTTTCACTTTATCAACATCTCTCTTATGTCCTCATTTATATTGAAATAAATTTCCAAAGAGATCATCAAGAGTAAGATTAGTAATCATTCTAGACTCATCAACAATGGTCCCATTGGATTCTTATTCAATTGATATAATTTCTATTATCTTGTCAACTAAAACTTCATCTTCTTGATTTTTATCTCCAATAGACTGATGTTTTTTAATAATCACCATAAATCATTATTGAACCATAACTGTAGGTTCGCCATAAGTAAATTCAAATTATTTTTAGTCAGGTATTAGTATATCCCTTCTTGTTTCAATAAATTTGGAAGTACCAATGTGTGCAATCTCTAATATATTTTATATTCTATTCACGGCTTCACATGAGAACATTTCAGTGTAAATATTTATGGACATAGAACAAAATAATATATTTTGTACCTTATAGCTTAACTGATATTCAGGTTTTTATTAGTCATTAAAGGTTATGATTTCTTTCTCCGGGATCTTATAGTCACCAGTGAGCATAATGATGTTTTCTACAGTAGTGTTTATGATAAAACAGTTTATCTTATCTCTCTAATATTCAAAGTCATTACCACCAATGATTGGTGGTCTTGTAGGATTGATATTTTCAATTGAAACGAAATTCATCATGCCTTACATCATAAAGAATCAAAATCATTTTTTTTCAAATACAAGTTAGTATATTTAAAAATATAAAAAGAACCATGTACCTTGTAAAATAAATGAAAAGAAAAATATTAAAAGTTGTGTAAATCATACTCTAACAAATTATTGGATAGAAATGGATATGAGATGGATAAAATACCAGAGGGGGTGAATTGTATATTTAAAAAATTTTAATTTAAAACATTTAATCAAGGTTTTTAGTTTAGTATGACAAAAATTAAAACAATTTAAAATGCCTCTTAGAAAAGAAAACAAATGATCAGACTATCTATTGGTCTAATTTTATTGTTATGATACCACATGTTTTGAAACAATTGTATTTGGATAAAATAAAATATCAGAGTACATCATGTGTAAATGATTTTACCATATAGAATATATAATCAATAATAAAAGGTATATATTGTAACTGAAACAATTACAATATAAAAAAATACAAATAGATATATGAAAAAAGTACTGTCTTTATATTACAATAATCTGTGAAAAAGTAAACAGTATTAAAAATATTTTATCCTTAAGAGTTGTGTATCCATTCACCTATGATAATAATTTAATCTCACAAACACTGTTAAACCCTCAATATGATGATCAACATGTCCATTTTTCTATCCCCATAATCCCTCAATTTTACAGGTAATAAACACCTCTGTCTTTCAAACACTTTAACGACCCTGATATGAATATTAGTTTCACCATCTACCTATCCTCGATATACCTTAATTTTTATCACATGATCAGATATATAAATAGAAACAAATAACTTATTGAAATACAAAATCTAAGAACAAGTCGTTCACGTTTTTTTATTTCAAGGATTCCACACAAAGCTTGAGAGAAGTCACACATTCTCTCTCTATCACTTCGATGGAGAAAACATTGTTTTATATACTTCAAATAACCTCCTATTTATATACCTCAAGTTGAAAAAGTCATATTGTCTCCTATGATCCCATTTCACTAGAAAACATAGAGGCTCATGGACACCTAACATTATAATGGTCATATTGAAACAAAAAACATGGCATAACTTTTATTGGTTTACAACTAACTCCATGACATCATTTTGGTTAAAACAATATATATATGAAAATTATAACATGATTATGATTATTATAAATCATGAGTTTCAATAAATGAATTAAAATATGCATGTTATAAATGTATAACATGAGTATAATTGATATTTTTAGTATGATGATTAATATGAGTAAAATTTTCAGCACGTATATAATGCAATTTAATAACGTGAGGCAGACTGGGTATGATACACATTGTGAGCTTGATGGTAAGAGTCAGTATGATAAACAGAGTTGGTAAGACTAAAAAGTGGGTATGTTGAACATCATACATATGCTGGGTAGTGTGGGTATGATAAAATATTGAGTACGTTGATCAGCATGCGTATGATGAAATAGAAACTATTGTCCCAGAAAATCATTCACTTAATAATTGAGTATAAAAATATATTTTATTTACAAAATAAAAGATATATAAGTCCAAAGAAAACATTTGACATAAAATGTCCCACCTAAATGTTGTTATTTTTCTAGGTTGTAATCACATGGTCTACATTATCTTTGACCACTATAATTTTGTTCTATCTTGCGAACATCCCTTAATGAAAAAAATATCTAACATTTGATACAGTTTGTGACTCAAAATGCTCAGATAGGGCTTATTGAGAGCATCAAGGCGCCTTGGGAGGAATATAGAGAGAGTAAAAAAAATAATATTGAGAATATCCAATGAGTTTTAGTGGAGATAAAAGAGTGCATTGGTTAGTTTCTTTTGGAAAAGTGGGGTCTTTCATTATTATTTTTATTTTGGACTCCAAATAAAAAAATAACTAAAACAAAAAATTATCTCATTGATTTATATTATGGTTTCATATAAATGGGAGTTTGTTACATTGTTTTATAAGGAAAAGGGATGAACTAAATAAAATAACTCCCTTTCCTATTTGGATGTGAGCCACATTCTTAATGAAATAATTTTTAAAAAATAAATTTTATTAAAGTGTTTTGAGGATTCAAAATGGTTTTATAGAATTAAAAAAATAAAAATAAGCTATGATTATTTTTAATAGAAAACAAAGATACAAAAATTATTATCTCAAAAAGATGGAAAAAATAACTATTTGTTAATTTATAACATCTTATTCCAAAAATAATATTCATTTTATCATAATTATTTACTAAATATTTTTATTTTCAATTATAAAATAATAATTGAAATTTAATAAGAATTGTTGGTTCTTTTGACAATAACATTTTTCAAACCATTATAAAAATCAAATTTTAATTCATAAAAATGTTTTGATCATTAATATTTCATAAAAATAATTTAATAACTATATTTTCCTAAAATATTATTTATTTCAAACATCCATTACATCATCATGACAAAATCAATATTTTAATTCTAATATAACCCAAAAATACTATTTTTTTAGTATCAAAATAAATAAAAAATATAAAGTAATAATAATCTAAATGAAATATATTAATTTTTATGTAAAAATTAATTTATGTAATCATATTTATAGGGTATTTAAACATATCCATTTAATATAATATAAATCTACCAAAGGATAAGGTGGTTTATGGTTTGATATTAATGGGGTGGTTCATCGTACATGGTTTGGGTCATTATGTCGATCAAATAGAACTTATCACATAATTGATTTCACTCTTGCTTAAGTTATTGGATGTCAACATAGGCTTAGTCAAGATAAAATGAAAATAATTCTATCTCTATTTGATTGTATGATAGATGGGCTTCATAGGGATTGATGATACTGGTTGAGTCCATCAATTCATTTGTCTCTATAAATTAGATTTTTTAAAATAACACAGTTAAACTAACCATGTGACAATTTTTCATTAACTATAATATCAATGGTAAAGATACTTAATTTTATTCTAAATCCAATTTTATATAATAAACTAAAAGAATCACATGTCATTTCTATAACCATAATACATAGTAATAAATTTTAAATAAAACAATATGGGAATTTTATTTATAGCCCCTTAGATTGTCATATAGGCTTGGGGTGACTTATATCCCTTATACTATATTATATAAGAGCTTAGATGGGGTTGTTACCCCTCTAACATGTGATAAACTAGGTGAAAAAATCCATGTGTTGGTTATAAAAAAATATATAGTGTATGCATTTTAGGGCCAATATAGATGACCAAGGGATGTGATATGAAAACTATTCCATCTTCCTAGAGATAAATCAGTATGATGTATCATGTGAGGTTGAAATGTGATAATTATTGAGACTATTGATGCTATTACCTATAATTGATAGTCTAGTCTTAGAATTTTAGATATAGTGTTTGGATATCATGAGTGTTTACATTTTATTGTATATCCTATGGGACCCCTACAGGTTCTCTTTAGTAATGATTCTCTTTAGAGAGTGATTGATAGAATATGTGATGATGATTATAGTTATCACATTTTATAAAGAATTGATGAAGATATATATGTTGAGATACATTTATATGTATAGGTCATGCATTTGGGAAGCCAACAATGGTTGTCACAATCCATCCTCGGGGACCGTGCTGTGACTACCCCAAGCCCGCCTTCCATAGGCTAGGGGATAGCGTCCAGCACCAAAGGTGAAGTCCCGATAAAAAGTGAAAGCATTTCCTTTAATCCTCTAACACACATAGTCTGAACACAAGAATTAAAATCATAAATTACTAATATAGAAATGAACGGTGTTGATGAAAGTATGTGGGCCAATATACAAACCCAACTTTACAATAAGTACAAGTACAAGTAAATAGGGAAGAACAACTCATAGACCGTCCACCGGGGAATCCTACTTGAAGGGCAGGTACAGAACTCGAACAACACATCCCTATGGTATGCCTCGTCTAGTCCAGCTCCATGTAGCCTCCCGTCCCCCACCCTCAGCATCGATAACTACTGACCATCGTCTATACAGAACAAAACATGGTGACGGTGAAGCCCGAGCAGGGGTGAGTATAACAATACTCAGTATGGGACCTCGAGACCCCTGAAGGTTTCCAATAATCTACCAAGTCTAAACAACAGAAGAAAGATACAATCACGATGTATCAACCCATACTTCCTAGGTATATGCCCATACATATACCTAATTTACCATTAACAGTCTGACACCAACTCTTGAGCTCAAGCACAACCCAATCCACAAAAGAAGTAAAGTCAATCACCACATTGATTATGACTGAAAGAAAAAATTTAACTCACCCAGGTATACAACTCATTTAGAGGGGTGTAGATGATTAGTTGTAGGCACTTAATCATCTCTTATGTCGAACCCACGTAGGATCCTGGAATAGAATCAGTGTTGTCGAACCCACATAGGATCCCAGTACAGAAGTCATCACTGTCGAACCCACAAAGGATCCCAGAACAGTATCGTCGATGTCGAACCCACGGAGGATCCTGGTACAATATCATCATTGTCGAACCCATAGAAGATCCTGGTACGGTATCGTCGATGTTGAACCCACAGATGATCCTATTATCTCAGTAGTAGCCTGACCAAGGGTTCCCGCACACAACATGCTCGATTTCGGGAGGGTCCCCTCCTTGAGCCATGTTTTGATACATCAACTATCAAGAAGTCTTGAGTTGGTGTATCCCCTAGTTTCGTCTCATTATAAGGAACCCATTGCGACAGACAACACATCAATTAGACGCTCGGTCTGTGAGTTATTTGCATTTCTGTTCCTGGGGCCCAGTTTGTTTTTAGGCTCAAACCAACCTGGACATACCCCAATTGCGTCCAAACCTCAACTGAAGTATGCCAAAAGAATCATCTCACTCCAAGCCTTCCATCACCGTAGGCGGTTCGTCAAACGGACCCCAGTAGCCCTAGAAGATTGAGAAAAGGTATAAACTGGCCAAACTGGTTCGGGTCCATTCCGACCCAGTTGGACTGACCCGGCCTGACCTGGTCTATTCCGGGGTCCGACCTAGCCTATGGTTCTGACTCGATCCAAGGAAATAGCCTGAGATGAGGGGGCAGCCCGGGCCGATGAGGCGGCCCGGACTAGGGGCGGCCCAGCCAGATGGATGGCTCGTGTGGCCAACACATGGCCCATGGGGCCTAGTAGGCCAGCCCGCATGGCCTGGACAGCTGGACGGTGTGGCCAGGCGGGCCACGCCGGGGGGGTGGGTGCTGCGCCCTCGTCTTCTTAAGGAAATGGTGCTAAAAACCAGTTCATAGTGTCGCAGAACCCATAGGGTCCCGCCTTGTGGAGTGCCGCTGACAGCCGGCTCATCCGGCCACCCTCCTCTATCTGTAGTGTCCTTTTTCCACAACTCATCTCAGGCACGATGCGGCGGCGCCATGTCCATACCGTCTGACCACCATGGCCTTCGTGGCCATGGCTCCTTCCTCCGACGCGGTGTGATGGGCCCACGCCCCCCAGGCACAACCACTACCAGATTGGCCGCGACCTGCTTGGTCGCGACCTGTTCCTCTGCGTGGCTCGATGGCACGATGCTCCTCTGGTGACCGGACGACCCTTACACCACTGTTTCTTCTCACAGTTGGCTCGTTGTCGGTCGCCATGTGTATTATTTCCACTATCTCCCTCAAGAGAAGATAAACATAGGGGAGGTCAGGCTGTGTTTTTGTGGCCCTCACCCTCTATGTGATGATGATAACAAAAAGGAAATTCTCAATCCACAATTTGAACAACGTAGAACAAAGAGTAAAAATCAAACCCCTACCTTGATTCGATGAATGTTGACAAAATCGTGGGAAAAAGTGTGGTTGATTTGTTGACATCGTCAAGCATCCGAGGAAGAATCGTTTTCGGTGTTCTTCGTGGGTGGCTCCTTCTCTTTTTGCTTGGTCAAAATCAAAAATGGTGTTCGTCATTCTTTGGGTGGAAAGTGGGCATTCTTCATTGGAAAAAGTCATTCTCCAAGAACTCCAAAGCTCCCCCAAAAGAAAGTGCCCCAACCCCAAAAATAATAGATGAATTTTATATAATTTTTTGGCACAACCATTCAAATTATTCTATTTTAATTAAGTGAAACAACTAACCTAATTAATGGGTGGAATGGTTCAAATTCCAAATGATTATGGGAGGAGAGGAGTTCCATTAAATGAAGAGAGGTGTCAAATTAAATAATTGGGAGTTAATGGGGGGGGTTTAAGATTGTGGGGGACCCATCTAGTAATATCCTCCCAAGAAGGTTATGTACTGGTGGGACCCACCACCATTATCTCTCTTGGGAAGTTAGGTTATCGTAGCCCCCACCACCAACCTCCACTTGGAGGATTAAACTACCACAAAAGTAAAAATGAGTTACACTCATTTTTATTTTATTTATTTAGAATCCCCAAAATGAACATCCTTTCTCCTTAAAACACAACTACTGTGATGGTCTCACTAAGCAATCACTAACACTTTGAGTTCAACTGTGCCATCAGATTTCAATTCCATGCACCGTTTCAAAAGATATAAAATCCCACTCATTGGTTTATTGAACGTACACGAACAAAATTTCAGAAATTGATTCCGGGCACACCAGACCTCGGAATCAAGCACCATCAGAAACTATGGACTAGTAAAATTATCATGTATTTAAGAAAAACAAATTTCCATGGAATTCACGTGTCTTCACATTCACCTCATCGTAGGGCTTTACATCCCCGTAAGCTTCAACTCGAACTAAGGGAACAAATGGGGGTACTGAGCACACATCTGAGCCTCCCACTCCGATGTGCTCTCCTAGAGGTTCCTATGTGTCCAGAAAATAGGCAACAGAGGTTTAGACCTTCCACGTAGGACCTGCTCCTGTCGATCCTCAATCTCTACTGGAACATCTGTGAAATTATCCCTATCATCGATGTCCATCTCCCCATGGTCGATGATGTGGGATGGGTAATGTACATATCTCCTCAGCTAAGATACGTGGAAAGCATCGTGCACCTGGTGAAAATGAGGAGGAAGAGCCATGTAGTAAGCCACATATTCTACTCTACTGAGGACCTGGAACGGTCTGGTGAATTGTGGAGATAACATGCCACCTTGCCCAAATCTTCATAGTCCTCATCGATGTGTGACCCACAGAAAGATGTGGTCGCCATCCTCAAACTCTCGTGGTCTCCGTCTTCTATCCGTATAGTACTTATGCCTACTCTATGTAGTCTTCATCTACTCCTAGATAATCTACACCTTCTCTATCATAGTTTGCACCATCTCTGGTCCCATGAGTGCTAACTCCCCAAGGTCAGTCCAACATAGATGCGATCTTCAAGGTCGGCCATATTGTTCCGTGAAAGGTGCCATCTTAATGGTGGAGTGGTAGTTGTTGTTATACCTAAACTCTACCAAGGGTAAATTATCCTCTCAGATGTGACTGAAGTTGAGGACACATGCATGGATCATGTCCTTGAGGGTCTGGATGGTCCTCTTGGTATGAGCATCCTTCTGAGGATAGAAGGCAGTGCTCTAACGAATATGTGTCCCGAAAGCCTCCTGCAACCCCTTCCAAATTATGGATTTGAAACAAGCATCTCGATCGGAGACGACCGTCAATGACACAACACGAATCTGTATGAACTTTTGTACGTAGAGGTGTCCCAAGATCTCTACTACACCCTACTCTCTAATTGGTAGGAAGTGGGCCGACATGGTTAGTCGGTCGAAAATAATCCAGATAGAGTCGTATCCTCTGGATGTACATGGAAGTCCCATCATGAAATCCATAGATATCCCATCCCACTTCCACTCTGGGACCTTTAAGGGATGAACTAATCCGACTGGAACCTGGTGCTCCCCCTTTACTTGCTGACAAGTGAGGCATCGTGAGACAAAATCTGCTACTGCCTTCTTCATACCTGGCCACCAGTGCTGTCATCAGAGGTCTTGATACATCTTCGCCACTCTTGGATGTACCGCTAAAGGATATGTGTGGAACTCCCTCAAAACTTCCTTATGAATTGAAACTGGTACCATGGTACGTTCTCTGAAGAGAACGACGTGCTCCACACCTATAGAAAATCCATCAGGTGCCTGCCTTGTGGATATTTGTGCAGGTCAAGATTCACAGTCAACATCCCTGACTCTCAGAAGATGTGGAGGTGTGACTATAAGAGACTACAGAAAGGCTGATCCATCTCTATCCACAAAGGATATCTTCAATGCGTTCAGCTGCTCTGTCGCCTCTCTTAGTAGAAGAATGCCTCACCTTCTATTGAGAGAATCGACTAGAACATTTCTCTTTCGAAGAGTATAGACAATCTCAAAGTCATAGTCATGGAGGAACTCAAGCCAAAATCACTGTCTCAGGTTTAGGTCCATCCTCGATTAGATGTACCTGAGACTCTGGTGGTCAGAGTAGACTATAAAACACTCTCCCATCAGATAGTGCCTCCACATCATCATGGTAGAGACCACAACTGCTAACTCCAGGTCATGGGTAGCATAGTTCTGCTCGTGCTATCTCAGCTGGTGTGAACCATAACCTATCACTACTCACTCCTGCATCCGGACACTCCCATGTCTGGTCCCTAATGCATCACAATAAAATAAGTACCCAATGCCCTCCTCTGGTCCCCTCAAGAAGGGAGCACTAGTTAGCCTATGCCTCAGATCCTGAAATATCTACTGGCATCTCTCTGACCACACGAAGGGTTTCCCCTTATTCTTCAATGCTAAAAGAGGTGCTGAAACTCTGGAGAAGTTTGGAAAAAATATCTTATAATACCCAATCATCCCTAGAAAACTAGGCACCTCCATCACACTACTAGGTGGCTCCCATGAAAGTGTTGACTCAATCTTTTCTGGATCCACTGCAACTCCTGCCTCTGAGATGACATGTCCTAGAAATTGTACCTCTCAGATCTAGAAATTGCACTAAGAGAGCTTACCATAAAGCAGGTGCTCTCATATTGTGTCCAGTACTACACACAAATGGTAGGCGTGGTCCTCCTCAGTAGCTGAGTAGATCAGAATGTCATCGATGAAGACTACCACAAAGCGATCAAGGTATGGCTGAAATATCTTGTTCATGACTGCCATGAACACTACTGGTGAGTTGGTTACACCGTATGGAATAACCAAGAACTCATAGTGGCCATACCGGAATCTGAAGGCTGTCTTCTACACATCCTCATCCCGTACTCAGAGACGGTGATAGCCTGACTGAAGATCTATCTTCAAGAACCAATGCACTCCCTTAATCTGATCAAAGAGGTCTTCAATACTCGGTAGTGGTAAATTGTATACCACAGTCACCTGTTTTAGGTTTTGATAATAAACACACATTTGCATGCTCCCATATGCCTTCTTAGAAAACAAAATCAAGGATGCCCTAGGTGAAACACTGGATAAGATAAATCCCTTCCCCTGCAAGTCCTCCAGCTGTACCTACAGCTCACGAAGCTCGGTGGGAACCATCCAATATGCTGGAGTAGATATCAGTGTTGTCCCAAGGTATATGTCAGTATAAAATTCCACCTCTTTGCGAGGAGGTAGTCTAGGAACATCGTCAGGGAAAACATTCGTGTACTGATCCACCACAACAGAAAAACTCAGACTCCACACATAAACCACTCCAAGGAAGAGACTAGCCAACTGATGTGTTATCGGCTGCCCCCACCTCTATGTAAGTCCATCCTGTGCTGCAAAGGATCCCTTATCACCGGTGAAGGTGAACCTGGTCCCATCCGTGTGGACACACCGCACTTTGCGCCTAATACCGCAAATCTAAGCATGAAATGTGGATAACCAGTCCATACTCAAGTTGACGTCGTAAGCCCTCAATGCCACTATGAGGAGATCCCAGCTAAAGCTCCCTCCTCCTAGGGTAAGATCATACTGCCGGCACTAGTGCGTAATCATTGAGTCTGCTCCCGTAGGAGTATCTAGCTATAAGGATCGAGCCAACGACTTCATCGGAATCTCTGAGCTCTGAACGAGGGAAGTGAAAATAAAATATTAACTCGCACCTGTGTCTATAATTATTGTATAAATGGTGGAGTAGACACGGATAGTACCTTGAATCATCTCAGGTGTGTTGTGGTCATAGGCCTCGACTACTTTGATTTGAGCCTATCTCTATCCGCCAGCTCCCTGTAGTCGGGGTGAACCTCCTGGTGGTGGTGGTGGTAGGGCCTTAAAATGTTTTCCACCACCTGCTACTCTGATAGCTCCCCTTCCATGTATGCCTGCTCCCAGCGGACCACCATGGTCAAACCTCTGCCTCTTCTTGGGAGGTCCCTCTACTGTTTTCTTCTCATATGCATGGAATTTTGGGTAGTCACGAGCCATGTGACCCTACCCACTGCATGTATTGCACTGCCTGCTCCTCTTATGGCTGGCTCTGTCCCATGTTCCCCACACAACTGAACTTGTATCCTGTGGTCGCCTAACCGATGGCCTGGTCTTCTTGGACCTCTGCGACATCTGTCTACTACCGGCTTCAGAAGACTCTGCTACGTGTCACCCTGTGGTGGGTCTCGCTGCTGGTGACTGCTCAGCACGAAAACTCTCTACTAGAAGGGCTCGCTCCAGCACCCCTGCCTACGTTGGGATGCTAAGGGGGATCATTGAAGCCCTAATCTCATGTTTGAGTCCCTTCTATAAGGTTTAGGCCCTGAAGATTGGGTCCCATAACATATCCATCGAGTAGGGAGAGTGGTCAGTGAACCACGTTGAGTACAGGGCCACCATCATGCTACCATGCTGTAGATGTAGTAACTCTTGTATCTGCACCACACGAAGGGTGTCTGGAACAAACATTGACTGGAAGAGACTCTCAAAGTCTTCCCAAAGTAATTATACCTCGTCCTAAACCTGGATCATCATGGTCCACCATCTGCCTGCCTCTGTAGGGAGGAGACTCGCGACAATGATCACCATGAGGTCGACTGGTGTCCCTACCAATCTGAAAACTCTCACAATAGCCTCCATCCAATCCTCAGCTTCATGTGGGTCTGTCTCTCCCCTGAATCTGGGTGGCCTCTAGCGTTGGAACTCGTGAAACACACTTAGATGGTGGGAACTCTCTACTGTTGGAGTTGGTGGTATGAGTGGCCCAGCGCATAAAGGTACAGATGGTACCTCCGCTATGATGGGGCCCTACACCGAGGCCTCATCGCTCAGGGGGCTACCATCTCATACGAAACTCAAATACCTAGATAGCTACGTACGTGGGGCCATCATTAAAATAAATAGGTGATCCACTGTCAATACAATATACTTGTTTAGATAACAAAAAATAATTATGAAGAAATCATTTCAAAGGAAACACACACACAATCAATATTTTCATGCAATGAGTCAGAAATCTGAAGTCAGAGTCCTAGTGTATCGATACGTCGGTCACCGCACCAACAACAGTTTCTCTAAATTGCTAACCACACCCAAAAAACATAACACTATTACTATTAAAAGAATTAGAGTCCAAGTTATGTGGTAGAACCAACTCCTTTGATACCAATTTTTCACAACCCATCCTCGGGGCCCGTGTCTTGACTACCCTAAGCCTGCCTTCCATAGTTCAGGGGCTGGTGTTTAGCACCAAAGGCGAATTCCCAAAGAAAAGGGAAGGAATTTCCTTTAATCCTGTAACACACACAGTCTAAATAGAAGCAGGAGAAGCAACATGTTTAATATAGAAAATAATGGTGTGCTAAAAGTAAGTGGGTTGTATACAAACCCAACTAAACAACAAGTAGAAACACAAGTAAATAGGGAAGAACATTTCATGGATCAACCACTGGGAAAACCTACCTAAAGGGTAGGTACAGAACTCGAACAACTCGTCCCTGAGGTACGTCGCATCTAGTCCAGCTCCGAGAAACCTCTTGTCCCTCACCCTCAGTCTTGATCACTGCAGACCATTGTCTGTACAGAACACAACAAGGTGCGGGCGAAGCCCATGAAAGGGTGAGTATAACAATACATAGTTGGGGACCCCGAGACCCCAGAAGGGCTCCCATAGTCCACCAAAAATAAACCACAGAAGAAAAATACAATCACGAAGTATCAACCAATCATACATAGATATATTCCCATACATATATCTAAGTTACCAATCACTGTCCGGCTCCAAATCTTGATCTCAAGCACAACCCAATCCACAAAGAAAATAAAGTCAATCACCTCAATGACAACGACTGAAAGACAAGACTCATCTCACATAGGTATAAAACTCATGTAGATGGGTGGAGATGATTTGTTGTAGCCACTGAATCATCTCTTCTTTCGAACCCATGTAGGATCCTGGAACAGTATTAGTGCTGTCGAACCCACATATGATCCTGGTACAAAAGTCATCACAGTCGAACCCATATAGGATCCTGGTACAATATCATCACTATCAAACCCATGGAGGATCCTATTACAGTATCTTCACTGTTGAACCCATGGAGGATCCTGGTATAGTATCATCATTGTCGAACCCACATAGGATCATATTTCTCAGTCACAGCCTGTCCTAGGGTTCCCGCACACAGCACGATCGATTTCGGGAGGGTCCGCTCCACGGGCCAAGTTTTGATACATAAACTACCATGAAGTCTTGAGTTGATGTATGCAATAGTTTTGCCTCATTATAAGGAACCCATCGCGATAGACAACGTGTCAATTGGATGCCCGATCTATGAGTAATTGACATTTCTGTTCTAGGGACTCGGTTGGTTTTTAGGCTCAAAACAACCCCACTGTACCCCAACTGTGTCCAAACCTCAAGTGGAGAATGCCAAATAAATCATCTCTGTCAATGCATTCCATCGCCGTAGGAGGTTTGTCTAACGGACACCTGTAGCCCTTGAAGAGGGTGAAAAGATGTAAAGTGGCCAAACGGGTCCGGGTCTGGTCCAACCCAGTCGGAGAGACCTGGCCCGACCAGGTATATTCCGGGGTCCGACCTGGCCTGTGATTCCGACTCCGTCAGAAGGGAAAACCCGACCTAGGGGAGGGACAACTGAGGGCTGCCCGGTGGAGGGCAGCCCAGATGGGGGCAGCCTGGCTGAGGGCGACCCGGCCTAGGGCTGGCCTAGCCGGCAGGCTGGCCCGCGTGGCTGGCAGCTCGCCTGCATGGCTAGGTTGGCCATGCCGCGGGGGGGGGGGGGGTGCCACGCCCCCTGGCTTCTAAAGTAATATGCACTAAGAACTAGTTCGGAGTGCCGCGGGACCCGAAGGGTCCCGCCTTGTGGAGCGACGCCGGTGGCCGCCCGCCCGCCTCCATCCGCCGAGGCCTTTGGCAATGGCTCCTCCCCAGCACGGCGCGACGGCGCCCCACCCAAATCATCTGACGACCACACCCTTTGTGGCCGCGAATCCGTCCTCCATCGCGGTGCGACAACACCTGTGCCCTCCTATACTGCCACGACCCGTTCCACCATGTGGCGCGATGGTGCTTCGCTCAGCCAGTGACCCGACGGCCCCTGCACCGCCGGTTCTTCTCGCGACCAACTCATTTATAGACACCATTCGTATCACAACCACTGTCTCCATCAAGAGAAGATAAACGGAGGGGAGGTCGGGCTATGTTCGTGCAACCTTCACCCTCCGTGTTATAATGACAACAAATAGGCAATTCTCAATCCACAATTTGAACAACATAGAACAGATAGTAAAACTCAAACCCCTACCTTGATTTGATGAACATTGACAATGTCGCAGGAAAAGGAGACCTCATTTCATTGACATCGAGAAGTGTCTGAGGAAGAAGCATTATCAGAATTCTTCACCGACGGATCCTTCCCTTATTGCTTGGTCGAAGATCAAAGACAGTGTTCGTCATTCTTTAGTGGAATGTGGGCATTCCTTGTTGGAAAAAGTCGTTCTCCAAGAATTCCAAAGCTATCCCAAAAGAAAATGCCCCCAAACCCAAATATAATAGATGAATTTTCAACTATTTGTTGGCACAACCATTCAAATTATTCGATTTTAATTATGTGAATCAACTCACATAATTAATGGGTGGAATGGTTCAAATTTAAAAAGAGTAGGGGAGGGGAGGAGTTATATTAAATGAAGAGAGGTTTTAAATTAAATAATGGGGAGTTAAAGAGGGGGGGGGGGTTAAGCTCATGGGGGCCCCACCTAATAATATCCTCCTGAGGGAGGTTATGTGTGGGTGGGCCCCACCACCATAACCTCCTTTGGGAGGTTACGGTGTCATGGCCCCCACCACCAACCTCCACTTGGAGGATTAAACCGCCACAAAAATAAAAATAAGTTAGACTCATTTTTATTTAATTTATTTAGAATCACCAAAAAAATAACATCATCTCTCATTAAAATGCAACTATGATGATGGTATCACTAAGAAATCACTGATACTGTGAGTTGAATGCTGCCCTCAGATTTCAATTCCGAGCACCGGTTAAAAAGACATAAAATCCTGCTCTTACATTTACCGAACGTACCCAAAGAAAACATCAGAAATTGATTTCGGGCACACCAGACCTCAGAATCAAGCACCGTTAGAAACTGCGGACTCGTAATATTCCCATGTATTTAAGAAAAAAAATTCCATGGAATTTCCGTGTCTTTACAACGGTTATAGATGATTGGATGGGGAAGTGTACAACATATTTAATTATTAATATTAACATTATAATTTTTATCACAAGATGTTATCAGGTGTGTGAAGTAACCTCCGTATGTGATGACTAATTATAAGGACTATATAATTATAATTCAATAGTTATTAATAATTACAGTTGATAGAGTCTACCTCACAATGTTCTTATAGATCTAAGTGAGGATGAATTTTAGGGATCACCTAATTATGATCCAATAATGTTTAGTGAATGAGGGATGATTGGGATTTCTTCCATATGATATGGTAATACAAGAAGAATGGGGGATCATAGGGACAACCTCCTTAGGATTTTGTGTTCATAACTTATGATATCCAGAGAGTTTCCCAATGATAATTTTTGAAATTTATTTTCTTCCAGGCATATACTCATCCAGATATTCTATACCGATTTATTGTTCAAACTTTTAATTATTTTCTAAAACCAATTAAAATAAAATTTATATATAGAGGCAAATATATAGAAATTACATGGCTATTTCTTTTACTCTCTCCATAAGATAGTGAATGTTTTGGTGTTTTTTCAGAGACATGTTTTAATGGTGTTCGTATCTGAAAATAATTGGTAGATCCGACAACATTTATATCTTTAGATATATTTTTTATCAAGATAATTTTAGTTCACACATCGTTAGGAATGGATTTGTGATGTCCTGTTTCGATGAATGCATTTAAGGAAAGTGGATTCATAATTTTGAGAGGTGAGAATAATGTTTTGGTGATAGGGGTCAAATAAACTCTATGAATAAAATTTAAAACTACATAAAAAAATATTATACAATATTTTTTTGCTTTGTTATTACTGTATATAATTTTGAGAATTTAGTTAATGAGGTGCTTCTAAAACTCATTATCATACTATTATAGAATAGTTTTTGAATAAAAAAATATTTGGGATAACGTTTTTAATAGACTCTATTTATACTTTCCTAGGGTAGGATGAACATGTTTATGTTTTCACCATGGCCAACAAATATTTTATGGTGTTTTCTAAAAATATTATTCTGTATAGTGTTTTAATTATTAGCATTTTTTAATTGTCCAAAACATGATATCAATGAGTTGTATTTGTGTGTTCTTAAAACACCACATATTTGACAATAAATCAAGTGATCTTGGGAATGTATATAATAATAATGGAGATGCACATTGGATGTAGGGGTGATTATCTTTTAAAATAGAGATCGATAGAGTTGTTCCATGGATATAACATCGTAATATAGTTAGCAATATCTTATTAAAAATTAATTTGAATTATTTGATAGATTACATTGAACAGTATTCAAAAATTTTCTATTTGTTATAAGAACCAACATGTTTATCTTATGTTTCCTATTACATGGTTTTTCTTTGATAACATGTGTTACATGCATAGGCGAGTCATACTTGAAAATGATAGAATAATAAAATTATGTTAGTTATTACATAGCCATTTGAATGGACGTAATGAATAAGATTAAACACATTAGGAATTTTTGGTCAATTCATGTTTATATAATTAAATTTTTAGTATCCAATTATTTAGAAATGAAAATAATAATAAATTGAATATAAAGGATATGTTTTTATGAGAAACTATTATTATACCCATAATGATTTTTTATCATAATAAATTAAATTATTAAATATCAGTGAATTATATTAATGAAATTTTTCTATTATCTATTCAATATTTTTTTTAAAATACTTCTCTAATTTTTATTATCATAAAATAAGAATAAATCAAATTTTAACAAAAACTATATTTTTTAAAATGCAGTTTTGCTATGTTTCAATGCTAAACATGTACTAAAACTAAATCAATAAAATTTTATTATTTTATTTTGAAAAAATAAATTTTAAATTTTAAATTTAAATTTATAAATCATATTAGGGCAAATTATTGGTATTTTTATGAGTTGTTTTATTTTTTGATGAATAATTAAACATAATGAATTTTAAATGAAAAATAAAATTTCATCTAAATAATTTACAATGAAAAATTATTTTTTAATTGGTTTTAATTTCAAATTTTATTACGTATAAATTAAGCAATCCAATTTAAATCATTGGAATAGATATCATATTGTAATTATATATAAAAAATTGTGATCATTTGAACTTGGTCAAGTAAAAAACCTATTACACATACCTTCTATGAGATTAATTTTAAATTAAATTCTACCACATATGAGAATTTAATTTAAAAAATAGATTCAATATTTATAATACGCATAAATTATATCATATGATAATCTGAAATAAAAGTTTTACCAAAGTGATTAGTTAAGAAAATGAAAATTAAATATAGTGATTAAGGCAAAAATGACATTACTAAGTTGTTACACATAGTTTATAAATTTTAAAAATTACCCAACAAATTTATAGAACACTGTTTCTAAAAAAAATTCAACACTTATGACCTTAGGATATATATTTATGAGTATTTTTGGAAATTTTTTTATAAAGGTGAATCATATAAAAAAACAAAATTGAAAATAAAATGGTTCCTTTCTTCCTTTTAATTTTTTAATGATTAGAATATTAAAAAAACTACAGAGGAAAAAATATAAATAATATTTTTAAATATCAATGAATTATTTTTACCGTAATTATTTATATTTAGTTTTTAACGATGATATATTGAAAATAAATTTTTTGTAGAAACCCTACAAGAATATTATTTTTTAAATAATTTATAAATATATATGATACTCACGAATTTCATATTATTAAATATAACTATAAAAGTGAAAGAATAAAAAACACCCAAGAAAAGGATAAAAATAAAAAGAATGAAATAGAATTCTGGGGGATGAAATTGTTGTATCTTGAGAGTGTCACCTCTAATAATGTTAACATAATCTAGGGGAAGGGAACCCACACTAATAAGAGAGGAAAATTATTCATGACACTAAAAATGTTAAATTTTCAGTAAATATAATGAATACTTGTGACAAATTATATTTTTATATTAATATGAAATAATAATTAGAAGTAAACTTAATATATTTAAATTAAATTATAAAATTTCTATTTTATAAAATTCAAAACAAATAAATAATGTCAAAATTTAAATTAACATTATTTTATAAAAATGATATTTTATTAAGTTATTTTAAATTAATAAAAAATTATCATCTATACTTTTATATGTAATTTTCAATAAATATATAATATTCCCCATTAATGGAAAATTTTACCCTATATTATAAAGATTTGAATTCCTATATAGTAAATGAATTGTTGACATAATTATGGTTAAAGTGGCGTTTTCCCCATTATAAGCACTTCTTAAAAATATAATTTCCAATACATATGGGATTTTAAATTTATAATTAGTGTTTAATATTTAAAATCAGGAAGAATAATTTTTTATAATAATTCTAAATTTAATTTATTCATAATGGTAATACAACATAGGTTAGAAAACTAGTTACCATAATTAAAAACCAAAATTAAAACAATACAAAAACTGATGAGTTAATGAAAAAAATGATTAAAAATCTATTAATATTATGTTTTGGTGGTTTTTATGAAACAAATAATACATACCCTAAATTATTAATCTATTTGTAGTCACATTAGATAAGGTATACCTCCAAATAGTAAATATATTTGAGTATTTACAAGAATGACCCTACTCCTCAACTAGAAAAAGGTACTCACTCTCTCTAA
This sequence comes from Viscum album, assembly GCA_963277665.1. NCBI lineage: Eukaryota > Viridiplantae > Streptophyta > Magnoliopsida > Santalales > Viscaceae > Viscum > Viscum album. The sequence goes on from OY728141.1 coordinate 212,208,630, forward strand.
TTATTCACACATATAAAGTATATTTGTACATAAATTCCCTGAAATAATTAAATTAAAAATTCAATCATATCAACCTATAATCCTTACATTGGGTTGAATGGAAACCATGAATTTCCATTTTTTCCCACAAAAATGAGTTCTCCGTAGAAGTGGAATCGTTCATCAATAAGAACAATGGTTTTATTTATATCTCCTTACCTATAAATTGTTCTTAAAACAATATTATATAATAATATTGGTATAATAAATATAATTATATTTTCCTATATTAATGGTATTTTATACACCCGTACTCACTTCCATCAAATGTGTTAGAAAATAATCATTCATCTGAACAGTAAACTACTACTTCATGAAACAATGTCATATAATTTTCAAATACCATATATCCTAGGTAGGCTTAAGGATAAAAATATTTTTCATATATTATATTAATTATATTTATAACATAATTAGATATATGGAGTAACTATATCGTATAAAATGATTTTATATTCCATTTCAAAATGGATATGAAAACATCACTTTTTTGTATGGTGGACTATCGGCTCACGAAGTGATGTGAATCATTTTTCACTTACGTGTCACATGGAAGGAATTGATGTGAACAAAAATGAATATATATGAAATAGAATATATAATTATGATATTAATGAAATATTTTTATTTTATTGAATATAATATATAATTTTATTCTTACCATTACACATATTGATAATGTGATGTCATCATTTGTGGAAATGTGGACAACCACCCCCTCAAAGTGAAATGATTTTTTATTTTCATCACCACATAAAAAGAATGATATATATATATAATAATACATATGTAATATTTTATTTATTATATAATTTCCATAATTTAATGAAAATGGGTCAGACCTTCTTACTATAATGATCATTGAAACCTCTGAATGTTACTCATGCAAACATACTACCTACTATCTCCCTGAATGTAACATTGGATCTGTTTTCAAAAAAGTATTTCATGATTGATTTAAAAATAATAATTTATGTTTAAATATGATAATTATTTCATTATTATTAATATTTTGATTTTATAATAATAATGTTTTACCATAGTCAACCTACCAAAATTATTTTTCACACATAAGTGGAGTATAGTCAAACCATCTAAATTTATATCAATAGATTAAGTAGTTATATATGACTTGTTTATATGTAAAATAAATGTATTGTTAAAAATTTAATAAATTCCCATGATATTTTATAATGGACATATTTTTATTATTCAGGATGATAATGAACAAGAATGATGAATCAGACTTAAGGTAAGGGGTTTTCTCATCTCACATTTATTTCTATGAGATATGTCACATATTCACTGATTATTATTATTATGTCGTGTATATACTTATTGTGAATGTATTTAATGATCATTACATTTATATCTAAAAGAATTTAAATATATAATTTAGGATATTCATTCCGCGTTTTTAACAATTTTAGTGTAACGAAAGTGGTATTTGATTTTTTCACAATTTTACCTTTTTTGAGACTTATGTTAATTTATGCACCTATATAATTTTATAATACGTATTTACATACATGTTTACATGTTATACCATGAACATAAATTTTTTAATGATATTATTAGTTTCATTTTACATTATTCTTTAATGGTAATTACAATTAAAAGTTATAAAATTTGTAATAGTCTTTTGTTAGAGTATTATCTTTTAATGGGATTATATGATCAAGTATATGATCTCTATATCTTATAATTATTTGGAATTATTTATTAATATAGTTATTCATGATAATTTAATGTAATGGTTCTATTTTTTTTACTCTTTCGTACCTAAAATTATGTATAATATGTTTATTATGAAAATATAACATTAGTTTCCTTTTCGAGAAAAAGTCTGTGTTCTTCCAAAAAAAATATTTTTCGAAAATTTTCTTAAAAATTGGTTGCTGGAGTAGATTACCCAAGAGATGAGTGAATTGAGTATCTATGATAGTTTTTGTTACCAATTTCACTTAAAAATATTCCACAAAAAATTAATGCATGTCAATTAATCAAGGTAATACGGTTATAACGGTTTGACTATTCAATTAACTTCTCAGAAGATTGAATAATTCATAGTAATTTCAATGTGTGTTATTGATAAAACATTATAAGCTATTATAATAAGGAAAAAAAGTTATAACTTCTGTCCAAGACTAACTATCAAATTAAAATCTATTTTTCTAAAATATGGAGTAATGAATTGGAAAAATAAATTAAAATACACATCGGATAAAACAAGTGGTTCAGTCTAAAGCCAATACATAATACACTCTACTTGGTGATCACCTACCACTATTTAGTCTGTATATATAAGAGATTGATCCACACCCTGGACCGGGGTAAAAAAACAGTAAATTGGACTATCCATATCACACAACCTCTTCCACTATTCTTCGTGGGTATAAGATATCAGGTCACATAAGGACCTCATCAACACTTATCTTTTTTGGTGTAAGTAGATGTAAGAAAATGTAAGAGAAAGGATATATTGTACCATTTATTTTCACATAGGATACAATATGTGTTTTAATATAGACACACACACAATTATCTAAAGCTAAAAACAGTACACAATAAAGAAAAGATGATGAGAAATGATTAAAAGTTCTCTGAGTGTTATTCTATGCAACTCTAGACTTTGAGGATGAAGAAAATTCATGTGTCATGTCCTCTTGTGAATAACAGATTATCACAAGTCTTTTTATTTGGTTTATTGTTAGACGATGTGATATATAAAGATTTTTTTCTTCTTTTAGATGATACTATAACGATTTTGATGGATCTAATCTGCAGTAGTTCAACATTCATAGATTGAGAGTTCTTCGTGTATTCTTCATTTGTATCATGTTTCATGCATCAGTTTTATTCTAAAAATTCTCACGCATCTATTTCTACTTGAACCACGCTTATATTCATTTTAATTAAGGGTTCACATGTTGAACCTGAAAATATGCATGTATTCTGCACCTCGTACCTCATACTTTCTGGTGACATGTCTACAAGGAAACATTAATTATGTCAATTCTATTAAATAATTCAAATATTACCGTTAGAAATTTAATTGAAGACAACAAATCATATTAATTAATGGTGTAATAATTTCTCTTGAGATGTTATCACATGGAAATAGCATCACCAGGAAATTATGTCTTCTTCTTTTCCTTTGATTGGTGAGAATTTCATTAATCCATAGTTACATTGAGATCAAGAACTGGTTGCACAGATGCGGTGTTAGAATCATGGTGTCGCAGGTAACAATGTCTATTCCTTTGATAAAACATTGAACGAAACTTGAGTCACAATATCAAGGTTATAGTGTCAGAGTTACAATGTCTGTATTATGTTGTTCTATTCAAGGTGTCTAGTACATAATGTCTAAGACTTATCCCAAATCCAAAAGTGGTTTTAGACATCCAGTTTCTTAGAATTATCAATATATCTGTAAATCTATCTTAGGAAATAATATTCGCAGAATGAATTAGACTTAATAATTAATATAATAAAACATTATAGGAAAAAAATTAAATATAGTTATAATATTAAATCTTGATTCAAACATTATTTTTGGTAATTGGGATCTTGTGAATGTTTACGTAAAGCATAAGGAAACCAACCACCACCAAACATAGTTTGAGATATATTATAAAAGGTGAACAAGATTTGTTATCATTAATACATTATTAAAATATGAGGAGTCTAATAATCTCCCCCTTTTGATGATCAAAAATCATCAGAGTTATATGTCTATTCTACGTATTCTTTCTCCCACTTTTGGGATTATCAAAAAGAATATAAAAATAGTGAAAAAATTAAACACGGAATGAAAGAAAGTATGATAACAAAAAATAATAGTGCACATTTTAATTGGATAAAATATAAATGTCATTAAAATAATGGGGAAAATTATATAACAACCCTACCAAAAAGTCATTATTCACTTCCCCTTAGCACTTGTGGTCATCTCCATTCCCTTTTAATAACATCACACAGAGCCACATGTGCAGAAATAGAGGTTATTGAAAGGATTGATTTAACATTCAGTGAAGGAATAGGGAGCCCTTAAAAACAGAAGGTGCTAGAGTGGGTTTAGTTGAAGACCGAGGAATGGTTTATTCAAGGATAATAGTTATGATCTAACTCAATGACTAAGAGGAAAACATGGATGTAGACGAAAAAGTAGAGGATAAGGAAGGGTTTGATCTGGGTAGCAATGTTGTAGTTGTAGAAGCCACAATGGAAATGATTTTCACATGAATATCTGGCCTTATAAAATTTATGAAATTAGTATTGATCTCACCACCATACTACATTTCCTTCTCATAATCATATTTGTTCTCCACGAACTTGTCCAATGGGGGGGAATATTTTAGCTTTTGGAATTGAGTCTTGATGTCTTGAGGGACATGAAGAATTTTCAAATTCTCTACAAGATATTTGAAATGATTGTTTATATCATTCATAGAGGAAATACTATTAATGTAGAAATAAAATTTCGTAGTAATTTATTCCTGAGCATCATTGGAAATATTTTAGTGAATATTCACTAGTTAAAGTACTTTTTAAATATTCTTTACAATATCATATAAACATTCCTTGTCAAACCCACTTAATACTAACTGAATTTCTTCTTTGAAAACAGTTCTGATCAGATCATTTTCTAATGGTTAATCTGTCTATCGAGAGGCATTTGATGATTTAACGGCTAAAGTGAGAGACTTGAGCTGATTTAGAAAAATATATATACATCCTTTTTACTCATCAGTCTTCTTGTTAAGTCTAACAACTAGCTCATGCATCACATTGAATATCTTGATGTTTCTCTCAAACACTATTTCATAAATTAAAGTAATGTTCAATTGAATTAAATATGTAATTTTTTGTGGATTATGGTCACTAGAATCCTCAAATGGACGAGCAGTAGGAACTTGTCCAATTTGGGACAATTTATTCATTTCTTTAACCACAGATATGAGAGACTACACCTCATCACTCAACTTCTTATTCTCAATTATATCTTGTTTTATTTCATGAAGTACCTTTGGTTGAATTTTCCATATGATTTTCTCTAACATCAAGGAACAATCTCTTTTAGTATGATTTTTTATAGGGGCATGTTTTTTGTTGATGATATTTTCAAATCCATATAACAAAGTATCTCTAAAAGTTTTCATATCATTGGGAATCATAGAAATAGAAGGTTCTTGTGAGGGTTTAAGAAGTGGAGAAGAGATAGATTTTGGTTTCTTAGCCGAGATTACTTCAAGAGCAGAAACTGGTTTTAATTGAAACACAATGGTAAGGTCTATGACTTTAACTGAGGCCTCTTAGGTATTGTCCACATCAATGTTTCTTGTAAACATATACCATGTATCCATTGTTCTTTGATCATCGTGATTTTGAACTTTATCATTTTCTACACTCAGGGATGCTCCCCCTCAACAGGTGAATCTCATATAGGACTTAGAGATTTAGTCTCATGATCTGTTTCTAAATATTCATCTCTAATAGACTTACTCACTTATTTTCTAGCTATATTAAAGGATTTTTTCATTATTTCCTCATCATATGGGATATATTTAGAATAATTTTTTAGTTTTCCCCCAACAATAGACTCTTCCTCACGGGTATGTTCTTCTTCTAGACGATTCTCAGTGGCACCACATTCTTTTCCACTAGTATTAGATTCTTTTCTAGAAGTAGGTTCGTCTTTTAAATCAACACTTCTTTCAGTAACAGGTATATACTTACCATCTAAATTTGGTGAAATAGGTTGAACATTGCATTCTTTGTCCATGAAACTTCATTCCTTAGGTGAAACAACTTCTTCTTCTTCTTCTACATCGAAATAATCAATCACATCATCTGGTTTCAAACCAAGATCAGATATGTTCTTATGTCTTGAACGATTGTCAACCAGATTAGATATTTCATACAAACAATTATTGTCCTCCTCTGAAAACCTTTTCAAGGATTGCAACTTATTTTCATCCTTATGAATGTATCATTTGTGATACAGAACTCATAATCTTTGATGACTTATTCATTCGGGCCCACCACCACTTTAGTAGACATCATTGTAGTGATTAACCTTGAATAGAATAAAGTGGTAGACCTCAAGTTTGTCTTAATCAATTCACACTTGTGAAGTATAATATACATAAACAGATTAACCATGCTCCCATTTTTTATAAGATGTATCAAGAACACGTCTTGATACATAATATTAGAAAATTCCACTTTCCTTGGACTATCTGGATAAATAAAAATAGCAACCTGGTATTACCATCCAACTCGGTAGTAATTTCCTTTCTTTTCTTTTTATTTATAGTAAAACCTCATAGTGCTTATTAAGAAAAAATAAATCACTATGAAGAGGAGGACCTCTCTAGCAGTCCTTAATTATTCTTTCATTAGGTATCACTAGGTAGCCAGCCCATAACCATGAGGAAAATGCACACCATTTACCGTTAATAAATATTCCTACAATAAAACCATCCTTAGTATTGAATGAAAACTAGACATATAAATAAAAATGGGAAGTGATTCTTGGATAATTCAGTCATGTCTCTTTTCTGAAGGAGTTCATCAATCCCTTCTCTTCTAATACATTCAAAACTAATGACTTAGTTGGTAGAAACCACATATAACATATTTCCTTTTATGTTACTACTACTCTCTCATCATGATTCAGATTCGACGGTTCATCGAGTGATACTTTTGGTTTCCTTTTCAATTTCTTTTGAGATTTCCCCTACTCAAGAGTTGATGAAGATGGGTACCTCATTCTGGGCATTCAACAGGTGGTTTGAGAGAGTTGAAGGGATGAAATATGACTTATGGTGTGAAATAGAGGAGTTTCAGTTTTGAGATAAGAGTGCTCGAGTGAAGAAAAGAGTGAATGATTTTGGGATTTTATCATTTAATGATTTCAAGCATCGCACATTCAAAATCACATGATAAAAACAAAAAAATAATCAACACATTGATACTGGTAATAAAATAAAAATAAAAAAATCTGAGTTATTATAGTGTGACCAGAACAAATTTCCATGGTGTCAAACTGATGGTCTGACTCCAAATGGTGCGACCGTATCATTTGAGACCATAAGTGTAATTCATTAACCAATAGATAGTAACTGTGAGAACGTAAACAAGAAATATAGCTTACAGAAATTATCCCATGATACCATGATATTGAGATAGTAATTCCAATATAGTGACTTGTGAAACCTAAAATCATGAAACCATAAAATGTGAAATAGTAAGATATGAATCAATTAGTGTGAAGTAGTATTTTCTGGAACCGTACAATTTCTAACTAAGATTTATCATTCATAATACATGTATGATGTAATTTATCTATTCATAATTTAATGGTTTAGTGAATATATCAGGAAGCTGCCATTCCATTCCAATGAATTCCCAAGTGATATCACCTTTGGGATAATGAAATCTCTAAAAGTGATGTCTTACATCATTATGAATTTTTAGGTCGGGTGAAATAGGATTATTTAAAATGTTAATATCACTTTTATTATCACAATTTATAGGTACATGTATGAATTGATATCCATAGTCTAGTAATGTGGGTTTTATCCACAAAATTTGTTCACAGTAACTACCAACATCTATGTATTTAGCTTCAGTAGTAGATAATGGAACAAAATCTTGTTTATTACTACACGATGACACTAGAGACTTGCATAAAATGTGAAATTTTGTAGAGGTGCTTTTTCTTTCTAACTTACAACCACCGAAATCAGCATCAGAATAGCTAACTAACTCAAATTATTGTCCTCTTGGATAAAAGAGGTCTATATTGAGTGTATGTTTGAGGTATTTGAAAATCCTTTTAACATCACTTAAATGAGACTCTTCAGTATTTTCTTAAATGTGATCACACATATATACTCTAAACATAATATCAGGTTGACTAGAAGTTAAGTAGTGTAAGCTTCCAATCATTCCCCTGTAAGTGGTTTGATTGATATATATTACATGTTTATTAAGGTCTATCTTACAATTAGTACTCATTAGAGTATAACTACTTTTAGCGATGTCCAATAATTTTTTTTAGAAGATATTTGGTATATTTTTTTATTTAAAATAAAACTATATTGATTTAGAATGATTTGATATCTAAGAAATAATTTTAGTTCACCCATTAAACTCATGTGAAATTCATTTTTCCTTATTTTCAAAAACTCTACACAAAATGAATTTTTTTTAAATAAAAAAATAATATCGTCCACATAAATTTTAACTACTAAAAAATCATTGGACGTTTTTTTGGAAAAGAGTGGGATTAGCTATATCTTTTGTAAAACCTTTATAAATAAGTAAATTAATAAATCTATCATAGAAAGCTCTTGGATCTAGTTTTAAACCTTGCAAATCTTTTGATATTTTAAATACATGATTTTGAATGTACAGAATTGTTAAAATAGGGGGTGTTAAAAAAAATCCCCATCTATATACCCATTTGAAAATGAAATCGTGACATCCATTTTATATTGTTTGAAATTAAAATGTGTTGTATATGCGAGCAAGATTATAATGGATTCATGTCTAAAAATAGGTGCAAAGGACTGATCATATTCAATTCACTCTTCTTGACTATAGCCTTGTGCAACCAATCAAGCCTTGTTTCTATCTATGTTACTAAATTCATCCACTTTATTTCCAAACACCAACTTAGTGCTTATGGTAAACGTGTCTTTGGGTCTATCAAAAAGTTTCCAAACATTGTTCCTTTAAAATAGGTTATGTTCTTCTTGCATAACCATTGCCCAAAATTCATCCTTGATAGCATCATTGATGTTTTTAGGTTCAAGTTGTGACAAGAAAACTTGATGTTCTACCTGATTTCTAATAGAAAATCTAGTTTTTGTTCCATTATATAAATCTCCTACAACAACATCTAAATAATGGATCTTAAGAGTTATTAAAACCATAGAAAAAGAGAGTCTAGTTATTTCAGGTTCATCAATAGGTTTGGGTTAATTGTGGCTTGAATATGGATGATTTTCCTAACTGGAAGTTTTTATAAATTAATTTACAATATAGTTATAGGATTCAACATTGATGTCCAGAGTTGACATATAATCATTGAGATTCTCTAGAGAGGTCATAGGCTCATGTGGATCTATCTCATAAAACTTTACACGGACATATTCCTCCACATATTATTTTTTCATAAAAAACTCTATAAGTATTACTAGAGATTGAATATCCAAGAAAGATTCCTTCATCACTCTTGGATGAAAAGTTTTCATGATTTTCCATGGTATTAAGGATATATACTCTTTATCCAAAAAATTTGAAGTAGTTTTCTTTGGGGTTACTATTGTTCCAAAACTCATATGAAGTTCATTTAATAATAGGTCTAATCAAAACACTGTTAATAATGTAGCATGTTGTATTTACATCTTCATCAAAAAAATAGATAAGTCATATTCACTATGCATGGTTCTAGAAATTTCTTACAATGCCTTATTTCTTATTTCTAAAACTCCATGTAATGTCTCATATTTTTTGTGTATTATTTTTAAATATTATATTAGATTATTTTGAGAACGATCATGAAAAAGGCACATCATTACGAGGCCTAGTGAGGTCGGAATGGTGGCTAGAAATTTTTTTTAGTTAAGTGAGAAAACACTTGTACGCGACTGTGGAAGTTTCCAAATGGATTCCCGGATTAAAAATATAAGGGCACTATTGAATCTTGGATTATAAAGTTTCCTAAGAGCGAGCATAACCTCGACCGGCGCGGGTTGATGGAAAAAGTTATTTTTTGGACATTTTAAGTAAAATAAAATAAAATATAATCACACCATTTATTTTATTTCTTTATGGAAATATCTGCTACAGTGCAGTGACTAGGAAATATTTTTAGTAATTAATGTCATGTCATAATGAATCAGAAATAACAATGCGGACTCATCAATGCCACAATGAAATGGGATGTAAAATACGTTTCCCTTTTTATAGGGATAATCGAATTCTTTCTCATTGGTTACGATTGAGAGAGAAATATCTAGAGGATCCACAGAGCATTGGAGAAAACTCTCAGTAATGAATGAAAACAAGTCGAAGTTTAGAATCGTTGCACTAATGAAGTTGAAGGATCTCAACGAAGATAGCAGCACGACCCTTTCTCAATGATCGATCCTTTCTTAAAGGTATGTTTTATTTTTTCATTCTTATTTCCTATTTTTGAATTTAAATGACGAACATGGATCAACTAGGAAAATATTGATCCACGGATTCATACGTTCTTAGTGGAGGGATTTTATTTTGATGATTATGGAGAATTAATCCATGTTGATTATTGTTGTTGATTTCAGCTCTATTTAAGCCTTTTAATGGGATCAGATCAACAACATGACGAATGATGGGGGAGGTTCATTTTTCAAACTTGTTCGATGGGTTTTCCTTCCCCCTTTCCTTTTCATGAGTTCTTCACATTGTTTGCAGGTCGACAGACAACAGAACATTGCGCACCCATCTGGAAACACAACTATCCCAAAAAAGTGATCTGACATCGCAATGACCCAACAGAGGTGTGATGACCATGACAGACGAAAATATAGCTCGAATCTGAAGAGGCCATTCTTCGAGTGTTCTTCACATAGGAATATCAAAACATGTTTTCGGGGCCGATCAGAGGTCTGAATACAACATAAGTTGCTTCGTGGTGTTGGGCAGACCAAAACCTGGGAGTTCCATGATGATTGGATGAACAGATCGACAAACGAAGCATCACTGGAGGCGCAACGGTGGAAGTCCTCGTATTTGGAAATTTCTAGAATACATGACGTGTACTTCTGGAGAACATTTCATGTAGTACTGGTGGCGGCGGCTAGGGTTTTGGGGGTAAGAGAGGAATAACACGGCGTGCGACCCTAGTCACAAGGTGTGTTGGAATTTCCCTGAAACTAGGCTTGTATATAGGGGTACAAAGTCTTGGGGTGGAGTACATGACTGTGCACTCCATCACATGTCCAGGTGACGCCATTAATGTGAGTTAACCCATGTACCAATTATACAGGTCATAGTACATAGGTTGAAGACCGTGTGTGTGCACATAGCTAGCATACATGGTACTGATCCCAGGCACTTGGACATGACATGTATACGGTACTATAAACCATGTACTAACTTTTATAAATGACCATCCTTACGACATAGGTCATTGTACATGGGCGGTACCTGGGGTTAGACGACACAGTGTGTAAATTTTCTACACACTGTGTACTTAAAAAAATGGCATGGTCCTCTTGTCCACCGTATCTTGGAAATGTTTTGTTTGGGTTAGTTCCTCTTCTTCTCGTTCCCCTGATGGTCAGGTATTGTTTCCCTCTACAGTAGAATGATCCCTTCAGTAGAAATTTTTGTGATAGAGTCAAAAATCCATCTGATAGGCTCAGATCAAGATCCTCTATCCATTCTTAACCCTAGGTAGAGTCAAGAATCAATGTGACCAACTCCACCAGGCATCGATCCTCTTCCTAGCAGGTGAATTCCGGATGAGTCGCGGTATCCTCCATGGCCCAGGTAGTGATCCTCATCTATGTATTGTGATGTTTCCCACTCAAGAGTGTGTCTCCCATAATCAGTGCATCTATCTATCATAATCGTCCCACTTAGGAGTGTGTCTCCCTTAATGAGTTTAACTACCTCTTTTAATGTTTCCTGATGAAAAATACTTATCAGACGAACATCATATGAGCTATAAGACCCGTTGAGTGTGTTCTCCCAGAACGAGTGACTAGAATAAATTTTTGAACTGAATCCCTAGAAGTGGCATGTGGTATTTTAACTTATCTTTAGGCCACTTGTCTAGGTTTTGAGTATATCTGGTTTTTGTTTCTCTTAATATATATTCATTAGATATTTATTTTACATAGATGATTGTTCCTTTACATTGTGTACTGCTTTGTGGTTTTCAGGGTCCTCTACTGAGTATTGTTATACTCATCACTGCATGGGATTTGGTTGCACGTGTCGTGTTTTCTGCAGACCACTATCCTTTTTACAGAGTCCATGGACGACCCGGACAGGACTGAGCTTTCTCAGTTCCCTACAGGCTGAGGCGTTCCAACGACTACAAGTAGCAGTCTTAGGAATTTTTTGTTTATAGGTTGGACTTCATTGTTTTTATACTCTTGTTTTGTGGGCTTGTATTCTGGCCCAGTTTACATTCAACACTTCACTTTCCATCATACTCTGTTGGTTAGGTGTAGTTGTATGCATGCATTTTGTGTTCCTTAGTGGTTCTTTTTAGTTTTTAGAATTTGCGGGATTGGATATGTGTGCGTGTGTACATGTACATAGGAAATTCCTCCCTTGTTAGTAATATTCCTACTCGGTGGTAGTCCCCAGCCCCTGGCCTATTGAAGGTAATCTTGGGGAGTCGTGGCGCGAGCCCCATCTAAGATGGGTCATGACAGAGTGGTATCAGAGGTGTTCAGTTATACTGTAGAACCAAGATTCTGTGAGATGGGTTTGGGGAAATAGTGTTGAGTGTTTCAAGTTTGAATTTCATGCCAGAGACTCCAGTGTTGGTGCAGAGGCTGACGTATCCATACACTAGGACTCTGATAACCTATTTTTTGACTCGGTACACGAAAAACTGGTTACGGGGAAAATACTATAAAGGTACATGCATCATATAGAAATGGGTTGTGTTTTCCATATCTTTTGTGTCAGCTATCCAGATATAATCATTGAACATGGTACATATTATTTCATTACAGGATTCCTATACAATGCATACCCGCTATGATTCAGTAGCACGATCATAAGGATGACCCCATCAGTGACAAGGATTCGATACAGGGACATGTTCCCCAAGCATTTCTACAAGGTGGTTCACCTGCTATACCAGCAGTGGAGCAGCTCGCGGTACCTACGGTATCGACCGCTGAGGAGCGTAGGCTTAGCACACTCCATTAGTTCCATAGATAAAGACCCCTCTTGTTCGAAGGTGATCCTGACCCTCAAGCGACTGAGGATTGGCTTGAGGTATTGACTAGAGTTTTTTGTCTATTGAGAACACTAGTGGACCAGATGGTGATCTTAGGAGCGAGCCTTCTTCAGGGTTCAGTGGGGTGATTGTGGAGTCTGACCACACAGACTCACAATGAGGGTACTCTTTCTAGGACGAAGGTCGACTGAATCATCAGGGAGGAGTTCTCTCCGGTTACGCTGAGAGTTGTGCACATCCAAGAGCTTCTTCAGCTCCTGCATGGCAGTTTGACAGAAGCTGACTACTCATAGAGGTTCACCAACCTCTCCCAGTACTTGATGGATATGTTCAGGGATCCATACATCAGAGCTCAGACCTTTGAGTGAGGTCTACAATGGGACATCTGATCTAGTGTCGTGACTCTATGTATATTGACTTATGTTGGAGTTCTTGAGAGGGCCTTAGTGATTGAGAGATTCTGGGAAGAGTAGAGATAGCTGATGGAAGTCAACAGTAGGAAGACAGATGTGGAGACACTGGAAGTAGGGATCCACTATCAGACACAAGGATCTAGACGTGGGAAACATCATAGGAGGACTCAAGATAGAGGATCGACAATCTAGGGCTCTCAGGCTAGATCCAGTCATCCTAGAGAGAAGCGATGCTACACTTGTGACGATAGAGGACATCTCACTAGAGATTTTACGACCCATCGAGCTGTTGATAGGGAAGCGGTGGATGTGCCATTGAGGTAGAGGTAGAGAGTGGAGCAGACAGACCCGCCAGGTAGCGGAGGTGGAAGAGGAGCAGGGAGAGCTTCGGGTGGTGGCAGCCACTTTGACTTACTTGCAGCACCACCCACAGCAGGTCCGCACCAGGCTCAGGGAGCTGGGGGACAGGGACAAGGATAGATGCATGCAATCGAGGAATACGACCCAAGGACTCCAGGGATGGTTCAAGTTATGATATATATCTTTTCTACCTTAGTTTCCATACTTATAGACACAGGATTCAGTCATTCCTTCATAGCTACTTGTCTTTTACAAAACCTCGAGATTCCGGTAGAACTATTTACTTGATCATTTCACTTGGAGAATCCCATGAGAGGAGACTCAATGATCACGCACCTTTATAGATAGTGTGATATTACCCTTTTAGATGAGATTTTCAGTTAGAACCACTTGGTGGTAGCCTCAAGGACTTACAACATCATTCTCGGTATGGATTGGTTATCTTCGGTCCATTCCCAGATTGATTGTTTTAGTCGAAGAGTGTGGTGTGTCCACTGTGATGGGACAATTTTTTTCTTTATTGGAGATAGGGAAACCGAGACAGTACAGAATGGGATTATGAATAGGAGGGTGAAGCCAATCGATCACGAGTTGGATAGCCTTGACCTCGGAGCAGTGGATGTTGTGAGATCCTAATTCCCAGTAGTAGTGGTAGAGTATGATAATGTCTTTATTGAATATGTAGAAGGGTTACCTCCCCAACGGGAAATCGACATCTGTATCTACATACACCCTGGGACGACACCAATTACCTCACCAGCATATCAGATGGCTCCCAGAGAGATTTGTGAGATGAGGGTGCAGTTGGTGGAATTACAGAGTAAGGGTTTCGTGAGACCCTATATTTCACCCTCAGTGGCCGTAGTCTTGTTTTCCAAGAAGGCAGACGAGTGTCTGATGTTGTGCATGGATTACCGGCACCTGAACCCGGTGACGGTGAAGAATAATTAACCACTATCAAGAATCAATGACCTCTTTGACCAGCTGAGAGGGGCACAATGGTTCTCAAATGTTGAACTTCGATCATGTTATCACCAGTTACGAGTTCGGGATGAGGGTATGCTGAATACGGCCTTTAGATGCCACTACAGTCACAATTAGTACTTGGTTATGACTTTCGGCATGACTAACTTCCTCGCATTGTTCATGGGACTGATGAACTGGATCTTTCAGCCGTACTTGGACTAGTTTGTAGTGGTCTTCCTCAATGACATCCTTGTGTACTCAGCGTCAGAGGAGGATCTTTTGAGGCACTAGTGGATGGTTCTAGACGTACTTCAGGAGCACCAGCTTTATTGGAGGCTCTCAAAGTTTCAGTTTTGGATTTAAGAGGTCCACATTCTGTGACATGTCATCTCAGAATATGGAGTAGCTGTAGACCCAGCCAAGGTGGAGGCTGTGTTAGAATGGGAGCCACCTCAGAGTGTGACAGAGGTGTGAAGATTCCTCGGTTTGGCCGGATATTCCCAGAGATTCATTCCCGACTTCTCCAGGATATGAGCACCGATGATAGCCTTTACCATGATAGGGAAACCCTTCGTATGGACGGAGATGTTCTAGCGGGATTTTTATCATTTGAGACAGAGTTTGACAAGCGCCCCAATCTTGAGATTTCCGGAGGAGGATGTTGAGTACATAGTTTTCGGCGACGCATCAGGGACCAGGCTTGGCTCTATCCTGATGCAGAGGTAGGAAGTGATTGCTTATGGTTTGCCCCAACTCAGGACACATGAGTAGAACTATGCGACCCATGATCTCGAGTAGGATATGATAGTATTCACATTTATGATGTGGAGACACTACCTTATAGGTGATCATTTTATCGTATACTCTGACCACAAGAGCCTCAGGTACATCTATTCGCAGAAAGATCTAAATGTGAGATAGAGGAATTGGCTAAAGTTCATCCAGGACTATGATTTTGAGATCATTTACACTCTTGGGAAGGGGAACAAGGTGGTGGATTCCATGAGCAGAAGGTTGAGCTCACAACTATTGAGTGATTCGATAGAGAATTTAGCCAGGTTTTAGTTTTCCTTTGTGGACATATATGATACAGCTTACCTATAGTCGATGGTTGTCGCCCTTCCACTCTTATAGTGGGTTAGGGGAATGTAGCTAAGAGATATTGATTGTGTGGCTTTACGTGCATAGTTATCCACAAGACATGCTCCGAAATGATATTCACAATGTGGGGAGCACATACTTATTTTCAGAGGAAACACTGTTGTACTGGTGGTATTGTAGGAGGAGGACCTGAGGGAGTCTCATACTTAACCCTTGGTGGGTCATCCTAGAGTGTAAAATATGTAGCAGGATCTTCGATGACAGTTCTGGTGGTAGGGAATGAAGAAGAATGTAGCCGAGTTTATTTCCCAATGCCTCACATGCTAGCGGGTAAAGACTGAGCACCAGGTTTGAGCGGGATTAGCTCACCCTTGGAAGTTCCAAAGTGGAAGTGGGATGTAATATCAATGGAATTCAAGACTGAATTACCACGGATGTCCAAGGGGCATGATTCCATCTGGGTGGTCGTTGACCAACTCACCAAGTCATCACACTTCCTAGCTATCAGGGTGCAGAGTTCCGTAGAGAGCTTGGGACGCCTCAATGTATATGGGATTGTAAACTTACAAGGCATCCCCTCGACGATAGTCTCATACTGAGATTATCTATTCACATCCCGGTTGTGGATGAGATTTCTGGAGGATTTTGGGACTCATATACTCTTGAACAAAGCATTTCATCCATAAATAGATGGTCAAATGGAGAGGACCATTCAGGTTCTGAAGGATATGTTGTGAGACTATGTCCTAGACTTTGGTCATAGTTAGGAGGACCACCTTACACTTGTGGAGTTTGCAAACAACAATTGCTACCACTCCACTATTGGTATGACACCATTCGAGGCCATGTATGGGAGACCCTTCTGGTCACCACTTTGCTGGAATGACCCCGGAGAGTTGACACTCATGTGTCCATAGTTGGTGTGATCTAGTATCGAGAAGGTGCAGATAATCTGGGAGTAGATTAAGACTGCACAGAGCCAGTAGAAGTCTTATGTTGAAAGACGACAAAGAACTCTAGTGTTCGAAGAGGGAGACCATGTATTTCTTCGGGTCTCACCTCGACGAGGTTACAGAGAGTTGTCCAGGGAAAAAAGTTATCTATGAGGTTCATTGGAACTTTTTAGATACTGCATAGAGTTGGAGAGGTGGTGTAATGACTATAAATTTAACCTACGTTTCATCGGTTACATGATGTCTTCTACGTGTCGCAGCTTAGGAGGTATGTGCATAACCCATCACCCGTCATTGACTGGGGTGAGGTGGACATAGAAGATGGAGTGACCTTTTCTGAGTACCCAATGGAGATCGAGGATCGGCAGGAGAGGATCCTTCATGGGAGATTCATTACCTTGGTGCACATCCAGTGGTAGCACATGAATATTTAAGAGAGCACATGGTAGTGGGAGGCCCAGATCTGTGCATAGTACCAAAATCTTTTTGAGTAGCCTTTGTTTTGGCTATTTGGAGACGTAAAGCCCCAAGGCAGGGAGAATGCAATGTCTCAGATTTTCTGTGTATTATTTTTAAATATTATATGACATTATTTCAAGAACATCCAAGAGAAAGGAACATAATTCTTGATTCCTAGTGATCCCGGAATGGTGGTTTGAACTTTTTTTTGTTATGTGAGTCGACACTTGTGCACGGCTGTAGAAGATTCCAAACAGATACTAGGATTAAAAACCTAAGGGCATTATTGCATCCAGAATGGAAAATTTACCTAGGAACGAGCCTAACCTCGACCGGTGTGGGTCAAAGGAAAAAGTTAATTTTTGGACATTTAAAGTAAAATAAAATAAAATAATTTCACAATGTTTATTTTATTTTTTTTTGAAATATCCACTGTAGCGCAGCGAAGGGGAAACAGTTTCAGTAATTAATGTCAGGTCATAATGACTTGAAAATAGTAACGCTGACTCATTAATGCCGCATTAAAATGGGATATCTAATAAATTTCCATTTTTATTGGGAATATTTAAGTTTTTCTCATTGGTGATGATTGAGAAAGAAATCTCTGGAGGATCCATAAAGTGTTGGAGAAAAATCTCAACGATGAATAATGACAGATCAATGTTGAGAATCGTTACACCAGCGAAGTTAAAGGATCTCGAAGACGATGACAGTGCGACCCATTTGTCAATGATCGATTCTTTCATAAATGTAGGGGTTGTTATTTCATTCCACTTTCCCCATTTTTGAATTTAAATGACGAACGTGGATCAACCCGGAACATGTTGATCCACAGATTTATACGTTATTGCTGGAGGGATTTTTTGGGGATGATTATGAGGAATTAATCAATGTTGATTATTGTTGTTGATTTCTATTCTGTTTAAGACTATTAATGGAAGAAGATCAATTCCGTGACAAATGACGATGGAGGTTTGTTCCTCAAACTTGTTCGATGGTTTTTCTTCCCCCCTTTCCTTATCGTGCATTCTTCACTTTCTTCATGGGGCGAGGAGCAACAGATTGTTGTGCACTCGTATTTCAATGCAATGATCCCAAACTAGAGATCCGACATCGCAACGACCCAACAGAGGCGAGATGACCATGGAATACGACAAAACATCTTGGATCAGAAGAGTCCATTATTCGAGAGTTCTTCGAACTGGATGGTCAAAACATTTTTTGGGGGCCGATTGGAGGTCTAAAAAAACAGAATTGACTTAGTGGTGTCGGGGAGACGAAAACCTGAGAGTTCCATGGTGATTGGATGACTAAATCGATGTACGAAGCATCACTAAAGGTGCAACAGCGGAGTTATGTGTACATGGAATTTTCTAGAATACACAGCGTGTACTTCTGAAGAACACACCATGGAGTACTGGTAGTAGCGACAAGGGTTTCGGGGGTCAGAGAGGAATAACACGGTGTGTGACCCCTGTCACATTGCGTGTTAGAATTTCCCCATAACTCAGCCTGTATCAAGGGAGTACGTGGACATTGGGTGGATTACAAAACAGTGAACTCCATCACATGACCAAGTGAGGCTAGCAACGCGGGTCACCCTGTGTACCGATTATACGGATTAGAGTACATAGGTTGAAGACCATGTATGGGCACATGGACAGCATACAAAGTGTCAATCCTAGGCACTCGAACACGGTGTTCACACAATACTACATCCATGTAATAACTTTTCTACACGACCATACTTAAGACATGAGTCATTGTACATGGGCGGCACCCGAGGTCAGACGACACGACGTGTAACTTTTCTACACGTCGTGTACATTAAATAAATGGCATGGTCTTCTTGTCCACCGTATCTTTGTCATGTTTCATTTGGTTTAGTTCCACATCTTCCCGTTCCCCAGAAGGTCGTGTATCGTTTCCCTCTACCGGAGAATGATCCCTTCAGTAGAACTTTCTTTGATAGAGTTAGGCATCCATTCGAGAGATCGGAATCGAGATCCTCTATCCTTTATTTACCCTAGGTAGAGTCAGGCATCAACCTGACCAAATCCACTAAGAATTGATCCTCTACCTAGAAGATGAATTCTAGATGAGTTGCGGTATCTACCATGGCCCTGACAGTGATCATCATCTGTGTATCATGATCTTTCCCACTCAAGAGTGTGTCTCCCATAATGAGTGCAACTATTTATCTTAATCACCCCACTTAAGAGTCTGTCTTCCTTAATGAGTGTAACTAGCTCTTCTAACGTTTCTCGACGAATAGTACTTCTCAGACGGACATCATCAGAGCTATAAGACTCACAGACTATGTTCTCTCTAAATGAGTTCCTAATGGAAATATTCGAACTGAATCCCAAGCGGAGATATGTGGATGTGTGACTTGTCCTTAGACCCTGAGTCTGTGTTTTGAGTATATCTGGTTTGTGTTTATCTTGCTATATGTTTTTTAGACCTATAATGTACATAGCTGACTTTACCATTACTTTGTGAACTACATTGTGGTTTTCAGGGTCCTCTACTAAGTATTGTTATACTCACCCCTTCATGGGGTTCTCTCGCACATGTCATGTCTTGTGCAGACGAGCATCCTTTTGAGAGAGTCCATAGTGGACCAGGGCAAGATGAGGCATTCTGAGTTCCCTATTGGCCGAGGCCTTCTTACGGCTACGAGCAGAAGTCCCAGTACATTTTTTGTTTTCAGGTTGGACTATGCAGTTTTCATAATCTTATTTTGGTGGGCTTGTATTCTGGCATAGTTTACTTTTAGAAGATTACTTTTTGTTGTACTCTGTTTGTTGGGATTAGTTGTATGCATGCATTTGGGGTTTCTTAGTGGTTCTTTTTTACTTTTTAGAATTTGTGGGCTTGGAGATGTGTGTGTGTGTACAATTACTTATGAAATGCCTCCCATGTTAGTAATATACCTACTCGGTGCTAGTCACCATCCCCCTGGCATATTGGAGGTGGGTTTGGGGAGTCACGGTGCAAACCCCATATGGGATGGGTCGTGACACACTATTTTGTTGAGGTGTTCTAGGGGTAGATAAATTATGATTATATCCATTTTGTCAGAAAACAAATTCAAAATCATAATTTTTAAATTCATGACCACGGTCACTTCTTTGAGATTTAATTCTAATTTCACTATGATTTTCTATAGTTTTAGCATACTTGGTGAAATGAGAGAAGGCTTCACTTTTGTGAGCCAAGAAGAAGTCCTATGTATACCTAGAAAGGTCATCTACAAGAACATAAAATTGTGCTTCCCATTTTAAAAAGAAACTCTAGATTGTCTAAACCAATCCATGTGAACCAACTGGAGAGGCTGAGAAGTTGATACATCTTTATTTGGATTGAAAGAAAATTTCATTGTTTTCCCTTTTCGAAAGGATTACACACATTATAACATGAATACTCTTGTTTGGGTATATCATTGACTAAACATTTTCTAGTTTGCTTTATAATGGAGTGAATTTTTCAGTGTCCTAGTATAATATACCAAATCCATGACTATTTGTGAAATACCCTTAAACATGATGAGTTTTGATAAAAAAAAGAACATATGTTAACAAAATATACATTATTATTTCTTAACATAGATAATACCAATTCATTCTTAGAGTTAAACAAGGTTTCAACCATAATTATCCAATTTAACATGAAATCCATCATCACATAGTTGTGAAATACTAAGAAGATTTTATTTAAGTCCATAAAAAAGTAATTTGGAAACTAAAACTATGTTTGGGTTACCAATTTGTCCTAGTCCATTGATTTTTACTTTGGTAGTGTCACCAAATATGACATGTCCACCATCAAGATTTTTTAGGTTCTTGAAACATGAGTAGTCATCTATCATGTGTCTTGAACTCCCACTGTCCATGAATTATAATATTTTACAGGAGCTCTTCAAATAATTTTCCTATAATATAGTCAATGAAAAATAGATTTTGGTTTCCATTTTTGTGGGTCTAGTAATATTAGAAACTAGTGTTTTAGGAACCCACAACTACATCATAGGACTCCTATAAGAATTACGTAATTTATTTGAGAAATAAACACTATTTGGTCCAGAAAATATTGAAATAGTAGATGATGTATCATAGTTTGAACTAGTAGAATGTTTTCATGAACTAGAAGTAAAGATATATATTCTATATTTAGAAAAAATTGGTTTTTCCAAAATTCCTTTTACCTGGTTGATAACCAATACCAGTAGTATATTTAGAGGAAATCTGTTTACCAAGAATTTGTACCATGGTATCTTTAACATTAGTAAACCATTAAATGTCCTTTTTCTATTTCCCATTATATATCAATAATTCATATTTTCTTTGTGTAATTGAAATTTTTTGTCTCATTCTATAATAAGTTGAGATTTAATAGTTGTGGTACGAGTATATTGTTTTTTTAAATACTTGTATTTATCTTTTAGTTCATTCCATGAATCTTTAAGCATATTACAATGCTCAATAATTTCTTATTTAGACAAATTATTAGGTACACTTTCATCTCAATAATAATATAATTTTTTTATAAGAGATTACATGATTATATCATATGTGTTTGTCATGAAACAAATATTCTCTTTGTTAGCCTCTTCATCATGTGATGACTCGAGTCACTTGAACTGTCCTCAAAAGCACTCCAAGATGATTTCATTTGCATTTTATAATTTCTATCTTTGTCCTTATATTTCTTTATATACTTGATATTTGTAAAATCATTCTTTACACGTCCCTTTCACCTTCATTCATAACATACTATATCATCTAACCTGTCATTTACTTTCAAATATTTCTTCTACCTTCAATTTTGATAATATCATCCTTTGAAGTTAAACTTTTTGAAAAATTTCTTCCTTTTTTAATATTTCTACAACCTTCTAGCTAATTGAGATATCTTCTCATCATTATTAAGTGATGATTGTTCCCTAATAGAAACTTTTGTAGAGATTTTATTTTCTCTTTTTTTATTGTTTTTAGAGGTGGTGGGTTTGAATGCCACAAATTTTCTTTTGGGTTTATCCTCATCTTCCTTGTTGAATTTAAACTCTTCTTTGTATATAATTATTCTCCAAATAAGTTCTTTGAAGGGAAATTTTCTAATTTCATGTGACTCTATAATTGAGATAGAGGTTCCTCTCCATCTATCAGGTAGAAATATGAGAATCCTCATGATTTGTTCATTGGAAATGACATCTCTTCCTAGAGAGATCATTTTGTTTCGAATTTTGTTAAACCTGAGATACATTTCAGAAATAGGCTCATCAGGACTCATCATGAAATTATTATATTTAATAGTATATGTTTTAAGTCTCATTTCATCAACACTAGAATTTTATTCATGTGAAAAAAGAAAATTATCCATGATTTTATAGGCTATTTTACATGAATAAATTTTTTTAAATTATTAATCTTCTAATGAAAATTTTAAGTAATTCATGAATTTTCAATTAGTTTTGTAAGCTGTATTAGTTGGGTCATCCCAAGTAGTTCTATCAATAGCAGGAATTATATACTCATCTGCAATTTAAGAACAAATATCAAAACCTATACTTTCTAAATGGAATTCTATTTTAATTTTCACTAGGCTTAATTAGTTTCCTTAAAGAATGGAGGTCTATTTGTTACAACGATTTCGAGTATATTTTCAATAATAAATAAATAATTTTATAGAGCTAGATATTTACAAAAAATAGAAATTTATATATCTCTAAAGTACCACTAAAATAATAGTTGAAAAGATTTTAAAATACAGTCTTAACAAGAATAAAACACTTTGATGCCAAATGTTGGTCAGAGTATATTAATCTAGAGTGGGTGAATTGAGTATCTATAAAAATTTCTATTAAAAAAACACCCAAAAATATTCCCCAATAAAAATGAATATAAACTAGTTATTTAATGTAATATAGTAGTAATAGTTTGAGTGTTCAAATAACTTCCCATAAGATTGATTAATTCTTAGTAATATAAATGTGAGTTATTGATACAACATTTGAAGCTATTATAATAAGTCCAAAATGGTTATAAATTTTATACAAGACTTAGAATCAATGTAAAATATAGTTTTCTGAAATATATAGTAAAGAAGTAAAAAAATGAAAGACACAACAGATAAAACAAGTGGTCCAATCTCATCTGAGACGTAATCCACTCTACTTGGTGATAACCTTCCACCAAGTAGTATATATAGATAATAGATTAATCAATACTGTAGATTAGGGTAAAATAATTTTACAAATGACTGTCGATGTCACAAAAACTGATTCACTATTCTTTATGGGTATAAGCTATCAGATCACACAAGGACCTCTTTCACACATATCTCTGGGTGAAAAAAGATGTAAGGAGATTTAAGACAAAGGATATAATGTATCATTATATTTAATATATGAGATAGTGTTTGTTTTAATACATACACACACATTGATCAAAAGATAGATACAATAAACAACAGATAAAAGATGATGAGATAAGATTATAAGTATTCTTAGTATTATTCCATGTAGCTTTGGACTTGGAGGATGAAGAAAATACAGGTGTCGAGTCCTCCTATAAGAAACAAAGTATCGTAGGTCTGGTGCTCTTGTTGCCATTTTAATGATGCAACCTATTTATCTCTTGTTCTTCTTTTAATTGATACTATGATGATTTTTAGGATCTTATCTATAGTAATTCTTCCATGAGGGATCAAGAGTGTTTCTTGTTTTCTTCAGTTGTATCATGTTACATGATTCTGTTTTCTTTTCAAAATTAACATGCATATATTTTTAATTAATACACACTGATCTTCCTTTTAATTAAGTGTGCACATGATGTTTCCGGAAATATTCATGTATTCTTCACCTCTGAACTTGTGATATCGGGTGACATGTATTCAAATAAACATTAATTATTTATGTTCTATTAAATAACCTAAATAGGATGATTAGAAATTAAATTAAAAATGAGGAAATAGATTAAATAATGGTATCACAATTGGTCTTGAGACTATATCACTTGGAAACGGTTTCACCAAGAAAAATTGTCTTCTTATTTTCTATTGAGCGGTGAGATAGTCATGATTCCACAATTACATTGAGATCAGAAACCGGTAAAATAAACGTCGTGTTAGAATAATGGTGTCTCATGTAATTGTGTCCATTATTTTGTTAAAACATTGAATATTTCTTGAGTCACTGTATCAGAGTTACAATGTTAGGGTTATTGTGTTTGGGTTACACTGTATGGGTCACGATGCTTGGGTCACGGTGTCTGGGTCACGGTGTCTAAGACATTGCCAAAATCTAGAACCGGTGTTATACTTACAGTTTCTCACACATAGATAGGTATATATAAATTTATCTTAGGAAATAATAATAGAATAATGAAATAGAATTAATCATTAATATACGAAAAGATTATAGAATAAAAATATATATTTTACAATATTCAATTATGAAGCAAACATGATTTTTAAGAATCATAATCTTTTGAAATTTTATTTAAAGCATAGGGAAACCAAACATCTCTACACATGATTTGAGATAAATTAAACAAGGTGAATATTATTATTATTATTAAAACATGATTAATACATGAGGAGCCCAAAAAAATTATTTTAATATATATTTTAATCTCTCATTCAAGGGAAAATATTTTAAAATTTTATTTTTAAAAAACATTTCTCAATTATTTTCAATTATTATTTTATATGTATTGATTTTTATTTACAAATCCTATAATTATAAAATGGTTTTATGATTTAAAAAAAACTAAAATGAATAGAAATTTTTTTTGATATTTTTTGATGATCTTTTAATAGTATTTTCATTCATCAACATCAACAAACTTTGTTTTTACTTATCCTCTGCTGGGGATATTTTTATAGATTCCATCCTTATTCTTCTGTAGATATAATATAATTTTTTGAATTATATTGTTGTGGAACTCATTTTTTTCCATCGTTCAATCGCGATTCAATGAAATTATTTTAAAAGCTATTTATTTTTTAATATTTAATTATATTATTAAAGGGATAATGGTTGTTCTAATTAGTTTATGAAGAAATGTAATCTTGTATGTGTTATGATCTTATAATGGTACTTGGACATTTGATAAGTTTTTATATTATAAAAAAATTATAGGTGGTTCTATGATTGATAAAGGAAATGTGGTTTAGTGATATCCCTCCAATGATGTGGCTAAGGAAGTCAACCATCTGGTTATTCCATTTAAGTGGGATTGTACTATAAATTGAAAATTATGTCCTAAAATACACACATTTTTTATTTATTATTTTTATGGTTTTATAATTCGTCTCATGCTTGATATTGATATCACATGAGTCGTTGTTATCGATTTTCAAAACACTTTCATTTTCGACATGTGCATATTTTATGATATATATATTAATATGTACAAGTTGTTTTATTATTTTTTCATGAACATTGATTATTTAATCATATCTATATTTACAATTATGATAATTGATGACATTAAATTATTGGTTTTTATATTTAACCTTAATTGGGATTTGAGTACACAAATAATATGTTTCCATTTTCACCATATTATAAATAATATGGATAAAGGATTTAATTCTATAAAGTATTTCACAAGGATGATGTTGATGACCTAATGCAATGTAATAAAATATGGGTTAAATGGAATAATTTTTCATTTTATATCTTATGAGTTGATTATTTAGGAGGTTATATGAATTCTATAAAACTATAGTAAGGAATGGTCCTTGATCACTTATGTGATCTATGTTTTACATATTATGTTTTATTTTATGAATGGAAAAAGTTATGCTAAAAATATCAACATCAGAGCTAAAAATGTAAAGTTTCTTGTTTCATCAAAGGATCTAGGATTGTAGGTTATTGGCTTTTATAAATTTTATCAATGTTTGGTTTTGATTATTTTTTAGATTAATATTTTTCATGTAATTTTATCTTAATAGTTATAAATTTTATTATAGGATTATAAGATTAAAGCGGAGCATAATTTTAATGTCTTAGACACTCCATTTATAGATATTATGTTATAGTAATTTTGAGGTTATTAATTATATTATAGGAAATATTTTCTTGGGTTGAGGTATTTGAAACCACTCATATCAATAATAAGTTATTTTTAGGGAGGTAGTTTTTTAGGTTAAAAATTATGACAACTCATATGCTTGGTGAAATATTGTAACATAAGAAAATGCGATGGGGCAAAAATCCATGATCAAAGGATAATAAGGGTTTATTTCCTACTAATGGCCATCATTTTGTCCTAATTAGGATGTAATCTTAATTTTTAAAGAGGAAATTTATTTAAAAAATAGATGATATTATATTTTGGGGAATAAAATTTTGAATTTTATTGAAGAATATATAATAAAATCATTATATTAATTATGTTTTTAATATAGTCATGAAATGAATGAAGAATGCTAATTATATTATTTTATATAGGTATAAAAATTGATTATTTCATATTACTATTGAATTTTAATGTTAGTGTATAATATGGAGTATTATTCATTTTGGTAATTATCACCAACTTATAACAATTTTGGTTATAGCAAATCTTTAAATACAAGTAGACTATATTTTTATCCATTCTATGGTAATGTGGTATTTGAATTTTCATATTGGTACTTTTATAAAAAAAATCATCCTGAATACACAATTTCAGGATAAAATTTTTAAGCTGTGGTGAAAATTTATTAAATAATGAAATTTTACTCATCACGTAAGTATATTTACATATACTCTTTTTTAGATAGAAAGATAATTCCTTATCTCTGGGAGAATAATATTGAAGAAAATGTTAACAATGTACCTTTATTTAAGTTGAAATGATTTTCTTTTTATCAACGCATATTTATGATTTTAAGGCCCCTAAATTTTCCTTAAAAATTTACATTCTTGTTATATTGTACCTAAATCACACTCTATTATTATTTTCGCTTTCCTCCATTAATACCTATATTGTTCTCCATGGAGACCTAGATATGCCTAACATCATGTACAATTTAGGATTCCCACATTACCTTCTTAAGATATTGTTTTATTTATATAGTATTTATAATGATTTTTTTAATAATTTAATTTTATAAATGTTAGTAATTTGATAACGAAGACAAATTTTGAGGGTGAAATTAATTTTAAGGGGGCAGGATGTAACATTTCAAGATTCAAAAAAATATATTCTTTAAAATTAATTTATATTCTCATGTAGATTGAATTAAATTCATTTCATATTTTAGGTTGTGTTATATTGAACCACATATTTACCTTTTGTTGAAGGTAAAATCGAGTTTCTTTGATATCACGTTTTACCTGCAAGGCCATGTCTTACGAGAAAGCAATATACTATTTTTACTATGATAAATATAAACTAACCATTAGAAATTGGAGAATGAATAATAAAAAATAAATAAAGAATATATGGGTTAAACATGTTTATATATTTAATTTTAGTGATAAATTGATTATAATTTAATACTAAAATCAATTGAATAAAAAGGATGTGGTTTTATGAAGAAAAAAACGTATACCCAAAATATTGTTTTATATTAATAAATTATATTAATTAAAATTTGAGAAAAAATATATATATAAAATATATTTTATATGATCAATATTTTTTTAAATTCATTAAATACATTTTATTTTGAATAAAATAATAAAAACTCTTATTCTAATCATAATAAGTATTATTTTTGTAAAAGGCGGTTTTTCCACCTTTTAGTGAAAGACTTTTTCTAAAAACTAAATTTTAATATATTTTTAAATATTATTTGAAAAATAAATATCTTTATTTATAGATAAATTAAATTAATATCTGAGGGTAATTTTTTTGGTATTTTTTTGTAAAGTTTTATTTTTTGATTAAAAGCTAAAAATTCTAAATTTTAGTTAAAAATTTGCAGTTCCTATAAAAAATTAAAAATTAAAAATATATTATTTTTTATTTTAAATGTTAATTTTTTAATATTATATTTTAATTAATATAATTTAGTTCAATGGAATAAATTTAATATTCAATTATGATATAAAGACACTATATCCATTTGAACGTTTTCACATTAAAAACTAACTCTCTCATCCTATCTATGGGTTTAATTTTCAATTAAATTATCTCATTTATTTTAGTTACATTTTAAAAAATGTATTCAATATTTGGAATCAACAAAAATTATATTATTTAATTATGAAAACATAATTTTTTACCAATGTGATTTGTGAAAAAAAGTTAAATTTATTACAGGGATTAAGGTAAAAACGAGTTAACATTGTGGTTACACATAGAATATATGGTATAAAAATGACCCAAAACATTTCCCAAACCAATTTAATAGAAAATATTATACCACAATGACCTTATATTGTAAGTATATTATTTTTGGGATATAATTCTAGGATGGTGACCCATATAATAATTCAAATAGTCAAAAAGAAAAAAATGTACATATAACCCTTTTAATTTGTGTAATGATTTGAGGGATAGGGAAAAATTACGTAATTTAAGTTATAATTTTTATTTTGGAAGTTATTATATTATATTTTATAATAAATATTTTATTTTATTTTTATATATGATATAATAAGATTAAATTCTCATGAAATTCCAACAAATGGATTACTTAGTTAAAAATAATGTAATATAAATCATACTAAAAATATTAAATGTTAGGTAAATCAAATTAATTATTATGTTATATTGTTATTGTGATGGTTATAAAATTATAATTATATGTGAATATAATATTATTTAATTCTGTTATTTTAATTTTTTTTATAAATTCAAATTAAATAAATTTTTTCAAAATCGACATTTATGTAATTTTTTGAATTATTTTCTATATTTTTAAATGATATAAATTTTCTAAAAATAAAATATTTTGTAATGGAATATTTGAATTATCATAAATATAAAATATGGTATTTTAACGGTCCATTTGATATTTTTGAATTAATATACTGACTCCTATATATTAAAAACATTGTAGGTACAATAATGGTTAAAATAGTGTTTTCGTGGGTCATATATGTTTCTGCTCAATTTAATTTTAAACAAAAAAAATGTATTTTAATTTTATAGATTTTATTTAATATATAAAATATTTATTTATAATTTTTATAATAATTATCACATTAATTTTGTCCTACTATGTGATTACTATAGGCCAAAAAATAAGTAACCTTAATGAATAAATGTAAACAATATGAATCATACGATTTAGGAAGGAAACTTTCTAGAAAAGTTTTTTTTCATTTAGATTTAATTACAGATAGAATGAACTCTAAACTCTTTTATTATTCAATTTATTATTCACATTTAGTAAGGGATACAACCTAAGAGTAAATAATTTGGGGTATTTACAAGAATTTCACTTATCCTCAACTATAAAAATGCAGTAACACTCCACTAAATCACTACACTATAAATGTTTTGTTCTTGAAAAAACATCCTAAATAATATAGTAACATCATTCAAAAAATTATTTAATTTGTTTTATAAAGTAATCCAAGGGTATGATTTTTTGAAAACTAAATGAAGTTACTTGAAGAAGATGTAATGTTCATCAATGAGAACTTTTGTTTTATTTCATTCTCAACCTCCTAAATAATATTCATTTAATATTATTATTTAAAAAAACTCAGTTTCATGAATATAATGAAATGTTGTTATTTTTTTCATGAATATAATGAGATGTTGTTATTTTTTGTTAAAAAATAGACTCACCCACATGTATATCAAATGGTATACAAAATCATGATTCCACATTATGAAAAACTATTGTCTCACAAAACAATATCATCCACTTTTCTAATATCACCTCTCATGGTTATGTTTAATGATGGTAATAATATTCATTTATTATATTTATTAAATATTTATAATAATAAATTTGGTTTTTTTATATTATATACTCCATTTTACATTCCATTCCATAAGGTATACTATAACATCCCTCATGTGTACGACCAAGTAATGCCTCACGAAAAGATGTGATGTGTTTTCCACTAATATGTTTCATATTGGTTAGCAAGAGAAACGATTATGAATATATACATTATAAATTATATAATAATTATATTAATTACATAATTATATATTTTCTAATTATTATATATCATTTTATTTCCATTTCTCACACTGAAAAAGTGATAACATTATTTGGGGATGTACAGGCTACCAGCACCTCAAAGTGATGAGATTATTAATTTTTATCAACAAATAAATAAAATAATATATATATAAGTATTTATTATTATTATTTTATTTATTATATAATTTTAATTATAGAAAAATAAATTTTATTTACCTTCTGTATATAATGATCATTGAAAATTGGGAACGTTACTCATGCGTACGTACAGTCTATCATCTCCATGACTGTAATGTCAGTTCATTTATGAAAACAATATTTCATGATTGATTTTAAGAGTATAGTTTATGCTTAAATATGATAATTATTTGATTATTATTACTCTATACATGTATAAATAGTGACATTTTTATCATATTTAATTTACCAAAGGCATTATGGACCCACAAGATGAATATGTTCAAAATATATTACTTAATAATAATTTATTAAGTAATTTTATATAACATGTTTTTAAGATAAATAAAATTAATAATAAAACTCATTAAAGTTCCCACAAAATTAAATAATTACCATATGGTTTTTAGTAATGAATATAATGATAAAATATTATGAATCATACTCAAGGTAATGGGTTTTCTCATCTCACATTTACTTCTATGAGATATATGACATATTCACCACTTTTTTGAGGATTTTTTAATTCACAAGAATTTATTTCAAGATGATTTTACCTTTTTATGGGGATTTAAAATTCCATTGGTTGATTTATATTTCTAGGGGTTTATGATTTTAGTGTTACTAAAGCGGTAACTAATTTATTCCGCAATTCTTCTTCTTGGAGTCTTACGTGTTTTTATACACCTTTATTATTTTGTAAGATGTATAAATTCACCTTATATAGATTATATCATGAATAAAATTAATTTTTTTAACATTTTCATTTAATTTAATTTTATTCTATCTTGGGTTTTAGGATTCAATGTTATAAAATTGGTAAGAGACATTTATTACAGTGTCAACATCTATCAGGATGGTTTGTGATTAAGCCTAAAATGTTGAAATATTATAAATCACGTTAATTCACATGATGGCTAGATATTAATGTTAATTAAATATAATGGTACCGTATTTCTCTACTGTATTCGGAATAAAATTCCTGATAATGTTTTTTAGGAAATTTTGACGTCAGTTTGCTCATTAGATGTAAATATGTGTTATTTCAAAAAAATAATATCTAAAATTCTATTCCAGAAGTTTTTAAAATACATTTAAATTATATTTTAAAAGGAAATCATATTAAAAATGTATTATGTTTAAAAAATTATTCTAAATGACTTCAAAATCCACTATTATAAATCATTAAGTTTATTTTAAATAAAAAGGATTTAAAAATAATGTTTTTAAAAATGAAAAGAATATTTTACTCAAAAATATTATTATAATATTATAATTATATTTAAATCAATAAATATTAAAAAAAATTGTTTTCACATATCCTAAACTAGGGTTATTTTTTATTAATACCATCCTATTTCTTTTCTAAATAAAATATTATTTTTTAGAGAGATTTTTATATTATATGTTTATTTTATTTAATTTAATTATGTTTGAAAGTTATTGTTGAATAAACCCTTTATTTTAAAAGGGATAATTTAGTTATTAAATGGATAATTTTTCCTATTATTTTTTTACAAAATTCAAGCATTTTTGTGTTCAAATGTTATACTGATATTTCGATATTTGATGGGTGGTTATGTTATAAACTAATTATTGGTTGTTCTATGATAAATCGAGGATATGTGGATACATTATATCTACAAAAAGAAATCCTTATATAAGTTATAATATCCTAAAATTTTAAGGGGTATGACTATATAAGATGGTGTAGAAGATACAAAATACCGATCCTAATCAAATAATGAAAAATTATTCATTAAATGTAACCAATAAAACCAAATTGTTAAATTTGTGTGAATGCATATTATAAATTGAAATATGTAATATATATAATATTCTTTATAATTTTTAATATATTTATAAATTATTTTTATAGATGTACTAGATTTGTAGTGAAGTTATTTTATTCATAAAAAATATTTTTATAAAAAATATTTTTATTACTTTTTATGAAAAAATAATATAATTAATTTCTGGATATTTTAAAGAAATTATTTGATAAAACTAATTAATTTTTTTAAATAATAATATAAAAATTATATTTTTTTTAAATTTCACGATAATTTTATAAAAATATTGATCATTCAATGTATAATAAAAAATATTTTTTTTATTAAAAATTAGATTTTTCATTTATTTACACTGTCAAAATATGTTTCAGTTTATTGTTAATTTTTATTTATTTATTTCTATTTAAAGTAATTAATTATGGGTTTTAAAAGATTTTATTCGTGAATTTAGTATAAAAAATTAAAAATATAAAAATAGCATTTTTGTAAGAAATATTGTTTTGTTGCATTTTGCAGGCTTAAATATAAATTAAATATAATAAATATTCTGTTTTTAATTTTAAAATATTGATGTTACATTTGGATTCAAATTTTCCACATTTGGAAAATATGTCCCTTTAATTTTTTCTGGCAAATATGAATAGTATCCTTGGTAAATTTTGTTACTATAATAATTGGATAATAGGGTTAGTTATGTTAAAAATAAAATGAAATGGACAATAAAATTAAATTAAAACTAAAAAAAAATCTATATGATGAATGTAATTATACCCATAAGACATGATGATCTAAATTTAGTGGTCTAAAGAACACATTTATATGTAATGGACTTATTTATTATTTAAATCATTGAAACCCGTAAAATGACACTTTTATTTCCTAAATATATACTTTGTATCAACCTGAGAAAAACGGTATGTTATGATGAATATAAATATCCATTTATACCTTAATAATATTATTATAGTGATATATATTCATTTAAGAATTTTGGATGCCATGTGGCTGAGACAATGATTTTTATAATTTTATATTTAATGAAAATCCAATGATATCACATACATGTTATTAATAAAAATATCATTTTTAATATAAGATAATATAGAATATAACTTTTACTATAAATAGTATTAAAAAAGTTATTAGATTTAGCTACATCATTGTAAATTTTTTATAATGTGTATGAAATAAATAATTACGTTAAATAATCACACAATGTTTATGCAATAATTATTTTATTAATGGGGATATTACATAAATGTTAAGAAAAATATGAATATTGATATAAATTCATATAATTAAAGATGAACAATAAATTTATATATGAACTTAACATAGAAGATATATAATAATATATTTGGATTGATGATATCGGGTTGTCTTTGTATTCTAAAAAGTCAATGCATTAATAACCATTGAAATTAACACTAATGATAATTTATCAAAATAATATTTTATCAAATTATATAAAAATAATAACAAATTCACTAAAAAATAAATAAATTATTTTATATTCGTAAATGTGATAAATTATTCATTTTTTTTCAAATTTACATCATGTAATTAAAAATTACAAACTTCTTACATTGATAAATTTGTTACCATAGTTGAAACTAAAATATTATATCAAATGAATATTGAAAATGATATGGTTTAAAAAAATTTCTAAACATTATTTGTTTGATTATATAAAAACCATATAAAAGCTTTCCTTCTAATAAATTTCCATTTTATGTTATTTGGATAGAAATTTAATTCATTACCATATAATCATTGAGAAATTCCAAAAGTTCCAAAGGACATGTTTACTGGAGAGGTAATAACTATATCTGAACACATTCATATTCTTCTCATTATTACCTCTTCAAAATCTATGATGATTATTAAAAAACAATTTAAAAAGCGTAAAAAATATTTTGAAATGTTATTATTATTTTAAAAATATATTTTTTACACCCTCTTTCCCATTAATCAAATAGTAGACGTATCAATCCTGCGTGTGAATGACATACTATATCCATATAGAGATACAATTAAGTTTCTATCACCATTTTTTATAGAAGGGTGTTATTATTATTTCAATGAATATATATGATATATAATATATACCAGTAATTTTGAATATATGAATTATTTTTTACCTCTTTTTCCTAACATCAATCAATAAATGGAATCATTGTTCATGCGTACGTACGACCTACTGTCTCTATGATCTATTTAATTCATTTTTCTATTTTATCTATCAACAAAATAGCATAAATTTTTAGATAATTATTATATATTATGTTTATATTATTATTTTAAATAAGTAAGGTATGATACCAAGTTCTATGTATACGGACCAAGACTACCAAATCAAAAAAAACATGGAAAACAAAGCAGTTATCACCCATAAGAGTGATTTTAACAAAAAAAAAATTAATGAATAGGTTTTAAGTTAATATAAATAGATAATAAAATGTTTTATTCATATATGTTTATGGATTTTATTAATACTAAATCCATATTTAATATGCAGAAACATTCAAAAAGAACAAAGAATGTCGATACTTAACGTAAGGTGATTTTGAGCTCAACTTCCATTCATTGTGTTAATTCATCCACATGGTTGATAATTTTGGGATAAGATGATATGTGAAATTAATTTTCATTATAATTTATTGTATTCATACTTTTCTTTGAGTATTTATAGTGAATAAAACTAAATTATTTGTTTAATTAATCCTCACCTCAATGATATGATATTTGTAAGGGATTTTTGTCTCACTTTTATTTATATGTGACACATGCCTTATACACCACTATTTTCTTTTTTTTTTGTGTGTATAAAATTCATATGAATGTCTTTTCAGAATATTTTCCAAAATTTTATGGTATTTTCATATCCATATTATTTTCTATTTTTTTTGGGAAATATGATTCAACTGAATACAAAATTGTAACGGTTTATTTCACAATGTCATCATTATTTTATTTTATTTATGTTTAAAGTATTAATTGGGTAAAATTTATCTTCTATGTCCAACTGCTTTTAAACAATTTACAAGAAGGACTATACTATTTTTTAATATAATTCATACCCATATTTTACCATATTCGAAAACAATTTTAAAATATTCTTTTGTTTTTCATTTTTAAACAGGGTACTTAGTTACATTTACGAAAAAATAATTAAAGGTATGTTTTTGACATATATATATATATATATAATGAGCATATTTTTTTCACCATCATGAATCCTAAATTCTTAAATATTCCATTACAATATTTCACATTTATAATTAATGAATATTTTTTCCTTTTAGATTTTGTGGTTTTTTTAAAAAATATTTTCAAAATTGAAATTATATTTTCCTCATTATATAATTTAGGTGATCTTTAAAAATAACATTTCATATAAGACAAAATTATTTGTTATTACTTATTATTTACTGGGGTTATGATTCAAATATATTATCATATTTATATTAATAATTTTTTCAGTATTATAATGGAATGATATTAATGAAACCCACTTATTTTCTAAGGGTTATGTTATGATGAAATGTTTACAAGACCCATTTATTTTCAGGGGTTCTGATATGATGATTGATTTATCATCATGTTTCTCACATATATATGGTTTTAATTAAGTTAAGGGTATGACCTATATCTCCCAGTAATGCATTGGGTATTGATTTGTATCTCAAGAGATAGACATGACTGGAATTATGAGTGAACTCCTTTCAGTAAGTGAAATTCTCCACCATGATAGTATAATGAATAATCATTAACTATTATGATAGTTTGTGAAGTGAACCCATTCCACAATGATATCTTAGAAAATATAATTTACTATTACAAAAATGATATTATATGTTCTTTCTTTTTCTATAGTTCCATATCTTATTTTATACTCTCTTATATCAGGTTTATTAATTAGTTTATCACTATTTTATTATGAGAATCTATGTTTTATTCCATAAATCATGATTTTGATATTTGATATACAAGGAATAATTATAAAAAGTTATGTTTATGATTTAATACAAAAGTGACAATTGTATGCTTTACTATAATCATGATTATATATCTACAATGTTTTCCCTTAGTGTGCATCTAATATCAATATTTTCATTGGTTTATTTTTCTAGGGTAATGAGGAAAGATATTAAATATATATTATATACAAGGATTTCACATGAATAATGTTGGAGACCTTTTTTGAAATAATAAAATTTGGTTATTGGGTTGATAATATTGATCTTTATGAACTAGTTTTTTATGAACCAAAATTGTTAATAGTTTTTCCTAATTATATAAACATATATACCTAAATAATATTGGGTATGTATGGGATAAAATATGTTATTTTTTAAAATATAATTTTATGGAAACAATATTTGGTAACATTTTTATAGTTTATATATTTAAAAGTGGAACCAAAATTGTGGGTTAGAGGTTTTTAAATATGGTATTTGAGTAGGGTATATATAAATTTGAATAATAGTGGTTGTAATGGGATATATATTAAGATATATATAGGTTATTAGTTTCATATAAGACCATATGTTTAGATTCTTAAAATCCATTTTTTAAGTTTTATGTTATGAAATTATAATGCGATGAATTGATTTTTGGAGACATTATTTATTATGTAAATTATGGGTTATAAATTTTTTTGATGCAAGATGAAAGATATGAGATACCCTTTGAGGTAATTTTTTTTGTACTGTTAATTATCTTAGGGTTATTTTTTAGGATGTTTATCACATTTCCATTATTTTATAAGGATTCAATTAATAAAGGTTTAAAAAAAGGGAAACCTATAGGATGGGTTACAACTAGTTATATATTGAATGGTTTTTGGGATTAAAACCACAATCAAATAGTGAAACTTTTCCAAATCCTACCACATGTCAACATGATTTTAGGATTAGTATAAAATTTTTCACATTAGTAAATTGAATTTATTGATGAAGTATAAGTTTAATTTGAGGAATATAAGTTTTTTCATATACTAAACTGTGGGTTTAGATATTGAATTCATGGTTAAGTGATTAATGTTATTTCATAAGACTATTTATATATTAAAAACCCACATATTATATTATGAGATATTACTAAATAAAAAAATGTTAAATTATAGGTATATATATTCTTTGTTGATTTATGTAGATTCAAGATACATATATAATTAGTTATAATTACATGAATATTATTAGGAAAATTAATTTCTAGTATAGGGAATTAATATATATTGTTATTATTTTACGATAAATTTCAAAAGAACATTTTTTTATGATTATTAGATTAAATTATTCTAAATTGTTTTACTTTAATCAAACTATAGAAAAATTTTGAGGAATTTTTTAGGGTGGTAATTTTTTTCAACCATGTATATTGATCATTTGAAATTACTAATATAAGGTTTTAGTCTATTTTGTGGACAATAATTTCATATACAAACAATACTGGTTTTGGATAATTGAAAATAAAGGAAGAATATATATATTTTTTGATTTGTAAAAGATTATTCTAGTGCATACTTATCTTGATTAATAATTTTTAAGAAAAAATACAAGTATATGGATGAAATTTATGAAATGATAAAACTATTATTTTCAAATAAGTATATTTTATTATTTTATTACAACATGAAATAAAATAATTCCACAACTATATGAAAATGATTTTGAATAAAATAATAACTATCCATTTACTTTTCATACCCATGAATCAATGTCTATTCAACCAATCATTGATTTATAATTTTGTGGTTGTTAAATTTATAATGAAGATATTTTCTTTTACAATGCTTCATAAAATGGTAGTTTTAACTCTCTTCCATTTCCATGTTTTAAATTTCTATAAATATTCTACTAAAAACCCTTATTTTTTGGTGTCCTTGGAATTTTCCTTTACCTTTTATTAATATGATATTTTATTTACCCAATTTATGATTTTGTATTTCAATAATGTTATATTAATATGTAAAACCTTGGTTACTAGGAAAAAAATTTAATATAACTAGGGTTATTTTTTTAATGTAGGGGAGAATTTAAGATCCAAAAATTTCCACACGAAAGCATTATATTTAATGGTGTAGAAAATAAGAAACATAGAGCTTAATATAACATTATAAATTATTATTTATATGTGAATTTTATAACATAGAAATTAAATTTGAGATAATGAATAGTATTATATGAATTAAAAAATATATATAACTTTTATACTCTTTGTAAATGAAATAATTATTTATTTTAAAATAAATACTAGATTTTTTTTAATGTCATTTTATTCATCAAAAATACATTTTCATAAGAAATTAATTTAATTTCTATTTATGTACAAATAATATGATTAATTTCTTGGGACCTCAAAAATTTTATTAGATACATTTAATTTCATTTTTAAAATCAATAAACCCAAATTAACTAACCATAATTTTTTTTATAATTTATTAAAAATATTGATTTTTAAATGAAGTGTAAAAAATACTTACTAAAAGTGGTTCAGCCATGAGTTCAAAAACCCATGACCCAAAAATTTATTAAAAGAGTGTAAAGGTACAACAGACAGAAGGAAATTCTTACGTGTGAAATGTCACACCCAGAAATCAAAATGGACGGACCTAAAAGAAACCCAATTATTACTTTTTTCTAGGTCGGCAACGACCCCAAGATCCTCCCTGATGAGATGGATGTCACCCTCTTCCCCTTTTCATCACTGATTCATCACCCAACTCCAGAACCTCCGTGTGCAAATCAGCTTCTTCATGAGTAGCTTCCCTATGCAGCATTGTATGCACAACCTCAAAAGAGGATCTAAAGTCCCAGTGTCAAGCATCATGAGAAGACTCTTCATGCATTTGAGAAGCCTCTTGTACATCCTTGACGAGCAAACAATACATATTTTTATTAAAAATTGTGTTTTAAAAGTATTTACATGATTATATGTTTATATTATTTTTTAATTTTACTGAGTTTATTTGGATTTAAACAAATCTATTTAAATTTTTTTTTAAATTGATCTTATACAAGAATTTGTATAAATAAATTTAAAATAAAAAAATATAATTTTTTGGAAAACTTTTTTTCAATTTATTATTTCGGTTTATGTGTAAATTAAATTCTAAATCATAAATATTTTTAATTTTTAAAAATAGAATTCATATTTTTATTTAAAATTTATACATTTAATAAATAGGTCCTGTATATTTTTTTCCCATATGAATTGTCATCTTGTTAATTTTTTTACCACGATAAATTATAAATTTAGTAATATATGTTAAAAATAAAATAATATCAATTACTTAATGAAAATAAATCTTGATATTTTTTATTGGATATATTTAATTCATAAATTAATACATAATGATCTAAATCCAATTTTTAAGGGACTCATGTCCATGAAAATAACTTATTTATTATTTAAATCAATCAAAATGTCACTATATTCATCATAAATGTCTTTTTTGTTTCCACCTCAGAACAAAGGTAGGATATAGATAAATATAACTGTCCATTTTGAATATAATAAACATATTTTCCTGATATAATTTTATTTTTGAATTCCTTGTTACACATTGATGATATTATGATGTTTAAAGTATTTTATTATATGAAAAGTCAAAGATGTCATATTCCTATTATTACTATATTTATAATTTTTATTATATGGTAATAAAATATTTAAATTTGACTATAAATAGTTATTTTAAATGTAAAATATTTATCTACATTATTTTAATTTATTAATAATTTTTCCTAGAGGGAATTAATTAACTTAAACACTCACATAAAGTAGAGTAGTAATAATTTTTTTAATGGGAATATCAATATTTATTTTTATTAAAAATATTAATATTAATATAATTATAGATAATTAATTTCAAAACCAATTTTATAGATGAACCTGAAATCATTAAATTATAATATTTTTTTAATATACCTTATAGACTTGGTATCTTTAAAAGTCAAAGCAATGAACTGTGTCAAATGTATCACTAAAGATATTTGAAGAAAATAATATTCTATGAAATTATTTAAAAATAAGAAAAATATTTAAATGAAAATTGATTATGATATGGTCTAAAATTTTATTTATTATTCATTTGTGGTCCCATTTAGTCACATAATTAAAAAAATGAAAGCTATTTGATATTTACATATTTGTTTTCATAGTAAAAATTATAATAGTTTAACTAAGGGTTTATAAATCTGATTTGTTATAAAATATTAAAAATACATGTATAAAATTAAATTCTTGATGTGGTAAAAACTATATGTTATCTTATTTTATAATCCCATCCCATTTTATTGTTTTTATATAGAGAATAAATTTATTATAATTTAATGTTATAGGAAATTCCAAAAGTTTCCCTCACAAGAATTATAAAATAAAACTATCTCCCTCACATACTCACATCAATTTTATCATTATAAATAGGCCCTGACATAACAATTTGTCTTAAAAATTTCCTTCTACACATTTTATACGTCTTTTTCTTCTGATAAGACCATCCCTAGTGCCATTTAGAGGGCACCCATGGTTGATGTTTCAATGAACATGTTATCACTCTAACTGATCAGTTTTTTATAATATTAATTAACACTTATAAATATATGATTTTTTATCAAAAAATAATAACTTAATTACCCTAATATTTTAAAGTGTTAATAGAATTATGAAAACACTATTATATTCCCTCTTTTCCATCAAACAATAAGTGAATGTATCGCTCATGCTTACATACAACTTACCATGTCCACATAGTGATACAATTCACTTTTCATCACCATATTTTAGGGATACATATTACTATTGGTTTAATTAATATATGTGATATATATGAAATAATTATTATTATTTATATATGAACTAATATTTACTTTTCTCTTATAATATCAATCAAAATATGAAAACAATGTTCATGTGTTTGGATGACCAATCGTATCCATGACCCAGGTAAATTTTTATTCAATTTCGCATCTCAATGAATGAATATAAATATTAATATAATTATTATATAGATATTTTATACCATCCCTAAATTTATTTAAATTATTATACCATTGTTAATTCCAAATTAACTTGTCTTTTGAACAAAAATATGCTTCGAAAGCACTGTACTCATCACCCATAATAGTAATTTTATTCACATATTATTAATAAAAAGGTGCTTAGATGATACAAATAAAACATATATTGTTTCATAATGATACAGTTATGGAATATATATATATATATATTACATAGAAATTATACAGTATGAATTAATATGAGGAAATTAATTAGATACTGTAAGTAAAGGGATTCGTAACTCAATTATCCTCTATTGGGTTGTGGAGTCTACTTTATTGGTTATTTCCTGGAAGTATTTTGTGTTAAAATTTTATATATTAGCATAGTTTTTATTTCAATTTTTTTTGTATTTGAAATAATTATTGAATACTGATTCATTATATTAATGGTTACTTCAATGATATGATAATTGTAAGAGATATTTATTTCACATTTAATTTTGTAGGTCACATGTCCTATACATTACTGGTGTTATTTTTTGTGGTGTATATACTAACCATGAATTTATTTTAAGAGAGTTATCCCAAATATAATACTATTTTAATATCTATATTATTTTATTTCATTGATGGTGCATATAATTCAACTGATTACAAGATGCTTAGGTTTTATTTCACAATATCATCTTTATTTGAGATTGTTCACGTTTACAGTATTTGTTTGGGAAAATTTATATTTAGTGACCATGTTTTTTAAAATTAACTCCAATATTGATTATA
Source organism: Viscum album (assembly GCA_963277665.1). Lineage (NCBI taxonomy): Eukaryota > Viridiplantae > Streptophyta > Magnoliopsida > Santalales > Viscaceae > Viscum > Viscum album. Next base: position 212,250,774 of record OY728141.1, read on the forward strand.
ATATTTTTTAAAAATTTTCACCAATGTTTTATTATTTTGGGAAAAATCGATCTAGTTAAAATTATATTGTTTTTGGGTTGATTATCTTTGATGAAAATAATGGATTCCAAGGTCAGTTGTAGAGTTCAATAGAGATTGTTGAAATAAAATATTGATAATGATCAAGTACTTTGGTAAATACACATGACATCGATGATCATTGTGAATGGGGAAATTTCTATAGTTTTCAATGAAAATAGGGAGCTTCACTAACTAAATTATATAACATCAGGATAGGGATGTGGAGAGTATGGAATCATTATGAATTGGTGGAAATGCCAACAAATAGGCTTATACGCCCTCATTTGACTAGAGAAAATGACCTTATGAAAATTCTAAGGCTTTAGATTTGTGATAGGGATTCTTGATGAATATTCTATGAATAAATTAGTGAATAAAAGAATTTTTCAAATGATATAAATGTATTACAAAATTTTTAAACATAAGGAAAGTATTTATGTTTGTAAAGGACATAAAAATCTAACCAAGAATTGTGAGATTTGTAAAAGCTATGTGATACATGAAAAACTATTTGAGCATAAAAAAGGAGGTTTTTTCATGATTTCTAATTGATATTTTTTAAATTGGTTAGCTTATCAATATTCATGTGGTTCAGAAAAGAATAATATAATTCAGAAGAATTGATAAGCCTTGAGAAGGATTTGGAGAGATTTGCGAATGTAGTGAGTATCATGAATGTGGTAAGAAGGGATTTCCTAGTAAATCAATGGTAATGTTTTATTCATTATGTAGATGAGTGTGTATCATAATGATACACCCAATAAGGTGTATAGAATATCAATTAAAGTGATCAAAATAGGTTTCTTTTGAAGGATACGTGATAACACTTTAGTCAGGAGAGTAGTGAGTATTCAAAATTTGATTGGGTATAAAATATGAGGGATGGTGAGTTTAATCCAAACATTATAATGAATTATACACTAAGAATATAAGTGACATAGTCTATAAAATATTTTAGATTTGAACCTGAGTGGATTTGGAATATCAGCACATTGACATTGTTTACTCCCTGGATGTAGCCCAATGAGGGAGAACCGCATAAAATAGACGTGTCTCATACATGAATTCATTTATATTAATAATTTCCCATTGTAAAGGGAGTTAAGAGTGTTTTATTTCATAAAAAAAATTGGATTTCAAGATACAGTTGTATTAATCTATAACACCCCAATTCACCAGACCTCTGAATTTATCTCACATAGTGGGGCTAACTATTTGTGTCTGCGAAAAAGTTAAATTTCCTTATTTCTCTCTATAGAGAATTAATGGAGAAAATCAATCATAAATGAATACAAATCGTAAATGTAAGTAATTTTCCATTACTGAGTAAAAAAATACGACACTACTTCTAATAATTAGAAATTGATGTCATTATAGTATTGATGAATTGTATTTAGGCGAATGTTGTCAATGGTGCTTTATTAGAAGCTGAAAAAATAGAATTGGATGTTGATTACAATATAATTAGTGAATCATGGGGATTCCCACCTAATTAAATCAATATGGGTGAAATATCTATTAAAACATTACAATGCATGTGGGAAAAGTTTCTAAATATTTATTAGTGTGACTCAAAAGTTAGAGAAAGAAATAATAAGGTTATATGGAATAAGTATAAGGATTAGAGAATTCAATCTGATGAGTCTATTGATTCATTAATTGAGTAGGTGAATGTTACTATTGAATAAATGTGTGGTAGACGATAAATTATTGAAGACGTAATGATTTTTAAGAATACCTTGAGTTGAATTCCACCTAAGTTAAATCCAAATGTTTCTTTTCTAGAAGATAATGATCTAAAGGAGCTGACAATGGATAGTTTACACAATTCTCTTGTCACATTAGAGATGAGAAATATTGATAATTTGTCTGTGAGTAATTTAAAACTATAATGCGGTGGAATCCAAGGCCATAGTGAAGCACAAAATTGAAGATGGACATGTAAACAAATAGATAAATAAGGTGATGTAATTCCTTTCATCAAATCTATAAAGAGGAAATGGAAATTTTAAAGGGAACTCCCCTAGCATCATTTTTATTTCAAAAGGAAGGATATATTACTAATAATTTCCCCACAATGTTTCAAGTATACGTTAAGGATAATGTATAATCTCCATTGATATTAGTATTCGGCCTATATGAATGGTTAAAAAAGATAAAATTAGGTTTATTTAATTAGAATAATCATCTACAATAATAAAATGAAAATTTAGAATAATAAGAGGTTGAAGATACGAATAACTAAAATTATTACAGAGAAAATTATATGGTTTTGATTTTTGGTATCACCCTCAAATAAAATGAATAAAACTATTATTATGAAGATATCGAAGTAATAGTTGATATGCTTGCTGAATTAGAAGCCACTCTTTACGAAATAGATGATTACAAAGTCTAAATAATGTAATACAATAGAGTATATTTTGATTTGAAACATTATATTCCATTGAAGAGGAAGGTAAGTATTATATAATTAAATAAATTGAGTAACAGAAGACCTAAATTCTATAGAACTCAGAAAAGACTATTGAGTACAAACTCAAAATAAAATAACATAAAAGTGAAATCGATAGTTTGAATTACACAGGAGTAGATAAAATAATTTTATTAAATATGATGATGTAAAAGCCTTTAGGTTATAAAGAATTTGATATATTTGTGGAAAATCTTTACTCAAATAAAGTTAGTCAAAACCTAAAAGAAATTAAAAAAATGGAGTTCAAAGATACATTAAAAAAGAAAAAATAACATTCCGAGAAGAAATTGATAGATGCTAATGATACAAATATTATGAGGCTTGATCAAAAATTGAAATAAAAAATGGTTCATGTTAGACCATAAAACCCCACTCAGAGATTAAATATTGGTTTGGGTTTGAAATAGAACCAAAAGATTCATATAAAACATAGGTAAAGCAATTGTGTAGTAGTGAAATACATGAATAGAACCGTCATTAGAGGATATTGTGTTAAAAATATTGGACATCGAAAAAATGTTTATTCTATATAGAAGACGTACCCAAGAGAACATGACCAATAGAGGATTACATACAGAGATGAACATTTTAGGTCATCATTTTGTGGTCAATATTTTAGGTTTAGAGGATTCAGACCCACATTTTGATATTTATCATCAAAAATATAGAGAAATGTGCAGAGTGATACTAAATGTGGTCATACGTAGTAGCTCAATAGATCATCATATTAGTATAAAAGTCAAAATAAATTTATAGATCTTCCAGATGAAGCTGACATAACATACATTGTGGAAGATCAAGATTACCAATCCATTTAATGTATGAATTCAAAAACATGGACCAAAAAGAAAAGAGTTGAGTTGAAATTAGTTTTTGATATTACCCTTAAAGCATCCAAAATATATAGTTTATGGACCATTGATAGTGGATTAATATCCAAAATGATAGGTAATAAGGATCATGTTATCGGGATAAAATATAACATGAAACATGTTGTTAAAATCTGATGTCTTGAATGCGGGAAGATTATTATCTTCTTAATAAAAATTGGGATAAAATAAATGAGTCTTGATGATTCAATAGATTTAGATGGTATAAATTAAAAATTTATTAGTTAAAATCGACAATGTTACTTAGGTAATGAAATAAGATACTCTATGAAGATGATTATTATCAATGAAAGATAAGTGATGTTTTCCTTAAAGAAATAAAAACTCTAGAGAATCTCTACCTTGTAAGTCGAGATTAAGAGATTTTTTTTCTAGAGTGGAATAGAACTATTTGTTTCATAAATGACATGGGAATATATGACATCAATCCATGGATTATCTTGTAAAATGTGTTGTATCTTGAGATCTCCCAAAGCTATCATGTGATTGTACTCATACATGTGATTCTTGGAAACATGGTTTGATTTTTAGAATGATATACTAGGAATAAAATCCACTAGAGTGCTTGAATTTTTTCATTTTGATGTATATGAACCTATCAGAACAACAAAAATTGATTAGAATAGGTATTAGATTTTTTATTTGATGATTTTAGCAGTGTAAAAGGGGTATTTTTCATTTCCTGCATGTATCATGTGGTTAGTTATATAAAATAGTATTGGTTGTAATATAAAAGGGTGGATAGGAAAAATATTCTAATGTTTCATACTCATAATGGACCAAAATTTACAAATAGTCAGGTGGAATATTATATATAGAAAGCCATGATAAGAAATCATATTTTAGTAGTGAGAACTCCTCAACAAAATGGACTTGTTGAGAAGTAAAGAGAAATCATAAGAAATATATCCAGAACAATGATTTTTGAAAAGTACATACCAAAAAATTTATTGGAGTAATAATTATTGACATCAATATACATATCAAATGGGGATATAATATATCCAAGGGGAAAAATACTCTATATGGGTTGTGGTAAGGGAATAATCCAATATGTAATTACAGTCAAATCATTAGAAGAAATCTATTTTATTCTTAATAAGGAGAATGACATGATAAATTTATTTTGAGGAGATGAAGGGATATTTCAATGATATTCTGGAAAAATCAAAGCACATAAATGTTTTAAAAGTTGGAACTATAATATTATTTTCCTTTAGTAGCCATTTTTTAGTGGTGGTTTATTTGAAACTACCATTAAAAATGTTTTTTTTTGTAGTTTGACCCTTCCCCCTGCCACTGACTCCCCAAACTCCCCTGACTCCCCCAACACCCCCCCCCCCCCCGAATCCTTAGGCATGACCCCAAATACACCCTCAAACCCCGCAACCCTGGGAACCCCTGCGATCCCTAGTGACCTGCACAACCCTGACGACCCCGCGACCCCATCGTGATCCACACGACCCTCGAAATCACTAGGATCCCTCGACCCTGGTGACCCCCATGACCCCAGTGACCCCCGCGACCCCAACAACCCCAACGACCCCGGAGACCCCCTTGAAGCCCTCAAGGTATCTCACCACCCCTCACCATGCCTTTCCACCCATCACTTCTAGTCAGTACCTTCACCGCCCCTCTGCGCAGGTCAGTATACATTTGTGATGCGGTTGTGTATGATTTTTTGTTGGTTTGGTTGAATATTTGAGAAATTCCAATGCACATCATTAAATTGTAGTATCCATTACTCAAATATTGCGCAGAAATTAGAATGAGGTCCAAATAGTGCCATATTGTTCAATAAATCTTGAAAATCCAATAGAGCGTGAACATGGGTGTTTCAAATATAGAACTTTATTGTGTATTTACATCAAAATAGCACTGGAAATGGCACCTAGATGAAGCAGAATAATTCCACTCTTTTAGCGTTTTCATGATAAAATGGCGTGGATTGGACATGGTCTTAATTTTTTTTCAATATTGATGGTTGGGGTATGATCTTTCATGTATAGGTTCCCTTTGTGATGTGATTATGGTTTTCCACAAGATTCTGGATGTTTCCAAGCTTGTGTTATATGATTCCATTATTTAACATTATTATATTATTTTAGTATGTTTTATGTTCTTATTAAATGTGTTTTATGAATTGTTTTAATGGAGCATAATATTTTTTCAATGGTATTTATGGTGAGTATGGGTTGAAAGATGACTGAGAATGAAATTGGTTTGGTTTCAAGTGTGAATTCTTTTTTATGCTTTCTAAATGTGTTCCAAGAATTGTGTAAATGTGAGTAATTATAGTTGGATTCCTGCATATTGTATAAATGATATTGGGTTATATCATGATATTAGGTAATGATTTCTTTTCCACTATGTTATGAGTATAAAGTGTTAATTCATAATCCCCTATATTAGTGGAAACTTGTAGTGAGATCTCATCCACTATGTTATGATTTACTATGATTATTTCTATGTAATAATTTTATGTCACAATCTTTAATGATTATGTTATGATGAAAGGATCATATTTATTATAGTATGTTTCTGTAATATTAAACTATGGTATATGTTTGGTCATTTGATATTACATGTCCTTCCATAATGACATGTGATCAACTCTCTTGAATCCATGACATTATTAATAAGTTATGTATTCCATGATCTTGTTTACCATAGACTTATGATCTAACCATTAATGGTATATTGATAAGTTTTGGGGATAGAATATTTTATTTGAATTCCATAAAACTATGGATTTAATAGGTTATCCCACATTCTATAATTGAAACTCAATTAAATGGAAATTTAAAAGGTATATTGACAACAATAAATTTTTATGTTATTCTAGGATCTATTTTGAAAATTTTATGTACATAATTTCATTTATCTTATGAATTCCATGTTTTCATTGAGCCAATAACAAAAAATACCTTACTCATATTCCTTGGATTCATTTACCATATCCATTAATCCTTTCATCTGATGATTCCTAGAATGTTCTACAACTTGGTTCTCTAAGTATTTTCTAATGTAGTGAGTAATTTTTATGTATGGAGTATGTTTCAATTTCACATTCCAAACATATATTCAACTATTATACAATTTATCAGGCCCTTACCTTAGTGATCTCAAAGTTATGACATCATTAGTTTATCCATATTTTTTACTCAATCATGGCATACAAAAAACTACAGGGATGTGATCCGTGTTCTCATCTTATTTAATGGATCTTTTAAATTTTCATGCATTGGTTTTCTAGTGGATGGGTTTATTATTTACATCTGTATTTATATTGTCAAACCTTTGTAAAAATATATTTTTTTTCAACTAATATATATGAATCTCTTTCCCAATTTATTAATAGGTATGTGTTGTACATTTTTTGAATATTATGTAGCCACATTGTGTTATACATGTATAAAAGATAGATCAAATTATGATGGAACACACCTTAGTATGCTAAATGTTTAAATGATTTTTTAGATTTTGAAATTTAAAATTGATCTGTTGAAGGTAGAATAAGATGTCCATGTCCTAATTGTAAATTTAGAAGATTGTTAAAAAGAGATGAATTTTATGAGTTGGATTCGGCATGGAGACTCGAATGTTACAGAAAATTTGAGCACTAATGTCAATCCAAAGAAAGAGATCCTAACATCTTCAACAATGGAAAATTAAATTACAAACCTTATAAATGATGCATTCAGCATTGCAAGACAATAACATCAACATAAAAATATATTATAACAACCAAATGAGGTTGCTAAAAATACCAATGTGACAAGTGATTTTTTTGATACTATAGGACAACCAGATCAATATTTTAACATATAATTGGAACATCCTCATGATTTTGTAGATACTAATGTAATAGGAAACTTTATTGAGGAAAATACATTTCATGGTTTAGTTGACGATGGAAATCAAGAGTTGTATAGTGCATGTTTGTAATATTGAAAACATTCTTTTATACCAATGTTTTACCATATCAAATGCCTATGTTGAATTAAAAATAAGGGAATGTCTAGGAAATTATAATTGTTTCATGAATAATTTACTAAAGAAAACCTTATAGAGTATTTTTACGCTATGAAAAAAGTTGTTAATAGGCTTGGTCTAAATTATACAAAAATACATGCGTGCCCTAACAATTGTATGCTTCATTAGTGAGAAGTTAATTAGACAGGATTTTTGAATATGATCTTCTTCTAGATGGAAGTTAGTGGGTGATGTTTGAAGTCTTAGTAAACATAATACCACAAAGAATAATAAAAATAACACACCTGCAAAAGTTTTGCATTACTTTCCTTTAAATCTTTTATTGTAATGATTATTGATTTCATTGAAAACCACTGAATAGATGAAGTTGTATTTTGTAGATAATAACATTGATGGGTCAATGCGACATACAAAAGACTCACAATCATGGAAGGAATTTGATTCCTTACATCTAGGTCTCTCATATGATATTAGGAATGTTTAATTGGGATTGGCTGCTGATGGATTCAACCAATTTTGGATATTAAGTACCAGTTATAACATTTGGCCTGTTGTTTTGATCCCATACATGTTTACTCTATGGATGTGTATGAAACAAACATCTTTTATCATTTCAATGATTATTCCTAGAAAACATATTCTTGGAAATTATATTGATGTATACTTTCAGCCTTTAGTTGAAAAATTGTTGGGGTTATAGAGAATGAATATTTAAATATATGATGTTTCTTCTAAAACAATGTTCAAAATGCATCATAATCTAATGTGGACCATTAGTGACTTCCCTAGACATGGTAATTTATCTGGTTGGAACACATACATGGGTTCGTATTTTCCTATTTGTATCTTTTATTTTTAGCCCAAATAGCTACCTCAATATAGAAAATCATGCTTCTTGTGCAATCAAATATTTCTTAATGCATATCAATGATTTCTGCCGAATAGGTCAAAATTCAACAGTTTCATTGATCGTAGACCACCTCCAAATTTGTTAACCGGTTCTGAAATATTGGAACCACTTGGAAATATTGAAATAGAATTTGGAAAGGTTCATCAATTGAATGATAGTGGGAAATGTGTTCAACATGAATCATCAAGTGAAATTGGAACGCAACAATGGAAGAAAAAAATTTTATTCTTAAAACTTCCATATTGGGAATTTAATTTGTTACAACATAATATTGATGTGACACATATTGAGAAAATGTTTTGCGAAAATTTGATCTTCACATTTCTTAATGAGCATTGAAATTCAAAGGATTATCTCAATGATTGAAAAGAATCACAATTAAGGAACATAAAAGGTGATCTCTGAAAAAATGGGAGTGAGAAGTATGGTCTGACAATTTTTGTAATGAAACATAAGGATAAAGATATATTCATTAGAATTTTAAATCATGTGAGGATATCTGATGGGTATTAAAGTAAAATCTCAAGGTGTGTTGACTTAAAACATCGTTGGTTACATTGATTGAATATTCATGATTCAAAAATAATTTTAAAGTAGTTAATACCAATGGAAATGCATACATTATTACATGAAAATGTTATTCCTATTATACTCAAATTCATCACATTTTTTAGACAACTATGTGAGAAATATTTCCATCCCTTTGAGCTTAACAGCCTTTTGGAGAGGTTTGTATTGACACTTTGCACAATGGAAATAATTTTTCCTCCATCATTTTTTACTGTCTTGATTCATTTAACTGTGAATTTGGTCAAGGAAGCTAAATTAGGGGGATACTTACATTGTCAATGGATGTATCCAATTAAGAGATATTATAATAATATGTTTTTATATTATGTAAGAAATTATTGGAACTTAATTAAATGTAGAATTATGTTTTTTATTTCACATATATCTTGTATATTTAAAGTCATATTTGAGAAATAAAGCTCAACCTCAAGGCTTTATTTCTGAAGGCTATTTGGAAGAGGAGTGTCTTAACTTTGTTTGTAGACACTTGGATGATGTTGGAGAATGATTTAATTGTTTTAGACATGTTGATGATACATCGAATGAATCTCAAATATATGGGAAATAAAACATATTTCTTATTATTGTCCAATCAGTTGGAAAGACCTCAAATGTTACACTAATAGACATTGAATTATTACAGGCACATAGATATGTGATCGAAAATAGGGAAAAGGAAAACCCCTTTGTTGAATATTTCAAGATAAAAAAATGAGACTAATGAGAGGATGAACAATAAATGAGAAATATATAACCAATGTTGTTAATAAAGAGCTTGTAGAAATGTTTTTATGATGTGTATGTTCATAAATATTTCAAAAAATAAAGATATTAGGTTGAAACATATATTTTGTAAAAATAATAATGTTTTCAATTTTTAGATCATTTATACTGATTATTGAGTAGATTTTTCAGAAGATTTGATCTTTCATGCTTGTGGTCCTCTAAAAGAAGTTATAAAGTGCAATTTTTACATCATGAATGACCTTAGATTTCATACATTCGATCGAGAAGAGGGGTTGAAAACAAAGAATAGTTCTATATATAAATTTTATGATGTTTAATACTATAGAAATATGATTGATATTATTGAGTTAATAAATATGGGACATTTTTCAGTTGTTTTATTCTAATTTAATTGGGTGGATATTATCAGAGGTGTTAAAAAATATTCATTGAAATTTAGTTCTATGAACATCTCTCACTTGATGGATGATGGTGATTGTGAAATGCATGATCCATATATCATATAATTGTAAGAGAAAATGGTATATTATGTGAATGATGTTGTGAATGAATGGTGGAGTGTATTTTCTCACATAAAACAAAGAGATTTATATGATATGGGTGGTGAAGTAGAAGATTTGACCTCTAACATTAAATCTCATCAATAGTAAGAATCTGACTTATTTTTCCATCATGATATTTAAAATATTATTCTAGCATTTATGTATAAAATGGATGAATTAATGGAGAAAGAAAATTACATTATTGAATGGGAAAATGATTGTATGTACAGTTATGCATTCATTTAGATACCAATTATTTCAATTTTGTAGTCATTCATTCTCATTGTTATGTATATTTTTTATGTTAGTTCTGTGCATATGTTACAACTTTTTATTTTTTTATATAACATTTCTTTGATTTATATGTTCAAACCTTAATTTTATTTTATTAAATGACAATAATTTCCAGGGGGACGTGTCAAACTATTTCATTGACCACACTAACAGATGAAGATCCATATGTCTCACTCCATACAAAATCTAAGCCACCATCCTATTTCCCCTCTGCACCATCTCCCCTTGAACCATCTGTTACACCTTCTGTGGGCATCCCTTTATAATCTCAGTCGTTGCATCCCCCTTTAGGCACCTTAGTAGTGAGGGATTAGTGAACCCCTTATAGTTCTTCTTGGGGATACTGGAGGGTGATTGTCATAGGTAGAAATTTTAATATGAATAAATTAACTAAAATTTTTTTATACTAACTATTTTTTCATTAAATATGGAAACAATGAAACTTTGGAGAAAAATATAAAATGTTCAGATGTATGGAATCTGACCTAAGAGAAAATTGTTGTCACATATGATTCATAGGGGTCCCCACAGATGACTCTAGAAGATTACTTGTCCAGATGGCCATAAAGCCTATTTCCCTTTCAATTTTTCATGATTATTGGAGGTAGAATCCTTCAACTTGGAAAAATTATGTTCTTTACTCCAAAATAAATTTAACTTTAATACATAATTGTATAATTAAAAGTTATTGTGTTATTAAATTATAATATTTTCTAAATGAATTTCTATGTACAGATTTTTTCCAATGTACAGTTGCTAATGTTCTAGAAAAAAGTGGAAATTGAAAAATATGTGAAATAAATGGAAATACATTAAATGGATATTGTGGAGTGATTTCAAAAATACTTAATTTACCTCCCAATATATTTATGAAAAGATATCTGATAGGGTACCCAAAGATTAATGGATGTTTTTTTTATAGAAATTGTGATGATAAGAAAATGGTAATTGAATATGTATTATTATATTAATATCATGTTACATTTATACATATATATGAAGAATAAATGACATTGACTACATTAATATTAAATTTTATTTTATTTATTTTAGGTTCATTCAAGGAAGAATGCATCATGCCATGCTAAGCATGTCATCCCTCACACTGTGGGGTCAAAGAGTTTTTCTAAAAGCCGATCGAATCTGGTAATATTTTAATTTGTTTAAATATTTATAAGGAAATATTATCTATTTAGTATAATAAATTGTTGATTTCTATTTTCTTAATGAAGTCCTAGAGTTTAGGACACCCAGTATCCTCAACAAGAGTTTAGTTGAATGTTCACAAAAATTCTGATGGAAGTTTTTCTAATGAGCCTATCAAATAAGTTAGGGTATGAACTCCTTTTTCATTATAATTTCATATTATTAGTTTTCACTATGTTAATATATATTTCATTTAATATTATTAATATTTCATTTATAAGTAAAAATTAATGAACTATGGGATGCCAATCTGACACATTCTTACTCAGTCTCCCAAGATAACCAAGTGGATAATGTTCTTGGGAAGAAGCATCCTGGTCGAGTGCATGGGATGGGTTTGGGACCCGTACCATCTGAGGTATTTGGCAGGACACCAAGGATTTATGATTTATATACTACACGTTTTATTCATTCCATACCCTAAGATATTCATAGAGATATTATTTCTCTTGGAAACACAGTTTAAATAGGGGACTCAAGTATCTACTTTGTAGAAATTGGTGATTGATTTATATTAGAAGATGACCAGATCTTCCCCTCATGGTATTCCATCGACTGGAGGAGAGCAAGTAAATCAAAAAAATAAAAATCATTTATATTGTAAACATTATTTGGTTTAAAATTTTAATATAAATATTAAAAAATATTTAGTTTTCAATATAATGTTCTTATAGGTGGTAGTAGGAATTAGAGATGGAGGTGGAGAGGGTGATGTGTTGTGTTTATCATAAGATAGTGATTTGTTGTACTGTAGATATATTGGAAAAATATTGTAAAAGTTGGTTTGTATATGTATCATGTGTAGCATATAGTTGTTAAGTAATATTTTCATTACCTAACAATTTATTGATTTCTCATGTTTCCTTTTATGTATTATGAACCAAATATTCCCAATATACTCGAAAAATATGAACATATGGTTGTATTAATGAATAATTATATTTACGAATCATATATCGATCAAAACTGGACAGTTATTGGAGACTTCAATGTTGTCCTAAGACCAAATGAAAATATTGGACCATTGTTTTCTGAATCTATTGTAGATTATTTCTCTTACTTCTTAGATCAGTGTAACCTAACTGAAGTTACTATCACTAGAAATAAATTTACACGTGGAAGGTTCACTATAAATCAAATATAGGAAACTAAACTAGATATATCTTTCTTTTAGATCAACTATAGGTGTCCCCCCATTAAAATATCTTGATTTAATCTTTCAATTTTCATCTCAGATCACATCCCCCTTATTGTTGATCTTTATAAGAGTACCGACAGGTCATCACGGTTTCCCTTAAAATAAAAAAATTCAGGGATTACAATTCGTAGTGGCACGGAAGTGGTCATCAATGGATGGAATAACACCTTTCACGGTAGCCCTCTACCTCCATATCATACAAATCACAAACCTCTCCCATATTTATTCTTGATTCCATAACAAGTGAAAAAGGAGTTAAGAAGAAATTATAAAAGAAGAGTTATATCATTGATGTTTAAGATCTGAATATTTACCTGTTAGATATTAGGAAGGGTACCATGGACATAAACACCTTAACATAGTCAGTAAGGTGGATTTCAGTTAAAAATGAATTGATCCAATCCATATGATCCATTACATACCACACTACCTCATCATGGTGAATGTGAAATCCTAACATAGAAATGACTATCCCGATGATATTGATCTCATCTATAGTGAGTTATTTCTATATCCCATGTATATTAGTGAAAATTCTATTAATGGCCCTATTATCCTAGGATTCTGTGAAAATGACATCGCTATGGATATGCACATGGTGCAACAAATTCCGGGAGCCATTGAAAAATGTACTCATAGACAACCAAATATGGATCTCCTTCATCATACTATCACATTCCCAAAAGTGTCGATCCTTTATATGATGATCTCCCTACAGCTCTCACTAGTTCAATGTCATGAATTCCCAATTAAAATTGATACATAATAACCCACTGGGATGACTCCACCTCCCTGATGAGTTCCACCTACTTCTCTACATTGATAGTGTATTTGTTGGGCCACTCCTTCCTTATCCTTTGTAGTCTGCCACATCAGTATCTATCATAATAAACACTCTCTCCCTGCACTATGTGTACTCATGGATATGCATGATTGCAGAAGTTGGTGGTGGGAGCTCTTATCTCGCTTTCCCCATCATTATGAATGAATATTGCCAGATTATCCTCAGGACTGATTGTTGGAATTTCACACACACACCACTGTATGAATTTGGATTTAGTCACAACAAGCACTTGAACTAACTATTCAAACTAATGTGGATTATATAGATTAAATCTCAGCTAGAAATCATACCTCACCACTTGTACCCCACCTTGTAAGGCTATGAGGTTTGATTGTTTCTTTATAGTCCCTATAACATCATAAGTCACCATCATAGTTAGGAGAGGGGATGGGTGGAACATGATTCATTCTCTTGACCTGACCATTTTATGCACACCCATAAGGTCTGACATGAGAAAGAAGCTTCAGGCGGTGTTCTGAATAGTTGGATGGAAATTAGTGCAGGGTGGAATGATTTGGTCTCAATAATCATATCCCCCATGTGCGATACTACATAGAAATATAAGAGGTTAGAGGGCCTTCATACATGAAGCATAGTCTACATTTGTTGATAAAATATAGCATATTGTATAACTCCTATAATATATGAACATATACATTGATGGGATACCCCATATCAAACATCACCACCTTAATGATGGTCCTTGACCACACCACCATGTTTGCAACCCTCACAGGAAGAATCCAGTTAGAGATCAGTGTATAAATTAACCCCAGAAGCCTAAACATGGGAGAATTAGATATTATGTTATATCCCCACAACATCCACTATCTCTTCAATAGAATATTTATGTACATTTTCTCCTACCCCATTCTAAATACACAAGGGAATGTGTTCTACCACCCTATTATATTTTCATCTAGCACATTCAGGATGTTGTTCAAGTACTTCTTGAATAAGATGTCCTTTACTAAAACATTGTTGCATTGGTTATTTTCACCAAAGATGGAAATGGCCAAAAAAAGAATTTGAATTTTCTCCTAGTCCTCCCACACATTACCTATTGGGAGGAACTCATCAAATATCACACCTTGAATTAGGATCCCAAAAAAATTGTAAATATCCCATAGAAATAAATGGTATGACATATGTATTTATTTGTTCATGTCCCTTATGAATTTTAATTGAAATGGCCTGGTAAGTCCCTCCATGGAATGAGATTCTTGTTTTGGAACTCTTTCATTGCAATATTTATACTATAATGTGGTATCCTAGAATGTCATATTTCTTCACCCTACAATATTCTTAATCTCTATTATGTGTTTCAATATTAAAGAAGTTTGTGTATTTGAATGGTATTTTTCTTATGAAAATATTGGTTTCCTTGTATTATTTTGGATGTAGGATGTATGTGCATGTAAAATTGGCACCTTTTCTCAAGACACTGGTACTGGGGATGCAGAATCAGCTGCATTATTTTGTAAATCTACCTCTAGCAGTGATTGAAACTACCACTATATAAATTGATGATTTTTAGTGGTGACTTATACCACCTCTTTAATTTTGTAACTTATTACCGGTGGTGGTTAAAACAACAACTACATATAATAATTTAGCATCAATTAAAACCACTGAAAGATAGTTTTCATTTTCCATTACCATTTTTTAGAGGTTTAAAACACGATGAAAAAAACCTTTTGTCTACGAAAACCGCCTCTAAACCCACAAACAACTACCAAAAAATGCGATCTCTATGTTGGTTTCCAGAAAAGGCCAGAAAATTGAAGAAACCATCACGTATTGTATTCTAACACACAATTTATCACACGTTTAAACTACCACTATATCCTAATAAACTACTTCTATATAGCGATTTTCCTATATTGAGGATTGGAATTGTAGCTGAAAGAAATGATATCATTATAGTAGATAATTAACAGAATAATAATAAACACAATGAAAATTACATTGATGAATTTAATAAGGAGGTATGAATGACAAGGGGAGTTAAACTGTAATATTCTAGTTCACATAAAGATAATGATGATGATAAATAAGTTATAAAATATATATATTCATGAAAATAGAAGTGTAGAGATGAAATTGAAATATAGAACATCATTGATGATCAGGAAATTCCAGTTCAAACATGAAGAATGAAGTCATTTCTCTAGGTATACTTACTATCTTAAGTAGATCCTAAATGTTTTGAAGAATAAGTTGGATATGAGAACTGGGTTCAGGATATTAATGAAAATATTTAACATGTTGAGAATAATCTTGCATCATATAATATATCGAAACTAATAGATAAGAATGTTATTGGGGACATATGTGACCTTTCCACAAAATATGAATGAATACAACACTGTGACTCATAAAAAACTCATGGTTTTTGTGCAAAGGGTAATCCAAGTCCATGTTCTTAGATGTTGATAAAACTTTTTAAACCTTTTCAAGGATATCTTAATTGAGATAATTATCTTCCATAAATGTGAAAAAATGATCAATGTTTTCCAAATGGACCTCAAATGAATGTTTTTTTGTTGGCGTTATGAATGAAGAAGTTTATATCAATTAGACATATGGTTTTATCATTCCTAACCACGAGAATAGTGTTTTTTGGGTATGTTAATCATTTGATAGGAGGAATATTTAACAAGGAGCATCATATTAAGGGCTTGATCAGTTTTTTAAGAAACATTTTTTTTAACCTGATATAGTTTATTACAATTTATATATCAACACTTATACTGAATAAAGGATGATGGTTCTTGTGAATTTCAATGACATAATTTTGGATCTATTAGAAGAATAAAAATTCAAATAGTTTATAAAATTCTGGAATAGTGAGTTTATAATTACAATGATTGGTGGGATGTCATTTTTCATTGGTTTATAGGTGACATAAAGAAGTAATGTGATATTTATTTCCCATTCCAAATATTCTAAAGATAGTTTATGATGATTTTTATTAAAATATTAGAAGTATATAAATAATCTCATTACTACACAGATGAAACTTTCAATATATGATGAAGAAATTTTTTTTAATGTTAGAAAATAAAAGAAGATCATTAGAGGTATATTATACATAAAAGAGAAAAGATATGATATTGTATTTCACATTTATAGAATAAAAGTATCAAAGAAATACCAAATAGAAAAACATTCACACAGTTAAAAAGAAGACACCAGTATATCATGGGTATAGTGGTTTTTGTTTTTTTTACAAAAAACATTGTAAACAAGAGGTGTTGGTATACACAGATATAGAATGGGATAGTAAAATTGTTGATATAAAATCAACTCCATGTGGTTAATTATATCTTAGAGGATTCTGTATTTATTAGATCATAAAAAATTATGATTTCTTTACTTTCTGAACCATAAAATATGAATATATTATAGCCACCCTACCTTGCATTCAATTATTGTGTATGAAGTAATAGCTTGGTGGTATAAGATATGAATTAACTTCTCTAATAAGAAACTATTGCAATATTTAAAGTGATTTGAGTCATACAAAAAATCAATCCCACCACATAAGGACGAGGAACATTGAAATCATGTTTCATTTTTTTCAATGATAAAGAGGATAAATGTATTGTGAAGATGAAGTATGTGGCTATAAAACTACTTGTTTTTGAAATTTTGGAAAAGGCCTTATCTAAATGTTTTTTTGTCTTTATAAACTGAATAATGGTGTATATTTGAATACCTACACTGAAAAAACTGAGGATGTGAATCATACCTTCTACATGTTATTAGTTATTTCATTCTAATGTTCTTATCTATGTTCATTAACCAATGGAATACCCAAAAGGAGTAACATTTATGTTTCTTGACAACATGGGAGAAATTATGGAAATATATGTGGAATAAAATTTCTTAATCCAGACAGAGGAAAAGATGATAGGGGGAGAAATGAATAATTGGGAGCATTAAATATAATGATTCCAAAAAAATTATCATATTTTATATATAATGAAATATTGGTTTTATGATGAATGAATTTGACTGGTTTTGGAATGATGTTATTCATTGATGAACATTCCTTACAACCATAGTTTCTAAAGATGAGAATGGATCGTTTGGGATTAGAGAATGTTTTGAGAAAATACCAGATATCTATAAGAATAAAAACAAGAAAATAATAGAATATGATGGAAGAATCATTATTGAGGTATCAAAATGTAATGAATTGTTATCAAACCCTAAGATATATTGTCAGGATAAAATCCATTAGGGTAATATAAAGGTGTTTTCTGATTAATTTAGTTTGTTGACAAAAAAGGTTCAATGTTCAGTTATGGAGTTAGAGAGATATTTTAGACACATTATGTTGAAAATAATCCATGATAAAGGAATGGATTCCCTGGAGTTTTTATTAATTTTTTTGTATACAAGTTTGTGATGTTTTCCAGGTTTTTCCAACTTTTTGGTGTCCAAAATTCGATGGGTGAATCAATAATCAAAAAATTTAGATTTCCATTAATTTCACAATAAAATATGGAAATGTCATAGAATTCAAAAATATTTGATATTTGTGATGATATGCAGCTTTAATATAGAATCTGTTTTCACAAAGGCTAGGATTGAAAATGATGTGGAACATAAAAAATGTGCGATGAAAGGATAATAAAACCTTACAACTATGAGAAGGATTATGAATAAGAAAATGCTGGTAGTTCCTCACAGATGTATAGAGAATCACAAACTAAATAGGATAGCTTCAGAAAAGGTCCATGGGGAACATAGAAAAAATGTTAATATGGGGAAACACCTACTAAAATGCCTCAACACCACCCCTAATTTGTTTAGATAATAAGAGTTAATGAAAATACAATGGCTCTCACATTGTTTAAGTGATTCATCAAAGTTGTTCAAGAGATAATGTTCATGAATAAAGGAATTTCATAAAAGATATAAAAATAACATTAATTTTCAATCATAGTGAATGTATATAATTTTGAGAAGGATATAAAAATAAGTCCAAAATTATTAATCATTTGGAAGGGCGTGTGAGTAGCGTGAAAGTGGTTGAACATAACAAAATGAGGAAGCTATGTAAAGGATGGATGAGCTTCATGAAATACATGAGCATCATTATTGTTGTGGGGTTTAAGAAGCTAGTATATACCTATGTAGAAAAGAGTAGTTTCTCAACGGGAATTTGAGATTTGAGAAAGTAGTTAGATTCATAAAAGTGTTGAGAATTGATTACCCAAATAATCTGGGACAATATTTTATTCACCGGGTTGATGAAAGTGGAATTATTAATGTAAAAAATGAGGGGTGACATATAATTATTCATATGATAAAAATATGATTCTTCTGAATGAGTAGTGATCACACATTCTTTTTGAGATTTCTGAGATTTCAAATTTTGATTGGTTGTAAGTAAAGAGGGATAATGACTCATCTTCAAACATTGTAAAGGTAGTGATATTAGTAGTAGATGTTATATAGCCCAAACTATATTTTGTAATTGAAAAGTAGTTGATTTGTTACATCAGAAAACATCACCTTTAATCTCTATGGACATATCCAAATGATTGTGAACCAAGATATTTTTTTTTCTCATCATTGGTTATATTTCAATTCATACATTACTACAAGAAATTTAGAGAATTGGGTTTTTTATAATCAAGAAACAAGATCATAATTGTATTTTCTTTAAATTATGAAACAATGATTCAACCCCCCCCCCCTTAATAGTATTTAACATATTTTGGTGAATAATGTTTTTACAAAATAGTTTTACATATTTTTTTATTATTTTCATAACACGGTACATTGTGAGTTTTAAAAAAATTGAAAATGAATTAATTTATCATATAAGACATGAGGGGATTCATCCAAAATCATGATGACTATATTCCTTAAATAATACCTTACAAGAATACTTGGTTATTTTCATGAAAAGTCATTTATATTTCCACTGCATAGATTTAAAAAAAAATTAAAATGAACATATATTTTCCTCATGATTTATTTGTAGTGATCTTTTAAAATAATTTTTCATTTGAAATAAAATAATTTGTTGTTAATTATGATTTAATAGTGTAATTATTAAATTATAAAATCATTAATCATTCAATATTCGGTTTTTGGTTACTATGGAATGATATTTATTAAACAAATTTAATTTTAATGGGTTTTGTTATGATTAAATGTTAACAAAATCCTTTTCCTTTAATGGGTTGTGATATGATTAATTATTTATATTCATGTAGGTCATATATGTCTTTTTTTTCAGTATGTGAAGGGTGGAACATATAACTCCATCCAATTCATAGGGAAATGATTTATATCACATGAGATAGACATGAGTGGAACATAGAGTGAATTTTTTTATGTAAGGCTCTTTATACACCATGAATGTCTTGGGAGTGAACCTTGACGTCAATGATGGTTTATGGATTGAAACCATTTCATGATAATATTAATAGAAAAGGGGATTGAATACTAAAGAAATGATTATCTATTGTTATGTGTTTTTTATAATTCAATGTTTTTTTACTCTCCCATGGATCATTTTCATTTGTCATTTTCTGAAAAATGACTTATTGACATATATGTTTTATTCCATGACACAAGATTTTGATCGTTATATATAGGGTTTTATATTCACTTGCTATGTTCATGATCAGATTCTCATATGCTCATGTTATGGTTTTATTTGATTATGGTTTGATACTTCATTTATATAGCCTTATTGAGTGTATAATATCACATATTTATTATGATTATTTTTCCCATGTTATGAGGAAATATGGAAAATAAATTTTTTCTGTAATTATATGACACGAAAGATGTTGAAAATTTATTGTGAAATATGAAAAGTTTTGTATAGTGGGAAATTTTTTTTTATGCTTATGTTCTTTATAAACCATCGTTTTTTAGAGTTTGGAATAATTATATCAAATTATAAAACATAGTTTTCCTTCATTATGTAAGTGATCCTATATTTTGTTTCTTCCTCTGTAATTTTTTATGGAATAAATATTATATCGCATTTTTAAAGATTATGTCTTTAGCATTAGATATATAAGTCTGGATTTTAGGATTTTACAAAATATGACCATATGGTTATTACATTTGTAAGAGTGATTATAAGTGTAAAGTGAAAATTATGTTCTAATTTACACACATCTATTATTTACATTTTTTAGTTTAATATATTTCATCCTATGGTTGATATAGATATCACATAGCATACTTTTATTGATTTGGATGAAATAATATTTTTTTATTTTTTCTTTTTTTATGATCCTAGTATGGATGGGTTTGATATTTTTTGTGAGTCTCTTATTCAATTTGATTATTTCCTCATAACCTCATTCACTCATATTCTCATTACGGAAATTCAATTATTAATTCTTATGTTTAACCTTACTAATAATTTGTGATCACAATTATTATATTTCTCTTTTCTCTAGGCTATAAAGAATTATTTTGATAGATTTATATCCAAAAATGATTTCAAAAGACATTTTTTAATGAACTAATGTGAAATAATAAAATTTACGTCAAATGGGAGAAATTTTAAATTGATGACTTGTAAATTTTCTATATAATGGTTTCATTTAAATCTATAAAACTTTAAAAATAAATATTCCAATATAATATAAGTGGTTCCAGTTATTATTTTGATATTTTATGGTTTGGATTGAAAAATATGGGTGAAAAATGGTGACATAAAACCCATAAATGCAATGTTCATGACTTCAACACAAGTTTTGAGAATGTGGGTCCTATGTTGTTAAAATGGAATTATGTATTATAATAAAAATGTAACCTTTTTGTAGTTTTTGATTATCATATACATTTTTGGATGTCGAATCATACCCTCAATGATTAGTAAGATATGTGATATATTTTTATCCCCACCCATAATCACCACCTATTGAATGTTCTTGTGTGTCATAGAGTGGTGATTGTTAGAGTTTCATGATTAATCACTTAAAGGATTATTTTTGTCATGTGGGAACTGTTGTATATTGGTGGGTAACAAGTTTTTAGTTTCTCATTGACACTTATATTGGTTCACTTTGGACTGATATTCCCATAATTTTTTAAATTGGTAAGATATTCTAGTGGGATCCCCTTATTGAAAATTACTCATGGATGCTCTCTCAATCATAGTAGTTATGAAACATATCATTTTCATCTTTGAGTATATTTATCCCTTGTTTGATAAAATGATTTTAAAAAATTTATTATTTTAAGAAAATTGGTGAGATGATACCTTACTCAATATAAGTTTTCTTCTAAATACAAGTATCATGAGATATTGGTTATTGTGTTTATGATTCAGGTTATACCATTAGTAGTGAATAAGACTCATCAAGTGTATAATGCAGATACAAACCTATGGATGATAAAATAGATTCCCATTATCTATTGACAATGTTTTTATCCTCTATTTTTTGTATAGAATACATTTTATTAATTTTAAATTCAATGAATTCATATATTATTTAGAAGGATAATCCATAGTTTAGCTCTGGCCCAAATTTGTATGCATCATAGCATATAAAATGGATTAAGAGCACTATGTGGAATTGAGGTGTATTATATCAAATCTACCGCTAGGATATTTTATTTATAAATCTATCTAGAGTTATGATTCTAAATGGGTAAGGCCCGAATTTTTAATGAAAATGGGGTTTGGATCTAGATGAATGGAAGATGAGGATATCCTAGTGGTAAACTATTTGGATTTTATTGGTTGATTGATAGATAATTAATTTTGTTTAGATGGAAGTGTAGATGTTTGACCTTGTAGTCAAGTGAATATTGATTCCCTTTTGGAATGGTAGTTGTTGTTTCTTATTGATTAGTGGTAGTGGTCTAACATATTTCCTCTTGACTAAGAGATATAATGCTCCTGGTGGGAATATTTAATTAGTGAATCTATGCTCCCTGATATCCTCCAAAAATAATCATTTATAGTTTTTGATGATAGTGGAGATTGTATCACACATCCTCCCACAGCGTAAATTGTATTTCTCAACATTCATGTGTTTTTCATCATGATGGATATCTATAATGGATATCACACTTATGAATGATCATCATTGGTTTTTCATTACTAATGTATTTCATTCATTGTACCCATATAATGGGGGATAATATAATGTGATAGAGGATGTTCTTTTACTATGAGTTAATGGAATATGGATACTTAGGTGGGTACTATCTTAGTATACTAAGTGGATGGTGAATGGTAATATTAATGGTTAGGACAATCTCGTTATGATTAGGGTAGATTGGGCCACCCAACGAGTAGTCATGGGTTGTTGGGATGTTATATGATGTTGGTGTTAGTTATTATATTCTTTTTGATAAATTTAATTACTGATAGAAGAAAATTCAATGGATTTATCATTGACCAATGATATCAAATAATCAGTGATAATGATTTCAAAGGGAAATTATAATGGATATTTAGTAATGGGTTATAAGGAAGAAACACATTGATACTCTATTACTATATAATGACGATGGATTTGATTCCTTATTGGAAAGAGATTCCATAGGTTACTGATATGAATTTTGAGGTCATGTTTCATATTATCCTTTCTAGAGGGGATATGAGACATATATGGAATAATGTTATGTGAAACCCATTTTAAATAATATTTATAATTTGGGGAGTGGGGCGCTCCCACTATGATATTCCATTCTACTGAACCATTTTGGGAGTATCTTAGATGACTTTTTGAATTTATCTCCTCCCACAAAGAATTAAGACTCTCAAATAGTGATGGATTTCATGTATACATGTTGTGTAAAGAATGGAGAGGGTGATTGTGTGTTTCCACATGTTTCTATTTTATGACAATATGGATTCAGTTTCATCACTCTAGGATGATAGTATTATTATATTAGTTGAGTGATTTACTTAGTTAGGTTGATCTAAATTTTCCAAAGGTTAAGGATATGGATGTGATATATTAATTTTTTCTACATAAGATTGTTCATTAAATTAATTTTTTTGAAAATATTCTCTCTACCGTTGGAAAGAGAAAAAAATTTTAATGAATGAAGGATATATTAAACTTTTCTTTATTTGGTTGTACATATCTTTATTTTTTAACTTCGGGATTATAATGACCTCCCTAATGGAAACATAAAAATTTTACCCTAGTATTTTTCCTTTAAAAAAATTGATGGTTATATTGTTATTGGATTATGGATTTAACCCCTAGGTTGAGCCACAATAAAATAGATAGTTTCAAATTGATTAAGAAATAATATGAAAAAAATTTATATTGTTTTCATAGAGACCCATGATTTTCATAAAAATAAATAAAATAATTTTATACGATTATTCAATGCATTATTGAAACATAAGCCTAAGGACCATAATAGATTATTTCCTTGGGATAATATATATATATATATATATATAATATTTTGATTTGGTTAATGATCATCAACATATCCCAAAAAATATTCTCACACAGTATTCAGATTAAGTATACTTTACTTGAATCATTCTTCATAACCCGATGAATGGAAAATAACAATGTGTAACCCTAGATTCTATTTAAGGGTAATAATAATAGATATTAATAAATGTTCATATGAAATCATAAGATAAGTATAAGGTTTATTTATTCTGAAACTAACGTACAATTTTCATACCGAATAGATCATTAATCATAAACAAGACTCATGTAACAAATCATTTTCATTTTAAAAAACATGGCCCATTAGAGTGATAAATCAAGATATATCACACATTGACCATACAATCAAGTCAAAAAAGTATGAAATCACTGTAACAATTGAATACCATTACATAAATCAAGGACATATATCAAGAACATTAATATAGTCGATCACGACCCCTCACATTTTTCCATTGTGGATTAGTATGACCCTATTTCCCAAAGTGGATAAGGACACAACCCTTTCCCATAGTAGATTATGTTGAACCTGTTTCATATAGTTGAATCTATACACTCCCCAAACCATCATACAAGTTAGGGTTCTATCATAACAATATAATATATGGAAAAGAACAGTACTGAAAAAGTTTCACTACACATTTCATTCATGTGTACCTCATGAGATATAAATCATTACACAATGAATTAGGGGGAGACATAGGTCCCCCTTATGAAAAAATTAAAATCATATGTAAGTGTTACACAGTATCATAAAACAGTTATTATATAATTACCTTTGAAATGAAATGGATTTCATAAAAATATTATCATATCAACAAATATTAAAAATATATAGGTGTAATAATTCTTTCATAATTTCATTATATAACTATTAGTGAGAAAAAGTGGGTTTCATAACCATCTATCATAGTATAACACATATTAGTGAAATGGGATTCCAAAACATATTATTATCATAACCATAAACCATTCATAGAAGGAATATGAATGAAACCCTTGGATTTATTTCTTATTAATGCTTATTTAACATCAAATGGTTTCATCATAGATGTAAAATAAATTTAGAATTCACACATGGATACGTTTTTTTGGAGAAAATAACATTTCATTGAAAATCAATAATTGAAAATTATGATTCAGAAAATATTTTTGAAAATAATTTGCTTTAAAAATTAACACAAAAGTATATAAAATAATATTTAATAATAATTTAAAAAATTTAATAAGAGAATATCATTTTGACAATGAGAAACACTATTTCAATCATAATGCATTTTGAATATTTTATTTTATAAATTACCATGAAATTTTTTAAAAAGTGATTTAAAAAATAATTTAAAATATTTATTGAGAAATATATCCACCCTATTGATAAAAACTTTTAAAACATTACATTTTTTCAGCTAAATTTCATAAAAAAATTACTTAGAAAAAATATAAAGGATGCTTCAATGAAATTGATATAAATAATATCCAATCATTCCATACAAATGGTATGGATGATTTTGTTTGCGTTTTTAGTAAAATTTAAATGAGAATTATCCCAGAAATGACAGGAATATTAATTTAAAAATAATTTTTAAAAATTCAAAAATGGGGGAAAATGAATTAAATAAATAATAATAATATTTTTTAAATAAAATTTGTGACCATTTTTAGAAATTATCTTTTTAGATAAAATATGATTTTCAATCAAGAATATAAATAACAATGATTATTATAATAGCATTATCTAGAAAACACGATTAGATAAAGAAGTAGAGAATTAAGGGAAAACATATATTCTATATAAATAATAGGAGGACAAATAAATACATGATTTTATTTTGATATGGATCATAATAATTCATCATTGGAAATATAATCATGAGAAACTCAAACAAATGTTTATATTGTTACATGAAACCTTTACCAGTTCAAAACCATTGAATTATAAGAACCATTAATGAATAAAATTAAATTAATCATATAATATAATGAGCTAAAATAAATAATTATTTTACATATAATATTTTATATATATACACCTCATAAAACATTGTTGGTACATAACATAACATATGCCACTAAGAAGGAAAAATGAAAAAAAATCTCATACGACTTTTGTATCTATTGAACCATAATGCCCATAAAAGAGAGATCCTAAATTGGATATATAAATTCAAAAAAAATTAAGAAAATTAATCATGAAATAATTTTTTTTTATTTCAATACACTATAAAATGTAAATCATTGGTGTATATGGATTATTTCTTATAGAAAATAAAAGTGAGATGCAAATCCATTAACATATGTATTGATTTCCATCATACGATTTCAAACCTCCTATATAATAAATATATGATTACAATAAATATTATAAATAATAATAATTATACTTATGATATCATTTATGATTATATTATGACATTTAATTTCAATTTTATAAATAAATTATTATTAATGTCTGGTTTTGGGAAATAACTTCTTTCTTTTCCATGTATATTTTTATTTTATATTTTTGGTCTTCTAACATTGAACATTGTTATATAAGAAGAATTATTTTTACAATGAATTAAATATCATATATATTCATTATAACTAAATTTATATTACCTTATAAGAGTTATAAATTGAAAACGAAATACCCCATTCATGGAGACAGTACGACGTACACACACATGAATACTTTTAAAATTTTCTTAATGGAAAAAAAGAAAAAATAATATATTAAAATTAATAATTTATTATGATTTTATATATATCATTTTAATCAAATAATTTATATTTATTACCTTCCAGGTAAAGAGTATACTAAAAAGAATCATATCTTTTTCTGAGGTAGTAGTATGTCATACACATGACATACATTATCACATCCCCTATAAAAAAATAATTTAAGAATGTATCATTGATATAATAATTATAGTAAGTATAATATTTTAAAAGAGTTGATATAATTATATTAAATACATCATTTTATTCTTACATTAATTGTGGTGATGGAAAACCAATTACATTGGTTACCAAGGTCGTAGTCTATCGTACACATGACTGAGAGTTCCATTTTCCATTTAGAGGATATGGATATAGATATGGGTTATTGAATTAATTTAATTACATATAAATATATAAGAGATATCAGTGTTATTATATTGCATGTGATATGTTCTAATTTAATGTTTATGTATATGAAATATAAATAAGGTGATAAGGGAAGACAATTACCTTATCTTCAAAGAACCTATATTGGTTCTCTTGACAAGGACCATAGTGTTGGCATTTTGATAGAAACATATTATATATAACATGGATATTGCTGTTTTGGGAGGTATTTTTGAGGTAATATCCAATCTTTATTGATTTATAAGTGTGAATAAGATATTTTTATTAGTATCCTTTTATATTTTATGTGAAGGGAACCCATTTGGAAATTACCTAGAAATTTCAATAAATAATTCAAAATGATGAAGGTTTCCACATGAAAAAGGCTTCATTGTGACCCTAGATTAAAAAAATTGAAGGTTAATATGGAAATATGGACAAGAAATAGGATTTAAAAATATTTTTTGTCATTTTTAACGATTATATTTTTTTAACCCATGGTAAACCAACTTTTACCTCAAATAAAAAAATTAATTTCCACTATATACGCTATTCATTATGGTAAAAAATTAATTTTAACATACTATGTAATATAAATTATTATGACTCTAAATTTGGAATAAAATATTCCCCATTCACTTTACATTAGTGGAGAAATTTTATTTAAAATTAATCTTCTAGACGTGAAGATAAAGTGAATTTTCCAAGAGAAAATGTTCAAATTTTTACAATCTTTTTATATAAATTATTAATATAGAATTCCATAAAATAAAATTAATTATATTAATATATATATATTATTGAACAAAATTAGTATTTATGATCATTTTGAAAGAAAATTAACCTAATATTTTTTTATGAATAGGTTGTTTTCAATGAAAGACTAGTATTTATCAATATTCAAGAAGGAACTATTCTTTTTCAAAAAAACCCTGTGTATTCTACATTTTATTATTTTGAAATTCATATTTATGTATTAGATTAAGTTTTATTCAATTAATTTTCTAAATTATTGGAAAATAAATTTACTATAATATTGAAAAATGTGATAAACATTTTAAAAACTATTATTTAGGTATAAAATTGTATTTACTCTAATATCTTGTAAAAAACATGGATCTTTAAAAATGTATTGAATATATGTTATATAGATTTCATTAAAATTATTAAATAATATTTGTTTAAATAATTTGTTGAGATAGAACACATTTGTGTCAATAAAATTATTTTCCCTAAAAATATTTCTAATATTTTCAAATTGATTTTATATTAATTGTTAATAAATTAATAATTAAATAGATAATTTATACACATGTTTAGACCATATATTTTAATAATTTAATTATTTATTTCATAAGAGTAGTTCTAATGGATAGGTGATAAAAATAACATTAAATGATAATATTTTATTAGTTTGTTGAATTTTGTTTAAAATCAGCAATGTGTGCCACAAAATCTACAGTTAGTGTTTAATTTTGTAAAATCTATACTTAGAGTTATGTGTAACTGATGAAAACATGGGGTTTCACGTTATGTAAAATATTTAATATATAAAATTTATTTGAAAAAATATATATTTTAGAAAATCACGAGGTATTAAATTTTACTCTAATTAAAATGAATTTCACCCTTGAAATTCATCACACTAGTACAAACTGTTGAGGGTAATTATATATCATTGTATATTAATGTTCCCACATATATTCCCCAAGATGGTGGATTTCCATGATTCATTTAAAATGTTTGTGTTGTTATTTTGTAAAACCTTCACTAATGCAGAATCTCCACATAGCTGTTTCGTATATGGATGATCACACCCATGAAGAATATACTCCAAGTTCAATACATGTGATGAATCAGTTATGCACTTCATCAAGAGAGATTAAGGGAAGAAATAATGGAATTAGGATATGTTTATAGGATGTTTCAATTAATATGATACTTTCTCAATACGACACATAATTTTAAAGGGAAAGAAATTCATAGGGAATAAATTTCACTTTGTATCGTAGGAAAAATACCATCATTTTTTGTGCATTGATAATGTTCAATTTTTACTCTTAATCCAATAAAATAAGGTGATTTATTTAATTATAAACAACTAAAAAGTCACAGAATTCATGATATAATGATATTTCATTCCTTTAATAACTAGTTATCATTATAAAAAAATTCTTTCCACTGGAACACCAATATGCATAAATATTCATATGGTGAGTTAATATAATAATATTTACAAACTCATCCAAACTAGAAAACAAACCATTTAACAAATGGTTAACCATATGAATATTACAGAAGATTAAAATAAAAAACGTTTTAAATGACATCACTAAATTCCCAAAATCAACTTATCATTAATAACCAAAAAAATATAATGTAGATCTTAATTTTTACAAAACAAACAAGTTAATAGTGGTATCGTGTATTCCCTTTAAATATTTAAATAATACAAATTACCATAAAAAACATTATAAAAAATCATACGTATGCATTCCATAAATAAAACCATTCATTAATGCTTGTATTCCATAAATCCAAGAATGATTTAAACTCTAAAAATGAGAGCATAGAATACTTTTTCCAAAAATCATATAATAGTTCTAAGGTAAGAAGTTCTATCAAATTTTATTTACCCATATAGATCATCTCTTTATCTCCCAATTAACACCATCATCTTAAAATTGATAACATATTAAAATATATCTTCACTTAGTCTTTTTTTCCCTATAATATGTCATCTCCATTAAATCACATTTCTAGGTTACCAGTACTACTCAACATATTCTTGAAAATAATTAATTATAAACATATTATAAGTAATAATTATATATTTCATTATTCAAATAACATATTTATCGAATTCTAATAAACAGAAAATTCAATAATTACACATTATTTTCAAACCATTAACTCAGCATCATCATATTATTCATTATTACCAATTTTCTATAATATAAAATATAAATAATGTCTTAAAATAAATCGTCCTCAATTTTATCATTCTTTATGTGTAATAAAAAATAAAACCTTTTAGAAATTAATATACATATCATTTTTCATTTTTCGTCTATAACATCTAGGTATTTATAGAATAATACCTTCTAATATTAATTAATATTTATGAATTATATTGAACTTTTATTTTAAAATAGACTGTATGTCTGATAGCATACCCTACACGGAGCAATGAGTTTCTCAAAAACCTAACATTTCACACATGACTGAGTTGTACCAAAAAATAATATATTATTAGTGTTACAATTTTATGATTTTGTTATAGAAAATCTACTAGAATGACGGGAATGAACGATAATAAAATTTTTATGAAAATATGTTTTAAACATGTTTATATAATGATTCATGGGTTAAGAAAATAATTAGGAATTAAATAACAACTAATTGAATATAAATGATGTTTTTTTCTTAAAAAAATACTTATTTGAAAATAGGTGAGTTTATAAAATAATATAATCATTTTTAATGGGTTTTATTAATTAAATATATATATGAAATATATGTTTTATATATTTAATGTAATTTTTAGAATTTATTTATATGTTTTTAGACATCCTATAAGAATAAATTCAATGTTTCAGATAAAAGAAGTATTTTTTCAAAGAAGTATTTTTACTACCTTTTAATGGAGAACTCATTTTAAATATAATTTTTATATGTTTTATATGATTTTATTGACATATTAAACTTTTTCTAGAAGGGATACATCAAAATTAACCTTATTTTGAAATTTAGGTATTTTTCTGATAAAAATTATTTTTTTGATAAATAGTAAAAATATATTGTATTTTACTTCAAATGTAAATTTTTGGAAAATTTAATTAGATTATTAAATTATCATTTTACATTATTTTAAGTTTTAATTTGATTATTTTTACATAATTTAAAAAAACGTTGTCCAATTTATGTAATTTAATATTAAAATTGTATAAAACACCTGTTAATATTTTAATGGCTTTCATTTTTTAAGATCTTGGTTCCTCAATCTGTCAAAAGGATTAACATTAAATTTACATTATTCACTTTTGTGAATTTAATATTCCATAATTTATATACATGGCTGTATTAAGTTTGAAAAATGTGATTTATTGTATAAAATAATCATTAATAAAAACATTACTATTTTATTTACCATGGTTAAAAGGTAAATTAGGTAAATAAGGGTTGAAATAATATTATAATAATAAGAAATTACCCAAAAACTTATATTAACCATATTTGATGAGTAATGGATGACCAGGAAATCCCATGGGATGATCTTTTGGCCTTTGGATGCCACTTGGGTTTGATTAATAAATTTATAACATTTAATTTAATGGAAAAAATAACATAAACATTTCCCTTATTACTAATTTTTTTAATATGTGTTTATATATGTAATATATTTTAATACAAATATATATTATAAATCTAAAAATATTACTTAAATAATTGTATTTCATTTATAATTTTTATACATTAAATTATTTTATTTAATTCAGACATAATGGTGACGTTGTGATTGGTTTGTTAATTAATGAAACAAATATGTGATACTATAAATATTAAAATAAATATTATTTGAAATAATTTATTTCATAAAAAAATATAGAGGTTAATTTGAAATTCTTTAGATCTATTAAATTTTTTTTCTTTTTCACATTTCTTTTTTGATTTTGTTTAAATTCAATGAAATGAATAGTGGCATAATTGATATTTTTTTGAAATAATATTTTATTAAATTATTTAAAAATAAAATATATTTTAAAAATAATAAGTGGACATGTAATGGTTTAAAAGTTAACAAATTTTACAATTATGGGGAATTCAACCCATATTAGTAAAATTTATATCCTCTTAATATTTAAATTATTTTTACCACAATTAAAACTAAAAGTGAAAATTAAGGGTAATTTGAAAGAATAATGATCAAAATTAAATCAATAAATGTCCCAAAATTATTGGATATTATTATTTAAACTATCTTTATATTATATTACAAATATATAAAGTAGGATTAATTGGGATAAAAAAATTAATTTATATTAATTTATAATTTTAATATTATTTAAGGGAGACTCTCCACTATACTATAAAAAGGTATGCACTCTTCTCTAATACTCACACTTCAAGAACCATTTTTTAAACCATGATCTATCCAAACCCATTCCAAAATCCCATGAAACATTCATGAGGCTTTATTTTAGGAATAATACCCTTCTTAGAGGTGTTAAGGTGTTCTAAAAAGTTGATCAACTGAATAAGAGGTATGTTTTTTTACATTTTTTTGTTTTATTTATTCCTCCACTTCCATTAAATATTATTCAAAATAGAAAACATAAAAACTAAATTATACTAAACATACTGATATGTTTTTATGTTTATATCATCACATAAATCCATCTTTAATTTAATCACATAGTAAATGAACATTTCGTTTGTCTGTATGACCAACCACCACCTTTCGAACCGATATAATTCATTTTTCATTACAAAATATCATGATTGGTTATAATGATAGAGTCAATGTGTATATATGATATTAATAAAAAATTTATAATTTTAAAATAATAATATTACAATTATTTTCATTATTTACATGCACATAAAATTGATAATGTCGGTCGTTCGTACGTGTGAACTATCACCACCACGAAGTGATGTGAATCATTTTCATTCACCACATCACTTGTATGATATATATAATTATATTTAAATTATTATTTTGATGGTAATAATATTATGATAATTATTAAATGATAAAATAATAATTACCTTATTTCCACAATGAACTATCAAAAATGTAAAACATTACTTAGTCATATGTATGACCTACCATATCCATGTTTATAATGTTCTTCATTTTTAATTAACATAATAAATGGTTTAATTTAAAAAGTATGGTTATTGTATAAAATCAAAAAATATTTCATTAATAATATTATGGATTTCATTTACTTATGACCACCTAGAAAATTTACCTCATAACAGGTTCATTTTAGACATAAGTACTGAATATCAACAAAACATCTGATTTAAACAAAAATAATTATATAAGTTTTATATCATGGTAATAAGTGATAAAAAAAGAATAAGAAACATGAAAAAGTTTCTCAAGAAAGTAAAAAAGTAACCTCCGTTTATTATTCAAGAGTATAATAATTTTTACGTGATGAGTTGGACTCATGTTAAGAGATTTCGTTATAATCTCCCATCATTGATTTATATATTGATATTATGAACCTTTATTATCCACTAAGGTGTATATATGACCTTTTTGACATGTTTTTAAATGACATAATATATTATCATGAAATTTAATATTTTTATTAATGTTATTCTATAATAATTTCTATTCAATTGGTTCTGAAGCAGTAAGGGAATTTTTAACTCAAACCCTCATGTTAATGTTTTGATGATTTATTATTACAAATCATTATATTAATTTTCCATGTATTCAAAATGGTTTTAAGGATTTATTTATCTAAAAATTATTTATTTACAATGATAATTCTATTAAAATGATTTAATGTGGTATGTGACAATTTTTTTAAAAAATATTCTATTTAAATGTTTTAGTTATGTTTAAAAATGGATTGATTATATAAATATTTCAAAGTTGTATCTTTTTATTGAAATGTTGAAGTGTTATTCTTTATTTATTCTTGTTAATATGTTATGATTTATTATAAATATAGGGCATTTATTATATATATGGGTGGTCATCTGATAAACTATGGGTTGTTGAGCCTGTGATATCTCTCTAATTCATTGGGGAATGAGAAAGAGTTCAATGATAAGGTTTCTCATAATATATTTAAATAATATGTTATGATGGTTATTCCAAAAATAACCATTAAGGTTATGCCCTATTTAGCTTTGAAAGCTACAATGTAGAAATAATATGGATTCCACAACTTAGCTTTCTGATTTTTAATTTCAATGATTTTTTCATGAATCTTATGATTTTATAATATTTGTTAGAGAGTTTTTTTTTTATGGGTGAAAAGTATGATTTTTTGAAATTGTTTTCATGAGTTATATATTTATGGGATAACAAATTAATTCCTTATTTTAAATCATTTACCAAGATTTTTGTTTTCATCTCATGTTTTTTGAAATTGTTTCCACCAAATATAAGGGTGCATATGATTAAGGAAGAACTCAAGATGAATATTATGACTATTTTTATCTAGAATAATAACTCATTTTTTATTTGGAAGAATATTATTTTGTAAAACAAATTGGATAATGAAAATTTGTTTCTACTATTTAATATTTGAGTTATTATATAATAGTTTTGACATAATTCTCTATAGCTATATATGTGAAAATATTCCCATGGTGAATTCTTGATTTATCTAAATATTATGTAAAATTTAATGGTGGGGGCTTACGTTTGGCATTAGAGGTCAGTTTAGACAACTTTAGAGGATATGGTGACATTGAAGCATGAGTTATACATTATATATAACTACAATTGTTAGAATAATCGAATTATTCATAGTTAATTTAGATAAATTTGATGAGTATGAGACAACATTAATATGTATATATTAGTTTTTATCTTACACATAAGATTTTATTTGATGATTGTATTGTCATAATCACAATAACCTATTTGATTTTAGTAATTGGATGGATCCATTTGGAATTAAAGTAACAATGAATGTGAAGGAAAATGCAGTGGTTCTATGAATAAGCAATCGAATGAAATGAAATCTGTGATAAGAACATTTTGGGTTATTCTAAATAAACTATTAAGATTCCTGATTATCCATATGAACCTTGTGGATTTTTCTTGTTTCATCATATATGAGTGAAACGAATCCCAAGGGATTTTCAGCTAATAATGATAATAAAGGTCAGAATACTCATTAACATATGTGTCAAGGTTGTGGAAAAAATCACCTAGGTAAATTAATTAATGGGTTAGTAAGGAAATATAGTTTTGGTAATAATGGTCGTAAGTAAATAACTTTCCTAGGAAAAAGGAAGCATTCAGTTGACACCAACAAAGGGAAAGAAATTATTTTTGAGTTATCAAATGGATGTTTCAAATGTGGGGAGTATGATCATTATGAAAATAGAAATCATATGAAGAAGGTTTAATAAAGGGACCAGTAAGGCTGTATAAAAATGTATTTACCAATACCTAATTCCATTCCAATTAAAGATGAGGAAAATGAAAAGGACATATGAAGGGTATGGATTATTTGTTGACTCATGTTTTGACATTATAAAATATAAGGATATGATTCCTTTTTTTGTTTGTAGGAATGAAGTATAAAGGAATAGTATTGAAAATTATTTTTAATCTAACATGAGGAAAAATGAATGATTAATAAGTCTACATATAAACTATTCCACAGTTATCTTAGATCTATGGATAATGAAATGTTTAAAATTATCAATTATTTTTTGATGATGGGATTATATTGGATGACTTCTTATAGTATGGGAAACCTTGAAGTATTTTATGTGAAAATATTATTTGAATAAGAATTTTCTTCTATTATATAGACAGAATTATAATGGTGTGAATAGAATTTCAGGTTAACATGATCTTATATACTGAGGAAATTATTGGTTAATCTATTTTGGATTTGAATATAAATGAAATGAGATAAAATTTGAGGTTAAAACATGTTATGGCTATTTTGAAGATATTATCTCCTTTTGGTAATGTTATAATATTATATAATTTTATGAAAAGTAAATCTTGTAGGAAGCGTGACAACCCAACATGTCATACATGGATTAAGGAATCAAACCCACAACTGAAGGGCGACACACATTTATTGCCTACGAGAGGCCTATCTGAAGTCTTTGTTTAGTATGGATTTTTGTTTTTAAGTTAAATAGTTGATAAAATAAGAATAAGTTAACCTTGTAAACAAATATTTCATCAAATTGGTTTCTTTGTTATTGGAATGTTATGTGGGGATTAAGTGATAAATGTTATTTTGGAAGATGTTCACTATTTTGGGAAGCCTATATGCCTAAGGAAAATAGAATAATATCGGATTTTATTTAAGGAGTAAAGGTGGAATTTTAATTTTGAAGAATAGTTTTTTTTATTTTGGACTTATAATGATTCAGTTTATTTATGAAAATGATTAACCTATCCTA
This sequence comes from Viscum album, assembly GCA_963277665.1. Classification (NCBI taxonomy): domain Eukaryota; kingdom Viridiplantae; phylum Streptophyta; class Magnoliopsida; order Santalales; family Viscaceae; genus Viscum; species Viscum album. The sequence goes on from OY728141.1 coordinate 212,287,147, forward strand.
TAAAATAAATGATTTTGGAAATTAAATTTTTGCTATGAGACATTTCGAGTGGTTGATGTTATTTTGAGTTAAGTGTTGGAACATTTCTTAGAATATTACTTGATTAATGTCCTTCTGATTTTTCGGATTTAATCATAGTTATAGTCTTTTTTATGAATCGTAACGATAGTTATTTTTTAATGGCCTATATTATACATTGGGTATTACTTTTGCATTTTGGAGAATAAAAGAAGTCATTATTAGTTTAATTTTTATAATCATTGAGGGAATAAAATTATTATTTATCTTAAATTTTGGGTTTTTGTTAATGTTTCATAATAGGATGAATAGATAGATAATATTTTTTAGATTATGTTATTCTATAGAAGTTGATCCTAGTGGGTCACGAATCAAACAAATTCATCTTAAAGACTCCTAATTTGGAGAAAAAGATGGGTTCATGGTGTAATTTTATTGAAGGATGAAACTATACTTGTCAAGTAAGTGCATTTCCTTATCATCATTGTTTTGGAAGTAAATGAATTCTATATCATTATGAAAATGATCCTAAAACCAAAATCTTTTCCGTTTATTTTTAAAAATTTTAAATCAATGACCGTTTAACCCATCACACTTTTTTTGGTTTTCTTATTGTTAACTTTCCCTCGATCATGTTTTCTATAACTCTCCCGCAAAAAAATGGTTAGTTTTTATTCCATATAAATGTATTCCTATATAAATTCCTATAATGAATTATTTCAGGTGACCTTTTCACTTCCCATTATTTATTTTAAAGTGGAATATTTTTAACTGTTTTTCCAATTTGGGATTTTAAAGATGTAATTTTGAATATATAAACTATAGTTAACGATCCCAAATTTAAATTTGGGAGGTCACAATTTATAATAGGGGAATGATGTAACATCATAGGTAATTAGAGAATAATTATATTTCATATTAATTAATATTTATAAATTAAATAAGAGTTTTACATTATGAGGGACTCTCTGTATGATAGCATACCCAACACACAACAATGGTTTTCTTGTGAATTTTACGTTTACCACAAGACTATGTTATACTGAAAATAATATATCATTAATATTGTGATTTTAAGTTGTATTTATAAAAAATATGTTATAATTGAGGTAATGAATGATATTAAATAAATGTTGATAATATAGTTTAAACTTGTTTTTATAATTATTAATTAGTTACCATGTTAATTTGGAAATAAAATAACAACCCATTGAATATAAAGGATGTATTTTTCTAAAAAAACTTATTAAATGAAAATATGTGAGTTTATAAAATAATAAAATCACACTTGATGGATTTTTATAATGAAATTTATATGTAAAATGTATGGAATATATTTAAATCAATTCTTAAAATTTAAATTATCTATTTTCAGGACATGATATAATAATAAATTTAAAATTTTAGCTATAAAAATTATTTAAAAAAATTCATTTATACCCCCTTTTTTCTTTGAAACCTTTTTAACGTTATTTTTTTCTCTTTTAAATGTTATATTTTGACAAAATGGTCTTCTTCTTTAGATGAGGGACATCAAAATTAAATTTGGTTGAATTTTTTTCTTCTTTAGATAAAATTCATTTATTAATGAATAGTGAAAAAATACTTCATTTAAATTATAAACTACATTTTCTTATAATTTAGATATATTGTTATATTATCCTTTTACATGGTTTTATGATATAATTATATGATGATTTTATTATTTACTACAATTTTTCCCATTGGAAATAACATCACATTTAAAGTCGATATAAACACATATCAATTTTTTGATGGTTTATACTTTTTGCAAAAATGTTCCCTCAATCCCTAAATGTGATTAAAATTGAATTATTTTTATTAAATTTTATGATTTGAATTTTAAAAACAATACATACATTGATGTAATTAGTATGAACAAATTTATCACATATGATCAAAATTATAAGGACCTGACCTTATTACATCACCTAATATTGAATTTTAATAATGAACTCACATACATACATATTAAGTATGTTTTAATGTTTTGAGTTTTATATAATTATTATATAACACACACATAAAATTCAACATTTATACAGAGAAGATATCACAAAAATGTATCAATTTCCTCTAAAATATATATTTTTCAAATAAAAAAAGTTTTATTTGAGAATTCTCTATATCATTTAATATGGCTTCCTTATTTATCTTACCCATCCTTATAACCTATGAAAATCATTTAAAACATTGGATGAGAACTAAAATCTCAATAAGGTATATAAAAAGTAATAATGAAACCATTATTCCATGAATACATGTAACATATAAAATCGTTTTCTAAAAGACATACTTATCACCCATATAAGCTTACATTCTGAAACATGAGAGTTACTTGAGATTTATAGAAACAAATAGATCATAAATAGAACAATAAATTTATATTGTGTCATTAATTACATAACAGGTAACCATATCGAATTATTTATAATTATTAACCATCACAACTACCTTACAATGTATCCTTCAAAAATACCATACTATGTAACCATCGTAGGAACACTTGGAGTAACCATAAGGTTAACCTCAAACATAAACATAACCATTAAATTAAAGGGAGATATAGGTCACATCATTCATCATAAAATATTCCCAAGGACCATAACATAGTAATAAAATATGGATAATTTCATAAAAACATTGATTTTTAATTTTGTAAAACTGGATGTTTAAAAGATGATTTTATAAAAAACATCACCAACATATAACATATATTTGATATGAAAATCAGTATAATGAAAATAATATGTGTATAAAAGGTAAATTCACATAATAAAACATAATATAAAAAATATTAATCCTATAAATGATCTTAAAATAACATAATTAATAATGTATATGTTTAAACTAAAGAATCAAAATTGGGATTAAAATTCTCTTACCTTGGGTTTATATTATATAAAACTTCTTTAAAACAAAAATTAAATGATTAAAAGAGTGTCATTAATAACTTATAGAAACATATTAATTTTTATAACACCTTATATAATAATTTCATAACACCATTTAACCCTTTAATTATTAATATCTTGTTCCATTTATTGTTTTAGGTATATTCATTACATGATTTCCATGTCTTATTTGAATATGATTTTCTTGTCGTTTGGAAATAAAGTTATATAAGTGGGATTAAATGGTATTCCTTTGTTTCATTAATATATAATTAAACCATAAAAATTTATTTATCATATAATATGATGAATCATTAGATAAAACATTAAGGATATTTTTTAGATCATTTTTAGCTATTCTTCAATAATTATCAAATTATTTCATTATATTGTTTAATACCATGAATAAAAGTTAATTTTATAAGATAAAATAGGTTACATAAGACACTTTAAATTCTTTTTCAACAATTAAAAGGGTTATATGATAAGCTTTGAAGGATTTAATGGAAATTGAAAGAACATCATTCATAATTTTGTTAAATGACACATCACAAATGATGGTTTTATATATTTTTTAGAATAAGAGTAAGAGGAGAGGAATAAAGATGATGAATTATTTAAATGAAAATGAAAAATTACAGAATATTAATGATTTTCGAGATCTCATACCTCTTGGATAAGGGGAGTAGAAGAGTTTATAAGAAAAGAACAGAATTGAAATGAAAACACATGAAAATGAAAGAGGATGCCTATTTATTGTTATCATCTCCATGAGATCCTCTTTAAGGCCCTTGTTTTTGGACTTTTGGTGAGTAAAGTAGGTCGTGAATGTGGGTAAGATCCCATAAGAAGGGATTTAGAATAATTTAGACAATTCTCATGGCTTGAGAGGCATGGTAGGAAGACGGGAATGTGGGTGGTATTTATAGTGGAGGAGAGGATGGATGTTATAATATTTAATAATTATTTTCATATATTTGTACAAGAATATGAATAAGATTAATTGTATTGATCAAAATTTTAAAGAGATAATTTAGGTTAAAAAAGTGGTCTTACATTAGTCATGATGATAAAATTAGTCTCTTTAACAGATAATTTATATATATAGAATTTCACTATATTTAACTATTCATCAGAAATTCAATAATTTCATAAAAATATAAAAAATTTACTATAACCACTTTTTAACATGTAAATCCAAAAAATTAACTCAATTTGTAATTTTTCTTCTAAATATGACTTATTTTATTTTTACATAAAATCTTACAGCATTCAAGATAATAAAATTTTTAAAATAATAACAGATTTTATATATCCTTGAAAAATTAATCAAGATCACATTATCTTGTGAACTTATGAAAACAAAATAATAATTTCATTTACTATTCATAATGGTTATATTATTATTAAATTGTTTTTCATAAGGGTATGTTACTATTCACTGAAAACAAGTTGCTTGTATCAGACTCTAAATAACTTTCTGATCACAACCGTAGATGAGCCTTTTTTGAAATTCAACACATTGAAGTGGAAAAAATATGTTTAAATTTTAGTTATAATAATAAACATAAAAAATGAGTCATTCAATTCAATTTATTTTTTTAACCTTGTGGTGGAACATTCTCCCCACCTTCTTGAAATTTCATCCTCAAAATTTTATTTACTTATTAAAGAATTGAGTGCACCTTTCCCTCATAAAATTTTAGGATTCCCATGTTTCTTCTTCAACCATGTGGTTTCTACAAAAAAACAATTACCTGGTGGATTACCATATTCCAAAATACTTTTTCACTTTATTAGTGAATCTGAATAGGGTTCTCTTCAGAATAAAATTTCTATTCTTGCTGACCTACTTCTGGGTTCAAGTCATGAGATAAATCTAGAACACACTTTCTCAACATCAAAACATGAAAATAATTACGAACCTGAGATAAACTCTAAGGGAAAAATACTTAATAGTCAAAATTTCCATCATTTTCTACAATTTTATAAGGTCCAATTAATTGTGGACTTATCATTCCATTCTTAACAAATTACATAACACCTTTCTATTGTAAGATTATAAGAAAAACATAATCACATGCCGTAAAATATATGTCTTTACTCCTATTGTCATCATATTTTTTTTGCCTACTATGAGATTTCCTCACATGTTGCTCAATCAACTTCACTTTCTCTACCACTTACTCTACTAATTATTGCCCCATCATCTTCCTTTCCCGAATATCATCCTAATAAGATGTAGTTTGACACCAGATCCCATACAATGCCTCAAAAGGTTCCATTTATATAGTTGAATGAAAACTGTTGTTATACGAAATATAAACTAAAGAAATATGTTGATCTGAATTTCTATTGTATTACATTGAAAAAGATCTTACAATATCCTCCAAAGATTAAATCATTTGTTCTAACTTCCCAACTAATTGAGGATGAAAAGTTATACTAAAATTTAATTCTATGCCCAATGACTTATGGAGGCCCTTCCAAAAATTATAATTGAACATGGGATCCCAATAAGATAGAATATAATTAGGCACTCCATATAACAAGAAAATATCATTGAGGTACAATTGAGAAATCTGATCCAAATAAAGGGTATCTTGAATAAAAAGGAAGTGTGAAGATTAACTCATTCAGCCAATAATAACTCCTATTGCATTATTACCTCATGAAGATGTTTGTAGTTATATAAATAAGTGTGTGGATACAGATTTCCCTTTCCAGGGATTCAAAAACCAAGCTATAGGCTCACCCTCCATGCCTCCCATTTCAGCAACATGAACTCCCTACCCCTAACAAGGCCCTTCATCCCATGTTACAGCACAGTGCAACTCGCCTCCACATTTTCTATGACCGACATCTCCTGTGACCCCTTCTACTCCCCCAACCCAATTTTCATGCAACCTGAACTCCCCCTTATGCACCACCCTACCGAATAGTCTGCCCAGCATGGTCCAGCATGTCCCAACCTCCCTACTTGACTTTGGTGCGGTCAGATCCCTCTACGCGGTGCCTTCACAGTACTCCGTCGTGGCCACATATCCCCTTTCTGAAAACCATCTCCTCCTCTGTTATTTTTCTTTATTTTTTTGTTTGTATCAAATCAACCAAATCCCAATTTCTTTAATTTGTGATTTTAATGTTTTTTCAGTTTCAAGGGTTTGTAGATAGGTTTTCATGATGTTTCCCCCCTTCTCTAAGAGTTAGGTCTTGTTCTCCCGTAGTCTGGTAGGTATTTTCATTCAATTTTATCCAATTTAATCCCATTTTATGCTTGTGTTTTAGTATTTAATTCTTAAACCTTGGTTTTCTCCATTATTACAATTTTACTTAGTTTATTATAATGATTTATCGTTGGTTTGACCTACTAAAAAATAGTATTTGACATGTAATTCCATTCATGGACATGATTTTTTTCTATGACATTGAATTTTGATAAGTGGTTATCAAATTGAAAATGGATTTTTAGGTGTTTTTGGTTAATTATAACATTATAACAATTTTATTAATTTTTTAAAAGTTGTATTCATTTGTATTTTTTATTTTTTGATGGTTTAGTGAGGTTTTCCCCAGTTGAAATGTTTTTATAAATCTATTTGAAGAATTTTTGTAGTTTTAAATGTGATTCTTGGTGATTCCTTTTGGTGCAGGTTGAAATTCATTTTGAAAAAAGGATTCTTGTTTGATAAACTAGTGTTGTATTTTGAAAATGGTTGAACATGATGAATTTTTGTTAGAATGAATATTTCAAATTTATTAAAATGGGTTTGGACATTATATTTGCCTTTGGAATGTTTTATTGGATGTTCGCACATCAATGGGCCCACTAGGTGCACACATGGATATGAATCAAATGAAGATGACACAGTAAATATTAATTTCCTTTAGGGTAACCACTTTTTTCCTTTTTCGTGTTCCTATTGAAAATGGTTTCATGTTTTCTAAAATGGGGAAAAATTGGGGTTTTTTGATCGTGAAATACGGTTCAAAAGGTGTTCCTCATGTTGTGGCCTAGTTGGCCTTGAAACGTACTTGTGTGGGTGACTAAAGCTATGTCATATTAGGAATTTATTATAGAAAACTAGCCGGTATGAAATTTGAAGGCATGTTTTTTACTTTCATGTGCTTTGTGTGTTTAACATGTCCTAAAAATGAACTTGGGAATTTTTTTTAAATATGTGGTTTTAAAGTCCTTTTTTTCATTTTTATATAAACTTGTATTAGTTGTTATTTTTGAAATGATTTCAACATGTTTTTGTAAAATTCATGATAATTTTAATGTCAAAGGCCTGGTTGGAATCATTTAATGTTCTGTTTAGAAAATCCCTCTTGGATTAAGTCTATTTCTTCATGAATTGATCATGAGATAGGTGGGTCCTTAGTATGGAACCTCCTTCGGGTAATTATTATTTTTTCCAAGGGACAAATCCATGATATTTAAAGGGTAGTGCCAAATTGTGTGGTGTGTTTGATTGAATATATGTGGCTTATTTTTTAAATTTTAGGGAACAACTCCTTATGAAGTACACATGATGACCTAACATTGAAAATAGGATTATCAAGAATGATAAATGCACTAGTTTGATTGCGCACATACCGTGAGCCATAATGGGTGGATACATGGGTTTATTTCTATGGTATTGGGACCCTAGATCATTCTAGAGTTTGTGTGGTTTGGAGTTTGGGTGTTATAACATCATCAGGTTAGGAATTCTTTTAAGATGAGTCACGTTTATTAGTATGTTCTGGTCTTCATCTTAGTTCATAGGGTTTATTGTGTTTCCCCATTGTATGTATTAATAGAGTATTTTACTTATTGTGTAAAATTTTAATCTTGTACCTGGTTTTAGTCATTTTTTGAAAAACTATGAATGTCTGATTGATTTAAAAGGATTTTAAAGTTGATGTTTCAAATAAGTAAGCATAGATCCCTTTTTAATTTCAATGGTTTTGTTTTTAGAATTATGAGGGAAATAAATCATCTTGTTTGTTTTAAAATGAAATGTGTTTATGAAAACCTAATTTTTATAAGTGTATTTCAAACTAATATCAATGGAAGGTTTTTGGGAATGAAATGACATGATCTCTACGAGGATTTAATTTTGAGAATTTTGGTTATCATGTCTACATTATATTTCTAGTTGCAGGTCTACTTTTCTTCTTTAGGTTCCTCGTTCATCTGCTGGTGGTTGAGGTATGTTTTTTAGTTGTTGGAGGTGACCAAGAGGTCCCATGGAGGAATGAGAAAAACATTTCTTCCACTATTAGGTTTCAATTTTTACAGTCAGTCTATATTTATCTGTTTATATTTTTTCATGGGATAGATTGTTCCCAATGGTTCAATTTTTCTACCTAACAGTAGTTGTCAACCCATGAATATTGGGAGTGCCCTTCGGTCCATGCCGCAGACTAGGTTGGGTGACCATATTAGGGTCAACCCAATTTAGTTCATTATAAAATGGTATTAGAGGAGGACCCTACTATTTGGGGTTCTTGGTATAAAGGGATTAAGACATTCAAGACTCTAGATGTAGGTGGAGAATGAGAATCAGAAACTCCTGCTCACATTGATCATCAACTTACAAGGGGTAGTCCAGGTGTTGAGTCTTGTATACTATAGTATGATGTTGAGATATGATAATGGAGGCGAATTGGGTTATGTTTCATCCTAACATGAGGGATGACCCATGTGGATTTATGGTTCACTATTCAGGGTCTTGTTAGTGTATTGATTTACTTAGAGAATGGCTCACCACCATGTTTCTTGGTAAGACATATGTACTAGTTCCTCATTCTGGTGGTTTGTTGTTGGTTGTGTTTCATTTTGTTCTCAGTTGATGTATGTGTGTGTTAAAAATGAAATCAGTTTTGAAATGGAAATTTTTTTTTTCAAATAGATTTAAATGTGTAGAGTGGGTTTTTGAAGAGGAATTGTTTCAATTTGAAAAATTTGTTATGTTTTTGGACTTGATAAGGAAAAGGGATATTTGGACCATGGAATTCTATATGGAGGGTCACATGTGTGTGAGTATGTATGGAGAGTGCATGGGTGGGGCTTGGATATGGAATATGTAAGTAGGATTTATGGAACACACATGTGAAGGTTTATAAGATTCCATAGGTGAGTTTTTAAAATATAATGAAATGGTGGTTTCTGGAAATGAAATTTTTGCTTGTTTTTTATAAGTTTGGATTTTTATCCCTTTTCCCTTGGATTGGGATGTCTCCTTGATTGAATTTTGTCTTGATGAAAATTTTAGTTTTTTTCATGTTGTTAGGAGTATGGATCCCAGATAGGTTGCTAAAGTCTCCAGTGAGTCATGCCTAGTTTCTGGTTCTTCTTGAGTGTTTATTTTCCATTGAGGTGGTTGAGGTCTGTTAGAAGTAGCGGAGTGGTTTGATATGAGAAGATAACTTCTTCAGGTATTCTGGAACTCCAATATTTGATAGATTCTGTATTGAATCTGATGTATTGGATGGTTTAGTTTGAAATTAGTGGAGTTTGGGTACCTCGTCATTGTTAGGATTTCGGTTCTGGATAAAGGTAGTCAGTTTTCTTGAGGGTTCCACATCTGGTGAGAGGAGTGTTCCAGAGGAACCTATTTTTGATTAACATTATTCATCGATACTGACTCCACTTATTTCGGTCAATTCTCATGTGTTCTTAGTATGACCATATCAAGAATTATAATCCATCATATTACATATGTTTACAAATATACCCCCATTGAGGTCATTTGAATCATCAGGAGGATAAAAGAGTTTTGGATCAGATGATGCAAATTCTTTACTATGAGGTAGGAGATGTTTCATCCATTAGGTCCCCATACACATGTCTTGGGGTGAAGCTCACACATAGTCAAGAGATGCCGACAGTGTGTAGAACCTTAGTCTGGATCATGTTTTTATCTTTGGGATGTAAATATTAAAAGTTTACATGTTATATTATTGTCTTAATTATAATGTAATACTTGTTTTGAGGGTGTGAATATGTCATTATACCACCATAAAATCAATCTTATCTTCTCTTAGTGTGGTTTATAAATCATTTAGATACCTTTAAGGGTGTGGGATCAATGAATAAATGAACATGTTCTGATTTTTAGTTTGTATCAGCTGTGTCTGTTAGGTGGTATGTTTGGTTTTGTGAATTTAATGTGTATTATTTCTATTCTTTTTCTTAGCTATGGTGCCTCTCCATGGGTTTTCCACTAGTGTGTTACGGTTTTGTAGGGGGTTCCTCTGTCCTAGTGCTATGGTGTTGCAGGTTTCCCCTCCAGGTTTTTAATCGTAGTGGCAGTGTTATTTCGTTAGCGTTGAGAAAGTGGGTTGAGTATGGGATTGGAATTCCCTAGTCACTGGTTGCGGTGAGGACATTAATCTATCGTTGTGGTAGGTATTTAATTAATACCTCATCATTTGGTGGCTTGGTTGTTTCACTGTATGCATTCTGTTTGAGTATTTTTGGCATTGATAGATATATGTGGAGAAATTCAACGAGTTCGGTTTGGGGAGTTCTCATGTTACCCCCCATGGGGGTTGTGTGTTCAGGATTCAATGTTATTGTTTCAGTTAATTCTTGTGGTGGGGAAAATCCTCCCATGTTCTACCCTCAACCTCAAGAATTGATTTTTCATGAACTGTCCCGGTGTAATTTCTGCTGGGAATGGTCTCCCTGTGGCCTTTGGTTTCCGTTTGGTTTTGTCTGGTCATGGACTCGAGTTCGGTTCACTACTGGATTGGTTTCTTTATAAGGCTAGAATGTTTTGTGGCGGGGAAAATTTTCAAAAATGAACCTGTTGAAGTATTTTATTTTATTATTTCATTGATTCATCTAGGCTCTTCAAGGTGTGGGATCAGTGTAGGTTTAAATTTTTCTAAAATCGATGATTTTTTTGGGTATTGGACTGACACACGGGCACTGCACGATTGATGGTAACCAAAAAATCGACATGGGTTCCCCTGTAGTTTCCCACTATTTAAACTAAATAAATTTTTATGAGTATAATATAAGGTAAATGTTTAGGCCATAATGATAAAAAAATTTATTTTATAGATAATGATATTGTTATTATTATTTAATAATAATAATTATTATTAAAAGTGAAATGAATTTTATTATGATTATAATTATAATAAGAATGTTTTATTAATGTTTTATTATTGTTAAGAATAATAATTTTTTTAATAAGAATGATTTTTGGATAATTAGTATTTTATTATAATAAGAATTTTTTAATAATGTACAATTATTCTTATTATTAAGAATAAAAACACTAGTACTTTTATAGTTATTATTTTTATGTTTAATTTTATTATCATAAAATTAAACGAATATAGAAATCCCAGAGGGGTCCGGACCCCCCCCCCCTTCTCCCACAAAGCACCCGCTTCCCCCTTCTCCAGGCACGCTGTGCACCAAACCCCAGCCAGTGGCACACAAGGACAACTCCACCACCTCGGATCCATTCCATCTGAAGGCCCAAACTCCCTACCCTCGAAATGACCCTGCTTACCCTATTCAAGTGTAGTGAAACTCCCATGCACATTTTCTCAACCCAATAACTCCAGTGACCCCTACTACTCCCCCTTACCCAGTTCACGCATGACCTGGACACCCCCTTGTGCACTACCCTTTCCAACAGTCTGACCAGTTAGGTCATGCATGGCCTAACCTCCATGTCTAACTCTGGAAAGACCCAAAACATCTACACAATGCCTCCACCCTACTTCATTTTAGCTGTGTAGTCCCTTACTACTACCATATCCTCCTCTTGTATTTTTCATTTTTTGGTGTTTTACTCAAATCAACCAAACCCCATTTCATCAGTCTGTGATTATCCTGATTTTCATGGTGTATAGGGTATTATAAATCATTCTTTGGTTGTTTCCCCATTCTACGAGTGTTGGGGGATGTCTTAAAACTAACCAGTAAGTGCTTGCATGTCGTTTCATCAAATTTCATTATCCACTTTGATTGATTTTCATAGATGTTGATTGATCGAGCAATCATAATCTTTAATCAATTCATTCAATCTTCTTAACCTCATGTTTAACTCCATCTGAGTGAATATATATTTTAGAATTTTATTGGCAGTATATATATGGAAATTGGACTTGTATAAATGATGCCTCAAAATTTCCATATAAAAACCCATATCTACCAATTCCAAGTCTTGTGTTAGATAATTTAACTCATGATGTTTTGTATTTCCTAAAGAATAATAAATTACCTAATCATTTTTCATAAAAAATCAATTCAATTTAATAAATCATCACTATATAATAATAAATCCCTATTTTGGGATGGAATGGCCAAAATTGGTGCATTCCCAAATATTTTTTCAGTTCCTGAAAACTTTCATCACATTCTTCTATACAAAAAATTTTAATCCCTTTTCATGTTAATTGAGTTAGCAGGATATATAACCATGCAACTTTTTTAAAACACTCTTTGTAATAACCTGTAAATCCATCAAATCTATTAATCACTATAACATATGAATGTCTTGTGCATTTTCCAACAAATTTTTTGGTAGGATCAACTATTATTCCATCCCAATTTACAATGTTCCCATTAAAAGAAATATGTAGAAACAAAAAACCACACTTACTAAATTTTCCATACATTTTCCATTCCTTTATGTTTTAAAAAACAACCCTTATAGGTTTTTCATTTTCATCCTTACTCAGAAAATAATAGAATGTAATCAATATAGACAACTATAATCTTATCCATGAACTCATGAAATATTCTGTTCGTATGATCAATGAACACTGTTGGTGCATTAATTTACCAAAATAGCATTAAAAAATTTAATATGACTATATCCAATACAAAATGAAATTTTTGGGATGTCATCCTGCTTCACTTTTAGCTGCTGATATCTAGATCTCCATTTAATTTGGGAAATGTACTGATCTCCCTAGAGGTGATCAAATAAGTCATCAATAGAAGGAAAAACAGAATTGTCTTTAATAGTGATGTTATTCAAGAACCTATAATAAATGAAATGTATCATGTAACCATATTTATTTTTAACGAAAAAACATGATCACCCCATGGTGATGTGTTATGATTATTGAATCATTTATTAAGAAACTCCTAAAAATTATTTTTATATTCAATAATATCTTTTTGATCCATTCGATAAGGGGGTTTTGAAATTATATTATCATTAGGAACTAAGTCAATTGTGAATTCATCTTCTCTACCAGGTAAAACACCGAGTAACTAATTTGGAAAAACATCAATATATTCAATTAACACAGGAAAATTATTAATCTAAACAGTTCAATTTTTTGGAGAAACATGATCAAGATAAATTTCATTTCCATATTTCATCAGTTTCTTATCTTCCTGACATTTTATCAATTGTATGGGTTCATTCTTGTATACAAACTGAAACTCATTCTAGAAAATAACATCATTAGCTCTACAATAAATTTATTATGATAAATAAAAAGCCAACGCATAAACATATTTAAATCAAACACTACTAAAGAAAAAAATGTATTCACGTAATTTCTTTCCACAAAGTACAATCACAATATTTCTATACTTCCAAAGTTATATAATATTCCCCCTGTTGTTTTAAAAATAGGTTTTAGTATCATTTTTTGAGGGGATATTTCCACTTTAAATGAAACATTCTCAAAAATAAAAGAGTGTATAGACCCCTTATTAAACAAAAAATTAGAGAATTCAATGTAAACATACAGTTTACCAAATATAAAATAATTGGATGGACGACGTCTACTGACATGGTCAGAAAGGATCTCAATATACATTTCTGCTTATAGTTTGGCTTCTTTGCATTATTTAGATCTCTCTTTGTGTTATATTTTCATAATAACACATCACACAACATTTAAAAGACTTTATAGTTTTCATATCAATAATTATACATAGGATCATTTTCATTAAAATCTCAGGAAATAAGTCTAAACACACCAAATTGAAAACAATTCTCGGGTTTCGTAAGGAATTATGAAAAGTTCTTTTTCCAGACATTTCACGAACTAGATACTGAAATGTATTACCATCAGATTTCTCTGATTGATTCTTACCTATCACTTTCCATTTGGACCCCTTCAAGTATTTTTGTCAAAGTGCATGTTATCATCAAAAATCCACATTTCCTACCTCTTAGTACATTGAAAAATCTTCTCATAACTTTTAAATTCACAAGAGGCCAATTACCATTGATACCTTGGTTTTAAAATTGAGTAAAAATGGATGATTTTTCTATGAGGATCTAGAATAATATTTGGATCATACCTTGCCAGTCGAGTGATTTTTTTCTTCACACACATCCATTTAATCTTCCTCTTTATGCATTAATTCAAGGAGTTTCTTCTCCATCCAAAGTCGAACAAGAAAAATTTTCGTTTAAAACCCATTGGGCACAGAGTGATGTAGCAGTACTATAGAATACTATACTAGCAGCGGGACAATAGCAACTATGGGCACTGTAGTGGCAGTCGGTTACTGCAGTGGAAATATGGCATTGTTGTAGTAGAGGGTACTGTGTGTCACTGTAGCAGGTGGGTAGTGTAGTAAACTATTCCCAGAATGGGTATTGGCCCAAAATATTGGGCCTAGGGGCTATGTAATGGGGTAAATTACCACTGGGCCATCAGGATATGTAATGGGTCTCCCTCTACAAAGTTAAAGAGGACTTTGATTTACTTTAATAATAAATATGGCTTCATCCCTATCCTTTATAAAGAGTCTAACCACCTTTGGAAAATATATTTCATGGAAAAGAAATTTAAAATTATCCAACATTAAGGAATAAATCTCCTATATATCCTGGATATTCTTACCCATTGACCACAATGTAAAGATTAACCTTCAAAACAATAAATTTCAAGACTTACCTTTTGGTTATCTGATTTTCCAATCACATTAAATACCTTTTCAAGGGATTTAATCAATTCTTTAGTAACTACTGGGTCAGAAGATCCGCTGAAAGAAGGAGGGTGTTGCATTATAAAATGGTCCACAATAGTCATGTTTTTTTGTGATAGCTCTAGTTGTTATAGTGCAAAAAATTTCACCACCTTTTTTCTTATGTAATCTGAGACATTACTATCCAAACTTCTTGGTTTCAATCTTTACCATTCATGGCTACAAATTTGGAAGGATATCTTTCTGTTGGCGCCTCTCCACTTCATCTTTCCTCTCTCTTGTATGGAAAACCATCCTGAAAAAATATATCTTAGTATAAGCAACATGTCAATATTTAAATGCAATTTAATTTCAAATTAAACATAGAGTAAAAATCATTTATGTTGTTCTATTAACATCACCCTAACCCCTAACGTTATCTAAACCATCCTCTTATACCAACAATAAGGACCCAACCATATTACATTACATAATCTAGAATTTTAATCAATAAATAACTTCATTTCACATTGATGATCTTTTAATGTTCAGTGTTTTAGATAATTTTTATATAACACATACATAACCTAAGATATTTATATAGTGTAGATACTATAAAAACCATATCTATTTCTTTCCAAATATAAAACATTTCAAATAAAACATTATTTATTTGACAAATCTTAGTAAAATTTAACATGGATTCTATATTTTTCTTAAAAATCCTTATAACCTATGAAAATAATTTAAAAACATTGGATGAGCACAAAAATCATAGTATCAGTTATAAATAGAAGGAATGAAAACACTAGTCCAAGAATATGTGTAATGTGTGAAATCATTTAAAAGAAGACATACTTCTTACCCTTATAATGTTATTTTTTGAAACATTAGAATAACATGTGATATCAAAAAACATATAGAACATAAATAGAACCATAAAGGTGTCTTGGTGATTTACTTAAATATTATTTTAACCCTATTGGCTACCTCATAACATGTAACCCTCATGACTTCTTTACAATTTATCCCCCACATCTACCTTATTGTGTATCCATCATAGTCTCATTTGAAGTAACCATATGTATGACCTCTAACTTACACATACCCAATGCATTGGAGGGTGATATAGGTCACAAACTTAATCATAAATTATTTTAAATAACTAGAAGATAGTCCTACAACAAGGATACTTTCATAAAAACATTTTTTTGGATTTTTTATAATTGGATGATTAAAAGAAACTTTATAAGAAAAGTCCCTCATAAATAACATATAATTGATATGATAAAAATATAATGAATGGAAATGTTTATAGACTATAAATACACATAATAAATCATTATATAAAAAAATTAATCAAATAAATTATCTAAAAAATAATTATTAATGTAGAATGTTAACCTATATAATGAAAATTGGGTTAAGACTTCCCTTACCTCGGGTTTATAAATACTTGTAACTTGTTTAAAACTTCTATATAATGGTTAAAAATGTATTATTAATAACTTATAGAAACATATTCAGGTTTCAAAAACCTTATATTATCATTTAATAACACAATTTAACACTTTAATTATTAGTATCTTGTTCATTTCCTTGTTGTGGGTGTGTTCTTTACATTATTTATGTGGCAGGTTTGTATTTTATTTTCTTGTCATATGAAAATGAAATTATAGAACTGTTATGAAATGGTATTAATATTTTTCAATATTATATAATTATACCATAAATTTTTTTATTATTATATATAATGATGATTAATTTTATGAAACATTAATAATATTGGTTTAGATAATTTTTGGTGGTTCCTTGATAATCATGAACTGGTTTCATTATACAATTTAGTTTCATGAATAGAAGTTCATTGAAGAACAAAAAATAGGTTTCATCATACACATAACATAATTTTTCATCCATTAATTGGGTTTCATGATTATCTTTTAAGGAATTAATGTAAATTAAAAGCACATAATCCACAATTTTCATAAAAGACACATCCCAAGTGATGTTTTTATTTTTATTTTTCAAATAAGAGGTAATGGAGAGGAAGAAAAATGATAAACTTTTTACATGATCATGTTAACCTAGTGAATATATATGATTATGGATATTTAATACCTATTGGACAAGGGGATGGGAGGAGAGTATACAAAAATAATGGAATTGAAAGGAAAACACATGAAAAATGAAACATGTCTATTACCACTAGATTTATTCTCCATGAGATCCTTCTTAAGGCCTTTGGTTCTGGCCTTCTTGGGAGAACAGGAAGTCTATAACGTGTGGAAGAGCCTTTTTGTGGGGATTTGGTAAATCTAATATATTTTTCAAGGCTTGAGAGGTGTGAGAGGAAGAGGGGAATGGGGGTGGTATTTAAAGAGGAGGAGAGGAGAAGTTTTCTTTATTTTAATCATTAATTTAATATTTTTGTCCCAGAATATGAATAGTATTCATTCATGTGATCAAAATATTAAATAGAGCATGTTATTTTTAAATATGTTGGCTTACATTAGTCATGATGTCAAAAATAGTGTATTTAATTGATAATTTTTATATACGGTACTTTACCATATTTCACTATTAATCAATAATTCAAATTTTTTTCGAAAATACAAAACAATTCCGTAAATTTTTTTGACATGTATAATTTAAAAATTAAATCCATTTTTTTGAAAAAAAATTGAAATATAATTAATTTAATTTTTAAATAAAACCATACATTATTCAAAAAATAAAAATTTTAAAACTCTTACTAATTTTATATCACCTCAAAAAGTTAATCAAGATCTTATTATACTATAACCACAAAGAAATAATATATTAATACAAATTACTATTCATATGGGTCATATTACTATTCATATTAAAATTCAAAACGGTATGTTACTATTCACCAAAAAAACAAGTTGGTTCTATCAGACTCCAAATAATTTACTAATCAAAACCATTGATGACCGTTTTTTGAAATTCATATCATAGAACTGAAAAAACTATGTTTAATGGTTAGTTATAAATATATACATAGAAATTTATTTCATTAATTTCATTTTATTTCAAAAAATGGGCTGTTAGAAAAATAAATTTTTGATGAATAGTAGCTTTTTTATTTTTTATACTTAGGTTAATAGGTAAATCAAGTAAATTAGTGTTAAAATAATATTCTAATTATAAAAAACTACCCTAAAACATACTATAACCTTATTGTATGAGTTATTGAAGATAAGGACAATCATTGGGATAAACCTTTGCTCTTTGGAAGCCACTTGGGTGGGATTAAGACATTTATAACATTTAATTTAACCTGAAGGAAAAAATATCATAAACATGTATCTTATTACAAAAACAATTTTAATATGGGATTATATAAGTGATATCTTCGATAAAAATAGTAGTTATAAATATGAAAATATTACATCCATCATGGTATTCTATTTATATTTTTTTGACATTAAAAATTTATATTTAATTATGACATAAATGATGATGTTGTGAATTCATTATTAATGAAAGAATCAAATATGTGATATTATAAATGTTAAATTAAATTTTATATCACATAATTTATCTCATCCAAGAAATTTCTAGTTGAATATGACATGATATAATTCTATTTAATGGTTTTTCTCTAAGTTATATCTTTATTTGGATTTTATTTAAATTCAATGATATAAATAGTGATATAATTTATATTTGATAAAAAAATAAATTTTAATATTATTTGAAAATAATATTTTTTATAAAAATATATATTGAGGATATTATAAGGTATAAATGTTCATAAAGGGTCTAATAAATTGGATGTGACACTATTTTTTCCAAATTTATAGCCTCTTAAAATTTAAAACGTTGAAACCATAATTAAAATCAAAAGAGAAAAATTATGGTTAATTCAGAAAGATTAGGTTTAAAATAACATCACGAAATGTATGAAAATTATATAATGATATGAATTAGAAATATATTCATAATATATTTTACATATCTTTGTTTGGAGTCATTTTAATTAAAAAATTAAGTTATATGAATTTAATATTTTTAGACTTTCAAAGGGTGACACTCCCCTCTTTTGTAAAAAGGTACCCCCTTTTTTCTAATACCCATACTTCAAGAACCATTTGGTTTGGACATGCTATGGAAAAATCCCTTTCTAGAATCCCCCCCCCCCACAATTTATTGAGGCTTTAGTGTATACAAAACACCCTTTATAGGGGTGTTAATGTGTTTTTCAATGCTGATCAACTGAATAAGAGCTATCATTTTTTAAGTGTTTCTATTTTATTTATTATTCCACATTTATAAAATATTATTCTGGTAGATTAAACAATAAATAACGTAGCCTAAATATAATTTTATTTTTTTAAAATTTCATCAACTAAATACATCACCAATTTCATCAAATTTGAAATGAACATTTCATTCATGTGTATAATGGATTAGAGACTCACAAAATGATATACTAATTTTTTTATTATCGTTTACCAATAATAGTTATAATGATTGAATAAATGTAAATATAGGATATTCAGGACATATTTTTCATTTTAAAAGAATAATATTAAAATAATTTCTTTCATTCCATGCACCTAAAATTTATAATGTCGTGGGCATGTACATGTGAATTGTCATATCCATGAAGCGATGTGAATCATATTTTATTCACCACATCACCTGTACAATATATATAAGTATATTTCAATGTTTATTATTATGTTAGTAATATTATGATAAGAATGTAAATATAAAATAATAATAATCATATTTCCATAATGATCAATGAAAAATGGAAAATGTTGCACATGTGTACGTACGATCTACTGTCTCCATGATTATAACGATCTTCATTTTTCATGACCGTAATTAATAGTTTGATTTATAAAATATTAGTAATGTATAAAATGGATTATTATTTCATGAATACTATTCTGGATATGATGGAATTATTACAACATGGAAAATTTACATCATAACAAGTTCATTTTTTTACTTAACTACTAAATATCAACAAAACGTAAGACATGAACAAAAATAATTATGCATGTTTTATAACATTGTAATAAGGGATAAAAAAGGAATAATAAAGGAGGGAAATTTTATAATGAAATTATAAATTAACCTATTTTTACAATTCTAGAATATAATTATTTTATATGAAGAGTCAGACTCAAGGTAACGGACTTAGTCTCAATCTCCATCCATTGAGTAATATCTTGATATTATTCACCTTTATTATGCATTAAGTTGTATATATGACCCTTTTTACATGTTATATCATGAATTACTATATTAGCATGACATTTAAAGTTTTTTAATATGATTTTTAATGATTTTTTTTCTAGTGTTTTTCAAGTGGTAAAGGAATTTTTAACTCAAAACCTCATTTTAATATTTTTATTATTTATTATTATAAATCATTATATTTAATGCCCATGTCATGTCCCATCCCCTGGGGCCGGTTCCGTGACTACCCTAAGCCAGCCTTCCGCAGGCCGGGGGCTGGCTACTAGCACCAAAGGCGTAACTCCCTAAAACCGGGAATACATTACCTTTATAACCTATAAACGCAGACAAAAGAGCACATAGTTGGATAAAAACACTAATGAAACTATATATAAAAGTGTTATGAAATGTAAAAGGGGTCAGAAATGAAATCCCAACTATAAATTACAAGGAACTGGTAGTACAAATACAACTGAAGAATGGAAAAACATCTATCGGGTCATCCTTAGGAATTCATACCTAAAGGGTCGGTAAAAATAGCTTCCTCAACACTCCACATCGGTCAGTCTCTTATGTGTACCAACTTGTCATATGGTCCACCTCTAGGTACCATCTAGTCCTGGTACACTCAACCTCAGTCAGCGTTGTCCGTCATCTACATCCAACAAGAAGAGGCGCGAGCATAGCCCATGCAGGGTTGAGTATAAAGACACTCAGTAGGGACCCTAAAACCCTCATGGTCTCACAAAATACAACAAGGATAAACCACAAATTATTAAATCAATAGATAACCATACATAGGTATATCCCCATACATGTATCTAAGTTATCAAGTGATCCATCTCAATCATGAGGAAAACACAAAAAATCTGACTCATCTCAAATTAGATTTATTCAAGGGGTAAAACATTTGAAACCCTTGGCTACTGGAGAAATCCTCCTCTATTGTGTACAATGGGTCTGCCGCTACAACCAGGCGCTTCCCACTAACGTTGGACTGATGACGTATTCCTCTTGTCAAGTACTGTGGGCCTGCTGCGTCACAAAGAGGCACTTCTCACAATAAATCTTCTGCCACAACTAGGAAATCCCCTTCATAGCCTACATAGGTACTCCTCCTGTAGAGTACTACAGGTCTGCCGCCACAACCAAAAACTCCTCACTGGGCCTTGCAAGTTACTCTGATTTGATCCGTTAGCAGTTGTTAAGTCTCAGTCTACTACTATGTTCCCTCACAAATGCTCACTCTTCTCTAGAATATCCTCTCCACAAGCTACTGGTTGATGCTTCAACATCCATGAAGTCCCACGAAGAAGTATCCCGAAGATCCGCCACGTCATAGGGGTCTCAAAACAATAAACAGCGCTTCAATCAGCCACATGGTCTATATGTTATTATCCTTTTAGTCCTGGGGGCCTAGTGGGATTCGTGCATGATCCAACCTTACTATATCTCAACTATACATCAAAATACAGTGGGGTATACTCAAAGTGACAGTCATGCTCCAAGATTACCAGGACCGATGATAGTTTGTCAAATGAATTTATAGTGCCAAAGATGTGGCCAAAAGAAAGTAATGGGCCATTGTGGGGTGGGTTCCAATCCGATCAAGTCGGAATAACCCAGCCCGCCCCAGCCTAACCTGTTGGGTCTGGCCTGGCCCGTTGGTCAGGCCCGCCAGTTAGGTTCGCCCCGACCCGCTGGGCCTAGCCCAGTGGGCCACGTGGGGGTGGATTGGATCAGATGGATCAGTGATGGAGATTCGGTCAGTTCACCGTGAGGGGCCAGTGGGCTGGCGCAGCCATGGTGGCTCGGGAGGCTGGTGGGCCGGTTCTGCCAGAGGCGGCGTAGGGCGCACGAACAATGGAGCAGCAGGGTGCGTGGGACATGTGGGGTGTGCAGAGAAATGGGGTGTTCTTGGCATGTGGAGTCGTGGGGCCCGCGGGGAGCATGGGGAACTTGGAGGCCGCAGGTGGTTTTGTCAGGTGCTATATAGAGGGAGTGGGAAGCTCGGTCGGGGCTGCCATGAGGGTGTGGTGGGGTGGCGGTGCCGTGCGCCGTTTCCTTTATTGTGGCTGGTGGTGGCGCCAGCCACCGTTCTTGTGTTCCTCCACCTTAATTGGGCCAACAAATATACAATTAATCTTGCCAACACACTGCAGCACTGTGCCCACGTAAATTAATTGGCTTGACCCTTTTTAAATTAAGTTACATCATCATTGGAATTTAGGAATGTTCCTAATAAATGAACAATCATCAATTCCCACGATCGTTACCTACCTCCCCCTTCTTCAATATATATGGAGCATGAGAGGAGGATTTGGGACAGATTCACCAAGCGACAAAGCACTGGTTAAGTGACGAGATTCCCAACACTTGGAGGATTATACTCTCCCGATGAAGAATGACCTCTACTTCAACCTTCTTCACCAGGACTTCCTCCGACATAGGATATCTTCGACTACCAAGAGTTGGCACACAAACCGATGAATGAGGAAAAAACTGATGAAACCGACATCTGTCTTTTCCCAACGACCAATCTTTTTCCCCTAGACTTCATTGGTGAACAACGAACAAGTAGGGTTTTTAATTAAGTATGATTTTATTCCCTTGATTTGTTCCTTCTAGTAACAAAGAATGTGGATAAACTTATTATAAAGTTGATCCGCGGATGTTTTCCTTGCAGGATGGGAATAAATTGTTGTGGGAAGTTGTTGGGGTTATTATTGAATTCTTTAATCATTTCGATTATTATCATCGTTCTTGGTTGATGAATAATGTAGAGCTAATTTCTACCACTCTAAACATGGAGGTTACAAGCCAAACTAACATAGTTTGACTCCTCACATGATCACTTTTGGTGTTATTTGCGACGGAGAAGGACAACAACCTACATGGAGGATCATAAGAATGGTGGCTGGAACCACTTCCTATGTGCGACAAATACAATGGTGCACAACATTGCTCCACAGAATAATCGCCCCGCCACACCCTCATGATAGCTCTGGCTGAGACGCCCGCACCCTCACTATAGCCCATGGCCAAGACACGCACGGCCTCCCTGCGCACCATGGCTCTGTGGCTCCGCGCGCCCTACGCACCGTACAACTCCATCATTCGTGCACCCCATTCCATCATTGGCCGAACGGGCCTGCCAGCCTCCCGAACCGCCCATGCCACGCCAGCCCGCCCGCCCCTCACGGTGCCCCGGCCAAACCGCCGTCGTGGCGCCCTACGGGCTGAGAAGCCCCCTCGCGAGGCCCTCTAGGCTGAGTCACCCCCTAGCGGCACCCTCTGGGCCAATCCTGTAGAGACCCGAAGCTTGACCTACATTGACATTACATTACATTTGCGGAATACTTAGTACATAACAAAAACACACACACAAGGATCGTAATAGTTTAGTGTCTTTGGAAACTCGGAGTTTATTCTTCTAATCCTTGTGAATGATCTTCAACATCTCCCATAAAGATATTCCCTTTTTTTATACCTAAAACCTTTCTTTATATCCTGGTGAAAAGTAAAAATAAAAGGGTGAGCTCAAATTCTCAGTAAGGGTAAACAAAAGAAAAATCAATCACATCGTATTCATAAGAACATAACATTTTGGAAATCGTAACCTGCAAAAGAGAGCATAATTTCATATCATGGGATAAATCATGGCAGTGAAATGTAATCACAATAATCATAACTTAAATCATGAAACTTTGTGCCATTCACACATAATCATAGAGAAACATTTCTTGTTAGTCAAGACTCATTGCCAAGACAATCTTAGTGGACAAAGTCCCTTTCTGAATCGAGTAACCCTCGTTTCAGTCCTGTTTCACTGAACCTGTATAACCTACCGTTCCAGCCCTGTCTATCTCATGAGATATAAAATCATTACCCAATGCATTGGAGGGAGATATAGGACTCACCCATCTTATAATGAATCCTTTCTTATGTGTGCCACATAATCATAAATCATACATCATTGCATAACACATGTAACAAAAATGGGATTCTTGAAACATCATGACATCATAAAACAAATCGTATAAGATAAAGGAATTCATAAAAATAATTCCATCACAACATGATCAAATCAATGTAATAATATGGATAAAAACAGAACCCTTTATTATCTTAGATGGAAAATAATTTTTATAAAACACTTGAACTCCATTCTTGAGGAAAATATCCTTTCTTCTTCAAAAACATTTTTCCTTTCATAACATGTCATACAACATTAAAATAAAATAAGGTGATTAAAAATAAACTTGAAAACTTTTAAAGGAAGCTTCTTGGAAATAATGTTTTAAAAATCCATTTATGCCGTATAAGTTAAAAAAAACATTCTTCGTACTTTTGTCGGAAAAGTCAAAAAGTACCTCGTACGACAAAAGATTCCATTCATACATATCACTAAAAACTTACGGAAGGGTAAAAATGGATTTAAACAATTGTAGGTGGATGGAAATAATATTACATATTGATGAAACATGGATGTGGATGATAAAATACACCCCAGTAAATACTTACGAATAAACAATCTCGGATAAAAATGAGATTGTGATATTTCCCTTACCTTAGGTTTAATTTTCTTTGTACGTGTCCGAAGCTCCTGTATAATGGTTTAAATAATGTTATTGAATTATTCCAGAATCATACATATTGATATGATATCATATATGGTCATATTCTTAGCTTCTTGTTAGTAATATTTCATTGTTACTTGTTACTCGGGTCTTTATTGCCTTTTGTTCTTATGCGTGTTTTGCCGAATACATTCTTATTCTTCTTTTAAGGTTATAGATACCTTGTATCCAGAATGGTATTAGTGTAACATATATCATATTTATTCATTCAATTCATTTATATAATTACTATGAAATGATGATCATGTTGAACGAGTCGCATCACATCGTGGAGACGGTATTCCGTACGTACGCATGAGTGATGATATTGTTCCTATGATCGTGGAACTGTATTGGAGTATATATATATTATTTCAGTATCAATATTACTTTATAATAATCATAAATAGTTACTCATTACACCATTATACCTATCCTTGTAATGTGATGGTGGAAAAATAGATTACACCACGGCGTGGAGACGGTATTCCGTACGTACGCACGCGCGGTGATTTCATTTTTCCGTAGGATGAATAGAAGGTGAATTAGGGTTGTTTCATATTTATAATAACATATCAGTATGTAAGTAATACTGATGTTATTACTTTATCATGAAACAACTAAAGAAGAAGAAGTTGAAGAAGAAAGAAATTGAAAAGATCGGTAATGGATATTACCTCTTCTTTGGAACGCCTCTTTGAATCCTCCACTTAGGGAACTAAGATTGGTCTTTGAAGAAGACCAGGACCTCTAGGATAATTCTAGGGAAGTGGAGAGGAGAAAATGGCAGGGGTTGGCCGAGCGTGAGTGCTCAAATTGGTGTGAGGAGGAGGGGGAGGAGGTTCCCTTTTATAAGGGAGGAGAGGGGCACCTTAGGAATATCTCAAAATATTATTTTAGATTAAAGTAAAAATCGGTTTATAATGGTTCCAAAGGGTCTTATTTCGAAGCTAAAGTGGGTATGGGTCGAAATCCTATCAACAAATAGTATTTAGACAAGTTTAGGGTATTATGTTAACCTTATCAATTAGATTTAACTCTAAGTTAAATAATTTAACTTTTACCGTGTCTTTTTGTTTTCTTTCACTATATGGTTAATACACTTACTATAACATGCCAAACGAACCCCAAATTGTTTATTATTAATATATATATCCTTATCTAAGTCATTTGGCCGAACCTTAGTTTTTTAGGAATAAAATAACAATTAATAATATAATATTTGATTTAAAAACTATTTTGTGTCAATTTTGACACTATTTGATATATGATTTTTGTGAAAGTCATTACAGAATTATATATTCGAACCAAGTTTATTAAATCAACATTAATATATCATAGTAACCTAGAAAATTAGTGGAATTCATAAAAAGTCTCAAATTATATTAATTTGGTTTTTATAACATCAATTATATCAATATTTCATTAATAAGATAATTACTGCATCATCATTGTGTCATAAATAAATTAAATAATATGATGTCTAAAAATTACAAATAAAATACCATTATGTAGGAAATATTTTTATCATTCTAATGAATAATTATAGTCGAATTTATCTTATGTATTACCCCATATTAAAAATGATTTACTTATTAAACTTTGATTTTAACTATTTTAACCCTTCTTTAAATAAATTAATAATAAATGTCCTAATCTAATCCAAGTGGGCCTAAATGGTCATATTTTATTCATAAGGTTGTTTTTGGTCGAATTACACTTATCCAATAGAATTAGGACATGTGTTAGGGTAATAATAATATCATATTTATCCTTAGTTACCCTATTTACTATTTTACCGCGGTAAAAAAAAAGTAAAAAGTTACAATTTACCAAAAAATTATTTTTATCTCATTGAACCACATTTTACTTACTGATATCAACTGTTTCTGTCGGATTTTCGAAATTCCATTCACAGAAGTGGTAAAATTAAGTTTTATGAAAAATTCAGTTTTTAATCTACCACTTAGTGGTTTCACTATTCATCAAAAATTGAATGTTTTCAGAAAAATACCAAAATTTCACCCTATGCTAATTTCGATATTCTGAATCCAAAGATGAAGTCCATTTTGAAAAATAAAATTTATAAAATTTCAAAAAGTGGTTATTACTATTCATAACGGCTAGTTTTAATAGCATATTGTTGTTTAGTGAAACTCGGTATTGCGTACGACGCAAGCTATCGAGGAAGGTCGCGATTGCGTGTAAAGCAAGCCAAGCAAGTGTTGTGTAGAAAAATATTCCTTTGATTATTCATATAACATAAAAGTCGCGGGTGTTACATTCTACCCCCCTTAAAAATAATTTCGCCCTCGAAATTCGTCACTTTGTAACAAACAGATGAGGATACTTCTCCCTCATCATATCCTCAAGCTCCCAAGTAGCTTCTTCAAGTTGGTGGTTCCTCCATAAAACTTTCACCAAGCGAGTGTTCTTGTTTCGTAGGACTTTTTCGCTACGATACAGAATCTCTATCGGCTGTTCTTCATAAGAAAGATCTTGCTCCAGTGGTACAACTTCTGAGCTGAGTACATGTGAAGGATCTTGTATGTACTTTCTCAGGAGAGATACATGGAACACATCGTGAACTTGAGAGAGATTCGGTGGAAGCGCCAATTGGTAAGCTACCTTCCCAACACGATCCAGTATTTCGAAAGGACCGATATATCTAGGGCTAAACTTCCCCTTCTTTCCAAATCTCATAACCCTCTTCCAGGGAGATATTCGTAAGAACACTTTATCACCCACTTCAAACTCTAGGTCTTTTCTTCGGTTGTCGGGATAACTTTTCTGTCGACTCTGAGCTGCGCTTATGTGTTGTTGAATAGATCTGACCTTTTCTGCCATTTTATCAACGAGATCAGGTCCTAATAGCTTTCTTTCCCCAACTTCATCCCAGCAAGTTGGAGTCCTGCATTTCTTTCCATAGAGAGCTTCATAAGGAGCCATCTGAATACTGGAGTGAAAGCTATTATTATATGAAAATTCCACCAAAGGTAGGTATTGATCCCATCCTCCTTTGAAATCCATAGAGCAAGCTCTCAACATATCTTCTAGGGTTTGAATTGTTCTCTCAGACTGACCGTCTGTCTGGGGATGATAAGTAGTGCTGAAACTCAACTCTGTATCCAGAGTATGCTGATGACTTCGCCAGAACTTCGAGGTAAATCTCGGATCCCGATCAGATATAATAGAACGTGGTACTCCATGCAATCTTACCACTTCCTTTACATATATCCTGGAAAGCTGATCTAGAGAGAAATCCTCTCTAATAGCAATGAAGTGTGCAGACTTTGTAAGACGATCAACTATGACCCAGATAACATTATTGCCTTTGGAAGTTTTAGGAAGTCCTGTGACAAAGTCCATAGTGATGTTTTCCCATTTCCATTCGGGTATGGGTAATGGTTGTAACATACCCTTAGACTTTTGTCTCTCAGCTTTAACTTGTTGACAAACCAAGCATCGAGAGACATATTCAGCAACATCTCTTTTCATGCCATCCCACCAGAAGTACTCTTTCAGGTCCCTATACATCTTCGTGCTTCCAGGATGAATAGAGAATGAAGAACTACGAGCCCCATCCAGCAGCTCCTTCTTTAATTCGGGGATGGAAGGAACAAAAACCCGATTCCTGAACTTTATTATCCCATCACAATCAAGGTTGAATTCAGGAACATTTCTCACCTTCTTTTGTAACTCGACATCTTCTTTCTGTGCCTCTTTAATCTTCACATGTATAGATGGTTGAACATTCATTTGAGAAAGATAAGATTTTTCCCCTTCCATTATAATTCCAAGATCCATCCTTTGTAAATCCATAAATATTGGATCTTTTGTGATCCTCATCATGGATAAACTAGCATGGTCTTGTCGACTTAATGCATCTACCACCTTGTTTGCTTTCCCAGGGTGGTAATGGATTGAGCAGTCATAATCCTTAATCAGCTCCAACCATCTTCTTTGGCGCATATTCAGATCCTTTTGTGTGAAAATATACTTTAAACTTTTATGATCAGTATAAATATCACACCTTTCACCATAAAGGTAATGCCTCCAATTCTTTAATGCACAAATTACCGCAGCCAACTCCAAATCATGTGTTGGGTAATTTTGCTCATGGATTTTCAACTGTCGTGAGGCATAAACTATCACCATATCATTTTGCATAAGAACACACCCCAATCCCTTCTTGGATGCATCACTGTAGATCACAAACCTTTCTCCACTACAAGGCAGTGTGAGCACAGGTGCACTGGATAACCTCCTTTTCAACTCCTTGAAATTCTCTTCACATTCCTCTGTCCAGACAAACTTAACTCCTTTCCGAGTCAACTTGGTGTGTGGATTAGATAATCGTGAAAAATCTTTTACAAAACGTCGATAATATCCAGCCAAACCAAGAAAACTTAGAATCTCAGTTACCGTTGTTGGTCTCAACCATCTTTCGATAACTTCTATTTTTGCTGGATCCATAGATATCCCCTCTTTTGAGATTATGTGACCCAAAAATGAAACTTTTTGAAGCCAAAATTCACACTTGTTAAATTTGGCATAAAGCTTCTCCTTTCTCAGGGTCTTCAATATAATTCTCAAGTGATATTCATGCTCTTCCTTGCTCTTTGAATAGTCAAGAATATCGTCTATAAAGACTACCACAAATTGATCAAGATAGTCTCTAAAGACTCTATTCATTAGATCCATGAAGATAGCAGGAGAATTAGTAAGACCAAATGGCATCACTATAAATTCATAGTGTCCATACCTTGTACGGAAAGACGTCTTTGGTATATCCTCCCTTTTGACCCTTAATTGATGATACCCTGAACAAAGATCAATCTTGGAAAAGTATTGAGCTCTGCGTAGTTGGTCAAATAAGTCATCAATGCGTGGGAGAGGATATTTGTTCTTGATAGTGATCTTGTTAAGTTCTCGATAATCAATGCAGAGTCTCATTGATCCATCTTTCTTATTAACAAATAGAACAGGTTCTACCCACGGTGATGCACTAGGGCGTATGAATCCCTTATCAAGATTCTCTTGGAGTTTCTTCTTCAATTCCTGCAACTCAATTGGGGCCATTCTATAAGGTGTCTTTGAAATAGGCAAAGCACCCGGTACGAGTTCTATTGAAAACTCAACTTCACGATTTGGTGGAAGACCCGGTAATTCCTCCGGAAAGACATCATCAAACTCCTGTATAATGGGCATATTCTTAATCGTGAGTTTCTCACCAACCATTTGAGATAAATAACCTTCATTTAGTGGAATCAATACCCATAAGATGGAAGAAATTTCCACTGGAAGGTTATGTTCATCCTTGCATTGATAGACGATCATAGATTGATCTGGAATATGAAATGTGACTTCCCTTCTTTGGCAATTGATATGAGCTCCATGTAGAGAAAGCCAATCCATGCCAAGAATCACATCAAATTCCACTAAAGGAAGGATCACAAGATTTGCAGGAAGCACTTTCCCAAAAACTTCGATCGGAGAAGAATTATAAACTTTTGATGCGACTGTTGTTCCATTAGGTGTTGTCACAGCTAACTCAACATCTAATTGTTGAGGTAATATGGTGATAACCTTAGAAAATTCATTAGAAATAAAAGAGTGGGTGGATCCAGAATCAAATAAAACATTTGCTACTTTAGAGTGGATGGTAAGTGTACCTTTCACCACTTCGTTATCGTACTCCACATCACTGATAGAAATTGCATGTGACTTTCCTTTGTCTTTAGCCTTTAGATTTTGTTGACGTCGACCATCATCATCAACCCTTGGATTTGGGCATTGATTGGCATAATTCCCCATCTCCTTGCACATGAAACATTGAAGTGTAGTAGGTTCATTCTGTGTATCCCTTCCTTTGTTTGCGTCATTAGACATCTTCTTCCCATTATCACGACATTCAAATGACCGATGACCTTCCTTTACACATTTAAAACATTTAATTGTCCCTTTAAGACAACTCCCTCCATGTTTCTTTCCAGACATTGAGCATAAGGAAAAGCTCATCTTCTTTTCCGTGTGCTCTTTAGATTTTTCTTTGAATTCCATCTTCCTCTTCTTATCAAACCCATGTGACTGATGGGTTATTCTAATCTCCATATCGACTTTGAGAGCACATCGAACGATTTCCTCGTAGCTATTGAAGTACCTTATGGCTAACTCCCTTCGAAGACTTGGTTTTAAGCCACTAAAGAATCGATCGATCTTACTCTCAGGTTGGATAATAATACCAGAAGCGTACCTTGAAAGTCTTGTAAAATTTGCTTCATAGGTACCAACAGATTCATCATCGCTTTGCTTCATTTCAAGAAACTCTTTCTCCATCTTTGTTCGGAGAATACGAGGGAAGTACTTATTGAAAAATAAGTTCTTGAACTCGTCCCATTCTATATACTCAATTTCATCCCTTTGACTCGTATTCTTAATAAGATTCCACCATTGATCAACATCTCCTTCCAAACGATACACTGCTAGGATGACTTTATCATGTTTAGAACATTGAAGAACTGAAAATATCTTTTCAGTAGTACTAATCCATTGTTCAGCAACTAATGGATCAGTAGACCCACTGAAAGAAGGTGGACGCTGCCTCATGAAGGATTAAACAGAATGTTTCTCCTTCCTTTGCTCGTTTGGAAGTACTGCATGATTCATAGCTTGAGAAAGTTGTGTGATCATGGCTACAAGATTTTGCATTCCAGCTCCCATATCGTTTGGTTGCTCAGGGGGACAATCATTGCATTGCCCATCGCATTCCGCATTAACACGGTTCCTTCAGGTTCCAGCCATTGACTAAAACCAAGAAGAATAGTGTGAGCAACACTAATTATAATAGGAAAACCACATAATTCAAGAATAAAATTTTCATGCTTAAGTTCTTATCCTAGGTTATTCAAGGAAATTTCAAAAACACTAAGATTGTGTTCTATGCTTAGACTTATCCTTAGGGTTCTTACTAAGGCTTTCACATTCTAGTTTCCAAAGGTTGACTATACCTTTCCACTGATACCAACTGTAGAGACCCGAAGCTTGACCTACATTGACATTACATTACATTTGTGGAATACTTAGTACATAACAAAAACACACACACAAGGATCGTAATAGTTTAGTGTCTTTGGAAACTCGGAGTATATTCTTCTAATCCTGGTGAAAGATCTTCAACATCTCCCATAAAGATCTTCCCTTTTTTAATACCTAAAACCTTTCTTTATATCCTGGGGAAAAGTAAAAACAAAAGGGTGATCTGAAATGCTCAGTAAGGGTAATCAAAAGAAAAATCAATCACATCGTATTCATAAGAACATAACATTTTGGAAATCTTAACCTGCAAAAGAGAGCATAATTTCATAACATGGGATAAATCATGGCAGTGAAATGTAATCACAATAATCATAACATAAAACATGAAACATTGTGGCATTCACACATAATCATAGAGAAACATTTCTTGTTAGTCAAGACTCATTGCCAAGACTATCTTAGTGGACAAAGTCCCTTTCTGAATCTAGTAACCCTCGTTTCAGTCCTGTTTCACTGAACCGGTATAACCTACCGTTCCAGCCCTGTCTATCTCATGAGATATAAAATCTTTACCCAATGCATTGGAGGGAGATATAGGTCCCACCCATCTTATAATGAATCCTTTCTTATGTGTGCCACATAATCATAAATCATACATCATTTCATAACACATGTAACAAAAATGGGATTCCTGAAACAACATGACATCATAAAACAAATCATATAAGATAAAGGAATTCATAAAAATAATTCCATCACAACATGATCAAATCAATGTAATAATAGGGATAAAAACAGAACCCTTTATTATCTTAGATGGAAAATAATTTTTATAAAACACTTGAACTCCATTCTTGAGGAAAATATCCTTTCTTCTTCAAAAACATTTTTCCTTTCATAACATGTCATACAACTTTAAAATAAAAGAAGGTGATTAAAAATAAACTTGAAAACTTTTAATGGAAGCTTCTTGGAAATAATGTTTTAAAAATCCATTTATGTCGTATAAGTTAAAAAAACATTCTTCGTACTTTTGTCGGAAAAGTCAAAAAGTACCTCGTACGACACAAGATTCCTTTCATACATATCACTAAAAACTTACCGAAGGGTAAAAATGGATTTAAACAATTGTAAGTGGATGGAAATAATATTACATATTGATGAAACATGGATGTGGATGATAAAATACACCCCAGTAAATACTTACGAATAAACAATCTCGGATAAAAAAGAGATTGTGATATTTCCCTTACTTTAGGTCCAATTTGCTTTGTACGTGTCCGAATCTCCTGCATAATGGTTTAAATAATGTTATTGACTTATTCCAGAATCATACATATTCATATGATATCATATATGGTCATATTCTTAGCTTCTTGTTAGTAATATTTCATTGTTACTTGTTACTCGGGTCTTTATTGCCTTTTGTTCTTATGCGTGTTTTGCCGAATACATTCTTATTCTTCTTTTAAGGTTATAGATACCTTATATCCAGAATGGTATTAGTGTAACATATATCATATTTATTCATTCAATTCATTTATATAATTACTATGAAATGATGATCATGTTGAACGAGTCGCATCACATCGTGGAGACGGTATTCCGTACGTACGCACGAGTGATGATATCGTTCCTATGATCGTGGAACTGTATTGGAGTATATATATATTATTTCAGTATCAATATTACTTTATAATATTCACAAATAGTTACTCATTACACCATTATACCCATCCTTGTAAAGTGATGGTGGAAAAATAGATTACACCACGGCGTGGAGACGGTATTCCGTACGTACGCACGCGCGGTGATTTCATTTTTCCGTAGGATGGATAGAAGGTGAATTAGGGTTGTTTAATATTTATAATAACATATCAGTATGTAAGTAATACTTATGTTATTACTTTATCATGAAACAACTAAAGAAGAAGAAGTTGAAGAAGAAAGAAATTGAAAAGATCGGTAATGGATATTACCTCTTCTTTGGAACGCCTCTTTGAATCCTCCACTTAGGAAACTAAGATTGGTCTTTGAAGAAGACCAGGACCTTTAGGATTATTCTAGGGAAGTGGAGAGGAGAAAATGGCAGGGGTTGGCCGAGCATGAGTGCTCGAATTGGTGTGAGGAGGAGGGGTAGGAGGTGCCCTTTTATAAGGGAGGAGAGGGGCACCTTAGGAATATCTCAAAATATTATTTTATATTAAAGTCAAAATCGGTTTATAATGGTTCCAAAGGGTCTTATTTCGAAGCTAAAGTGGGGAGGGGTCAAAATACTATCAACAAATAGGATTTAGACAAGTTTATGATATTATTTTATCCTTATCAATTAGATTTAACTCTAAGTTAAATAATATAACTTTTACCGTGTCTTTTTGTTTTCTTTCACTATATGGTTAATACACTTACTATAACATGCCAAACGAACCCCAAATTGTTTATTATTAATATATATATCCTTATCTAAGTCATTTGGCCGAACCTTAGATTTTTAGGAATAACATAACAATTAATAATATAATATTTGATTTAAAAACTATTTTGGGTCAATTTTGACACTATTTGATATATGATTTTTGTGAAAGTCATAACAGAATTATATATTCGAACCAAGTTTATTAAATCAACATTAATATATCATAGTAACCTATAAAATTAGTGGAATTCATAAAAAGTCTCAAATTACATTTATTTTGGTGTTTATAACATCAATTATATCAATATTTCATTAATAAGATAATTACTGCATCATCATTGTGTCATAAATAAATTAAATTATTTGATGTCTAAAAATTACAAATAAAATACCATTATGTAGGAAATCTTTTTAGCATTCTAATGAATAATTATAGTCGAATTTATCTTTTGTATAACCCCATATTAAAAATGATTTACTTATTAAACTTTGATTTTAACTATTTTAACCCTTCTTTCAATAAATTAATAATAAATGTCCTAATCTAATCCAAGTGGGCCTAAATGGTCATATTTTATTCATAAGGTTGTTTTTGGTCGAATTACACTTATCCAATAGAATTAGGACATGTGTTTGGGTAATAATAATATCATATTTACCCTTAGTTACCCTATTTACTATTAACCATGGTTAAAAAAAGTAAAAAGTTACTATTCACCAAAAAATTATTTTTATCTCATTGAACCACATTTTACTTACTGATATCAACCGTGTCTGTCGGATTTTCGAAATTCCATTCATAGAAGCAGTAAAATTATGTTTTATGAAAAATTCAGTTTTTAACCTACCACTTAGTGGTTTCACTATTCATAAAAAATTGAAAGTTTTCAGAAAAATACCAAAATTTCACCCTAGGCTAATTTCGATATTCTGAATCCAAAAATGAAGTCCATTTTGAAAAATAAAATTTATAAAATTTCAAAAAGTGGTTATTACTATTCATAACGGCTAGTTTTAATAGCATATTGTTGTTTAGTGAAACTCGGTATTGCGTACGACGCAAGCTATCGAGGAAGGTCGTGATTGCGTGTAAAGCAAGCCAAGAAAGTGTTGTGTAGAATAATATTCCTTTGATGATTCATATAACATAAAAGTCTCGGGTGTTACAAATCCTCCCTTCCACTGACCTGTGGCCTTTCCGTGCTATCGGGGCCCGTTAGGCTAGGCCGAGCGTGCCTGGTTGAACCTAATGGGTGGACCCAGCCAACGTGCTAGGCCAGAGCCAACGGGTAAGGCCAGGCAACCGAAACCGTATCGGCCCAGATCGGATCGGGCCGGGTCGGTCCGAAAGGGTCAGATCGGACCTGGGCCCACTACAACCCTTTAATTTCTGTTGGACATATCTCTAGCATCTGGAATCCTTTTACTGAACAGTCAGTGGACCTGGTAATATTGGAGAATTACGGTCCCTTTGAATATACTCTACTAGAGGTAGGGGTATAGTTTAGATACAGTCAAGTTGGATTGTGCACGAATCCAACCAGGCTCTCGGGACTAAATGACTAATAACTCATAGAACGAGCATCAAATTGACGTGTCGTCTATTGCGTTGAGACCCCTATGACATGGCGGACCTTCCGGATACATCTTCATGGGACTTAGTGGTAGTTGGAGCATCGACTAGTAGCTTGTGGAGCAGATCTTCCGAAGATGAGAGATCATTTTTAGCGGGAGCCCAGTAGATTGTTGAGAGTTGATGTCAGCTGACCGATCGACTCAGAGTGACTTGTATGGCCCGGTGGGGAGATCTTTCTTGTGGGGGAAGACTTGCAGTAAAGGAGAACCTAGTTTTGGCGGCAGACCCGTGGTACTCAACATGAGGAGTACCACTGTATGCTCTGAAGGGGAGCACTTAGTTGTGGCGGCAGAACTATGGGGGGGAGCACCTCTGTGTGACGTGGAAGACCCACAGTACTTGACAGGAGGAGTACCTCAATAGTCCATAGTTAGTGGGAAGTGCCTGGTTGTTGCGTCATGCCCACAGTACTCGATAGAGTAGGAGTTCTCCAGCAGTCGAGGGTTTGAAATGTCTTACCCCTAGAATAAATCCTGGTTGAGATGAGTTAGTTTTTTTATGTTTTCCTCATGATTGAGATGTATCATAGGATTACTTAGGTATATGTATGGGAATATACCTAAGTAAGGTTATATGTAAATTTAATAATTTTTGATATATCCTTGTTAGATTTTTAAGACCTTAATGGTATCGGGGTCCCTACTGTGTATTGCTATACTCACCCCTACACGGGCTATGCCCGCACCTTGTTGTATTGGATGTAGATGACAGACTGTCACGGCCCATCCTTAGGGCCCGTGGTGTGACTACTCCAAGCCCACCTTCCATATTCTAGAGGCTGGAGACTAGCACCACATGCATAAATCCCAATAATTGGTAAGGAATTTCCTTTATAATAATAAACAAACACACATAGTACAAGCGGAAGGAAAACACTATGTACAACAGAAGTGATGAAAAGTAAATGGGCCAGAATACAAACCCAGATGAAAGTACAGCTACAACAGAATGAAAGTACAACAGAAACAAAAAGACGATGGAAGAATAGAAGTAGCTCATAGGTCGTCCACCTCGGATCCTACCTAAAGGGTAGGTATAGATAGCGTAGCTCCTGGATCGTCCACCATGGATCTTACATGAAGGGTAGGTACACATAGCGCAACTCCTGGATCATCTACCACAGATCCTTCCTGAAGGGTAAGTACAGATAGACTCCACAACGCCCTCGCCCGTCAACCTCCTCCAAGTATCTTCTCATCA